>CAMQGK010000052.1:4670000-5870000 GCA_947000775.1 Pterois miles | reverse complement strand
CATATTTCTCTACAAATGGATGAATGAATCTGATGTTTTAAACTACATCAAACCCAGATAGCTGAGTTAGTTAAAGCAGTTTGCTTGAGGTCCAGTTCCTTGAGAAAATGCTCATGCTCTAAATGCATTGGCTTCTTTTTAGTAGCTACTCATTTTGCACTCTTTTCTTTTTTTGCAAGGCCAGTTCCCGTAACCTTTACTCAATGGCAGCGTCTGACATTTGAGCAGGTATACTTGTCTGAGACACTGGTGGAGGTGGTGGCTTGAGGATACTATTTTCAGTTAGAATATCCTTAAAAACTTATTTAATTCTCCCTTTTAGACGCTTCTTGCTGCTGGCAATTTAAATGTCATAGTAACTGGCAAGTCCTAGGAGTTGATCTTTAGTGAATCCTCTGAGCATGCACTAATAAAATCATCAAGCATTGCCATAGCAGATAACTTCCATCACAACACCAAACAAAGAGTGTACTGCAACTGAGTAACAGTAATACAAAAGCAAACAAATCACAGATGTTCTCTCTACCTAATGGCTACCAACGCCGTAATCACAAAAGTACGATTAGAAACAAGCCATCAAGCTACCAGTGTAGCACAGAATATTACCCATATACTATTACCAGGGCTCCGCAAAACATCCAGGGAGAACTAGAATGTACAAAGTCAAGTTACACACCACCATTTTATAAAAGAAAAACTGCATAACGCAGAGTTAAGATCATGGACACATCACCACAGTTCTGTAAATCATAGGGCTGTGTATTGGCAACAATCTGGCGATACGATACGCATCATGCCACAGGGAATATGATTCAATATATCCAAAAGCTAAACTGAAAAATTAAATCACAAACCAGAGGATATGAGGAACACCAGGAAGAAAAGGCTCACAAGCAGGGTAAGACAGGTTGCTAGGTAGGTTAACATCACACTCCTCTGCATGGGGATTGATGATAAAATGACAGTGAAACAGGGGAAACACAAAGACAAATACACAAGGAGTGCAGGCTGATTTGGAAGTAAAACTATAAATAACACAAGAGGTGAGTGACTTTCAAAACAAAACAGGAAACAAACTATGACCGAAACCCAGGACCATGACAGGAAGTAAAACAAGACATGACATAAGAGGTGAGTGACAAAATAAATCAGGAACACTAGAGTGAATGAATATAACAGAAAAAACAAAATCCAAGAAACCAAAATCACAATTCAAGAACCTTTAAAACACTAAAAGATGAGACCAACTACAACAAAATCCCAGGACCATGACAAATAAGTGGTTACTGATAATGGATGGATGGCTGGATGATATTTTTAATAATAAATAGAGCATTAACGTTAACTCACTGAACTTATCAAATCACCCACTAGTCAGCACAGCAAGCAAGCCCCTGCGTCTACTGACAACACTAAACCTGCCTAACCTTTACTCACTCGGTCCAGCTGGTACACTCCCTAACTAACCAGGGCACTGACAACTTTGGTCAACAGCACTCCAACACTATACTCACCACATACGATCACAGAGCTGACAGAGAGACAGACAACCATTCACGCTCACATGCACACCTACGGGACATTTTCAGGTTGTTTCAGGTTCTTGGCCGTGTGACTGAGGGTCACTGAGGTTCTGCTCTTAAAGGCCACCCGGTGTGTGTCTTTTTGCTCTCTAAACTATGCCACTTCAGTCACTCCCAGTGTAGTGTGTTTTTTGGTTTTACTACCAAACACAAGGCTTTTATTCCGGACACCACTGTTTGTGTCCTGTGTGTTAAGTTTCACTTTCACGTTACAATGAGCTGTTCATGTGTGTCCCGTGTTCACAACATTTTCACTTTACAAATGTACTAGTTATAAGCCCAGCCTGTAGTTATGTCCTTAAAGCTAACGTAGGGGTTTTGTTCCCAGACTTGTAGTGACATCAAGACGCTTAACAAAGCAGCAACATGAGAAACGTTGGAATGAGAACATGTTGAAGACAGGACTTTGAACATCAGCAATAACATGATTTGGCCTCTTTTAAAGAAATACAAGCATCCGTTTATATCAGGCACAACATTACTATTAATAAAAGGCATGTGAGAGAAGTCTCATAGCTTTGTTACAGGTATGATTGTCAGTTTTAATGAATTTATTTTTGAGGCCATTAACTATAGAGGAACAGTGATTTCAGTGTCAGTCTGGAGGACAGCTGCTTATGGTGCTAATGTGAAGCTGTAAAACTGATGCTTGATGTAAGGACTTGGAGAATGTGTGTCAGCTGGCAGCCTTGTCTTGATTAACTCTCCTCAGAGGATTACAGTGGTTTTAAGTGACACTGCAGTCTCTATTGGCAAAATGTAGTATCCTCTTATGAGTGAAAGCCATGTAGAAAGGAAACAGCATGGAACCCATGAGTACTCCCAGTACTCCGTGTCAGGTGATCAGTGTACCAGTTAGAATTTCTCACCATAACAACCTTCCCAGGTGCAATTCAGTAATGTGCCTAAACCCAGCAAAGTGGATCCATGTGCAATTTATTATTGTCACCTACATACATCCTGGGAGCAGGCTTGAACTCAATTACATCTTTTGTTCTTTACGTTGAGTGCTGTATTAAGTGTCTCTGTCAAGCGTGTCAAACTGATAGGGGAAAAAGTAGCAGAGCTGGCATTTCCCCCGTTCATGTTGTCACATCTCAGTAATAGTCCTGGTGTGCTCGAAGGCGTAAGAGACACACAAAGAGGAGCAGGATATGAAAGTTCTGACAGACAGTCTGTAATGAGTGAGGGCTGAACAAAGCATTAATCACCAAGTGTTGTAAATTCCTCAGAAAAATGTCAGCAAGATCTGGTGTTGAAAGAAACAACAGAGAAGCATCAGAGACAAATATGGGTACATCATGATATTTACTTGTGTGAGTTTTGACACATGTAGCTGTGTGACTTTTGCCTGTCATCATAGATCAGGTAGCTACAATAATTAACAGGACCTGTCGCCACTCATGCTGCTCCTTTTGAACTTTGATTTGTGTGTCGGAGTGAGAACTGAGTTTCTCTCTTTGTGTTGTTAATACAAAAATAGAGTCTATATATTTTTTTTCCAAATACCAGTGTAATTCTTAATGCACTGCATCACAGTATAAATACATGAGTTATACTTGTAACAGTTATCAGCACTGTCCTCTCTCTCTGTACACCAGTGTGACCATTACTTTCCAGAGGCCATGCAGGGACATGGCGAGTGTGAAAATGACAGTCGAGGCCACAGCTGTTGACATGTCACATTAACTCTGAATCTCCGTCTCCATTTATTTCTCCTTTCATAGGCGACCTGGCATCAGACGATGAGTACCTGGAAATCCCATCTATCTCCAGACAGAGAGCAGGGACGTATGAATGCACAGCTGTCAACGATATTGACACAGATGTCCAGACCGTAGACATCACCGTCAACTGTGAGTCCATGTTTTGGGTTTGAATTAACAGACAGTGCTGAAACGATGTGTCGATTTATCAATGAACCAACTGGCAAGAAAAAAAAAAAAAAATGCATGAGCTCTTTTGATCATCATATAATTATTTATCAAGCAAAAGTGCTGACTATTTTCAGGTTCTCAAATATGAGCCTTTGCTGCATATCATAGTCAACTGAATACAAATAGGTAGATAGACTGTTGGTCATAAAAAATAACAGGTGATTTGAAGATTTAAGCAGACAAGTAGACTTTTTTTTTTAAACTAGTATCGACCATCTTATAGTGGTTAAAGCTACAGTTGGTAACTATAATAATAATAAAAATTAAATCATAATTGCTCCTACTGTCACTATATCCTGACTGTAGTACATGTAGTGTTATTGCGTAGAGCAGATAATAATCAGTCATTGGTTAATATCAAAATATGTATCTATGATTAATAACTCAAAATTATTCATCTTTAACCTCATGGATTGCCATAAATGTCAGTGGTGACGCTCAGCTTCAGATATCACACACAATGAGTTTTAACATCAGAATTTACCACCCAGTTTTATAAAAACTGGAAAACATTCAAAATGTGATATTAATGAACTGAGTCTCATAATCTCAGGGTTGCTACGGAGTTCTTAGGCATGATGAACAGTGATTTGAATTGTTTATATACAAATAAAATCAAGTTACCAAGTTTTTTTATGAAAAAACAATGTTTATTTGACTAAACTACCGACAGAGGATAATCAAATAAATAATGAAACAAACGAAAAGGAAATTAATACTATGAATAAAGGATAACTGAAGGCCTACAGTGAATACAACGATGAACATTTATGGACAGAAACAAATCGAATGTGACCAGGTCAATTCAGTGACTGATATCGCTCTGATTTGATTTGATTTAGTTTTGGTATTAATGCACCATTCACCAGCAGATAAATTAAGAGGCACCTGGGAAGATGGAGAAGCAGTTATGTATTCTAAATTTGATCGTGGTCTAATTCAGGTTTAGAATTTATCGATGGATTTCTTAATTTTTCTTGTATCTAATGTTGATCGATTTCTGAAACTGACCTTATTTATTTATTGACTTTGAATTTGTTTTTTTTTGTTTCTCTAATCATCAAACTTTCTTGAACTTTCCCTGAAAATGTATTGTAATGTAATGTATGTATTTCACCTTTGATGAGTATGGTTGGTCGATGGGAGGTTGTGTTGCATGGACTGGAGTGGTGAATCCCATGAATCCCATGGTGTGACTTGGCCTTAGACATTTCTCTTCTGAATTTAACCAGACTATGAATTTAACCAGATTTAACCAGACTATCACTTAATGACCCCAACCGTAAACTGAAGTTTCCGGGAGGAGACACAAGAATTAAAGAAGTATTTCACCATCATGATTATTATTCTTCACTTTTCAATATTCTTCAGCTTTCAATCGTCATGGTGTATACATGATAAAGATAATCAGTGAATAAATCAGGTTCCTCTGCCTCCTTTTTAGTGCTCCTAATAACATTTGCAAGATTCAACTGCGTTGATCAAAAATGAATCAATATTATGATACTGTAATGCCTTTGTCTCACATCAGATGTTTTCAGAAACATATTTTAGTGTACTATTTAGCTGTAAAATAAGAAAGTTTGCTCCAGTCAGTGACTTTGGCATGACTGTTTCAGCGTCCAGGTCACAAACTTTTTCATTTTACATTATTGGCAGCAATGTTGATAAATGAATTCTCATTTAAGTAATATTTTTAAGGAAAATTATGAACATTATTTAGAACTCCTCATAAAATATTGTGTGTAATCATTATTTTGAGTGACTATTTTATAGTCTAAGTTATTAATCACTTAATCAAGAAAATAATCAGTGGATTGAATCATAATGAAAATAGGGCTGCATAGTCATCATTTTTATTGCTCAAAGGCCAGTTCCCAAGGCTCATAGAGCCCCGAACAAAATGTGAGAATTTGGGGCCCATGAGCAGTAACTGGATGAAAGGTCACATTTTGCTCTAACAGCTAGAGTAAAATCTATTTAACAATATGAAGCTTCTCTGCTGCAGGACAATCCAAATGGATTGTATCAAATTAATAGCTGAACATTTAATTCCTTAATATCATACACTGATACCTTGCAGCTTCACCAGTCTAAGTAATATCGGACATGATTTGACCTCCTAATTCCCCGGGTGGGCTTGGTGAAGATCATCATGGCTGAGAGGAGACAATGCCGTGGCCCATCTCGTGATATCCTTGACATGTGCAGCTCCCGTTCACAGTGCCCTCATGTTGCTGCGTGTTGCAGATGCTCCAGCTGTGTCAGAGGGCAGAGATGTTGGAGTGACTCTGGGCCAAAGAGGAGTGCTGGAGTGTGAGGCTGATGCAGTGCCTGAGGCAGAGTTTGAGTGGTATAAAGATGACAGAAGGTAATTTGTTTTACATTTGCATTTTACGCAGGGAAATGGAAGAAGCGTGTGTGTGTGTCTGTGTGTGTGTGTGTGTGTGTGTGTGTGCGTGTGCGTGTGTGTGTGTTTGTGTGTGTAATCAGAGTTGTTGATGGTTATTGATCAGCTGCCAGTCATACAGGCAGTAAGATTACAGAAAATTGGACATAATTATTAATTTAATTCATATTATTGCACTCAGAACCACTGATAATGTGACTTTGACAGAATAAATAAATAAATAAAAACATAGTTGCCATGGTTAGCTGCATTCACTGTTTGTCCATGGACATTTCCTTTCTCACATCTAGGATCTTCAATGGCTTTGATGGCATGGAAATTGTGAATACTGGATCACTGTCAAAGCTGACATTTTTCAATGTGTCTGATGGCGATTACGGCAACTACACTTGTGTTGCTATCAACAAACTTGGGAGCTCAAACACAAGCTTCCTTCTGTATGGTGAGTATAGAAATCTGGTGCATTTATAGTACTGCGGAAAGGGAACTATAACTAAAATTCTGTAGTGCATTTGCTAAGTCTATGCTTCGATGAAAGAAATGATAATGGTAATAATCTTCAACTTTTGTTCTGCACAAGTTACTGTCATTCAGTGTATCAGTGTGATTCAACCTTTATCCATTTCATGAAAACATTTATGTTTACTGTGTTTTAAACAAAAAAAGATCCCTGTTTATGAGGCATTATCCTTGTTTGCATAGCAACATAAATATTCATGTGCAGACAACCACAGATTGGGTAGAGTATACAGAGATGGAAGAAGAAATATAAGTCATAGTCAGTTTTTATGTGACTTTATTAGTACGCCTATGTAGATCGTAGAGGTTGCAGATTGCAACCAACTGAATCTTCTCCCGTATGCCAAGCATGTACGAGAGCTACGGTGACTTACGCAAAAACGTGAAAACGTGAATGGTCCTCCATATGTAGATATAAACAGCTCATTATAAGGTAACAAAAACACAATGTTTATTTTCAGGTGAAAACATACTCATTAATATTGTATTTTATAGAACCCTCTAAATGCTACACATTGTTCCTTTAACAGAACTGGATACTGGATTGTGCTCACCAACGAGGAGCTCCACTGCTAAAAACTACTGATTCAGTTAGTAACAATGATGTTTCAGTGTAATCAGTTCGGTTTAGAATAAAGAGCTGTTTGCACATACAGAACACCTCTAGGTCTCATGTTGGAAGAAGCAACAAAGTCACCTTTAGTCACAACAGCAGTCTTTTAAGGTTGACCCAGTAACACAGGAGTAACACAGGAGTAACAACGTGGCGAGTCTCAGTTGCATACTGTCAAATTAACAGAAACACCACAGCAGTGCCAAGTGAAACATGCACAGATTAATTCAGTGCATGTTGTGTTCACCTTATAAAGAGTCTTTTTGTACAATATATGTATTGCTTACTAATAAACTAAGGCTGCCAATTGATTCAAATATTGAAAATCAATTGACAGATATGTCCTGAAACCCTCACAGGACCTGCATTTAGCATGATATGCTAGGGGCGCCCCAGTAGCTCACCTGGTAAAGTGGGCACCCCATGTTGCACAGGCTGAGTGAAAGAATCATAACATGGCAAACTGCAGCCCAACAGGCAACAACAGCTGTCAGTGTCAGTGTCAGCTGTGCTGACTTGCCCCAAACTGCATGTGATTATCATAAATTGGGCATGTATGCAAAAGGGAGACTTGCGGATACCCATAGACAGTCGCTAACATAACGTCTGGATGTGTATGACAACGGAGAGCGTGAAGCCACCAGCAACACTACATTGCCGAGTGTGGCACAAACACACACGGTCTGTCAGAAGCTCGCTATCGTTATGTTAGGAAGACACACAGCTGACAACCTCACAGCCAAAACGGTGTGTCCACAACAGTACAGGCAGCACCGTGGCTGCTAACTCTCCCAGAAGAGTGAAGTGTTGACTCAGTCGTCTGTTGTGTTCACACACTGCAGGTGACACACTGCTGCATGCAACGCACTAATGTTGTTGGTTTATGGTAAATAATACAAAAAAACAGTCAGTTATTGCTTAAAAATAAAGAAAAAGCTTTATATAGCACCAGTATCTTCACTGTAGTTACAACCTGAAATTCCCAAGTTGTGTTAATGCTTGAAAGAGATTAGCAGAATTTATCATCAAAACACATTTGCATTAACGAGTTATCATCACGTTCACTTTAACAGCCCAAACACCTTGTCATTCTGGGGTTGGGCATGAGCAGACTACAAATAAGGCAGGCGGAAACATCTAACATAAATTATGAAATTGATCAGAAAATGTATTATGAGATTCACTGAGGAAATGGCAAGGATCCCTCACACTCATAATGGTCAGTAATAGAGGCTTCAGTGTATTACAACTAGGAGAATTATAATGCACTATGATCCTTGTAAAATCCTTGCAAAAAAGAATATTATGATATTTGACCTTCTAAGTAATTACAACATGCTTAATTATGCTATTATTATTGTTATAAAGCATTATGGATATGTATAAATGCTTGTAACTATAATTACACAGTGCTATAAGAAGAATATAACATGTAAGTATGTTTATAATGCATTATAGATATGGGCATCACAGGAAGTTACTTAACTTTGGTGCTCAGTGTTGTGAGTGTTGTGTGAGAGAACATAAATCACTCTCCACTCCCTCTCACTTATCAGGTGCCAAAAATCCCCCAAATATTGTGTCACTTTCTATAGTGAATGATGCTGTGAGGAACATTAACTAACATAAAATACATCCCTGTCAGAAAAGGGGTCTCTTTGTGCCAGTGGGCGTCACGTCTCCTTTGGCAAGCCGTTTTAACATTTATTAGCTAAGCCTGACTATCCGGAATCAACATTAGAGATATGCACAATTGCATTGTCACTAGTCAGAATTCTTATTCAAGTCCAAATGCCAGTTAGAGATATCTTTAATTCAGTTCTGACTATCCTAAATAACAGTTACAGATATTTAAAATGTTGTTATGACTAGTCCAAATTGTTGATGACATTGCTCTATAAGGAGCTCTATATGGGGGCGGCAGTAGCTCAGTTTGTAAGGACTTGGGTTAGGACGCGGACGTTGGAGAGGTGCCAGTTTACCTCTTGGGCACTGCCGAGGTGCCCCTGAGCAAGGCACCAAACCCCCAACTTCTCTGGGCGCTTGTCAGGAGCAGCCCCATCACTCTGACATCTCTCCATTGACGCATGTATATGTACTGTGTGTGAAAAAAGAGTGTAAAACTGAATTTCCCCACTAATAAAGGAATATCTTTCTTTCTTTCTTTCTTTCTTCCCATTGGAATCATACTAGTCAAAATATAATTACAGATATCTAAAATCAGAGTTTTGCCTAGTCAACTCATTGGTATGGAATGATATCATTAGGGAATTAGGGATATCTTGAATTAGAGTTTTGACTAGGCAAAATGACATTGCAGCTATTACTAATTAATGCTTATTCCATCTAGCTGTTATATGTTAAAACAGCTTGCCATACATCACCTGCAGTTGTGACTGTGTCCACTACACCACCTCATGGCCCACCGTTACTCCTGAGGGCCTGCTTCAAACCAAAGAAACAAGCACATATCAGCATAATAATAATAATCAATTATTACTTTGTCAGCACCGAGTGCTTGTCAGAATTAAATACTGTGGTGTTTCAGCTTTGAAATGGACACCATCTGAACTGAATGGCTGTTGGCACTATTATCTGTTTGAATACTTTTGTATGAAACTGTGCTGCCACAATGAAAAAGTCTATTCAGCAGCCTACTTTTCATGCTCTTCACAAGTGTTGTCAATGATTTGTTGCTGTTCTGTTTCCAATATGTTGCTCTGTTCCATTTGTTCCCCTGGTGTAGTCGTAATTGAACCCACTAGTTCTACACTATTGCAAGGTTAGTATTCTGCACCAGCATGCACTTCAACTGTCGTGGATCGAAAGTATTAACTGCATGCTGGCACATGACAAACCACCATTTTCACAAACTGGAAGTTAGGCTGCAGTGTCACTGGAGTTCTACACAGTTTGACAAGTAGAGACAAATCATTTCTGGCCTCTTTGATCCTGTCAAAATTGTACTGTTTTTGACAACTCCTTGTTCTCTTCATGAGTTGACATGTTAAAGCTGTTGTATGGCAGGCATCATCTTTGAAGAGAAGGAGCGCCAAAGCAAACCGCCATACAAATGTAAATCATGTGAATCTTTGTGAAAATGGTCATTGCAGGCTGTTTCGCTAACCCGTGTTTCATCTTCTCCTTTGCAACCCTAACTGCCTCACTGTGTGACATGGCTTCATTTTGATTTTTGCATTCTCTTTTTTTTTTTCAACGTAAGTACTGTGCTTGTGTGATTGTTTATACCTCTAGTTACTGTATGTTAATTGTACATTGTATATGTAAAAAAACGAAAGCAAATACAAAAAGCTGTAGAACATCACTGCAAACTGAACTGTTTCTTGTATCTAGAAAATAGTGATCTGCAGTTTGTAGATTTATGCTGTAGATGAGCCCTGTGTGTTTTTTTAGAACATGTAGCTGTGGCGATAGTGTAGAGATAAACACTTCACCCATCGTGTCGTGTCCTTGTGACTGGTTGTTGCAGCATCTTGTAAGCAAACCCACTCCATTAACACATCATAATTGTATTAATGGCTTTGATTTTGACTGTGAGTGAACATCATTATTCTAATTAGCCATATGCAGGATTAGGGATAATCCACTGTGGCAGGGTAATTGGATAGACGCCCCAAAGGAAACTGTGGTGAACTCATGGAAATTCAAGGGAAATGAGTAGTCATTGTGTTTCAAACTTCAAAGTAGAAAGTTAAAATGTGTCCTCAATCCTCAAACAATGCATTCATTTAGCTGGAATTTGCCTCATCCCTGAAAAGGGTATGATGAAAACATTGTCTTTATTTATTTATTTATTTTGATTGGGAAATTGTATTATAGTTTAGCTGTGTAAAGATTTTAATCCAGGTACGTTTTATTGTAAGTTACTGAGACTCTAGCTTGCATTTTCACGAAAGCTGGGGACAATTAAGTTACATATCTCAGTTATATCTTCCAACGTGCAAAAGAAGTAGCATGACAAATAATCAGATACACTAGTTTCTTTAGAAAGATGAAACTAGAAAGACTGAATGTATCCTACGACATGTATGGCTCTTAGAGACCCATCATAGACCTGTTTTTGTCTTTTTTAGGGGGTACAGGGTGTCTTTAGGGGGACAAAGCAGGTCACCATCTTCACCCAACAAAGACTGTAGACTGTCGCTGTCCTCATCCCAACATTGTCTCCCATAAATTGCTAAATACTACTAATTTTTCTATCAGTTACATTTTGTGTGGATACATAATAGCTACCTTGATTATGTTCAGTGGCAATGCTGTTTTTTGGAGTTGTCAAGGCTAGGGCTGGATGGTGGCCATGCAAATTTCAGACTTTGAGTCCCACATGGGGGCAACAGAAACACTTTGTTTTTGGTTAAATGTTAACAAAATTAGCTTGGTCTAATATTTAAGACCACAATAGCTCCCTAACCCTAAGTCTAAACTAACCAGACACAAATGATAATAATTCAGTTGCAATGAACATATACAGAAATCGTATAAAACAATATAAAAGATGTTGTCATTAACTTCAAAAAATAACCAATTTTCTTTTTACATTGATAAAAACAGTAATCCCGGTCATTTTGTTTCTCTCAAAATGCACTTGGTTGCAAACTCTATGTAAATCTACTGTCTGATAGACGGGGTTAATTCATCCAAAGATTCAGTGACTGGGTTAGATTTTATGAAAGTTGACATAATAAATGATGCCTTGTGACTATGAAACCATACCTCCTCATCCCCAGCAATGCTAAACAATGAACTGTAATCACTGTGATAACTATATTCATTATTTAGTATTACTACATCAACTATATACAGCAATTATGTACATTAGTTTGTCGAAAATAAGAGTGAAGTAGTCCCCCTATACAAGCCACAGTACTCACCTTTTGGGTCATCCATTTAATAATGTATCTCCAGTAGTGATAAGACAAAGGTGAAAATGATCTGCAAATGTGAAACTTACCGAAGTATTTTGTTCTTTTTTCGCCCCGTCAGGACCGAGAGCAGTTCAGGATGGCAGCGGCGGCGCGATGGGAGTGCACTCACACACCTGTCTGCTCTTCATAGTGGTTCTGCCGTTCCTGCTCAGATTTTGAGGAATTGATTTGAACACAAGTGTGTGTGTGTGTGTGTGTGTGTGTGTGTGTGTGTGACGCACGCACATGCGTGTGCATGTGTGTGCACGTGTGTGCATATGTTTTGTCTTTTTTTTTTGTTATTTTTTTTGTTTGTTTTTTCAACCAGAACCATAAACTGATGCACAGTGAGTGCATGAAGTATCCTACTACGTAATGATGTTGACCCACTAAATGAGTCCGTAACAAAAGTTTCTGGGTTTTGTTTTGTTTTGTTTTTTTTTTTTTTTTTTTTAGATTTCAAAGATGTAACTAATGCTTCACATTTTAATTGAATTATGTTGGACATGTTCTCTCTCTAAATTATATCCTTCTGGATTATCTCCTTTTACATTTAGTATGTCTCAGAGAAAAAGAAAAAAAAAAAGTCTGGTTAATTGTAGTGTTTCTTATTAAAATGGATTTGTCTTAATTTTGAACCACATTGCATATTCATCTCAACTCCAGGAAAAGGAAAATTTACAGCACGTACAGTATGAGAGGTGAATGTTAAATACCTCAAAGTCAAACCGTGACAGTGAAGCAGAAGGAATTTAGGTTACCCTGAGGCTGAAAGCCCGGTATTATCATATTTTAATGTATAATAATTATCATTCAGTCTGGTTGTTGAAACAATTGTTTTTGACCTTCAAGTATTTTGGTTCACAACATTATAGTGGTATACTTGCAGTTGTGTTATGCTAATCTTTTAATTTTATATATATATATTTTTTTTCAATTATGTTTAGTTTTAAATATTTTTTGAGAAGGGAAAATATGAAGTTGTAATTATTTAGGACAGATATCCTAGTTTTATGTCTTTATTGATTTTTTTTTTCTTTACCAGTACAGTTGTACACAAAAATGGTGTCAAGAACAATGAGGTTATAATTATGTAGTTAAAAATGGAGGAAGAGTTTACTCAACTTGTGTGGAGTCGACATCTGACTTAAATAATGCAAATGTATTAATGCTTTTGCTACTTCTTTGAACATCATCCCATTTCTACACGATACAGTTATTTGAGAAAAAAGTTCCTGTTCATGCTCCAAACCAGCACTTGAGGGTTAGAGACCACTCAGTAAGATCATGCTCATAAAAAATAAACAGTTTTTGCATGCATTTAGACACCAATAACCCAAAGACTTTAGCAGTTCACACAACACATACTTCATAGGATTTCTGTTTTCTAGTCCCAACACCAAACCAAACACATAGACATTGTTCCATACTAGTGTCTTTTCACAAAAAGAGGGTCAACATGTTATATTTTGATATGAGTTTAACAAAGGGTAATTTGGAAATCGAAAATTATAGATACCTTTGAACCAAAATGTACAGTATGTGGTTTATGACTGTGAAATGCTCACCTGAACACGATATCCCCAGCTCTTATTGAAACGAATTGCAGGCTTACTGTACAGTATGCCAGCCATTTGCAATAACCCAGACTGATCAGAGGTCTGAGTAAAAAAAGCCACTGCTCTTATCACCTGATATATGGCTTGCATTGTCAGAAAAGACAGGATATGTGAGAAAACAAACAAGTCATATCTCTGTGTTTTATTATGGAGGAAGATCAGCGCAGCCGAGAGGATCACTGGTGTTATGAGAGGCAGCAAAAACAGGACAGACCTCCGTTACCTTATTTTGTTGTGAGCGTGAGAATTTTATGCAACAATCAGAAACCTCTCACAACACGACAGCAAGATTTAAAGCCAGTGATTTATCTTTTTTTCACATATCTTGCGTTGGCAAACAATTTACACCGACTGCCAGAGCACACTCAGGTTCCCCCAGCAGTGGAAAAGAGCTGAGTGACAAAAGCAAGATTTGGTGTTAGGCTACTGGTTTTGTAATGTGGAAAGGATGTTTTTAGACATCATGCCTCTCTTGTAAAATGCATCACTGTTTGTGTTTGTAGCTGTACAAACACACTCATCTACTGACTGCACTCCACATCATTTGACTGTGTGCAGCACTAAAGGGTTTGTAGGATTCCATTAACACAACATCAAACAGGAACAGTGAATTACAGCAAATTAGTGTGTGTGTCTGTTTGGTGGCGGGGCAATGACATGCCTCTTATTATCCCACGGCTCTGATTGAGTGTTTTCACATATGGTTATTTTTAAATTAATGCAAGCTCAGTCAACGCGGAGCAGGCACAAAAGAAGAAGAGCGAAACAGAACCAATGATCTCTACTCTGTTCACATTCACCTTTTCCTCCATTGCCTCAGCTTTGGTTAGGTTACAGCCTTTCATCCACATGCACACACCTCAGTTTTTTTGTTTTTCTTTTAAACTCAGTGCTGTCTTTGGGATAACAAGGTTTGGGCTTCTTGATGTGACAAAAAAGCCAATATCCACATCAAAACGCCATGAAACAGACAGGGCCATTATTGAAATTGATCAGGGTAATCATCAGCTGAATGTGACAGGCTAATCATGGTTTGTTTTCACACACAAGACAATAAGAGAGAGACACACTGCACACAAGTATTCATCTCCAGGACAGTGATGTTTGGAAATGACATGATAATTATTCCATCCCGGCTGGAAGGATGGCATCACTGATTTCACGTCTGTTTTGCCACAAGATTAAACACATTTAAGATGAACTGAAGTTAGATCACCTCCCAAGGAGGTCTGTGTTGGGATCCCTTCAGAGGAGTTTGCATGAAGCAGTTGTGGCTTCACTTGAAAGGTTGAAAAAGAAACCGAATATACTGAACACCTTGCTTAATAATTTGACTGAAAATATCACTTAACAAAAACACACACCTTCTCACCACCACACGCACACATGCCACAGAGTCCACTGAGGTGAGACAGTTTCTTGTATATGTATGCCTACATTTCTTTTGTAGAACAGCCAAGCACACTTTGTAAAAACTGGTCATTTATTGTCATTTTTTTTTCTACCTCTGAGCAGTTGCTCAGCAAGTTGCCCAATTATTTAAGGACACAAAAATTACCACCTTAAAGTTCCATATATAGATGTGGTCATGGGCGTGTATTTGTGTGGGCTGTAATGACAGCAAGGCTCGTTCACACCCTCACTACACCACACTGCTGTATAGGAGTATCACAGGTTTCTGAAAGGACAGCACACACAGATGAATGTTTGCAGTTCATTGCTTTGTCCTTAATAGCTGTGATATTGGTTTTTTTTTTTTATCTCATATCAAATACAGTATAATTTATCGAGCCAAGCACACTGTTACTGACAAACTCATGTAAATTCATACCTTTAGAACATAGACAAACAGGTCTGGACAAACCAGGAGGGCTACTGTCAAAATATAACAGACATTTTGAGATGACATGAAAAAGTGAAAAAAAAGAAAAAAAATCACTTCATCAGAGGTAAGGAGGTGCTTGTATAGCAGACTTCATTTACAGTATAATTCACCTAATAACAACAATGCCATATGGTCACTATGGCAGCAAGGCACTATTCAGAGTTGAGGCTGGACTGAGCATCATGGACTACAAACCAACACGGTGCACATTAGTATTCTGACTTTTGGTGGTTGTTAAGAGGAACCCCACTAATTATCAAAATCAAACAAGTATATTGTTTATGAACTCTGATGAGATCTGTGGTTGCAAACAAAATGATATAAACTGTGAAGCACTGAGCTGAAGAAGCAACATCGAGTCAAAGAACAGTGTGATCTGGTGTTCTGCCTGCTCAGTGGAGATGGAGTACAGTCAGCGTTTGTCAGATCACTGCTGGAAATCCTGCTAGATCATATGCCTAAAGTTTTGGCCTTGGTCTGATCCATGTGCCACTAGCAGAAAAGGATCATCTTCATTTCCTTGTTCTCAAATCCCCACTGTTTCAAATGTGTAACAAGAGAAGGCATGTAGAGTAAACCTATGCAGGCTGCATCTTCAAAGCCTTCATTTGGATCGTTTTCTGACCTGAGGCCATTTTGTATTACTTAGCGCCAGTGTTCTTGATGCATTATGGGCACTGGTAGCCTCAAGGTTAGACAAGCTGGCATGCTGAGCAGTTAAATAAACACAATCACATTAGGTTTAGTGAGACAGTGTGATGTTTTGTGTTGCATAACACAGCTATTCCCCATGCTATGGCTCATTTAGTTGAGAAAACTCTAATAAGCTCTCAGTTGGCCTTCATATTGTCCTGTTGTTAAGTGGACTCATCCTCCTTGGTGATTGCAGCTTTTTGCCATATACAGTAACATCCTGTTTATGCACCAGTCTCTTCAGGAGTTAAATAAAGTAAAAAATGTCACTGATTGTTTATCCCATGCTGTATGCTTCCAACAGCTGCATATAACATGCATCACAGTCAGGCAAACTGAACACAGCAGGCATTGCAACGGAAATTGAGCAACTGCCATAAATGAAAATAATTCACCACCTCTCAGACAAATAGTAGGCAGTCATACTGCAGTTTCTGTCTGCATGGCATTAAACAAAGTCAGCCTTTGTGCTTTCTTATAAATGCAAATGTTCCAAACTGCCACCAAGCATGACTTTTAAAAAGGATATGCAAGACATACTGCATGTCCCGTTGAAGCAACTCAGAAAGAGGATCTTGGAAGTATACTAGCAAAAATATTCCTGATTTGACCCCAAAGTTCAGTTAAGAAACTGCACTAAGAAGGCCAGAATATCCATACATTTTTTTTTTTTTTTTTTTTGCTGTTCTGATTCCAGTCAGCCAATTCTGAATCACAGTCCATGAAGGCTTATATTTTGGCAGTAGTGCTGCATATTTATGGTGATACAACCAAGTCCATTGTCTGTTTGACGAGTGCATAAGGATTGCAGGACTCATTCTCTGTCAGTCCAAGCAAACATGGGCCCAGTTGGAACATGGGCTGCGTTGGGGAAAAAAAAAAAAGCTATGGATGCAGTGTATTTCTTTTCTGTCTCCATATGTGCAAGGCAAGAGAGACAGTCTTTGAAGAAAATTTGATACCTTGTAAGAAAAATGACTGAGCTTGTATTGCACCTACCAGATAGTAATATTCATTTTAGGTGTTTTGTGACATTTGTGTGGTTTGCATTGGAGTCTGGAAGAGATCATTTTTGGATGTGAACTTTGGTTACACATGAGAAACCAAACCTTTGCTTCAGCTGCCAGGGGATTATCATAGCAGATGCATGAAGTAGTCTCATGATCTGTTGGGATTTATTTTGGATGACGATTCACGAATATAGAAAATTTTGCCCTTTGCCTGGTTACACGTTCACAAGGCTCTCTTCAGATTGGATTGTTCCCAAGTGGAGGGGGACATCATGCTATTTGACTCCCTGCATTGTAAATGATTGTTGGTTCATATGTATTTTCTTGATGAAAAGTGTGTGCTCATATTTAAGACTGACAATAATAAAATGTTGTATCTTATGTCTGTGTGTTTTTTATATACTGTTTTTTTTTTTTCAGATTGTATTTGCAATATACATATGAACAAATTATATCTACTGCACTGCCAACAGACCTTCCCAATGTGCACAAACAGCAGAGTTGCCTACAGTGGCACCTATCCAAAGACAAGAAAAACCTATTGATTTTCTGATCCCTCAGAAGTCCTGACCTTGGACAGACCTCATTGTGGTCTGTCCACTACATTACCAACAACTGCTAACTGCAGTTCTCTAAATGACATCAGCGTGTCTTTGAGTCTGAACACAGTGTATTTTAAGGGTTCCGGTGCATCAATTATGTATGACTGCAGCAGGAGGTATGCCATGACGCTCTGAAGTGGTTTCTCTTCATCCACTGTAGCTGCATGGCAAAACAATAACTTATTCTAATTTATTCACTGTATAGATAATAAATGTAACAAGAATCTGAAGGTTTCCACCGTTAGTTGTCACTGGCAGTGGTGCTTGTGACCTGGAGGAATGCTTCACTGTGCGATAAATAATGTAAAACATGCCTGTGATATGTACAGTATTTCAGGTTTTGTGCTTATTATAGCATTTTTAAACAGTGACAGAAACATGTCTTTACAGTTGATACCACAGTGCTTTACTTCAGCCTCGGCAGATATTTAATTCATGCAAACATCTGCTCTCTGCAGCTGAGAGTGGCTCCATACACCAGAGACTGAATACAGTGTTAGAAAGATAAAATAATGCCTTATGTTAAAGGCCAGTGTCCCTAAATGTCAAAGCTAACACAAAAATGCACAATTTAAGGTCATTCCAAGTAAGGTGATTGACTGCATTTTTGAGGATGTACTGTTCTATTGTCATTTAAGATCAAGGAAACTGAGCATTGAAGGGAGAAAACTTGAACACAAAACACTGAAACCAGCATAGCCATCTGCTTAGAAGTAAAAAAAAAGCATGCTCATACCAAGCATGTTTGGATCGAAAGTGTTTGGATGCTGTAAATGAATGCTGTGTTTCAGACAACTCAGAGTTCAGAATTAAAGGTGATGGAATTTCCCAGGTGAAATTTCCATCTTCCAACCTCGACCGAGCATTCCAGGTGCATGATGCCAAACGTAAACAAAAACCGTGCTAACCGTGGCAAACTGAAGTTTCTTTGGCAAGTGTATACACAATTGAACTCTCAGCAGTGCAGCCTTTTTCACCTGTAGTTGGACATATATCATCTAGTTACTGATACAACCCAAAGTTCAGTATTGCTTTAACTGCAATTCACCAGTGCTATCTCTGTAATTTTACTGTTATGAAAAATGAAAGGCACCAATGATGAAGATCTTGCCATTCTATAGGTTGTCATTCTACTTTTTTTAAAGTACCCTTAAAAAGTAGAGGGGAAACGGGGATTTATCAAATCAGTTTTCTGGAACATTCAGGAATATTTAGCACCTATTTAGCAGCCATTAAAAAAAAAAAAAAAAAAATTGCAGCAATCCAATATCTGGGTAAAATATGTTGTTTATATCTCAACATGCACAATTGTTCTGCTTAACTATCCTGCAACTCAGGCCGTCACTCTGATAAACACTTAATCAGTCAAACACTGTCAATAATAATAAAATATCTACTGTTGACGTTATAGATCTTAAGTTACAGTCTTTTTTTGTAATATGTAGACATCATCTGTCACCGTTATGTAATAATTTATATGCCAGTATAAATCCTACTGACTGTATGTACAGTATAGTTACATGTACACACTGTACATAATCATCCAGTCCATGTATATCCATCCGGTATGTATTTATTTGCAGTATTCTTATTTTATTGCTGGTCATTATTCTCCCTAGCTGTTATTTCTATTAAGAGCATTGAGCAGGCTGCATAACACCAGTGTCAGATTCCATGTATGCATGTACTTGGCAAAATAAATCTGATTATGATCCTGTCAGTTACCCCCACAATGCCAAGCTTTGACACCCCTCTGCCCCCCTAAATGTGGTGATACATTTGATAAAATGGAAAAATACTGTGTCTGTTCTGCGGGACGCGTGTGATTTATGTCAAAAACACTTCTAAAAATGTTTCATATGTTAATTGGCCACTTGGGTTCCCCACCTGTCAAATTCCACTTTAACCTCTGCCTAGAGCCATGTTGCTAGCATATGTAAGAAGAAAACAATAGCTATTTTATACCAGAACTGGTATGAAAACAGAATGCTGCTGCTGCTCTTTCTTTCTATATAGACTTTGCCTTTCACAATTGCCATTTCATTTAATTATAAATATTATTTGAATATACTTTAGACAGAAAATGGTGTTTGCTCATTTGTAGATAATAGTAGCTATCCACACTTAAAATATTGTACTGCTGCTGCTATCTGGGTACATACAACTATGTCCTGGACAACTGAAAATACATTATACCTTAGTCTCGTCTCTAAAATGGACATAATGGTCTTTTCAGAAGACTGGTTAAAACCAGCGAAACCAGATAATTTGATCGCCGTTGATGGATACAACATCTTTAGAGCAGATTGTTCAGGTAAGGAAGGCAGAGTTGCTATATATTGCATGTTAATTCATAGTCTTTAAGTAAAGCCAAACAATTTGAACTGGTGGTGAAAAGTGACCATATGTAAGGACTTACACCTCACTGTTGTAAGGGGGCACCTGGATAAACATTCTTTATCAGCTGGCTGTATTTTCAATACATAAGATAAGATAAAATAATATATTCCTTTATTAGTCCCACAGTGACACATCTAAATAGACTCTCGTTGCTCTTACTCCAGCACAGACATCTCAGGCTGGTTTACCAGAAACCTCTTTTGATTTTAGACCCATTTCAAAAAATGATATCAGTCTTGCTCTGAAAACTATTGATACAAAAATGTCAATGGGACCAGACAACCAAGAGCCTTTCCTTTTAAAGGTTGCAGCTGAAAGTACTGCAAAGCCTGTAGCATACAACTTTCATTATCGTCTACAGATCTTCATTACAATATGCAGTTTTTCTCCAATTACCAAGCTCTCTATTATTGCTAAAATTTTGGAAGCTCAATTAAAAAAGCCAACGGAAACAATTCCTGGCAGATCAAAACATTTTAACATATATACCAACCCATTCTAATTCCTAAGACGTCATGGCTTTGTTGGCCATTGCCGTTTGATACCGTCACACAAGGCAACCCTCAGCACAGTGTTTCATTAACTAACCCATTGGCAGCAACAGTAGGATATACAGTCAGGCTTTAGATCAGAGTGCAGCACTGTTGCAGTAATTATGTTGGTAAATTATAGTTCTAATGCCCTGCTCAAAAAGTTATGTAATGTGATTCTTTATTTGTTGATCTCTCAAAAGCATTTGACTCTGTGGACTATGAGCTGTTGCTAAATACGTTAAGTGATACTGGCATAGGGGACAGTCCTGCAATGGACTGCCAACCTGTCCCGGGTGTACCCCGCCTTCGCTCAATGCCTGGTGGGATCGGCTCCCGACGCCCCATTACCCCTAATGGGATAAGCCGTTTAAGATGGATGGATGGATGGATGGATGGCATAGGGGACACAGCTATGAAATGGTTTGGAAATGATCTTACAGAGTACACACAATCTGTTTGTATAGATGGTCTTAACACAGACCTTTTAGAGGTTTCCAAGGGTGTCATCCATGTTCTATGTTTATTTCATTTTCTACATTTAAAAATAACATTGGAAAGGACTTGCAAACTGCTAAATTGCACATTTTTGCTGATGACGTGGTGTGCTCCGTAGCCCCTTTTTGAGTCAAGCTGTCAATGAGTTCATAAAGCATTTCAATAGCTTCAAGTTCCACTACATGGACTCAAGTTAATTCTGAATGCTAAGAAAAACAAATTTGTGACCCTGTCAAATCTCAAATCTCAAAGTGTCACTGTTGTTTTAAGGTATTTGGTTAGATGAAAAGCTTTCTTTCAAAGTAAATATTGCACACACTGTAATTCATATATTTTTCATATATTCATCGAAAAATTAACAAAAAAGGAGGAAGAACTTTTTTGTCATATGGATGGATATGATGGATATCATATGAATTGCTGAGAATATGGTGGCTGGCTAAACTACCCTCATATAGATGTAATCTTCTGATGCAGACCTCCAGCAGTCTTCAGCTTTGTTCCACCAGGTGGTTCTCCTATACCATGTTCTCAGGGTTTGTGCTGAGCTGGAGAGAAAAGGCCTTTTTCTTACATTGCTCTCTGGACTTGAAATAATCTGCAGGGCACACTGGATTTTAATAATCTAGTCCCTGTGGAGAAAAATAAAAATAAAGCCATGTTAAAAGTTCATAGAACTGAGAAATGCAACTGCTTGATGTGAGCTGGTATTAGTCTCCTGCGTGTGTGCTTGACAATTCCTGTTTGTTGTGTTTTATATTTGCATTATTTAAACCATAACTGTGCTGTGCAGACTCAGGTCTGCCTCGTAAAAAAATATTCTGGATTAAGGGATTTCCTGGTTAAATAAAGGTTAAATAAATTAACTTAAAAATCCAATCATCCAAGGTGATTTCTAGATGATGTCCTGGACTGACAAAAATGATTGGCCAGAATATGCAATCCGGCAGCAATTATTAATCACTAATTATTAGTAGTATATGAATGTATTTTGTTGAATATGGGCATTAATTACAGTAGCTAAATACACAGTGATAGAACAGCCAGACTCATCCTGTCAGCAGATATACTGTATGTGCTAGTTGTCAGACAGTAGGTGCAGTATTTGTGTTGCAGAGGCCCCACTTAGAGGCCCATGATAGACATTTAAGCACTGGAGAAATGCCTTGCTGTCTACCTTCTAACTCCCAGTTGGAGTCATCTCTTCCCTCACAGTCTCTGTTATATTTCAACCTAATTAATGTCAAAATAGGATAAAAACAATTAAGGATCTGTCTCCAAAAGTTGCTGATTTCTCTTTCCACTCTCCTCATTTCCTCTGTCGAGGCGAGCAGAAACTCTTAATGGCTGGTAAACATCTTTTGACTGGCTTGATCGTCTCTCAGGAGCGCAAGTGTACTGTAGCTGAGCGGAGAGGAGAAGAACTGAGGAGGAATAGCGCAGTGCTTATCAAAACCAAAGACAATAACATCTGTGCTGAAAGGAACCACACGGAAGCTTCCTCCTCACAAATTCAGACATAACTGTGTTTTCCAGATTCACAATTAGCTGCTGTTACATTTCCACATCACTCACGGAGAAAGTGAGCCCTGCTTACTGTGTAGTTACCAACGATCATAAGGCATCCGACATGAATTGAGCTTACAATCCTCAGCTAAAAAAAAAAATAAATAAATAAATAAAATGGAGTGCACGACTGGATGAACCATGCTGTCAAATTACAAAAAAGGACATTTAGGTATAGCTGCTTTAGAGAACTCATTTGCTATTTTGAGTGCACAGCTCAGTTTTATTCACTGTCATATCAGTTATTTACAAAAAAAATATATGATTTGACATATTTCTCTTTTTTAATTAAATTATTATTTTGCCAATGATATTGATTTCAGTGTGGTAATTGGCATAAATAGCAATAAACCTATTTTAAATTTCTTTTGAATTACTGCCAAATTACCCCAATAGTTTCATCAACATTTATTACATGTATTATATATTATTAATGATATACAGTATTTATTTAAAAAAATATTAACTTCAAATAAAAAAATATGCTATTATAATTTATATAGTTACTATAATAAAATAAATATAAAATATTTAATAATTATATTCCACAATTTCCCAATGGCTCATTTCCATTAAAAGAATACAAAGTTAATGACTTATTGAAATTTTTTTAAATAGCATTCTGGGCTACTGTAGAAACATGGTGGTGCAACATGGTGGACCCTGTGGAGAGGACCTGCTGCTTATGTAGATATAAATGACTCATTCTAAGGTAACAAAAACATGATTCATATTATCATGTCATACATCATACACTGAGGAAAACATACTTTCCTTTTTTTTTTCTGCCAATAAATCCCCCTAAATTGTTACACACTGTTCATTTAAGAAGAAGAAGAAGAAGATATTCCTTTATTAGTCCCACCAGAGGAAATTCAATTTTTTTCACTCTGTTGTTAACTTATACACACACATGCACACACAGGACCATATACATGCAACAATTGGAGAGATGTCAGAGTGAGGGGGCTGCTCCTGACAAGCACCCCGAGCAGTTGGGGGTTTGGTGCCTTGCTCAGGGGCACCTCGGCAGTGCCCAAGAGGTAAACTGGCACCTCTCCAGCTACCAGTTCACACTCAGTTCTTGGTCCATGTCGGGACTTGAACCGGTGACCCTCCGGTTCCCAAGCCAACTCCCTACAGAGCTACTGCCACCCCCACACGGACGGATGTATGTCAACAAGAAAAAATATGCCGTTGTCTGTTGCAGTAAGTAGGCATCAGTTGACCAGAGAGACTTCAATATGTCCTCGAAACATCCGAAAAGTCTTCTTTTCCCTAAAACACTGGAGACAAGCCATAGTTAACACTTGGAACAACTAGAGTAGCTCAATACCTTAAACTGCCAATGAGTAAAGTTGACCTGCTATTAGAATACATTAATTTTTCAGTGTACCAGGTTCATTTATTTATCATTCTACAGCACAGGGTTGTTCAACAAAGTGCAGTTGGAGTCCCTTTTTGCTACTAGCAGCAACAGTCACAGTCACCTTAGAAAACATCACTCAGTCCTGAAAAAAGACTCTTCACTCAACTGAGCAAATCCTTATGTACATGCATGAATGTCTTTCTCTTGTCATTAAAAAAGTTAGCTCCTTGTATGGCAGCCTCTGCCATCAGTGTATGGATGTGTGTGTGTGACTGTGTGAATGATGATATGTGATATGTGCGAAGTACTTTAAGTGGTAAGTGCAAGACTAGAAAAGTGTTATATAAATGCAAGTCCAATTACCTTTTACCATTAATGGAAAATAACAAATCATCTCAGCAGTTTAAATGCATGCAGTTTAAACAAAAAAAAAAAAAAACCCTAACTCATTCTTTAAGTTTATTTATCTGAATGTTACTCGTAGACAACAGCCTATAAGACTGAATTCATTAAAGACTGTACAGTATATACAGTATATACTTCAGCTAATTTATCAACAACAATCTATCAAACCAAACTATCATAACCCTTTTCAGAACAAGATAGTGAGTCACAGTGCAGAGTTTGATCATTTGTGTTACATTTAAATGCTTGTTTTCAGTTTCCTTTTGTGTGTTTTTCTCGACATCAATGGTCCTGCATTTTTCCATTTCAGGTCCTTGGCCGTTTTTGATATTTACTGAAGAAGAACAAAGAACGAAGAAATATCTTAAGCATGCTATGAAAAGATTAGGTGAACAATGATTACCACTGCATTCTACACTCTACCGTATACTGGTAATACCACCCTCACTGTCCTTATCCTCAGCGCAGCTTGTTATCCTCCTTACTACTAAGTTCGATATTCATATATACTAACATTAACTTGTAGTGCTAAGGATAACATAATGTGTTCATTCCATAAATGGAGGAGAAATGGGAGTAAAATATAAGCATATGCTCATCAGTAGTAGTTACAGTAGACTATACAGTGTAATAACCTGAACTTTATTACAAGTAACATTATTAAATTTATCTAGGTTATTTTGTTGAGATAAAGAGAACATTACGATGACTGTTATGCTTCTGAATAATGTATAAACCAACTGTAAATGCATAATACCAACAAATGTAATGGTGTGGAGTTCATGATGGTATGATGTCATTACTTAATTATCAAATGTACAAAAAGTAAAAATGTATCAAAAGTACATAAAATAATTATAAATTAAACTTTACTCAATTATAATTGTGATTGTTTTTTCCTCCTTGTAAAATGACAATGCCACTTTTTGAAAAAACTCCATAATATAATCACCATATTGAGGATGGGTGTGTTACCTAAAGGCAACAATTTATTTATTTATGTATTTTATAAAGCTGGTTTTATCTTGCCAATGTTTAATAATAGAGGGTGCTACATAACATACTTTTAGGAAGTCACAGACTGGGGGATTTTAATATTTTATTGAAAGAAAGTTACATATGACTGAAAAACAGCTGCAGGTAAATTGCACACACTGGAAAGTCTAGTAAAAAAAGTAAAGTACTGATTTGAAGTGCAGAGTCTATTTGCACCCACGTGAGAATAGAGGCCATGCAGGAGGTAGGTTGTGGTGGCTGAATGGGTCAAGCTCAGCATTTCCACCTTGGAGACTGGGGTTTGAGTCCTTTGGCAAACCACGTTTTAACTAAGTTGACTTATACATTTTTTTGTTTCTTTTTTTTATGTTTAGTATTCAGTTTGGTTAGGTTTAAGCACCAAAACCAAGCTGCATGGTTAGGTTCAGGCAACAAAACTACTTGGTTAAGTTTGTGAAAAAAAAAATAAATAAAAATAAATAAATAAATATATATATATATATATATATATATAAATATATATATATATATATATATATATATATATATATATATATATATATATATATATATATATATATATATATATATAGAGCTTATCGATTGTGTGCCCGGATAGGATGCAAAGAGTATTGTTGGCTACTGACACCTAGGTGCTAATAGCATCTCCTCTAATGCGGCTAACATTAATAACATTATATAAATATGTTGAAATTAATTGTGGAATGTTATTTAGTCACTTTAAAATACACAGACATTTATGTATTTCTCTAACTTAATCTTAATTCCTTTTAAACAATTTGTTAGTTAAACCAGAACTTACTTATTGTTCCGTTGGTGACCGTGCTAACACAACCATGTTAGCGGAAGTGAACTTATTTCCTTTTGCTACAAAACTTAATGTAAATATGTAATGCAGGCTGCAGTCCAGAGAGTAAAATGCCAGAGGGGAGTAAACTAGACAGTACAGAGTGAGTTCAGGCAGCTTGTGTGACTGATTACTTCTGGCATGTCCCGGCCGTCTGTTAGAGTTTTGCTTGCCAGTTCTAATCTAATCACTACGTGACCAAGCCACAGAGATTAATTTTGCTTCACAACTTTCTGGTGTGATCAGACATTTACCAAAAAGCGTATTTGTCCTTTTTTGGTCAAGGCAAGGTTCTTCCTCAAGGCTAACATGTGCCAGGTCAGTCTGTCTACTGACTACGGTATGACCGCAAATGATCCAATCCCCAAATTCTCCAAATAGTGGAGAGTAACTGGGAGGAGTAACTGCAGCACACATCACTGTCTGCCTGCAACCTCTTCAGCAAGTGGTGCATGAGCTACAGTGCACCCTTGACAAGAGCAGGCTCCACCTATGCTTGTAGAGGTAGGGTTACAATATTGTAACTTTTGTTCTAACTCACACAGGCTCCACCTTGGACTCTATGGGTACAGTGGGTGGAGCCTGGTGAATGCACAACCTGCTGCGACACAATATTGATCCAACCACACTGATCCTGACCGGCTACAGGTTAGTTACCTCAGCCCACCTACTTCTTTATAACCTTGGCTGCCACAGCGGGGAAGTAAAGGGTTCCAGCCAACTCAGGTAGTATGCAACTGAACCGGGTAGAACCATGACCTAACCCTGCAGGCGTTAAAAAGATAAACAGTAGACACTCTGCACACCGCGTTCCCCAGGTCATCAAGGAGCACAGGAACATGAAGGTGTATCATGCCCAGAGGGTGAGGGTTATATACTGAGAGTATGTATATATTCAGGTAGGCATGTACTGATTGGATGGTAACATTTATGCAAATTTTCATTGGGTGAATGCATGTTTGTGATTGGAAGGAGAGTATTAGCATTAGAGATCAGTAGAGGGCAGAGGTAGAACTGTCATGGAGGCTAATTGCAGTAACTATTTGTTACTGACAAAAATAATCACATTATTATCAGTATCATTCAGTAATACTATCCAACACTGATTGGAAAAAAAAAAAAAAAAAAAAAAGACTTGATTTATTCAGATTGGTCCACCCTGCAAACGATCTCAGGCAGTGTATTTCCTTTGTGGAAAGCTTTGTGGAGAGAGATGCCAGAACAGTGATGTGTCTTCCAAGAGGACTCTCCCCCTGAAAATATGATTAATGAGCTGACAGCCATCAACCTTCACAGTACTTACTGCTTTCATCCAAGGCCAATAAATGTGCTTTGAGCAACACAAGTCAAAGTCTTAGAAACGGTGACACTTCCCAGTGTACATCTGAAAATAAATTCCAACAGCTGTCTTTTGTGTTTTCATGTATTTTTATAATATCAAAGGGAACTACCCTCTGGGCCAAATATGGTGCAGTGGCACAATTACAAAGCAAACACATGTATACATGAATACCTACAGTAAATGTGAAGAAAGCTGTTTGAGGGGTTATAATTATATATGCTTGAGATTTTTTTTTTTGTTTTTTTTTTTTCTGGTTTAGTGTGAGTAATGAATTCATGGAGCTGAGATCTAGAGATTCTCCATAGTTTATACATTATCCATTGATATGTTATGCATTGCCCTAATCTTCTGTGGTATTACTGATATTATGTAGTATTATTCATTTGAAATAGGTTATGAGACCGATTGTGTATTTTTTTTTTCATCCTGTTTATTGTCACACTAGAAATCAAGGCCTATGGAAAGAGGCTGGAACATGGGCGGACAGAAATATGAGGTATCACACATGCACAGTGTAACTGAAGCTGCGTTTGTGCATTGTGATTGGCTCAATTTTTGATGATGCGTGACCCAGCCTCCTTCCTTTTCAAACTTCTCAGTTGGCAGAGACATGGATCAAGTGCAGAGTGCAGCTGTCATTCCGTTGAGGAAATGGCGAGTGCACACAATAAAGTACCAAATATCCACCAAGCGTCGTTTTGCTCAGCTGCGTGGGAGCATTACGGATTTGGTGTTACGTATGACAGTGACGAGAAAAATGTGATGGATAAAACATCAACTGTGTGTAAGCACTGAGCAACACGTGTGGCTTATGCTGGCGAGAATACTTCCGATATGATGAATCATTTACGGAGACATCACTCAGATGTGTCCGTTGATTAGCCTTTTCCCAGCAGCAGTTAAACAGCCTCTACATGCAGACTCAGACAGAGCAAAAAACACAACTAAAGCATTCGTGGAGGAAGCTGGATTTCAGCGTGTGATTAGGGTACTTGAGCCGCACTGTAATATGTCGTCTCGCAGACACATAAGCTACACAATAATTCCCAAACTGTATGAACAGACACGATGAGGAATTGTGAAAGAACTGTCCAACACAGACCATGTAGCTCTGACTACAGACAGATGGACATCCAGGGCTGCCGAAAATGTGGACAAACTCACCTTCTTGCAGATGAACATGAAAATTGGATGAACAGAGCAGAGCAAACTGTGTGTTTGGTTAATGCTGCACTTTATGTTGATGGCCCTTAGCCTTTGCGTTTTTTTTTTTTTTTTTTTTTTTTTGATTTTTAAGATTTCAGGGAATAGAGAGACATAGAGTATGTTAATGATTTTTGAAAAAAAAAGGTCTAGTGCTGGCCGCCCTAATGCACTGTACCGAAACGAACCGAAAACCGTGACCCCAAACCATGAACCGAACCGAACCCTGAATTTAGGAACCATCCCACTGCTAATATTGGGGGAATATCAGATTCTTTCTTGCTTTAGTCCAATATGGGGTAATGAGGACTTCAGTCTATTCAGAACAAGTCATTAGCAATGCCACCTCTCTCTGCTTTGGAGAAAACCATAATGCAAAACTGCTATGGCAAAGGCCAGGTTTATATAATATATGACATATTGGTCTCTGGCTGTACTGTATTTCATGAACCAAGGTTAAATGCCTGGAGGGATGATTCATGAGAGGAGATTGCACTAGATGCATGTCAGGATGCTTGTATTACGGCCCAAACACAAGAAGAAATAGAATGTTACTATAGCTATGTTATGCCAGTTAATTTACATACATTTCATAGCAATAATCCACATGCATGCATCAAGTGTACCCATGCACTGCATATATACAGAGAAGTAAACAACATCTGATTGCCTTCTCCTGGGGAAAAAAAAAAAAAAAAAAATGTCAACAGACCTTGAATAGGTCACTGGCTGAGAGAAATGTCTTGCTGTCTCTCAACGAGAAAAAAAAAAAAAATAATAATAAAAAAACATATTTTCTTAAGGGGGGCTGCACGGTGGTGCAGTGGTTAGCACTCTTGCCTCACAGCAAGAGGGTCGTAGGTTCGAATCCGGCCTGGGACTCTTCTGTATGGAGTTTGCATGTTCTCCCCGTGTAAGCGTGGGTTTTCTCCGGGTACTCCGGCTTCCTCCCACAGTCCAAGGACATGCTGTTTAGGTTAATTGATGACTCTAAATTGCCCGTAGGTGTGGATGTGAGTGTGAATTGTTGTCTGTCTCTATGTTGTCTGTCTCTATGTGCCCTGCGATGGACTGGCGACCTGTCGAGGGTGAACCCCGCCTTCTCCCAATGCCAGCTGGGTTCGACTCCAGCCCCCCACGACCCCTAACGGGATAAGCGGTTGATGATGGATGGATGGAAAGGGCTTTTTCAAAAAGGTGTCAGGACCATTTATACGCTATATTGAAAATGATGATCTAAATGATGTGCCCACCTAAGTAGGACACAGAAATTTTGTCTTCTCCATTTTTTTTTTTTTTTTTTTTTACAGTTATTTATTATAAAAAAAAAAGGTAAACAAAGAAGTGAAAAAAGAAGTGTGTGGTGGTGTAGTGGTGTCTATATCTACAGAGACTATGCAGCCCTCTGCCTGGATTTTCTGTGTTCTGGACTTCAGCAATGACATTTTAAATCTTTGATTCATTGATTTGTTTTCTCACTAACGCTGCTCCCTCTTTTCATTCACTCTATAGCTCACTTGACTATCAATGTCCTCTCTTTCCCTCGCTCACCCATTGACCTGAGGAGGTGGGGCCAAAGTTGAATGCTGTGTGTTTAAAGCAATCAACAGTTGCTACATATTATACCTTTAGACATTTAAATTTAATAAGAAATAAACCCCAAACAAAATGATTAATTTGATGGACGATACAAAGGTTACTCGCTGATTTAAAGTAAATATTAATTCCTGGTATGGACTGGAATTTAACTGGAAGAACATTCTGTTTCTCTTATGGCAGATGAAGTTCATAACTGCAGTGGCTGTCTTTTATCAGTCCATAATTTAACACTGCTCTCATAATATGCAAGACTACTTCATATCCAGAGAGTGGAGCATAGACCCAGTCATCTGTGCCATGGCTGACACTGAGATCTCACTGTGACTAAATTTACAGTATATGTCAGTTACACAAGGTTAGACACTTCATTACACACAATACACACAATAAGCTGACATAAGTGCACATACCATTCCAGGCCTGCAGTGCTATGTGTTTCACGTCTTGCATATGTTATCTAATATGACATCTAATCAATGTAGAGTAAGAGTAGACAGAGGAGGTGTTACCATCACAGGAATGGAACATGGAGAATACAACAGCTTTGCTTTGGGAGGAGAGTTAGCTTCAGTAAACACAGTGCAGATCTGTGAAAAATCACAGCATGCATGCATCAAATCCCGGAGTCTGTATATGATACTGATTACACTGAAAAAAAAGAGATAAAGAACCCTGACTTATGAATATTCATATATTCATAAAAGTAAAGGTGAGACATGAAACTAATAGAAAGGTGGCTTTGGAGCCAATAAAGCCAAAAAAAAACAAAAACATATGATGTTTTTGCGGCATGCAGAATAACCTGATTTCTGTAATGCCTCTAAGAGTGTCCTGCCATCAGTGTCCACTGCTAGGATGACTCAGACTCCTTAGCAGATCTCTTCTTCAGACAGTGTCCATTCCCTATAATCCCTCACACCAAGCCCGGATGTCAGCTACCAGTTCTCACCCTCTGCCACACACACACACAGGAGTCCTCCCACCACCCTCGGCAGCACAGAAGGTTCTCCTAGGCCTTTTTGGCTTTCTCTCTCCTCCTCCTCTGTCTGTTCTTCACAGCCTGTTTAATCAAGCAGCTCCTTGGCAACACATTCACAGCTTCACAGCTCCCTTCTCGCAGTCTCCTCTGTTGGACAAGCAGCCCATCCCTGCTGCCCACATCTGCATGAGACAAGTTTCTGATGCACACAGACTCACCACCTTACCAGCAGCTAACCTCCCACCACCCCTTCCCTTTGCCATCTTCAGCATCACTTCACTACACAATCAACCCTCTGTCGCTTTGTTTGGTGCTTGAGTGTTTATGCACTGGCAAACATTATTTATATCCAAATAAAACTTTGCAAAGCTTAGCTAAAGCTTCTTGATTAGTGTAGAAAAAAATACAATGTCTCACTTTCATCGGGAAACCCAAACAGGACTACACGTTGTAGAAAATATTTGTGGTTCGCGGGACATGCATCTATCCTCCTGACCCATTACATCTGTTTAACAGGAGCAGGCTGTTTCAGCTTGCTGAGTAGCAAATGGCTCAGTGGGCAAATTTTACTACAGTAAAAAAAAAAAAAAGAAATTCTGAATGCAAAACACTGAATATTAAAGTAATTAAGACACTGCCGGTACACTGGCTGAAGGACAGTAAGTTGTGGTGAAAGCAAACTTCATGTACAATAAAAAATCATTATACACTAGGCACTTTGGATATGTGGGCTGGCATTTGGCTGATTTTAATTGACTATGGGAATATAGAATGTAAGTAAAGGTGAAAAAACAAAAGCCTTAGCAGACTTTTTTTATAATACTGCAACTATAAGAATCAAGCCAATTTATTATCCCTCCCTCCCGGCGATCGCCAGCAAAGTCCTGATTTGTTGATGGTTCTAAAGGTTATCTTTCCAGATAATCATGTGATGTGAGGTATGTTAAGAGTGTTTCTAACATCCCCTGATCGGCTGCTGTGATTTCAAATTGGAAATATTAAACATGTTCAGTATATACAATGGGATTATCCTGTTATGTGTGAGTAATCTCGAGGACAGCCAATGATGCAGTCATTTGGGAAAGAACTCTAGCCAATTGACAACTAAGCTGACTGAAGAAGGAGGGACATCCCTAACAGTCGTGGCAGCCCCAGCTAACGCATGAACTAATACAAAACCTGAGGCATAAAGATAAATGGACCCCAGAAATGAAGGACCAACTTATTGATTTGTGGCTTTTTAGTTAAAATTTTTATTGTTCATGAATGAATCTGTTCTTGTGTGATGTGCTGTTATGGCACACAAATCACAAATCATTGCTCACTACACCCTAGAGATTTACAAAAACACCATAAAACAGTCAGTAAGTACTTAAAAATAAATAAAATAAAATAAATAATATAAGTTAAAATTAAATTTGAAAATGGAGATTAAAAAGATAAACAACTGGATTCACAAAGTGAATTAAGAATACAGGTTTTAATCAGGTATTTGTATATGTATTATGTTTCTTTCCTCATTTGCATTAGCTTTTCCATAATGCTTTTACTAAATGTACAGTATTAGCTATTGGATTTGCTGCATCATTTAGCTTCTCCATTTAGCCTCTGCATTTAGCTTTTCAGTGACTCACATCCTCCACGAGTGACACGAGACAAATCAATGAAAATTCGTCACATGGGATATAACGGGTTCTCTGATTGGCTGTCAGCTGGCATCTCTTTCATTGGCCCTGTGCCTGTCAGAAGATTATCACAGAAGTGGAGAAGAAGAGGAATGATGCAGATCATGCAGATTGCTCTCTGAATCCTGCACAGAGAGAAAGCAAGATGTTTTGGTGTTCCTTTGAAAACTTCCCATCAGTATCATGCTACGGTCATCTGCAGTATCACACAGCCGCAGTTAGTCGCGCAATCTCAACGTTTGCTTTGTATGGTAAAGCATGTAAGCTCCGCCAGAAATGATGGTGCATTCAGCTGCACCACATAAACTCTGAAAACTCAAATGACCTCAAAGGTTGTTTAAAACACAAGTGTTTCTTATTTTTCCCTTTGTTAAAATACATAAATTTGTCATTATGTTTTTGTTCTTATCAATACAGCATTTTGAATGATTATATTCTAAAATCATATTAATTGAAGACTTATTTATTGAATCTTGAGTTTTCTCAATCAGAATTTTATCAATTTTGGAATATGTAGAATTGAATGTGCATTTGCTATCAATATACCATCTAAATATTTGAAATAAGTCAGCAGTAATTCAACATGACAGTCATGATCAGGGGACCTGTTGCATAGGTTAGGTTGATAGTAAAGACACAACAGCAACACACAAGACAGAGGCAGGACCAGAATTAAAAAGTCTTTACTAAGCCAACTAGAAAAGTCAAAACCAGGCCATCCCAAAGTCAGTCAAGTACAGAATCAGAATTCCCCTTGTGTGTTGCTTTTCTGTCATGTACAGCAGATCCCCAGATATGATATGACTTTCATGTTGTCTTGAATGAATCTTGGGTTTTCGCCTAATATTCTTATGATTTTAGGATATAATCATGTAAATGTTTGTGTTTCAACAAAAAGCAAAAGACGTTTTAAACAAGTCATTGGGGCCATTCAAGTTTTCAAAGTTTATGTAGCTTTTTATTGCCAAAATATTCAAATAATCAAATGAAATGAATAAAAATGAAATACTTTGTAATTTCCTCCATTTATTCAGTTTATTTAGTTAATAGAATGCTCTATTACTATTTATGTGACTCTTGTGGTCCTCCATAGTGGTTCTCTCACATTATCAAAATCTGTTAATTTGAAAATTATTTTCGTGTGCCAGCTTAACATTTTGTAACAGACATAACATTCATTGGCAGTAACCCTCGCTGTCAGACATCCTTTTCTCTTCAGCAATCGCCAATCTACCCTCTGCTCCACGTCTCATCTCCACAGATGGTGTTGCCACTTCAAGGACCTGACCAGTGTCTGTCGTACTCTGGCCTCATCGCAGGAGTGTATCGTCATGACCCTTGTTTCCAGCTTCTCAGGGCGGACCACGCAGAAGAGGGTTTTCTTCAGCCTCCAGACTCCTGACTGCCTTGACCTGTCGGTCAATTCCTAAGCTTAGACGCCAGCAGCGGTGGGATCACTTCCCATGCTGCTGCCTCACCCTTGCATTGTCAGTGGGCCCGGGAAACACAGCCTTCACCTCTGAGATAGTCCTCCCCATAGACGGTTATTTTTGCTGCTGTTCCTGCCGTTCGTTCCACTCCAAGCCGGAGCCTGTTGACGTTTTCTCCACTCAACTGGATCCATTCACCACAATCACAAGGAGGACATAGAGTGACGAGTGGAGGTGGCCGGGGACATGAGCACCCAGGGCATGGATGCTCTATCACACTGTTGCTCTCTACTCCTCACCGTCACGTTGTTTAGCTTCGCCTTCAAAGGCTGGACGAGAGACAGGTGATGACTGAGCTGCGATTTCTCCTCCAGGCCTTTAAAGCGCTTGAGTCACAGGTGAAATTGATCCAAATAGGGGCTCCCAGGAGATCATCGCAATCTTTCCACAGAAGAGCCATGAGTCCATGCCACACATGAAGGGACCCGGCTGTGGCTAGAAACAACACACGGCCCATGGCTGTTGCAGCACCTTGAATCGGGTTATGCATTTGGGTGATGCTTTCCCTGTCACCTAGCAGCGACGGCAGAGACTTCCTGCTCTCTGAATAGCCTGCTGATTGTGAAAACAGGTGAGCTGTAAGGCTCTCGTTGAGGGCATGCTGGGGCAAGATGCAACCTGAGAAAATCCACCATGCTTGCAACTGGAGCTGTCATTTTTAAAGGTTGTAGTAAAGACATCTCAACACGTTGCCAGATATCTGGAATCAAAGGTGAAACAAAAGCCACCTGAGCTGGACATGCCAGGCCATAAAATGCTGCGGTGATGATGGCTCACAGGTTTGGGTGGGAGCGGGGAGAGCAACTGTAGCCCAGTGCATCCCGCCATGGCTGCCATCTCCAGTGGGAAATCCTGTCGGCAAAGGGCTTCCGCGAGCTGTTGATTGTCATCATCATCTGCAGATGAAGCCACTGTCTCGGCTTGACCGGAGGCAGCAGTGGAACATTGGTGACTGGAGCGGTGACTTCGACGGCATCAAGATCAGACTCTGGGTCAAGATTGTTGCAGCGGAGCAACGCATCACTGCATCAGATGCGATTCCACCGCTGCTGGTGTCGAAGTTTGGGAAACGACTGGCAGGGGAGGCAGGCTGGAGGTTTCAGAAGATCCTCTTCTGTATGGTCCACCCCGGAGAGCTGGAAACATGAAGATCCACTCCGGCGATAAGGTCGGAGCATGACTGGCACTGGCGAGTTACTTGAAGTGGTGACTCTACCCTTGGAAATGAATCAGTTGGCAAATTGCTGTTCACTGAAGAGAAAAAGATGGTATGTCCCCCATGTATACAAGTAGAAGAAGATATTCCTTTATTAGTCCCACAGTGGGGAAATTCAGGTTTTTACACTCTGTTGTTCACACAGTACATATACATGTGTCAATGGAGAGATGTCAGAGTGAGGGGGCTGCTCCTGACAAGCGCCCAGAGCAGTTGGGGGTTTGGTGCCTTGCTCAGGGGCACCTCGGCAGTGCCCAAGAGGTAAACTGGCACCTCTCCAGCAACCAGTTGGTCTTGGTCCATGGGGGACTTGAACCGGCGTCCTCCGCGTCCTAACCCAAGTGACTGAGCTACTGCCGCCTGTTTAAGTTAGACCAAGAGTTACAATACACTGTAATCTTAGATACAGTTTGACTTTTTTTTTTCCTGCAGTACAGTCTGAAAACAAAGTATTTTGTTTTTGCCACAGATCTGCAGTTCATATTTTTTTCTTCCATAAATTAACTAGACATAAAAAGCTCAAAGTGTGTCAGTCAGTGTGTATTCAGCTTCTCTGCAGTGTCACTTCTAATTGCATCCAAATTCTTTTGAATGTCCTTGAGATTGCTGACTCCCATTCAAAGGACTGGGCGTGAATTAGAAGGAAACATACAGTTAGAGATAGAGTTGTGGAGACAAAAGCACTCACACACATCTGGGTGAGACTGTATAACAGAATACTAACCCCGAGCCAAATTAAAACTGGAAAGGTTTCAGACAATCATGTGGAAGTCTTTGAGAGGTTCCAGTCAAAGCTCAGACTTGAGAATTTGTGGAATAACTGGAAGATAAATGCTCACAAATGGATCCCAGTCCAACTTGATCAAGCTTAACAGAATCTGTGAGGGAAGAATGGGAGAAAATCCCAAATCAGGATGTGCCACACAAGAAGCCTTAATGTTGAACTAACTGCCAGAAATGTCTATGAAGCAATGAGTCGGGGGAGTGATATTTCAAATGAGATATTCTGGATTTCAAAACAAGTCTGATAAAAAAAATAATAAATAAATAAATAAATAAATAAAACCATGAAACAAATCCATTTAACATTAAGCTGTGGCACCAGAAATGTAAAAAAAAAAACAAAAAAAAAATCTGATGGCACTGTAAATGAACAAGCTGTGGATACCCACAACTCCACGGGACAGGGCATAAATCAGTGTTCAGCAGAGAACAATATGACATCGTGGCATTATTAGCAGACTTATGCTGGAGAAGAATCTGTATGTTTTAATTTATAATACAAGAGATGTTAATTCTAACATGCACTGATTGTCAACAAAATAGGTGATTTATTTATCCTGTCAGGTTGAATGTGTTAGTGGACGTGTCAATTCAGTTCAGTGGAGCCAATCCCAGAGAAAAAGCTGGGTACACCCTGGTCAGGTGGCCAGACTATCATTCATGCTTGCATGCACAACTGCGGGTAAAGAGTCAACACTTTGGACAGTGGGGAAAAAAAGGACAACCTGAATAAAACCCACACAAACATGGGGAGAACATGCAAACCCCAGGCTGGATTCAAACCTGTGACTCTCTGTGAGGTGACAGTGCTAACCACTACATCATTGTATACATACATATAAATATAAATACACAGGGAGAGTGAAATACGTATTGACCAGGCATGTTGAACACATGATCAGCATCAACATCGTCATCATCAATAACACAAACCATCCATGCATCCATCTTCAACTGCTGAGATGAGATCATTCTTATTTATCTATGATATTTATCTGTCATGTGCATGTGTGTTCAAGGACATCTGATGTTGACTTCACAATCATAGTTTTCATTTGTGTTACCTCACACCAGACAACTGCATTAAGACTCTAAGACTGTCTGCATTTATCCTGTTTATGAAACTGCGGCGTCGATTCAGATCACAGCCTCACAGGATGGAGGTGATCTCTCTGTCCCTGCAGGTATTGAGGGATACCCAGGGAAATGAATATCCCAGTGAGCTGCTGGCATTGACTGATGTTGTTGTTCTACCTGAAGACGAGAGAACAATCATGGGCAGGGATCCGAGAGCATTTATATGACATGTGTGAGCGGATGGTACCTGGAAGGTTGAAGGAGGCACTGACCGAGAATGACATCTGTTTTTCTCCAGACAGCCCATTCCTGTAACATTTCTGTAGTCCATTCAGACAAAGGATGATGTGATGTGACTGATATCAGCCCAGTTTACGTTCAAAATGACAAATTTGTTTTTTGACAATTGACGCAGTGTTGGTATTTAGCAAATAACACAATTCCGGTACTTTATGACAGTCCTGGAGATAAACAATAACATGACACCAATGTTATTTTTGGAGGAGCTCTCTGATCTAACACTTGGGCTAGACAGCTCGTATGAGCAGTGCGTGAAATCTGCATGTGTCACGTGTGTGACATCTACACCGACAGCGTTTCTGCTGCTGGACTGCTGCTGCTTACATCCCTTTCTTTCTGCAGTTTGCCTTTCATAATGGTCATTTCATTTAATTTTAAATATTAATTGTATTATTTTAGACAGTTCCATCCATCCATCCATTGTCAACCGCTTATCCCGTTGGGGGGGGGGGGGGTTCACCCTGGACAGATCGCCAGTCCATCGCAGGGCACATAGAGACAGACAACCATTCACACTCACATCCACACCTACGGGCAATTTAGAGTCATCAATTAACCTAAACAGCATGTCTTTGGACTGTGGGAGGAGGCCGGAGTACCCGGAGAAAACCCACGCTTACACGGGGAGAACATGCAAACTCCACAACCTGCGACCCTCTTGCTGTGAGGCAACAGCGCTAACTACTGCACCACCGTGCAGCCCCATTTTAAACAGTTATTTATATTTATTTATTTCAGAAGTGTTTTTATTTTGAAATGGAGCAAGATAATTTTCACTGCCTATCTTTGCTGTGGACCGCACACAGCTCGCGGTAAAAATAGGCAAGACTCAAATCTCCAGAAGATGAGCTGTGCGGCTCAAATATTGGGAAATACTTGTGTTTACTTGTAACAATGTTCTTAATGTTCTTTCATACTTCTGTTGGCAGTGAAAACAAATCTGATGCAGACCACATTAAATATGGACAAAATGAGCAAAGGTATAAGTTATAAATGCATGTTAGAAACTCCCATTCTCATGTAATGGAAAATGTTTGGTGGCACAACATCTCTTCAAGCTCTTCTTAATGGATTTTAAAATAAAATAGGAGCTGATTACTCCCAAGAGAACAGGAGTATGTTATGAGTGTCGCAAAAACATCAGGAGGTTTGATGTATTCATGGCAATATGAGAAAGAAACATGCACTGTTATCATCTTCCAAAGCAGGATGAGGCCGGTTTTACAGACTGACACGTTGAAGCTTTTCAAATCATCATGTCAGCGACGGCAACATCTATTTTTATTTATTCATTTTTTTTTTGAAAAGCCAGAGTGAGAAAACTAGTAGTGAGCAAAACAGAGTAGAAACCCATTGTGGACTGAATCTTTCTGTGTGGATGAAGACTCTTGGATAGAACAGCCTGGTGTCCGTTCGGGCCTGCATGACTTCACCTACTGTCTTGCTCATGTGAGTGAAAGGAAATGGCAAAAACATCATCATAAGGTTCTGTCTAGGTTATGAAATATGATGTATAGTGCTGCAGCCGATATGATTTAGTCTCATACAGGCATGTAATAGCCACACATAACAGCAACTTTACTACAGTTTTGATATCTAGACATCTCCAGACAGTGAAAGTGATCATTCGACTGTATATTGACATCATATCAGCAACATCACTACACTTTCAATATCTGTATCTGTAACAGGGAAAAAAAAAAATAAATATTTATTTGAAATCAGGACTTCTTGCTTCCATTTCAAAATCAAAGCCCTCAAGTGTTTATTTATTTATCTTTTTGTTTCTGGGGACATAATTCCTTCATTGTTTACTCAAGGCTTTTATTCTGAAATATTCACAGGACAGTGTTGTAGGAAATACAGTGACTTGCATAGCTCTATGAATGAATGAAGTACAGATTTTAATTGTGGATTATAATTATTATTTATAAATGAGCATATGCTTCTTCACCGTTTTCTGTCTAAAATAAATGTAAATGACATTTATAATGAAATGAAATGGCCAAAATGAAAGGCAAACTCTAATGTAGAAAAAAAAGAGCTGGCAGCAACAACAGCAGCAGCAGATGTGCTGGTGTGGACGACACACAAGTGGGACACACAGCAGTTCAGCAAGGCAGCCGTCATGCACTGCTTACGTGCCAGTCTGGCCCAAGTCTAAGCATAACAAAAAATGGGAGGGACACAGACTTAAAGAGAAAAAGTGTACAAGTTTATTACTTTACATAGTAACCAAAGGACATGCTAAAAATGTGAGATGTTATAATCAATGTGTCAGCAGATGGATGAATGGTTATGTGGTGAGTGAAAGGTGTTGTATAGTGTAAAAATTAGACTAGTACAGCAGCTGAAGCCAACAAAACAAGAACATGGTGCCAATTGCAGGGAGAGAGGGGACCACAGACCGCAACACCCAATCTCTTGGTGCTCCTAGTTGCACTAGTGGACTTGGCCCACCAGGGACCTCTAAGACAACACAGATAAACAGGAAAACAGCTAAAACAAATGGGCCGTCAGTCGGCTGTGGCTCAGAGGGTAGAGCAGGTCGTCCATCTATCGGAAGGTCAGTGGTTCAATTCCCGGTGGCTCCACTCATATGTCGATGTGTCCTTGATCAAGAGACTTAACCCCAAATTGCTCCTATCAGTGCGTAAATGAGTATTTAGATTAGATCCCGATGGGCAAAGTCGGCATTTTAGCAGCCTCTGCCATCAGTTCATGAATGTGTGTGTGAATGGGTGAATGCTGACATGTTGCGTTAAGCGCTCTATAAATGCAAGTCCATTACCATTTACATCAGTGTATGAATGTGTGTGAATAGGTGAATGTTGACATGTTGCGTTAAGTGCTTTGAGTGGTCGGAAGACTAGAAAGGTGCTACGTAAATGCAAGTCCATTTACCATTTATTTGATGATAGCCATGTGAAGTCAGATAATAAATGCGATAAAAATGCATCCATTGGTTTGACAGGGTCACTGTCATATGAATGAATGCATGTGCTTGTGTGTTGGGGTAAAAGCCAGTGACTGCAGTGTTGTTAACATTTATGTATACAGGAAGTCTAGTTGGGATCAAAATCTCCTTATTGGTGGCATTAAGGTGGCCGAGGTTCAATGTGCATGATCACACCATGCCCCCAGGTGTGCTGGTCATTGATGCCAATTTTCATAGTGGTCAAATGATGGTACTACAACTTCTGTGTCCATCATGTGATGCCATTATGCACAAAAATACTTTTTTTTTCCATAGACTTACATTGGGAAAGAGATGTCTGCAACTTAACGGATAACTGTTTTGGAGGTGAATCTCTTTCCCAGTACACACTTAGTAGCTCTTTAATAGCTATTTAAATTATTAGGTCCTAAAAGTTGTAAAATGCATTGAATCCAGACTTATTTCCCCTCCTTTGTCCATGTGAATGAGACGCAGACTGAGACTGGAACGAGGGCTGGGAGGCGGAGTTAGCGAGCCATGACAACAGCTGTGACACAGTGACCGAGCCATGTGACCAAGCGGATGCTATTGCACCTGCTCCATAAGCTCAGTGGATGCAGAAAATTGCTGGAAGATCCAGATAGTTCTCCACTCTGATGTCGAGCCATTTTGGCATCATGCACCTCTGAGCAACTTTCATAGGAATGAACGGGGCCCCGTCTGTGACGCTGTATCCAGTTCTCTTTATCCATCCATGGATCATAGATGTTGTTGAATAATATTTTGTTCTCAATACATGCATGTGAGGTTAAAATGATGGTGAGGGAGACAAAATAAAACATAAAAAAGGAAAAAAAGCTCTAGAAGGGCTGCCAAGTATTTTCACTATTTACAAGTAGAGATGTGGGGCTGATCTCAAAGACTGACTAAAAGATGCTTCAATTTTCAGTCAGCGCTGAAGTCAGAAGTCATCAGAGAGATGGATCCTAATCATGTGGTTCAAGAGTTTGCTCAAAGAAAGACCAGAGAGAAGGCCATGGCATCCACCAACCAGGCTGTAGCTGATATCTTTATTCTTATGTGTGGTATCTTTTGTTGATACAATTGTAAAAACAGGGTGTACACAATGGAATACTACTACTCCTGCTACTACTATTCTCATAAATGGGAAAAAAAATAAATAAATAAAATAAAACAGCTAAAAATTTGAGGGTACTCATGGTTTTTGCAGCAAGTGTTGTGAGTGTGGCACATGGTCTGTGGATTTAGCTGTCCTGTGGTATTATATCCATTTACAGTTATTTGACAGACTAACCAATACAGGTGAACACTGGACTGGACATAATCAAATCATGTTTGTGTATATTGTACCAATATGGTATACTCTCTTTATGATGGCACATTTTCATGGCATGCAAAAGAAGAATGTGAAAAATAATGTTGCATGTGAGCAACATGATCATTACGTTTACGATTCAGTCAGGGGGAATTACATGGAGACAAACTGTGGAAGTTTTCAGTAATAATTACATCTATCCACAGCTCCTCTCTTCCCTTTAACTTTAAGGTGAAGATCAACATGGATATGTTTTGATTGATAGGTGCTCAGAGAAAACCTGCATCAATCATTGAAATAACTGTATAGAGATGTCTATTAATCCTAGCCTAGCCAGTTAGTTAATGAGGACATTTGAGGATAAATAGTGAAAAGAAATATATTTCCCTGTGCAAACCATGTCAATATGAAGTAATGTATCAGTGTAATGATGTGTGGTGTGTCCTGTCAAGTTTGTTTAACTTCACCTGGATGGAATAAACTGGCTTGCACCTCACTTAAAAAAAAAAAAAAAAAAAAAAAAAGTTTGTCTACTCTAACTCTCATTTCATTATGGAAATAAAATAAAATGCCCTTATTACTTTGGAAAGAACCAGCAGTAATGTGATTACACCAAGTTGTGGAAGTTGACAGTTAAAAAGTATTTCACACACAAAACACAGAGGTAAGAGTTTGTCTTATGGTTATGTCACTGGAGTGCATCTCCTGCTACTCAGTGAAGGACACAAAGAGGTAACAAGCAGCTTGACGGACACCACAGTTTCCAAACTTGCCCCGTATTTTTGCTCTTTTTACAGCTTTGCTCTGATAACAAGGTTACACTGGAAGGGGCCCAGGATCTAACACATGCAGATATTGATGTCATTGTGCTGAGACTGTCTGAATCCCCATCAGTTCTGACAGCAGTGACATTGAATAGTCCTATTTATTAAGGCAAAAATAAGAGACGACTCTGGTGCTACTGGTGTGCAGACGTAGTATCGACAGAAATTCAGAGGACAAAAGATTTGTGCTTTTTATGGTAAGATTAAATGCAAGTCTTTATCACGTTTGACTGGTTAGGCTTATGCAGACTGATTGACTATTTCCTACTGCTGGATCATCTCAACACTGTAGCAGGCATTCAAGCTATGGCCTTGCAGTAATTTGTTTCAAATCTAAGACGTAGATTAGTTTCTTTCATGATTGATCATTTTTCATCATCATCTCTGCCCCTTTGTCTTGTACCCCATTCTTTTTATTTGCATTATACAGTATATGTTTTAGAAACATCCCTCATCAATATTATACTGATGACATGCCACTCTTTCCCCCTTATTGATTTTGATTGATACCAGCTTACATCCCCAATCACTACATCCAGAACCCATGTGATCTTCTGATCAGTTACTCCTCACCTTTCTATGCTTCCAGTCGAATTTCAAAGGGACCAAACCCATTTCCATTGCTGCTCACACACTGTGGAAGACTTTACAACTTCCATGTCAGATCTTTCCCATTTATCACTGCTTTTGATGAAACCCATCTTTTGTACAACTGTCCCATAACTGAGCCCTAAGTATTATTAACTACACGATTGCTTTAATTATATCTGTTGCAGTTGTTAATCTATTTTTTTATTTATTTATCTGTGTAACTTTGGTCAACATTCTGTTTTCAAATGTGCCCTGTGGAAAATTAAATTTAAAAAATGAATTGGATTGAGTTGACTATTTCCAAATTGTCATATTTCTGGCCACAAATTTATTGTCTATCTTTGTAGCTCTGTTTTTGGTCTTCACCAACTCCTGAAAAGATGTCCGGCCCTTTGCTATGCCACTATGTTAGTAGCTAGTATGTACTATGTATGTAGATAGTTGCTAACTTTGTCTGTGTGTTGTTGGTACTCAGCAGGTAGCACACAGTGGGTTTATCAAAGCATTTTTGATAGCAGATACAGTAGATAAAGCTGCAGGTTGTACAGTCATAATAATGAGGCTAAATTGCTCCTGAGATGTGAGGGGAACTACAAAGATACAAGCCTAAACGACCGTCAAGGTGCGCTTGTGATCCAGTCACTCAAACCACTAGCTGAGGCGTCTGGGATGCATTCGACCACATATTGTTTCTTTATATCTATTTCAAGCCTCCTGCTGGTTAAAAACAACACTTTGTAAACGGAAATGATGTACAGTGTGTGATTAGCAGGGAAGCGAGAGATGAGACACGTGGAAATGCATTTGTGTGAATTGACGCACTAAGAGCTGTCCACTTGTGAATGGATCACCCAAGATGAATGTTAATGGTAGGTGTAAACAGACAACACACAATTGTCTATTGTCATATGATATATGTCATATGGGTTTACATTGCAGTTACGTGCCCGGTGCGTCTCATAAAAGTGCTTTAAGGGTGCCTCTGTGCCATTGGGATCACATGTCGAGGGGAATGACAACACGTCGGTATTTGACACCCTGGGAATGAGAATGGTCTGGTCATAATCAGCACAAAAGATCTGCAACTTGAATTCACATTTAACCAGTTTATGGACATGTTTGCAATCTCTCAATCAACTGATACCATGACTATATACCACAATAGTGACTAGCCTATGCTGAACCTCCAGTAAGGTCAGAAAACATATCAAACAGGTCAACAATGCAGCCATCATTGAGATTATGTATTGTAAAATCAACTGTAAAAAAAAGAAAAGAAATAATAATAATAATAATAATAATAATAATAATAATAATAATAATAATAATAATAATAATAATAATAATAAAACATTGTAGATGACAAGTGAATTCTGAATACTGCAAACTTTAAAATGCCCAGAATATTATATGTTCATGACGATTACATATAATGTGAAACACATAAATCTAAAATCCTTCATTTAAAAAAAAAAAAAAAAAAAAAGGTAAAGGACAAAAAACACAAAAAGTACAAATTACATTTCATGGTGACATATGCAAAAATACACCTTAAGTAAAGTCCACTTTCAGTTCTCTTTTAATGGGGATTTTAAACAAACTGATTCAAATTTATTGACATCAATATCTTAATCAATCTGGGTTGGAGAGAGTTACAATAACTCAACTTTAGTTTTACAGGCATCTGAATTTCACCTCTCTGTGTTTTTTGCAAACCCCTAAAAGGTGAGTAGTCTGCAGCTGACTGGTTCACCATCATTACAAGCACATAACTTAACATGTGAGTACAACGAAAGCATTCCCACATACATCAATCTCATCCCTGTTGTTTTGTCTGCAACACACTTCTTACTCATACATATGCACAGGAGTGAACTGGACAATAGCAGAACATCACATTATCAATCACTTGTGCTTTAAGTATATTCTCATCACTTGAAATTTCTGTCTGAGGCAAACTAAAAAATAAAAAATTGTCCCTTGAAAACGCATCCACTGACATCAGAGCACAACAATCACTTCTGCAGTCTTGAAATCAGTGTCTGCTGTTTACCTCGGTGCAAACCAGGTTAAAAGCACACTCATAACACCTGAAAAAAGCTTCATAGCAGCTACGCGGGACATTCAGCATAATTCAAGTTGACACTACTATCTTGTTAGTCATGAAATATTCTAGCTTGTGTCATCTGTGTCTCAGATGTGGACTGACGCTGTGTGTAGTTGAAGATGTCAAAACACTTCTGGTGGATTTAAACTAAAGATTTAAATCAAGGAGATGTATCCAGCTTCTCCACTTCACACTGAAATCCTTTTGTGATAAATATGATTAAACACCTTTCTTCTGGTTGACTGACATTTTGAGTATAAACCTTGATGATAATGTTTTTAAATATGTGAAGAAGCTAATTAAAGGAATGTACCACTGTTTTTTGTTCATCTTAATCCATAACTAAAATAGTATAGATTGATGTTTGAGATACAAGTAAGTTTTTTTTTTTTTTTTTTTTTTTTTTGATTTGCATTATTGATAATGTAATCTTAACAACACACAGATGCTTAAAATGCATAAAACCAATTCCAAGTCAACAGTGGTGGTAGAAGCATTCAAATCCTTTACTTAACGGTGCGATTCTAATCCAATACACTTTTTTTGAATTCATCGGAAGATCTCCACACAGTCCTCTAGCTGTTCGTTCTGTCTGAAATAAAAACTGGTGGTAATACACAGTCATGGCTCTGTAAATGGGAAACAAGCTAACGGTGTGTCCAGAACACCCACGTGAGCAGGCCATGGCGGCTGCAGAACCTGTTGGTTTTTATTTTGCCGTCCCCGTTAACAGTTTAGAGCAGAGTCTTCTAGAGATTTGTGGTCTCACTTATTTCTCACAACAGACATTAAAAGTGATCATCTGATAATATATTGACATCATAACAGCAACATTACTACATTTTCCATTTCTGTATTTTTAGAATATGGCACAGACATGAAAAAAAGTATGTTTCCCCCTTTTTTAATCGGCACTTCCTTTTGTTTCAAAATAAATAAATACATTTTTTTTTTTTTTGGGGACAAAATCCCTTTATTTAACACAATGCTGTTATTCTGAAATATGTGCAGGACAGTGTTGTAGAACATGCAGTTACTTGCAGAGCTCCACAAATGATTATAGTACAGGGTTTTTTAATTGTGAATTATTTGTATTATTTACATTTTTTTTAATGACAATTTTTCTCCAGAATCGCTGACTCCCTCTTTCAGTTAAAGTACTAATACCACACTGTGAAAAAACATCACAACAAATGTCCTGCATTCAAAATCTTACTTATATGTTAGGTTGGTAATGTTCTTTGGAACATGTTTAGTTTTATTTATCAAAATTCTCTTTACATCCAAACAGCAATCAATAAATCAAATGGAAAAAAGAAAAAAAAAATCTGTATCTATTGCAAGACTGTCATGAGGCCAATAAGTAAGCAAGTTGTGCAGCAAGAAGTACAATATTTTCCTCTATGATTTAATAATTAAATGCACATTATGTAATATGTAAAACTCTGACATTTTTTTTAGTAAATAATAAGATTTGATGAAAAACACTGACATAGTTCTTCAAGTAACTCTATCTGCTCTCATTTACTGGCAGTGAATTCTTGAATTCTCTGTGAATTGGCGGTGACTGTATGCATTTTCATAGATATTTAGGATTTGAAGAGATATTTTAAAGAGAGATATAAGGTACTGTTAAGTAGTATTTTCCAGTTCCAGATCAATGGAAATAGAAGCAAACACATGATCTGTGATACACTCCAACCTGTTTGGCTCTGTGGTACAAATAAAAAGCCTCAATTGCATAAAAGCCACTGGTCAACCAAGGGAACCTGATAACCACTGTGGCTGCCTGAGAAACTTAAAGGCTATTTATTGAATGTGTTTCTATTTTTACACATTTTTCAACTTGATAACTTACCATCAGCATGAATCATACTAGTTGCAACTTCAGCACAATACTTTAAATCAGGAAGTGTGATGATGTTTTGTTTTTCAAACTGAGTTTAGTTCCTCCAATTAACAGCAGCAGAGAAGTAAATTCAGTGCCTTGTTGCTAACCAGACCACCCAGTAACTTGACATTTTAATGATGCCATCAGCACTATCTGTAGGTTATCTGTCATATTTCAGCTCTGAGCGTTAATTCAATGTGTCACTGCAGCGAACGACGCAACACACTGACCAACACTTCTGTCCTAAATGACAATCACATAAATGTCTGACATCTCATTTCAGATTTTCAGTACTCAGTGTGAATATGCCGTGAAGCTGCTATGACACCGTGATTAGGTGTTTCAAAAATGCCATCTGATAAGTGTATGCATTTTGAAAAACAGCAGTGCAGGAATCATCTGTACACATTTGTACATGTTATACACACACTAGGATGGAAATAAAAATTGTGGATGCACTATGCTGTAGGACTTTGCCTGAGAAATCATGGTGTACTATTTATTATTCTGAACTGTTTATCATGAAGGATCTGTTACTCTGTTTTGCATACAACTGTAAAAATACAGTAAAATTCAACAATCACGTTGCATTTTTTCCTTTTTTGTTGTTTACTTAAAAAAGCTTAATGGTATTGTACAGATATTGAACGGACATGACACAATAATAATAATAATAATAATAATAATAATAATAATAATAATAATTTGAATGTACACTTCAATATTGGGCAATAAACAGTCAACTATCAACAATTACATGTATTTTTCTTCTTTTTCCCTTTTCACATACAAAAAGGTTTGGGGAGACACAAACTCAGTAGTTCTATCATCATCAAATTAGTGCATGTTTTTCAATTTTTACCGTCTTCAGATTGACACCTCTCACCCTTGGCGAGCCAACAGAGAAAAGACTCTGATGCCAAGCCAAAAATAAAAAAAATAAAGAAAACTAAGGGTGAACCACTGGTACTCTTAAATTTCCATTCTCCTTATAGGACTAATAGTCTGTTGTTGCTGCTCAATGCTGAGAGAAGCTTGAAGGTCACCACATCTCACATCAGAACATCAGCAGGCAGAGTAAGGTTACAGTCAGCAGGAGGCATACGGAGAAACGGGGCAACACAGCGGCCCCGTTCACATCATGCATCGCACCGGGACCTGCAGAAGAATAATGCAATATTTATATGCTCCATGATCAGTGTTAGTCAGTCTTAAATCTGTGCTTGAACCATAGTTTTCCTTCAATATGAACTGTGATTAACTGGAATTCAGATTTTCATGTGGATGTGGCTTATCTCAGCCAAATAAGTGCTGCCATGGAAACTAGTGAAAGGTGGAAATGAAAAGGTAAACCAGTGATTAACATACTGTATAGTGGGAGACCTTCATGTCAGGATTGCTTTTTTTATGTGTGCAGCTAGCATGCAAAAACTAGTCATGATAATAGTCCACACAATAGTCCAATAAATCACAATAATAGAAACATAATGAACATGTTCATTCACCTAAGTGTGTCACTTATATAGCATTTCTGTTCTTACCATAAAGGATTATGCTGGCATTGGTGATTCCCATGGTGTTCACAGCGACACAAGTGTAGTTTCCATAGTCTTCTTCAGACACGTTGAAAAAGACGAGCATTGATTGTTTACCTTGATTCTCTATCTTAACCCCATTTAGTCCATTCAAGAGCCTGTGAGAAAGAGGGGAGCAGCTTTCAAGGCATCTGATGGTGAAGAAATAAAACTGTAACAGTGATTTTCTTGAGTCCTTTGAGAGGCCATGTGTCTGTTTGCTTAGGCTTTTTGCCAAATCTCAAGCAGACATACTGTATTTAAAATTTTGATTACCGTAAATTTAGAAATACATGTATGGGAGGCAAACACTTCACATTAGACCTAAAAGTCTGAATGCAGCTCACTGCCTCATTGAGGTGACAGATGTACAGTACATCACCTTTATTCTGTTTCACTCATTCCATTTCCTGTTGCATTGCCTTATTTCATGTTTATGAATGACAGTCATTTATTTTATCAGCGACCTCCATCGTTGTATTCTTGAGGACTGATGTTGTCTTTTAAGGACTGATGAGCAATGCTGCTGACACTGTCAGGGGCCATTTAACAGTACAGCCTGTGTTTACATCAGCTTACTAGCTGTGGGGCTGCTCATAAACATATTTCCAGTATCCAGCCTTGAGTTGGAAAATATATTATGCTATAATATCCTCTAAACCTCCGAGCCCCACACCACAGTGACATAAACCAATTACTATGTAGAAATAAGAATAGTTGCTTTTGGTGTCCATGGCTGTTTTGCTAATGATTTGACTGAACTTTGAAGGAAAAAAAGTAACTTGGGATTTTTCATAATGTGAATATTATGATAGCCCTATATTGCCAACTGAAAGCATGGATGATCATCTCATTACATCAAAAACACTAATTTCCACACTGTCACAGTCCACACCCTACAGCACAACGGGTGTCTTTGTGTTCATGTAATACTGACTTCAAACAATCCAATCCAGCAGAAATCACAGAGAAAAATGTACCTGCGGTCCTCTTTGTACCACTCAAAATCTGCTCTCGGGACAGCAGAGGCTTCACATTGCAGGACTCCTTTTTGTCCAACTGGAGTACCTGTACTCCTTGCTTTAGAAATGAAGGGAGGATCTATAAAAGAATGCAAAATATATTTTACAGTGGTGCCACATAGAAAACAGAAAATCCACTGCTTGGTGTTTTGAGCTTTTATCATTTCATTCTTCTTTCTGTGCCTTTAAAAGTCAATTGACATTTTGACAGAATGTTATTTGGGAAGGGATCCTGTTGAATCTCCACTCAACCTTGGCAAACTATGCATCCCCTGGAGGCACAAAGCCCTGCAAACCATTTTATAATCCCAGTATAACTGTAACAACAGTTGCTTATTTTATAATAGGAGGGCATATGAAACAAAACATAAAAAAATGTGAGTTTTGGTCCTTACAGTTGACTGTGACTTGCACTGTCCTGACATCAGGGCTTGATATGTCATTAGAAGCAATGCATTCATACGATCCTGACTGCTCCTTGGTGATGGCTGTCAGCTCCAGATGTTCCCCCTCAATCACAAATTTATGAGTGCCTATGGAGAAGGAAAAAAAAAAACAGAGGACGAAAGGCATTAGTGGTTAAGTACTGAAAAAAGAAGTAACCTGTACTGACCTTGATAACATTTTCACCTTCTAAATATAAACCACTGGTGCAGCAGCCTCTATTTTTTTTTTTTTTTTTTTTAAGCTGTGCTAGCCACATGGTTCTAGCAAAGGCAATGCCAGTCCTCGGTCGGTCCACCACTTTGGTCCAGACTGAAATATCTCAACAACTATTGGATAGGCTGACATGGAATTTAAAACAGACATTCATGGTCCCAGAGGAGCTGCAGAAGACATTAGTACTAATCAAAATGAATAGTAGGTTGACCTTGATATGTAAAAGCATCGGGTGGACTGGCAAGCAGTGTATGTATACTGACAGTACATTTAGTGCTTGACTGTTATCTGTTAACAGAAAGTAAAAGACTGGCCCTTTATCCTTTTGCTATATTATTATTATTATTATTATTATTATTATTATTATTATTATTATTATATCATACTTTTGTGCTGGTGAGATGTTGAAAGAAAAAAGTATAAATAGCTGAAAAAAGCTGATTGAATATGACATGAATGCACGTTTACAAAGCTTACATTAGCAGACATCAAAGATGGAAAGTAATTTTGATTACATACAAAGTCTTTTCATATGATGATATACAAGCTTAAGAGTTCAGAACAATCTTGTAATTATCTGTGTCAAAGATCTTATTTTACAATGAAAAATAAGTTCAAATCAACAGACCATAGCTGCTTTCTGTCTCTGAATGTGGTTATTTGCTCTGTTTCTAAATGTCTTGAGAGGGCAGACAGCTCAGGGCATGCACTCATCACACAAAGAAAATAAACTAATTGCACTGAAAGAAGCCCACTTTAATAACTGCACAAATTACTCCTGACACCAGCAATGTTAAAAGCATGTTCTGGTGACAGAGAGACCTTGAGCTATTGTTGTGTGGGTGGGGGAATGGATAGGAGCACTAATCCCAATCAGTACAAATGTCAATCCAGCAATATATCCACATTAGCATAATACCATTATATTGTCCAATACTGCAGACACTGTTGCAGCTGGCTAAGGACTCACTAGAAAGACTGCGGTCTTGAAATAATCAATATGTCACATGTAACCAGAGGAACTACTTGCACAGGAAATTGAGCATTCTCACCATGGATAACTACTGTGAGTTAATAGCTGGCACCGTACTGCGTGACTGTTTAATGATGGCCAACGGTGGAAGTTTACTGTCAAATTATAATCTAACTACCCCACTGGTTTTGTAGTACACTGGGTTATTACTTTCTGGATTACATATAGACCATGTCACACTTTGAAAGGTAAACATTCCAGATGTCTGCCAGTTTATTTCCTGTTGTAGTGTATGTCAGTGACATAGGTTGCATCCGAAATGCCATACTAACATGCTATTTAGTATGCTAAAGTGTGTGAGATATTTTAGTATGTCAGAAACCTTAGTATGAAACCAGAAGTATGCAAATTGCATACTATTTCAGGTGAAATATTACAGTATGCAATGCTGGACACTACCGAAGCATAAATGTCCCACAATGCAATGCAGCAGTAATGACAGTGTTAGTAAGGGATGTTGACAGTCAGCTCTGTAACATCAATACTACTTCAATTTAACTGCAGGTATAAGATTATACTTTGCTAGGTGTAAAATATATTTTAAGTTAATTTAGACTTTGATTCTCACAAACTTGTTTTCGTCATGAGGTTGACATGGGTTACCATGGTTACATGTCTCCAGCTGGCAAGGAGGCTCTCAGGAAGTGACAACGTAAATTATAGCTCAGTGCGTCACAATAGTATGTTGAATGACAGCACACATATTGAGTATGTAGTGCACAGTATGTGATTTCAGAGGAAGCCATTAGCTGACAGAAAGTAAACAGAAGCCCAAATTGTTGCTTTGGCAATGCAATTCAATTAAAACAGTCTTACAGTGTATCACATTATTTTTTTCTTTAGCCTCAAAAATTACAAGGCAAGTTCAGGTTGTGTGTTGCGTTCTGCTGTTCCCACTCAACCCACTGCTGACACATATGTGTTTTGTATGTGTGTGTGTGTGTGTGTGTGTGTAGTCATTCGGACATTGTTAATGTTTCAGCATTCATTACAGTTTGAGATCCGAGCAGCAGTGAACAGAGTACAACCCGGACACTATTGATTCCTACTGAAAATACACAGCAGAGTTGACAAAATGTAGACATTTACAAAAAGTACAATATAATGACCAGACACAGTTACAATCTAAGTATTATAGCCTAATATAAATGCCAATCTAAATTACCCAGATGAATGAATATAAAGAAGTCATAATCATCACATATTACTCTGGATGAATGGATATAAAAACAATCACCATCACCATCAACACCCACATCAGTGGTCTGCAGCGATGGCCATAATTCCAGCACAACATCAGTGTCAGTACAGCATGACTGGATGACTAATAAGAGAGCCATTAAAGTACCGGCTGGCAGCCGGCACAAATGAGTGTCTAAAAGCACTCAGCGGAGCACCTCAGCAATATTAGCCATTAGCTTAAGGAGCTCTGCTGTCTAGACACCACTATGTGCGCTTTGGTAGAAAGATTACTGCAGGCCAATTACAAGCATTAGAATAGAAAAGACCAAAGATTCCATGAAAAAAAACAAAAGACGGTACCATGACAAAAAACAAGCAACAGGTCCTCTTAAGAAATAGGTTGCAGTCAATAAAGGACAATTTGTTTAAAAGTGAAAAAGGTGACCTCAAAAAAGAAAGAAGAAATCAAGTTAATTTAAAAATTTTATTTTAGTTATTGATTGGCTTTGCTTAAATGTACCCTTGACTAGAAAAAAATATGTCGTCCATATCTGGCTTCTAAGCTATAGCGATTTCCTCCTATAGGAGCTGTATCTGAGGCATATTTTACAATCAGGGCCTTAAATTTGCACCAACTGGGATTGGTGTATCTGCTCAGGAAGTGCCTCTGTGTCATCCGGTGTCCTCCAGTGCTCCTAATGGCATCTGCAGGATTTCACAGACTGGAGGAAAACAACCAGTCAGAGCTGATCTGGAGTTTGCCGCCTCTGAGCAGCTGTCAATCACTTGCAAACTCTGAAAAAACGGTCCAACTGTGAAAGACTATGACCCAGCAGCCATGTTGAGATCAGCTGAGAAAATACTAAGCCGCAGGGCCCCAGCTGGAGCAAACTCTCTTATTTTACAGCTAAACAGTAACTACAAGATGTTTCTGACAGTATCTGAGGAGAGAAATAGGCATTACAGTAATATATCGATTCATATTTGAGCCGCGCTGCCAAGTTTGACCGCTTGATCAGAGTTTGCGGGTGATTAACAGCTGCCTCTGCTGAATGAACAGCCAATAGGAATAGGAGGAGTAGTTGCAGTTTACTGTATTTATAAGAGCTGACATGTAAAGCAATTTTATTTCTGTTCATAAATGTAGTGTAAATGGTGGAATCAGTCGAAACAATGTGTTTACAAACATCTGTTGCTTTTTTTGGCAGGAAAGAGAGCCAAAACAGATCTGCACAGCATGCATACAGACAAAAGCAATGATGATGGGGCTGTAAATGTTTAAAGGTACGCTTATTTCAGCTTTTGAGGAGATGTGTCAGCCTTCAAAAAATGTCAGATCCATGGACAGCAAGAGGGGAGGGAGAAAGAAAGTGAGCTTCCCACTAAGTGCACCAAATATTCTTGATGAATTTTCACCAAGCCACTATCATACGTCCAGAAATACTCCACCACACAAATGAATGGCAACTTCACTACATCTTGAGAAAAGCTGCAAAATACCTCTTGGCTGCAAAATTTAGACATGATAGTTTAATTTTGACAATCACATACTGAATCTGTAATAACAGTTCTATTCAGTCACATACAGTGCATATGATATCATACCACCATTCATTTGATGGAATGAAATGGAACAGTATAGCCATAAAAAACACAGAGTAATTGATTACAATATTTCACACAGTGTTCATAATGTATAGCATAACTTCAATGAAGAGCTGGAACAAGTTGAGATACTGGAAATTTATTTGAGATAATGCTATACAGAGAGCTTTTTTTTTTTCCTCTCAGTTCAAAGTCATGAAGGTGATTTGTGAGGGTAAAATCAGGTTTTGTGCTGTTACTAATATGTGGCTGAATAATAGCTGGCAGCCAAAAAGTCTACTACTGTAGGCTACTACTGTAAGCCATTTTATTTGTCTGTGTGCTAACCGATCAAACCCCATATTAGAAAGTTTATGCATTAATGTATCTAGCCATGAGACTACTGGGCAAAGACAGAAACTCCTCATGCCTTTAAAGCTGCAGTGGCTAGAAATGAAGCGCATGTGATTAAAAAAAAGCTATTTTGATAAAATAGTCACAATATGTGTACTGCATGAAACAGGTAATCTGAAAAAAAATGTCCTTCGGTATCCTCTCTGTCCTCCGCTGCTCCTAGTGGCATCTGGAACATTTCACAGACTGGAGGAAAACAGCCAATCAGAGCTGATCTGGAGTCTGCTGTCCAGCTGCCATCTTAAGCCGAGAGTCAATCACATGCAAACTCTGCTCAAACAGTTTAGACTAGGCAGTGTTGATCAAATATGAATCAATATTCTGTTATTGTAGTGCCTATTTCTTCCTCAGATGTTTTCAGAATCATCTTGTAGTTATTGTTTAGCTGTCCCTTGAGGAAATACCAAGCACGCCCACCAGCCGGTGCAAAGCCAATAGGAACACTCTCACTCTGAAATTACCTGTGATTGGTCCTTTGTCACAGACTACAGATTTTAAAGCCTGAAAACAGAGCCATGAAGTGGTGCAGAAGTCTAGTTTTCTCTCAGAGCATTTGGATTACAATATGCTGAAAAGTTACTATGGAATTTTCATCCAATGATGCCAAAAACATTATGCTTACTGAAGCTTTAATGTTTGTGTAATTGCACTGGCCTCTATTTTCACACTTATTTGAGTCTTTTGTTTTAAGCAGATGCAAAGGTTTGACTGCAATCGCCAATTGTCCTTCAAAGAGTTGGGTTAATTATTGGGCTTAAAAACAAAACAATGAAGAAAACATACTCTTCTTATAGCAGTTTTTTTTTTTTTTTTTTTTTTGAGCAAAATCTTTGCTCAAAAACATAAAATAATTACTTTGATGAACTACTTCAAAATAAGAAAGAAAAAACATTCAGTCTGAGTTATTCACTGAGACATTCAGGGACATACATTAACATAAATACCACAGCTTTAAATAGCATACTAGTCAGCGCCAGATGTACACTAAGAACAAGTAAAGTCTAGCTCATTAACGTTAAAACTTTCATCCAGTGCTATGTTCGTCATGGGGAGGGAGGTAAAGCTTTGACAAGCTGCGGCTGGGAAAGAAAACTACCCCTCACCATAGTCCATTAATCACACCATGTAATTGTCAGCATCAATATGGAGCAGCAGCATCCTCAAACAGGAACAGGCAGATAAATCTAAAGTGTCATTCCTGCATAATGTAATTGTCCACCTATTTTAGTGTAAGAGACAGAGCTGAATACAGAATGTATGCATGTGTGTGTATGTGTGGTGTTGGAGTGGGTTGGTCCTTTTCAGAGAACAGGGATGTGAGACAGGAAGACACTTGCACTAAAATACACTTGAGAACACTTGATGTGAAGCAGTGTGTCTGTGCCGACAGCAGCCGGCAGGTAATTCTAGAGTTTCATGGTTTCTAACCATTTCAGAGCCCTTTGGTCATTCTCTAAGCTGAATTCGGTACCCAGCAGACGGTACTTGAAACAGTCTGTGGTCCATTTGATGGCTAGACACTCCCGCTGCCCCGTCGAGCACGGTGTCTCCCTCAGGACTGGTTTCCTGCTGACACAGGCTACTGGCCTTTTCTCTTCTCCCTCACCTTCCCGTCACGTCCCACCAATACCTCTGCCTGAGGCATCAGCCTGGGTGAGGAGGGCACACTAAAGTTTAGTTGCATCTGCCATCATCTTTATCTTTTTTTTTTTAGATGACCTTCTTGGACCACCTTCACTCTCCTTCCACTGCTCCCCCTGGGAGTGAAAACACTGCTAGAATAAGGAGGCCAGTGTGACCATATCCTCTGGCACTGTTTGGTCTCAACGGAGGCAGCTGGGCACAGGCAATCCTGTCACAGCCCCTTCCTCCAGCAGCCCCTTTCTCCACATTGCACACTGGTCATGTCATGTATTTTCTTTTGTTCAGGTCTTTACTATAACAGTGTTTAGAGCATTTCCCACACTAAATGTAGAGATAAAACAGAAAACAAAGGCTTTTCAGAGTACCATACTTACAAATAAAGATGTTTCAGATGCTGAACACCTTTGTCAGCAACAAAAAAATGAATAAATAAATACATTAAAAAACCCTAAAAAATAACTTAAATGGGCGTCTTTATCTCTAAGAAGATAAATACCCCTTTTCTTTTCAACTGACGGAGCCACATAATTGGCAGCATTTATGTAGAACAGCAGCTTGGGCCGAGATGATGGACAGGATCAGCAAGATGGCTTCAAATATACAGATGATATATGTTGCTTGTACATTAGCTGAAAGCCATGTTTGCTCTTGTTTCTGTATAGTCCCTCTTCTCCATTAGTCCTGTCCTCTGCCTGTAGCACCACAACATGACTAACACATTGACGAAAGGACTTTACACAACATCCCTGCCCATGTCCCACGAGGCTCAAACAATTACCACATTGCTGCAGAGCTTTCATGATAGCACCAGTCCCATAGGGTTGAGTGCATTACTGCTGTAGCCAGTTTTCTGCTGTTTAACTGTTTGATGCAGTTGTCACAGGTGAATATTCCGGCAAGTATGCATTCTTGTGTAAATCCAACTTAAATCAAACTCAGAAAAGTAAAACTATGTTGGCTTACTTTTACTCTTCTGCCACGTGTTGGGGGCTTAAAGGGATACTGTGTTGATTTCCTCCAACCAAAGTCCCCCCACTGAACGATGCAAAATGCATCATGCTCATTACTTAACTAGAATTTCCCATTTATTAATGTGAAAATATGTCCCTTAAAGCAGCAATGGGTAGAGATGGACCAAGTATTATTAAAAAAGGCTATTTTTAGAAAACGGTCACTGTAACTTGACAGTGCCACATAAGACTATAATAATCATAGTAATAGTATAGTAATCATGTTCCTCTGTGTCCTCTGGTGCTCTTAATGGCATCTGCAGGATTTCACAGACCACAGGGAAAAAAAAAAAAAAAAAACAGTCGTAGCTGGTCCTACGAGAGCCATGAATCAATCAGACTCAAACTCATGTTTGACCCTCATGTCCTTTGAGTGTTATTTTGTCCGCATTTATACAGTATAGCCTATATGAGGTCTTCTGATTATTAATGCTTCAGATTACTATGATAGGCCTATAAGATGGGGTGGTTTATCAATGTAATTGAAGTCATGGATTACAAGAAATATGTTGATTTGGTGCATCGCAGTAATGGTTGCTCCTCGTCAAAGCATGCAGTCACTGGTTAACAAGCTGCAACCAATCAAACTCAGCCAAGATCCTTTAAGGTGTGGACATGTTTTACACAGAGGCAACAATGTCCTGCTGTGTTTGGACACTGTGAAGTTGCTGTACAGCTGGTCAGTGAGGAGCGTTGAGGCAGCAGATAGCAGATTAAGATATCAGTGTGAAGTCAGCAGCAGTTCATTTCCACAGAGCACAGGAAACACACAGTATGTCTGTAAGTATGAACATACATGCTGTTTTATGTTAAGAGACACATTTTCAGCTTTGCTATAAGGGTCACAAAGAGCATTACAGTTTTTCTCCATTGGTTTGGCTCATTTCTTGAAACCAAAATTACATTCTCAAAATAACACGGACAAACCTCCAAACAACTTGGCAATTGTTCACAACATAATTGAATTTCTACTTCATTTCATCAAATTGCAAATGTCTTAGTGCATGTCTCAGTGTGTCAGGACATCTTTGCATATGATTAAGTATAGGTGGCCTGCATTTAGTACACTTTCCAAGTGAATAGATCTTGCTGATCTAAACTGATTGTTGACTTGAATAACATACATGAATCTCTTGGAACACTGGATAAATTGATTAATTGTCAGTCAGGTGAAACTAGAACTTGACTACCGAAGGAGGTGTTTAGTTATCTGACAGGTACTGTCCATGACTGTGAATACTGCCAAACATGTAAAAAAAAGAGCTTGACCATGACCAGTACAGTTTCTGAACATGGAGGCACCTGGCCAAGCAAATGAACAAGGGCAGCTGTCTGCTCGAGGAAGAGGAGAAGGAGTAAGGTTCGGAGGTGGTGGAATAGGGCTAAGAGGCCGAGGAGCACAAAGATACCATGCTGTCTCAGATGAGATTCGGGCCTCAATTATTGACTATGTGATCAACCATCACCTCACAATGGCGGAGTCAGGCTGCCAAGTGCAGCCCAATGTGCCCCACCCTATAGTCTCCTCCATCTTCCAAAAATTTCACAGGAAAAACAGGTATGTACTCAGTCAATGATTAAAATTATTTGAATTATAGGACAGGACACTGTGCATAAAGCAAGAAATGTGTTTTACTCATTTACCTATTGATTTTGTGTGTGTGTGTGTGTGTGTGTGTGTGTGTGTGTGTGTGTGTGTGTGTGTGTGTTGTGAGCCTACAGTAATATCTTACCTCAATGGGATGTTATGATACTAAAAATGATAAGAAAAATATTGGAGAAAATAAACTATGGAATTACTGATGATACAGTTTTCAGTAGATGTGCAGTGTTGCATTAGAGTTGTGTTGACATTACTGTAAGTAATAAAATACAATTACACTGGTAAATTATTTTGTAAGAAATACATAAGGCATACATTACAAATGGTAATAGTGTTGTCCTTTGAATTCTATGTCTTGGAACCTTGCATGGGTGGCAGAGCAAAACATCTCAACGAACGAGAATCGCAATCTGTGACATGGTGATGGCAAACATTGCCATCACATTGAGACAGATCCAAGCTGCAGTCCTCCAAGACAATGCCATACTCTACAATGCCAACTCAATAAGCATCTCCATAATAGACCGGCTATTGAGGAGCCATCAGATGACCATGAAGCAACTTTACAGGGTACCATTTGGGAACTCTGATAGAGTGAAAGAGCTGCGGTACCAGTTTGTACATGTAAGTCTATTATTATAACCTTTTTATTTTACAAATAAGCAGTGGTTCCCAAACTTTTTTGGCTTCAGTACACCTTTTACTTGATTTCCGAATCCAGGTATTTGCTTTATCTGACTTCAGTGTTTTGCCTAAAAAACTGAAAGAGATTGATCTAATTCTGTGGTTTTATTGTAACATTTCAGTGAGTCTAGTCATTGATGATTTCCCCCTCCCCTTTTTCTCAAACACCCTCTGTAGTACCTCTGCATTGGCCTAAGGGTACATGTTCCCCAGGTTTGGAACCACTGGAGTAAAGGCCAGTAGTATATTGAACTTGTGGAGAAGAACATAGAACATTACAATGTAATTTTCTGTTACTCTAGTGTATGACTCTTCTTTATGACTGATTTCCTGAATTTTTTTTTTTTTTGAATTTTTTTTAACTCTATTGTAGAGAATAATGGCACTGGAAGGAAATGAGACCCCTCAAATCCTTGTGTTTGTGGATGAAGCTGGCTTCAACCTGGCCAAGGGCTGAAGACATGGCTGTAACATTACTGGCAACCGGGCCTGGGTTGATGTCCCAGGCCATCGCGGGGGAAACATAACTATGTGTGCTGCTATTTCCAAGAATGGTGTGGCCACTCACATCCCCAGTCTTGGCCCATACAATACACAGAAGCTCCTCATCTTCTTGGACCACCTTAATTCTGATTTGATACCTGAAAATGAGAGCAGTTTCGTAGGACCTCACCTACCAAACTATCTAATTGTGTGGGACAACATGAATTTCCATCGCGGCCCGCTCATCAGGGCCTGCTTCACTACTCATTCAAGGATGGTCATGGGTTTCTCCGCTTGGAGGTGGAGAGTGTATGAGTATCAGGCTCAGAATTAGAGGTTCCTGCTCAATGAAATGGACGCTGCGTGTGAAGACATTACAGTTGAATGTACGCTGTGATGTGGATGTAAATCTGTGTCCTGACAGACAGCAGCATGTGGATGGCCAGAAGGGCGAGGAGAGGGAGAGTGAGGACAGCGACCGGTGAAGAAGTGTTAGTTGTGAAAACTCCAACTTTATTTCCTTGTTTTTTGTTTATGTGTTTATGTTACAGTATGTTATGCTGTATACATTTTCTTTTTACGCAAATGTATGGAAGTTACTTCATGTGTGTGAATAAAAAGTTTCCTTGGCAGTATGAGTGCAATGTGTGATGTCATGCATGCAATGTCAAAAAAAAAAAAAAAATAGCACAGTAACCATTGTCAATGGAGGACTGGGCTAATATTGTAATACTGAGAGGATGGCATGAGGGATATTTCAAAGGTCATCTGCCATTGTGACAAAACATCTAAACATTTTGACTTGCAGTGCTTACACAGTGCCAAAGGGACGATGCATTTTGGGGGCACTGACTATTTATATGAATTGAATTTAGTTTTGACAAATGAGTGAACTGTTTCGGGAGAGATATGCTTGCTTGCTTTTGCAAGTAAGCTACAGTGTTGTGCTGAACTGTAAGACTGTTTTCCCAAATGATCTCAGAGTTTTGAGAATGTAATTTCTGTTTCAAGAAATGATCCAAACCAATGGAGAAAAACTGTAAGACATGGTCAGTTATGGTTAAGTAATGCTTACTCAGCACTCTTATGCATTTATGAAATGCTACGTAAGTGATATATGTTTTCACATTAATACATGGCAAATTATGGTTAAGAAATGCATACTGTATGCCATGCACAATAATTTATAGGGCAGGCTACACGTTAAGGAACATGAGGATAAATGAACAAGCACAGTCATAACTTGGAAGATGAACAACTAAGTGGACAATTATTACATTTAAATAAACATTTATAAAAACATTATGTCAAACAATGTTTTCATCAACCGTTTACTAACATTAGTACATTCATGAAACCCTATGAAAACCCTTAAATAATGTTAAAAAGATACAAAAGTTACGTAATGCTTATTTTTTTAATTAACTGTTTATGCTAATAATGTTCTTTCAAACATTAAATAATGTATAAATTAATACTTTGGTTAACATGACCATTAGTAAATTCTTACTGAACACTTGAGTTGCTGTTAATTATCTTTAATTCATTCACTAAAGTTAATTATTATACCATTATTATTAAACATAAACACAAAACAGTTTTCTCTTAATGAATTGATTTAGCTGTGAACTTAATGACATACATGTTAATTAACATTTGTAGCTACCATTTACTAATATTAGTTAGTACCTTCATTAACATGTAAACCCTTAATAAACATTAACATGAGACATGTTGACAGTCAATGCTTATTATTGCATTACTTAAGTGTTAGTTAGTGCTTACTTCTGTATTAACTGATGTTATTAACATATTTTAAACATCAGATATTTATGAATTAATACCTGAGTTAACATGAACACAATTAGTAAATGCTTCCGAATTTACTACACTTGTCAATGTTAATTAACTAGTTGTTAATTAAGGCATATTAATGTAGTAAAGGCAGGGTAACTGGCTAGCAGCACTAGCTCTAAATGTCACTAACTCTGGCAAGAAAGTTGCCAAGTTGGCAACACTGACAGTCATTTCAGGCATCCCTCCCTCCAAAGCCTCTCCTCCACAATTATCATATACGAATATAAACATATCATAATGAAAGTGAACAGTGAACATATATATTGTTAATACTCACAGCTGTTAAGTTAGCAGCTCATGGAGGACTGAGTGCACAGGCAGAGTGTGTGCAGTCAGGCAGGTTGACAGGTAGTCCATCCAATCATTACATTCAGGCAAAATTAAATGATTGGATGGGTTTATTACAGGCCTGCGACTGCCATGGATACCTGATGCATTTTCTTTTTCTTTTCTTTCTTTCTTTTTTTTGTTGTCAGAGCATTTGAATTATTGATTGCTGTTGAGATGTAATGAGAATTTCAACTAATATAACCAAAAGTCTTCTAAAATCTTTACCAACCCTGTATTTCACGAATGCTAATTAACGTATCCTTACTGTAAAGTGTTACCTGATAACCTAAAATGAACAACCCCCATGACATGTTTCTTTTCCTGACCTCCAATTGTTTAAATTTCCACCTTGCTGCAGTGATGTGCAGGTGGACTCCAGGGCCCTGTACTACGAAGCGAGTTCAACACACCCAGGGTATGACTGGTCATTATTAGAATATTTCACATTCTGAGGGATAATGCTCTTCTTTGTCATTGGTGCTACTGGTCATCAGTATGTCACTGTTAGTTTGGGAATAAGATGTCATTTTAGGCTTAAAACCCTCTCGGATTGGCATTAAACTGTTGAAATTCTAAACTAGAAAAGCCCTTGGAGAGTTATCTTGAACACAGACAAACAGACAGGTAAACGCCGGCAAAAACATTAGGAGGTAATTAAAGATGCAGTAGGCAATGTTTTTTGGCATCACTGGGCAAAAATCCCATGGTAACATTTCAGCATATTGCAGTTCAATTGCTTATCCTGTTCAGGGTAGTTGGAGCCGATCCCAGCTGATATTGGATGAAGGCGGAGTTCAGCCTGGACAGGTCGCCAGTCCATCGCAGGACTGACACATAGAAACAGACAACCATTCACACTCACATTCACACCTACGGGCAATTTAGAGTCAGCAATGACTCTAACCTGCATGTCTTTGGACTGTGGGAGGAAACCGGAGAACCTAGAGAAACCTACGCTAACATGGGGAGAACATGCAAACTCCACACCGAAGGGCCCCAAGCCGGATTTGCAATCCTGGTGCTATGAGGCGACAGTGCTAACCACTGTCACACATCATAGCATATAAGAGGAAATGTTCTTTGAGGATTTGTGCAAATATTGTATATGGCACCTCATTACACACACTGCTTCCCAAAGCATTGGTCTCCAAACCTCCAACCTCTTAGATCTCACTAACAGAACCAACACCTGCAAGGAGCTCACCAGCACATGACCTTAGACACTCTCTGAACCCATTTCTCACTCTACTCCCAGCTGTTCACAGATACAGGATACATAGATGGAAAAAAAAATACATTTTAGTAGTGCTGTCCCCTCTGATATAACTATTCTTAATTCCATAGCCACTAATCACAATAATGCGCAATGCAATGTCTTTTTGCCTGCTTGTATATACTGCATGTAGTGGTGGTGGAGAGTATGAACTGTACAGATGTGTGCATATCTACTCTGGAGGCATGCATAATGCACATTTTGTGTAAATGCATTTCCTCTTTGGGGGCATTTAAAATTCATTTATCCTTCTAGATAAACTCCAGCTATGATATAACATCAGGTATTGACATTTTGGACTGTCTAGAGAAATATGTTTATAAGGCTATAATTTTGGGCAGGAGATTTGGGTTAAATTAATTTATCTGATTCAAGATTTTGCAACAGCCACGGCCCGCATGATGTGTCTAGCCCGTCATTTATCTGGGACTCACAGCTCTTCCGTGGAAAGATCAAGATGATTCCCGGTGCCCCTTTCACTGCGGAAGGGCTCTTTGGATCAATTTCATCTGTTGCTCGGTGCTTTCTATGTGTGGATGAGGTGAAATCACAGCTTATAGTTACCACCAGCCGCTCACTCATCATCAGAGCTGAGGCAAGGGGAGGACTTTTCACGATGACATAAGAGAACAGAGCCAGTGACATGAGGTTGTGTCTATTCAACACTAGAGCTGGCATGAGGTTGACACAAAGCACACCACCCAATGTGGCGGCTTTGAATGTTACAGACGAGCTGTCCTTGAGGCATTCAAGGACCTCAAGTCGGCTCAGTATGTTTCACTTGCTCCTCTCATATTGGCTGTTGTTTCTGTATTATAACAGATCAACGTACACAAATTGTTCTCTGCATAAACATAATTTATGACATTATTATCTCAAGGGGAACTACAGATCAGTGTAGATTAACCCTGGGGGGTAAGCTAGCCCATGTCTGTTTTTCTTTCATCTACCTTCACACGGGAGAAAAAAAGATAGGAAACATAATGACACAATGTATCAGTGGTGCACTGGGGGACCTCATTGCTGGCTCAGCCCTTTTTCATGTCAGCCCCAGTCAGGCCAGCCTCCCGTTTATGGCGGGTTTGGCAGCTGTGAGGGCCAAGACAGGATATCACAGCTTTCTAGCTGCTGCACCACAGCTGGTCACTCATCCTCTAATACTGTTTTACGGGGAGTGGCGACGCAACTGTGCGTTAACAGAATGGATGGACAGGACGCTGTGACTTTGTTATTTTCTCCATGCAGCGGTCCTGGATAAAGACCAGGCTTGACGCCCACAAATTGTTTCCCAGATTAACATCAGGATATCTAGCACTCCAGCTTAACCCTGGAGGGAATAGTGCAAACATCTATTCCTCCCTCATCGAGCTCCACACGGGAGACAAGATAACTCAACAAGAGTTACTAGTTGGAATCCATGTTCTATGATATGATGTTTGTATCTTTCAAGCTGACCAAGCAGTGATATGTTAAAGACTTCATCTCCAGCTAAGACCTTTTCATGTCGTTTCATGTTTAACGATGGTCTGGAAATGGAGATTGCCGAGGGGAAGTTCACAGCTTTCTTCTGTGCTGACTGTGGAATGTCTGACTGTATTACCTTAAAGCAGAATACTGTTCAGTCCAGTTTGACCCAGGGGGAGGGCGTACTCCCATGCTTGCTTTTTCTTTGTCTACCTCTACACAGGTGAACATAGAGGTGCCGCACACTGCCATTATGTCTACAGGAGGGCCAGAAATTATGTGTTCACAGACCTCATCCTGGGCTTGGTCATTACAGTCTTCTTCATTCCCGATCTCCACACAGAGATCAAATTCAGATCAATGAATGATACAAACACTAAAAAACAACCTTATAATAGCTGCAAGTTAAGTACATTCAAAATCCAAAGAAAAGAGATAGCTTAAACTAAGTCACCACAACATTTTATTAGATCATTTACACTTGCTGCAAATGGGTTTACATTTAATTAATGGAAACACCAGTGCATCTCCTGTCAGGGTTAAAAGGTACCTTGTGTGGCATCATCAAATGCCGATGGCCGTGACAAAGTGTTGGCTTGGGTTTGCCCTTCAAAACTATGTGATTTGACTTGGATAATTTCAAGAAATCAGAGAGGCCTTGTCTATATTATTGTCCTCTGTGGACTGAAGCTTATTCAGTTGTAATCCAATGGACCAAAGGACTCTCACATTTCACTTTGGTGGGAGACCTTATTTATCAGAAACAGAGCACAAATACCTAAATCACATGGAGGAGGAAAAAAAATGAAGTGCAACTAGAGCTTTTCCTTTCGGGATCCCCTTTCTATCACTACTACAACAACTATCACAACTGCTAAACTCTACTATTAACCCACATAGTGAGACAAATAACTGTAGGTTTGTTTGTGTAATGAATTTTGAGCAGATTATTTCCTGTCAATATTGCATCAGTAATCGATTTTCCTGTTATTTTTAGGAAATAGCTGCTTTGATTGTTTTAACTGCATACTTTTCTAAAACAGGACACAGCTATGTAGCAGAAAGTGACAGCTCTATGAATAATACTTGTGGTTGGGTCTTCACTATGCCCTTATCCTGTTAATTTTACATCCTAAAACAATAAAATATATACTGTACCCCTTAAAATGAGGAAAGCCTTGTGACCACCCATTTGGCAACCCCTATTGGGGATATTTGGGAACCACTGAGCTAGAGGACCATCCCAAGAGACGTTCTTCTTTCTGAGGAGGAAATGTTTTTTTTTTTTTTTTTTTTTTTTTTTTTGCTGCAAATTGTGACTTGTTGAAGACAGACTCAGACGAAGCAGACCTGTCCATGGATCAAATTCCAACTGTGCATCTGCAACAAATGCAGTTCAGCATTGCTATGCTGAACGCTGTTTTATCTCCCCAAAATCAACTGGAAGAATAGACCAAGGCCAGCAGGAGTAAAGGGGATAACCCCCTTCTAAAAGCAATCTAACAGTTTTTTTTTTTTTTTTTTTTGTTTTAATATCTTTTTACTTTCGTAAAAAAAGTATACTGCTATACATCTTATAAGTAATACATGTTTCTTTTTACAACAGATAAACAAATGCTAGTTTGATAACCACAAGGATGGCTTGGTTAAACAATTTAGCAACCCAGGGAGAACTAGATTATGTGTTTACTCTTGTGAAGTTTCTAAAATTGAAGGTTACAAAAAGCTGTGAGGCTGACATCTCCTGATATCTTTATAACTGAGGTGACAGGTGCAGTCATGATGACATCATGGCATAAATGTCCTTTATTAGCTTTCAGAAACATGGACAACTAACATATTATTCTTATTAAAATGGCTCTTGAAAGACAAGAGCCTGAGGCGTGTATTGTCTATTTGATCCTATCTGAGCCACTGATTGAATCTTAGCTCTCTAATCTTTTGTCATATCCTGAACTCCTTATAATATTACATCAAAGAGTTATCTGTATTTCATACTGAATAACAGCTGGCATCAGGATATTTATATCAGAACGCCTGTGTTGTATTTAGCAGGCAGCAGTATAGTGTGCACAGACCTTATACATAGGCAGTACATGTCATTTTAAAATAATATAATCCCCTTTGACATCCATCGCAATTACTAAATTGAAATGTGTAACTGCAGGCATTAACTACTCTCTGTACCAGCTTGAGAAACTCCCCCTGGGAAAACTAATAGTCAGCAAAGTTGTCACCTTTCCACCAGAACAACTTGCATTATAATATTTTATGCAGAGGCTGTTTTGTCACCTAAAAGGTGAAGAAGATGTCTGCCTTCTGTTCCCGCTAGCCATTTAATTCCTGTATGACTTGTGCCATATGCCCTTTAAAGCTTGAGTGGTCCTTTAGCATGCACCCTAAATATTAACCACCATGCCTTCACTCAATTGCCATCTGTCTGTGTGTAAAGGGACTGCCTCAGTTTCACCTGACTTTGGAAACAAAAACTTATGCGATGGATATTTGAGGCTGTTATTCAAACACCTTTCAGGGTTAACAAAGGCATTCATGAATGTAAATCACACTTAATATTTGCATTTGATTGACAGAAAGACCATGGACATGAACATGAAGCAAGTTAGTTCGCAGTTAGTTAGCATCTCAATGGATGCAACAATTTTAGTAGAGTTGAATGGGAATATTTACATTACTTGTTTAAAAAAAATGGGCATGGTCCTTTATACCATGGCTCACCCATAGCTTCCACAAATGGTAAGCAATCACAGTACTTCCAGCTGTCAGGAGGAACCTGTCAGGGATGCCCAGTCAGTTCACTGTAATTTGCTCTTGCCATAGTGCCCCTATTGATCATGCCAACATTAAGAGGAATCCACAGAGGAGAAGAGCATAAACTATATTTATATGCAGATGATTATTTTTTATATGTATACACTTTTTGGGAATAAACTGAGTTCATGTAGAAATGAATGCTATCCTGTTATTAACAGAGGCCTCACTACATGTCTCACAGCTATGGTCACAACCAGTTCCATTTCATACTTTACTGACAAGCCAATTATCATCAACACCCTCAAGATATGGCTTCAAATTATAAAGAACTTTGGGTTCAAACATTTCCATAACACAAGTCCTATATGTCTCCCGGTATATCAGACCCTGCATTCTCTATCTGGCAAAGACAAGGCATTTCTAAATTTAAGGATGTATATTAACTGTGTATTTGCAAGCTCTGTTGACTTTGATGAAATCTGACCTCCCTCGGTCCAGCATATTTTGATGTTTCCATGTCCGCTACTTCCATCAGCACCATGACCCCAACATTCCAAACATATCCCTTTTATAATTCAAAAAGGCTAATTTCAAGAATAAACGACTGTATAGCTTCTCTTCAAAACATAACCTTTGAAAAGGTGCAGGCAGGCGAGCTAGGAGAGGATGTAAGAGGACCTTATGAACTGTGCGTTACAAAGAAATGTCTCATGGTACTTCAAGTGCCAAGCTAATACAATTCAAAATTTTACATCAAGCTATTTTTTCCAAAGCAAGCCTAGCTTAAATATCCAAATACGCAACTTCTGATAAGTGTCATAAAACCCGTACCAATTTAACCTCTATGTTCGTGTCATGCTATGCTCTAACAACTTACTGGTATGTGATCTTTTAAACACTATCAGAGGCACTTAGTATTGATTTTCAAGCCAGTGAAGCAGCAGCCGAATTTGTTATCACAGAGAGGAAACATTAAATGATAGACGTAAAAACCTAATTTCTTTCACAACGCTGTTTACCCAAAGTATATCATTAAGTGTCTGTGTCAGACCTGGGCATAGTGTTAAAATGGAGGTTACGTCTGACAGTATTTGTTTGGCCCCCGGCAACAGTCTCGGTTTCTCATGTGCCCCCCAGGAAAAATAATTGCCCATCCCTGGTGTATGTGATTGAGTGACTTAGAGATGATAAAACACTAAGTTAAGGGGTCCAAAGACAAATTCCTCTCCATCTGGGATATAATTTTGAGTTATTTAGGTGAACTTAAAAACTACAATTGACAGCCTTTAGCACTTCCTCTCATTTTAGGATATTCAACCTTGTAGATCTCAGCATACAGTAGATGAGATACAATATAATTGATGAGATGACTGCAGTGAATCAAATCAACAGAAACAGCTTAGTTAGGAATTGTCAAAGTTACGAATTAAGACAACAGCAGGGTTTTAAGTTGATGAGGATTTTGTAGAAATACTTGCTTGTTCCCTGGGATGGCTTGTCATGAAGAATGGAATTAGATGTGCTGGGCTGAGAGGCTGAAATCTGGATCTTGCAATGATGACTAAGTCAGGATTTGAAAAGTTCCCATTGAGTCTAGATTTTTAGGTTTAGCCTTCGTTGTTCCAAATCACACCTTCATATTAGCAAAGTTTCTGTCTGCCCACCCAGAAGATGCATCCTGGCCAATCAGAGGGATTGCAGAGTTTAGGGGTCAGGAGAGTCAGTTCCCTCCATGGACAGGTGGGTTCAACTCCTGAATGCTGTTATTCTTTTAATCAAGATTGTTACAACTTAACAATTGCATGATTTCTAATTTTGCATTTTTGATATTGGTTTTAGCATTTTGAGAGTTAAACATTGTGACGTCAGTGATATCAAAGATGATGGAATTACGTTAGTGGATACTAGCTTAAAAGTTGTGAAATAAAAGTCTAACTAAGGCTAACACATACAGTCATACACACTAAATAATACTATATTGTCCTCATACAAAGCCAAACTACATTTTAGTAGAGATCAGAGTCCAGTAGGATTCAAGTTCAGCTAGTGTCAGCTAGTCTCTGTGGGTGACTGGCTCTTCGAGGTGCTTTATTATGAGTGTCTATGGTGGTTTGGGTCAATGGTCTGATTTAGTGACCATTTAGTAGAAAAGGATATTCCTATCATGATCATTGCTGTTTGCAGGATGGTGTACATCTATGATGTCTTGCTTGCCAGCATTACTGGGGGTTGAAGGAAGAGCTGGTCTTGAATCTTGAAGCTTGTCACTGTGCATTTGAAACATGCAGGGACATTTCCTACACTGACTATTATCTAAAACTCCATGAGATTGCTAAAACTACACAGCAACAAGTATGATTCATTTATTCCTTTTCACTGAAATAAAGGAATATTCTAGGTAAATAAGCAGACTATTTAATGTGTACAGTGGATAGTGAGTTGTATTGATGTATAGATTTGTGCTAGAATTCAGGCAACATAAATGACTATGTTACTGTTTTCAGGTGGGATGCAGGTGAGAGGAAGCACTCACTACTGTAGGAGAAACACTACCTACTACCTGGATGGTAATACAGCTGATATGCACATGCATTTTTTTTTTACTTACTTTTTATAGTGATGAAAATGGAAATGGGCAACATGGATAATTTGCCCAGTGTGCAGAGTTTTGCAAAATTTGCATGCAGGTTTTCCCTATTCCTGCACCATGTTTGCATTGGACTGGTGAGAAATGGCCTTTGAAAAAAATAAATCTAGTCTTCATGTTAATCTTCATAGAAATCTCGAACAAATACATAAAAACAGAATAAATAATGGTAATACATTGATATTAATACAAGACATGCCTTGTACTGGAGCTGAAGAACTCTGCTGACCAGCTGATAAAAAATGTGAAAGTCCCCATCTGCACAGGTCGCAAATTGAAGGCACAGGCTCTAGTCTGCAACATGGAGAGGTGATGGGGTTGGTCCAGACCAGTCCTGGTGGATTAGGCTGGGGACCACCAAAACAGTTCTTGTCAAAAGCAACCAAGAAAATGCAAAAGACCATGGTGGTGGATGAAGTCACCAGGCTAGGGCAGAAGCACTTCCATAAAAAGGCAGCAACCCAGGGACCCCAAGGACAAAGAGATGCTACTGTGAATAGGCACATCAGCTGGGCAGACACCTGGAGGATGCCACAAGCCAGACTTAGCTTCCTAGCCTAAGACACCCTCACATGCCCCCAGACTCTCACCCAATGGTTTAGAAGTGAAGCTGGCTGCATGCTGTGCCGAAGCAGGAAACAACATCTCACCTGTAGAATGATCTTTAAACCTTCATAAAGCTTGGCTCTATTGTGCTGCTCACCTCTATTATCCTCTTGTTAGTCATTTGTGTTGTCCTGAGGTGAAACTTTGAGTAATTTTGTCATATTTTCTACCTACCTCAAAGCTCAAAGACAGAGAGAATTAGGCCTTATTTGCAGGTTAATAAAACACTTATTTTTTAATTACCTTTGCTTATGTTCTTATGTAATGACAATTCAGGAGTTATTTTAAGACAGACTACAATATTTTCCAAAACCTAACTATTTAGAGGTGTTGCCTAAACCTAACCAAGTCAATCTTTTCCTGAGCCGAAAGAAGCAGCTTTCTTGCCTAAAGCAAAGACAGTTGTGTCCTCTGAAGACGGAAGTTTATTTTGTAAAGAAAAAAAAGAAAATGAAGGAATTACTTTTTTTGTAAGATATCACACAAAGCATTGTATGAGAATACGTTGGCTCATTATAGGTGTTACTGATGGCACTTATAATGAATCTTGCCCCCTGGTTGTTGAGCCAATCAATTTGAATTTGACATGTAGTGCCCCTGGTGCTAGGTTGCTTGTGCTTTCAAATAACGATGTGCAAACTGCTTTTTAGAAATCTTTTCTCCATGTATGCAGCGTGGAGCAAAAGCTGTACTTGTCAAATCATCCCACTCTTTCTTGTATCCTATAAACACAATCACCTCAAGTTGATCTTCCAGTTTGCATGCATTGAACTAGAATAATATGGAAAGTGCTATACTTAATGTGTAAATGGAATTAGTGTAATTCATCACAAAAAGACAGCAAATGTTTTCAGGACTGTTGTGTTGTGTGATTTGAAGTCTTCATGTCTGTTTACTGTCCTCTGCTTCTGTTCCAGTGCTCTGTTTGTTCAGATATTCAGGGTTGGGTTCATATCCTCTCTCTCTCACATAGCCCCACAGTTTATTGTTAATTAATGCTGACATGCTACAGGGTAATATTTGAGCAATTATTACATTCCCTGGTGCAAATGATTTCATAATAAACCACTGACCATGATTGTTGGCAACACCTCTAATTGCGATATGAAATCATCCCTGGATGAGATGCCCAGAATAGGCGTCTCTAAGACAATTGTGACTTTCTGTAAGCAGACTAATTAAGAGACTGCTGACATTTGATAAGAAACCAGCTATAGTGAAAATAATTGGAGTGCATGAGGGATGTTTACTGCCCTTATGAGCAATAGAGGAGCTAAACATTCCCATTGCTAAATAGAAGCAGATAAATTAAATGTGCAAACCTTTTCAACATACCCATCAATATGTGATGTGTTTGCATTAAATATGTTAAATATCTGTTTTAATAAAACACTTCAAATCAATAAAAAAGGTAAAATAACAAAAAAAAACAGGTAATGTTTCCTTTTAGAAATTTTACAAAAAATAAATCAAATTAAGTGTTTTCACTACAATATGAAATACCAGTACTTTTTAAATCTATCATATAAGTATAATAATACAATTTCAATTAATTTAAGGCTTGTGTGACACCTCATAATTTTAATTGACATTTGCTTATTGAAGAATATAACATTCACTGGTAATACTAACACATTTTCATAAAAAAAACAGTATAATTTGTCACAAAGCAATAACTTGTGAAATATTACGGATGACATACTATTCTCAAAATGAATAGTTTACACATAAGCCCTTTTGGCCAAGCTGTTAATTATCTATTATTCCAACATGAAGATTTGCATGCTGCAATAAAACAATTATCTTCATGCTATCACCTATATGTTATTATTTTTCTATTTTTCTCAACTATTCTTATACAGTCACAGTAAGTATGTTGTACATTAATATTAAAATTTGCTGCAATATCTATTCATTGAACAACTCTAAGGATGAGTATGTGTGACAGAATAAACTTCTGTCTTCAGAGGAAACAACTTTTAGCTAAGTAAGCTTCTTTAGGCTTAGGAAAAGAAGAAGAAGAAGAAGAAGAAGAAGATCTACCTTTATTAGTCCCACAATGGGGAAATTCAATTTACACTCTGTTAAACTCATACATGGTACATGCAGACCTGAAACACACATACATGCAGTAATGGAGAGATGTCAGAGTGAGGGGCTCCTGACAAGCGCCCCGAGCAGTTGGGGGTTTGGTGCCTTGCTCAGGGGCACCTCGGCAGTGCCCAAGAGGTAAACTGGCACCTCTCCAGCTACCAGTTCACACTCAGTTTTTGGTCCATGTCGGGACTTGAACCGGTGACCCTCCGGTTCCCAAGCCAACTCCCTACAGACTGAGCTACTGCCGCCCCCAAAAGATCAACTCTGTTAGGATTAGGCAACACCAAGCAAGAAGACTATGTATTTAGGTTCAGAAAAAGATTGCAGTATAGCTCAAAATAACTCCAGATGTCGCAATACGTAAGTACATAACTTACATGACAAATAAATCAATATTGGCTTCTGGATTTACACGGGACACAAATGCTGGTTTCCTGGGTGAAAGTCCGATATTTCTTGACCCACCAATCCACCCTGACCCCCACCATACCAACGTTCGCTTCTCTTTATATTTCCTGGTTCACTGTTCAGTTAACTGCATCCAAATTGATTTCATGGGATATACACAAATTGGTTTCCATAGGTAGCTAAGTACAGTGTATGAGACCAGCTTGAAGGAATCCTGACTTCATTTGGCTCATTCAAGCCAACCACACCACAGCCCCAACAGCCTGTATACTTTAATCAGGGGATATGCCAGTGTGCACAGCAAATGCTAGAACAGATTTAGTACAATCCCACAGCAGATTTGTGGCAGTAGCATACAGTATATCCCTCTGATCAGTTTATTTATTTATTTTTTTCTGTATGTACTTATACAGCTATGTTTGTGAGACCACTTTGAGTTTTAGACCTTCAGATTGAGGGCATTTCTAAAGAGAGGACATGTTGGCCTGTCCTCAAGACGGTCAAAGGCCTGTTTGAGGGTATAGACTTGGTTTAAAGGGACACTTTTTTTCTGGTGGCATGTAGTGATGTGGTTGCATATTGCAACCCCTCTGTACCCCTCTGCCCTCTTCTATTGTGTCTTTTGTTTGGGGAAGTAACCTCTTTGAATGTGCACGTGACACCATGTTGACAGTCAGTAGTAACCTACATTGAAACATTTCAATTCATATACAACCCCCTGGACTTTAAGAGCTCATAGCTGTTTCAGTAAGATTTCTACTCACATTCAAAACCTTCTGCACATTCAAAACAAACCCCAGATCTGCATGTTTTCTCCATGAAATCGAGGATAAAGTTGTTGAAAAGTTGTAATATCACTAGAGTAAAGTCAGTTTAATGAGAATAAAGTCATATTTCAAGAAAAATAATAAAAAATATGCTGATACTCTTCAGACTGTCTGATAGGCACATAACCCCATATGGGACTCTGCATGAGACGAAGTTTAGGGAAGTGGCTTTGCGTTGCTTCGCAGCTGATGAAAATATTATCATCAGTTGTACAAATCAAAGATAACATCAAACAGCATTCAACACATTTTGGTGAACTATGTTCATGATATAAGAGAAAATATTTTCTAAACAAACCACCGTGTGGGTTCCAGTTTGAAAGCTGGGAGCAGCAGCCCACACGCAAAGAATGTATATTGATTCTTGTTGCGTTTGTCCAATCAGCAGCCTAGTACCTTTTGTCACGTGGCAGACCATCAACCGTCCAACCCTTGCGTAGGTAAGCCGAAACGTTGACACGCCCCTAATGAAAACATAAACAAAGGACTGTTCCCGCCTTTTCGTTTTGAAAGCATTACGGCCAATGACGAAACACCAACAAATCAAAACTCTGGTAACTTCATCACTCAGTCACTCAGTGCTCAGTGACACACTTTTGTGTTTGTAGGGCTGGCCCTCTGAGGTCCAACCAAAAAAAAAAAAAAACAGCACCATTAGACTGCTGGACCTGCTAGTTAGCATTAGCAACTGATCCATTAGCATTGCTTGCAGCAAATACACAAATTCACTGAGATATCGTTAAATTATTCGATTTTTTTTTTTTTTTAATGCAGTGTCACAGTATGTCATTTTATTATTATCTAAATATCAGGCATCTCAATACAAGACAGAATTCCAGGACATCAGCACTGCACACTATCACACATCTGTCCATGTTTACTGAGCAAATACATATTAATAGCTCCAATATTTATCAGACAGAGAACAAATAAGCATTTGAATTTCTCAGTTTGCTCATCGTAAACTAAATACCACCAGTTTCTATGTGGGATGAAGACATTGTGTAGTTGTGTTGTCAAAGACTGTCTGAACTCCAGACATTGCTGTCCCAGCTGCCTTTATTAGCTTTTCACTCTGTTGTCATTGTGCTTCCATTGGTTTCATTTCCAGCAAATACTAAGACTCACAAGAACAATACGATAACAAATCCAAACCATCTTGCCACGGACATTAAAAGACTTCACAGATGTGGATGAAAAGCAGAATATTAAAATACCATCTGCAGTGCAAACATTCACTCATTATTATTTATTTTTTTAAAATGACATCAAGTGACACAGACTGTTCTCCTCTCTCCCTTTTCACTTTTTTTTTCTTTACGCTTTTCATTCATGGAGGTATATTTTGCAAGCCTTCTTCCTATGAATCACATTCAAATGCACTAAATCTGATGCAACTTTGATTGATTTATTTTGAAGGAAATGCAATAAGTATTTTTTTTTTCTCATCAACATTTATTATTGAACATATGTGGAAAATGTTTGCCATCAACATTCCCAAATTTCCCTCCGGGGATTAATAAAGGTTCATCTTATCAACATTTCCCATTTCTTTTATCTGAAATATTTTCTACTTACATTATTTTTTTTTTTTTTAGCATGATTAAGGTTAGGCGAAGATCAAGATTTCATTGAAATACTGAAAAGGCTATAGAGTTTTTATGCACAGTGGTTTAGATGTACCTAAGTGCACACCCACCCACACACCCATGGCAGTGAAGCTAAACATCACGACATCACGGGGGAATTTGTGGTTCACGCTGACGTGGGCAGGAGACGGGGATCAAACCACCAACTCTTTAATCATCAGATGACTTGGGCCTGTACTACAAAAACGGATTTGGGGTTAGCGAGGCAACTTCAGGTTTTCAGGTCTATAACGCTGGTTCAACGCTGGTAGAACATCATGGCAATTTGTTGCTGTTGATGACGTGGCCCTAACCTGCTCCAAAGAAGGTTATGTTCAAGATCAGAGATCAACACACATAAAAGCACCGCCTACTGACCAATCAGAGCTCAGTGTGGGGATCATAAAATAATATTACACAAGCACAAAGAAATTTAAGTCATAATCTGGGTTAAAAATAAAACAGTTTAAGATGACACATGCTTAAAAGATAGCTGGCAAAAAACTGCAGATTGTGTGAATGCATAAATTAATGTTTTATAATATCACTGCCCATCTAAGACACCATAGATCTGACTATGTGTGTATTCCATTAAATTATTGTATTGCTTAAATGTATTCTTATGATATTTCAGCCTTATTCTTTCAGCTGCAGCCCGAGCGTTGTGTAACAGACTTGGGAGCAAATAAAATAATTAGAACATAATTCAAGTTGGTAAGAAAGGCTGAACAAATAGTTCAAATCTACATTCACAAAGTTGACATACAAATTTGATAATGATTAGGCTACATTAATATTTTATGTATTATACACTCTTTGTAGAATTAGATTCCAGTGCTGGCTGCGTAGGACTGTTCATGACCTGTGTGATCCAAACATTTCCAATAATTCCAGATCTTTGTAATGTGTAAAGTCAACATTTGTTGAAAAAAAGATAGATGGAATCATTTCCGAAATTGACAACATGTTTTTATCCATGAACCTGTCTGCTTCAATATATGTTTGTTGTGTTAAGCCTTTCAAAAACTCAATTTTCTCTGATGTAAAGAAAAAAAATAAATAAATAAATAAAATAGAAAGGAAGGAACATACTTGTATTAATGGGGCAGCCTAGCAGCAATCTAACAGCACCATGAATTACATTTATATAACCACAATAACTCACAATCAGTGTCCCTGTAATATTGATATAAATATTTCAAGGGGGTCCCTTGAACTTTCAGTTCAAGATATGAATGAAAATAGGTTCTATGGGTACCTACCAGTCTCCTGTTTATATACATGCCCACTTTATGATAATCACATGTAGGTATGAGTGAAAACAATGCAGTTGTTTGCATGCAGTAAAAATTATTAAGTTATTGTAGTGATATCTTTGCCTATTCTAAAATATGTATTTGAATATTTCTGCATACTGGTGCACAGTCTTGGAAATGCATGAATTTGGTATCACTGTAAAGCTCAGTCTCTTGTGGATCCAATGAGCCCAACTGTATTCATGTGTGACGATATCTATTTGGTGTTTTATTTTGCAAATGAATTACCAAATTAATTGTTATTATTTTTTTTTAATGCATGTCTGTTATATGGCTAAATGAAATTGACACATAGTGGGCTGCATCTCAAATTAAAATTCATGTTCAGCTTTCAGATTATGTGTACCACTTAAATGTGGCATATACTGTCTTTTTAAACACCCTTGAACATTCCCTGTCCCCCACTGCTACCCCTCTAAAAATAGAGGCAGAATGGTAAGAGGGTATCCCCAGAGAGGGGAAATTATCATTTTTCATAGCAGTGATAAAATGTAAATTAGGACTGAATGAGTATTATTGTAATAATAATAGGTGTATTGCTGGTCGTTTGGAGAACCAAACCGGGGTAAATGGACTATATTTCTATAGCACTTTTCTAGTCTTAGCGACCACTCAAAGCACTTTACAACACAAGTCAGCATTCACCCATGTCCCATTAATGCATGTTACTTGCTTGATTTCTTCCCCTGTGTTTTCATGCTTTCTCATCCCATAGGTATCCATGGATCGGGGTTCCACCTTGATAGTGGTCTGCTGCCTTCTTGACACCTACTGCGACCATCATTATTACCAGCCTTATTTATATTATTATTACTGATAATATTACTGCAGTTACCATAATTACTAGTTATATTTCTATTATTATTATTACTATTATTACTAATATTTCAAATATCACTCCATTATGCTGTTATTAAATATTGTTATTAGTCATATTACTACTTATAGCTGTTGTGCAATTATTGTGGTCACTGTGCATGTCTCTCTGTCTCTCTCCCCATCTCTGTCTCTCAAAGCCCAACCGGTCTTGGCAGAATGGCCGCCCACCCAGAGCCTGGCTCTGTTCTGCCCACTGTTGCTCCTGGGGGATCTCTTATTAGGTCTCTAAATTATAGAGTACCTGCTCTATATGAAAAGCATCTTTAGATGTCTTCTGGTATGATTTCACGCTGTAAAAAAAATATTTTATTTGATTTAATATGCAATATATACGTACTCCTTACCTTACTGTAGTAGCAGGAAATGACCCCTTAAATCCCTAGATTTCCTTCTATCCTTCCTTCTTTCAACACTGCTCACACCATCAACACTGGTCTGTTAGAAACGATTGTAAGGATTTTGCAGCACTATTGACTATATGGCTAACAATAGTTTGTTCATTGCCCATCATAGGCCAGACTTAATGTGCACAAAACACGTTTTGACTGTCTTTGACTGCTGACCTTAGGGAAAGGTCTCTCTCCCATGTCAGCACTTGAAGCCCATGGTGCTATAGAAACTGTGCTGTGGCACAAAATGTGAAACCTGTACACTGTAAGTGACAAAAAACAACCTGCATGGCATGTGAATACAAGATACATCAGCCTCAAGCCTTACACAGTCAACATGTTTGGCATCCACTGAATGACAGAATCTGGAAAAACTCAGGGCGGCTGTGGCTCAGGAGGTAAAGTCGTCCACTCATTAGAAGATTGGTGGTTCCTCCAGTCCACATGTCGAAATGTCCCTGGGTAAGACACTGAATTTAGATTAGATCAGTTCACCCATTTGCCCATTCACACACACGTTCATCAGTGTATGAATGTGTGTGTGAATACATTACACATTCATACACACTACACAACATGTAATGTAAAGTGCATTGAGTAAGAGTGCAGAGTCACTTGGCCTAATATATTTAAGCTGGCACAGAGTTACTTTGTCACATGCTATAGTCTTAGGGCATCACTCAAAAAAATCTGCGTGCCCTTATCACCAGCTGGCACAGAGCACTAAAATCTCAAGAAATTCAGTGTGACGGTGGAGTGTGAAATTCCCAAGCCTGTGTTGCATCAGCCTGATAATTCTACGTGATGATAATTAATAATGATCCACCAGTGAGGCATTCATGCACAGCATCTCAGTTGCACCCCTGTGGCACTTGACAAAGCCAGCTTGAAGACAGTGGTTACACATGTGAGATGAAAGGAAACATGACATGAACTGGGAATACACATTGCATTCAAGCTTCATCAGGTGTGCGACTGGCTTTATAATATGTAAAAGAAAGACTGTGCAACATGGAGCGAAAGGTGGCTCCCTAATGATCTGATGTAGGAGCTTTGGTTGAGAGGGTTTTAGGGAGCTCTCGGGAGAGCTCACAAGCCATTAGCTGTTGTTTTAGGGACCAAAGAGCCTGAGTCTGTTGAATGAGGTCATTAATGTTTTTGCTCCTTTCAAACCTACAGGAAAAGAAGCGGAAATATGCCCAGGAGCATTATTGTGCAGGTGGGTTAGATTAGAACAAAAGACATTTAGGCTAAAATCGACCAAGACAAGTGAGAGCACTGCAGGATGGAAAGCAAGCATTCATTACTTTAGATATCTATGTATTTATGCAAAGCGCTGCAGATTGGGTGTTGAATTGCTCTCATGACACGACACCATTATGTTCACTCTGAACTAAAGATTAACCTCTTTGTCCAGGCATTGTCACACATCTTTAATGATGATAGGCAACTCTTGGCTCCACTTGCCACAATTTCAATTATGTTTACCTGGACATAAACTGTTTGCAGTGATAACCATAGTGGCTTAATTAAACAGAAATCTTTGGGACAAAAAGTGTTGCTGATGCCAGAAGGCAGTAGGATTCCACTCCAAAGGCCTGTGGAGGAACAGCCATGCTTAATCACAACTTAGCCTCGGAGCTGAGCTTCAGACAGCCATGTCCACCTACGTGGATGAGTAACTGTCATCTGTTCTCTTGCAAACCAATGTGTGACAGCCACTTAGCATATAGCATTTCTCACCCTGACCTGTCATCCCTGTAGGGTTAGAACACTAATACCTGTCAGAGGGTGTGTCATAAAAGCTTCAGCTGAACAGTGAGAGAAATACTGCATTAAAACACAGTATTAGACGTTCCACATTCTTCTCATCATGAAATAAGGAGCCCACTGACAGGGTGCTGGCATATAATTGAGTTAAAAAAACAAAGGCCTGTCTGTGAAAAAAATGCTAATGGCTCTTAAGACACATTTTATGCTTCATATCAGAGAAAAATTACTTTTCCACACATGTATTTATTCACTAACAGCTGACCTCTCAGTAGCCATGGTAATATCATGAACTGTTAGTGTAAGTGAGGATTTTGTTCTGTGAGCTATTTTTGTTTTTAAATTATATTGGTGATCTGCAGTATTTGTGCAACCGTGTCTACTTAAAATTATGCCTACATATTTGTTTTGCCAAATACAGTTAGAGGGACACATACTGGTAATTCCTTCTTATCTAATTCATCTAGTAGTCTATCTAGCAAGTCAGTATCCAGTGATGTAATTAAAGCATCAACTAACTGGAATTTAATCTTTATTAATAACAACAATAAATGCATGCGACATATCTTTCTTATTCTTTCTGCTTTGACAGTCAGTGCTTTGAAAACACAGAAACCAGATAGTACTTTAATCTTTTGTCTTTCAGTTTTCATCATGTGAGAGGAGATTAATCAGCAATTGCATCTCCTGATATGTAGTAGAGAGGGATGACCTTACACTGCAGGAGGACAGCCATTTTGCCAGGAAATTCTAAATTGCATACAGGTATCACTCACCAGAAGCCCAACCATTCAGCTGGCTTTAGCTGGAATGGATCAAAAATGCCCAACGCTAGAACAAATGAGGGAGATTAATCATCCTGTATCAATTCATTCCAATGCCTCTAATTTAAAGTCATGTGGATGGGCTCTCACTTGCTTGTGACCCACATTCATCCTAAGCAAAAGAAAGAAGTAAAAAAAAAAAAAAATCCATTCAGGGCCAAGAAAGTACTTCCACTTTCTTGGCTCAGTTTGTCACATCCTGACAGAATGGGGACAGTCTAATTTGATATATTGCGATAAAAATTTTGCTTTCTCAGCAGAGCATAACAAATTATATATTGAAAAATGGTTACACTTTATTTCACAATGCCCTAATTATGGCAAGATGATGGCTTAATTATAAAAAAAATGGCTTCACTTTGCCAGAATGTAGTTTAAACAACATGTTCTCATCCCAGCTCATCACATACTGACGCTTTGAAAGACCCCTCAGTGTCACTTCTTACGTTGCTCACAACACATGCCTAACAAGCTCTCATCGTCACTTTTTGGTCGCAGTAAACACATGCTGAATGTTGTGAATTAAACAAAAAAAAAACTCTTACGTACAAATGTGACTCGACATTGTGAACACATGATATGAATGAACAGCTGACTGCAAAGTGAAAGTGAAATATAACACACAGCACACAAATTCGGGTCTCCTGGATGAAAGCCTTGTGTTCTTGAGTCCATTCACCAGCCCTTCCCACTCACCCTGTGTATGTCTCTTTCACTCTTTATTATTCACCACAGCACTTGCTGCAGATGAGTTTACATTGTAGTTCATGGAAAGCCTGGTGCGTCTCCTACCACCACAAAAGGGTGCCTTGTACGGTAGTAACACCGATGCCTGTGAGAAAGTGATGATGCCCCGTGAATGAGAACGGGCTGATTTAAACATTAGACAAGTAATGAACAAAGAAAAGAAGTTGGGGGCAAAGCAAGACAGCCAGAGCACTCACACTCTATAAATACACATGCAAAGCAATGTGAATAAGCTTTGCAATTTTTTGCCACCTAACAGTGCACAGTGTGAAAACACTACCATATTATTAAACATATGGGGAAAAAAACCTTTTGCATATGACTCAGCAACCCAGATAATTCTACAGGATTTTATGACATTTTGCAGGGATGGAAATTAATTTCTCACAGTTTCAGTCTTAGTCTAATTGACTGTTAAACCTTGGCCGTTTTTTTTTTTTTTTTTTTTTTTTTTAATAAAATAATAAGACCCTTCCTTAGTCCAACCAATGCAATGAGCAAACAGCATGCAGGCAGTTATCTCCACAACAAACAGCTAATTTATTAAGTACAAATAACCACATCATCACACAGCTGTGTGATGTGTGTGTGTACTTCAGCAGAATATAGGTGCATGGCAGCCATCCCTCCTAACATACAAAACCAATAAAATGCTATAAGCCGACACATACACACACACACACACAAAATGCAATGAAAGATAAAATTGGAATTAGGAGGGACAACTGTCTTTCCTGTAGGGTCTCAGAAGAATATGAGCCCAGACCTGACACAAACCCCTCTGGGTATTGTGGCTGTCCACTGGGAGTACATATCCGTACTGTTGATGCCAATGGCAATGAGATTAAGGTAGGGGTGGGGGCTACCGGATTTAGCAAGCCCCATCACCATACAGCAGTAAAACAAGTTTATTTATTAATTTATTGAAAAGGGATTAATGAGATTACTTCACAGGTAAGGATAATCAACATTTGAAATTAATAGCAGATACCTGCCCATTACAAGAATCCTATGCTACAGAACATGTAGCAACACAACTTTTCTTTAGAATGATAGTCAGCATGAAATAAAAACCAACAATCCTACACACCACACAAACAGCCCCTCTGTCAGTACTACTGAAACCAGGCAAAGACCCAAGACTATGTTCCAGCTACTGCCCCCCTCTCATTCAAAGGTAAGTTCAAATTTACCAGTAAAACACTCAAACTGAAAAAGTAACCATATCACTAATCTACCCAAATCATGCATGTTGATCTGCCTCTTGTCTCTTTAAGCTGTGGTAACAGACTGGGTAAAGCTGTAAAAGGAATTGCCCTTCTTGGGTAAATAAAGTTGTCTAAATCTAACTCTGAATCAAACTGGGTTTATCAAAGAAATATTACCATAAAATAACACATTATTATATTTAACAAATAGATCACACAACAAAACAACAGAAACAATAATTATTTCTTGACAGAAAAAAAAGAAAAAAAAAAACTGACAAGGGAAACTGGACATAACTCTTTCAAAAACTCCACAAATGTGGTTTAGGGGAGTTGTTCATTCACAGGCTAAAAATACTACATAACTTATCAATGGCTAAAGTGTTTTTACAAATGGATTAACATCGGAGTTTCACACTGTGCAGAGGAAGAAGACAAAGAGGCTCAGCTCGACTGCATCACAGGAATTCAAACACTCACCCCACAAAATCACCTTTTATGCAGATGGCATGTTGTTTTATTTAGAAAACCCATCAAAACACAATCACAATCACAAAACACACTCCCAACCATCAGTTGTTCAACCTTAATTTCATTCCACTTCTGAAAATGATATAAAATGATTTGAAGTGTTGGACAAATCTACACTTTCCTCTAGCTCTAACTGCTAGCATAGCAGCCATAAACAGGACCAACAAAACAATCTTCAAAATAATTCCATTCAATTCATATATATATATATATATATATATATATATATATATATATATATATATATATATATATATATAACTTACTAAACTTGACTTCCAAATTCTACTGGAGGAAATAAACCCACCATATTAAACTGGCCACTCTACAAAAACCCAAATCCCAAGGAGGACTGGAATCTCCAAACTTCTTATCCTACCATCTGGCAAACCAACTACAATATATCTTAATTTGGATGCATCCCAACCAACATTAAATCATGGATAGAAATAAAACAGTCAGTATGTAAAAACATCTTAGTTTCTGATCTACCTTTCATGAGCTCCTTCATAAAACAGCATACATGTTTCACAAAACATTGTTATCTCAACAACCCTGACAGCTTGGCGGATAAAGAACAAAATCAATAAATTACCAGTGACACCATGTAAATAAACACCAATATGGCCCAACCCAGATTTCTACTCAACAAAACACCACTCTCCTTCACCACATTGAAACAACGAGGTATCACACATCTTCCACAGTTACCCCTTAATGGATTTCCAGGATCTGGTACATAACATAATATAGCCAGTTATAAGAAGACAAAATCCAAATTATACAAACTAATATCAATCAATTTGATGAGATAAAAGATATATTGATAGATAAAAGAATACCAACCCAAGAGTGAAAAAAAAGACTTAACACACTCTCCCGACACAGACTTCTGGACCCAAATATGCAGGGATGCCTGCACAATGGCTACCAATACTAACCTACAGCTAATACAATACAAAACAGAACACACAAGTATAAAGCTTACTCAACAAAAGCTGTATAAATCCAGATACATGCTCACACTGCTCAATGAACACGTCAGACAATTACTTCCATTCCACCTGGCTCTGCCCAGCTCAGTACGTCTGGAAATAAGTCACCAACTGGATATTCAACCCAACGTCCCCAAAATATGCCTTCCACAAGTTCACAAAACTCATGTAGACTGGATGGGCATACTCCCAGGTCCCCCTTGCGAGAGTGAAGAGCAGGTCCATTGTTCATGGCCAGGACAGAATCTGTATTGTTCCTCTTCAATCCAAGGTTTGACTATCGGCCGAATCCTCCTTTCCAGCACCCTGGAGTAGACTTTACCAGGGAGGCTGAGTAGTGTGATACCCCTGTAATTGGCACACTGTCTCTGGTCCCCACTTTTTGAACAGGGTAACCACCACCCCGGCAGACTGTAATAACTGCTGCTACTATCAAAAGTGTGAGGTATTGCTTAAATTACTTCTACATACTATTTACTTATTTTATTTTTCTTATTTTTTAGTTTTTAATTTGATGTATTATCTCACAACTTCTGCTATTTTGCTCATTTATCTTCCCCTACATTAAAGCCCCCCCATCTCTTGCTCCCTTTGTCTGACTACTCACCTGTCTATCTGTCCAATTGTATGTCTATCTGTCAGTTCATATATCTGTCTGTCTGATCCTATGTACGTCTGACCCTTTTTCTGTCTGTCTGTCTTCTGTCTGTCCATCCAACCATCTGTCTGTCTATTACCATCCATGTCAGTCTAAATATGTGTATATCTAGGTCAATAATGGTTTGGTGGATGGGAAGACGGGAGGGAGAGGGAGGAAACAGAGAGGAGTAGGAGTAGAAACATAACCTATTCTGTAACATGTGCAGATTTCAAAAACATTTAAAATAAATACAAAATGCAACCATTTAACAACCATAAACTATCTGTGCTATTCAGCGAGGCTCAACAACAGCAGAGTCACGACGCCTTCCCTCTCTCTCCACACCGCTGCAGCTCCGATGGCAATTTTTCCTTTTCTTCCATGTGCCTTTGATGATGGGTCATGTTGTCTCCCCAGAATGTGCTGTTTATTCCACTTGAAGCCTCCCCTACTCTACCTCCCGCTGCATCATAATTTAATTGCTGAGCATTCTCCCATTTCCTCCCCTCGTTCGCCGCATTCATTTCAAATGTATGACCTTTCCTGAGAACAATGATCAATCAATAGGTGTTTTCCCTCATCAGGCCCTTTCAAATTAAAACCACTGACTGAATTAAAAGCCTTTCAGAGCTTAAGTTATGAAGTGCAAGTGCTGTAACTCAGGCTGGGAAAAAGGCCAATCATCAGTCTTTATAGTAGATTGATTCATTGATGAGCTGCTGTGTGTTGTAGAGGATTTAAAATAAAAAGAAGTTCAAATAGTCGATGCAGAGGTAATATCCATCATTTTCCCAAAACTTACAGTACATTTACTCACAAAAGCTGAGCGAGATCTTCCAGCTGGGCTTGGAGAGGATCCTCCAAGAAACTGCTGCATTATTGATTAGATCTGTTAAAAACACCTGCTTCTGCATCTGGGACCAGTTAAAGTTCCTACAAGGTGTGGTTAAAGTCTACTAACTATTCAACCTTGCCTTCTGCAAGCAGGTAGGCAATCTGTCATGTATCACCAGAACAATATGTGCCAACATGTGTCCAGACATATTTTCCAGTTTCAGAATGTTGCTTTTACTTTTACTTTATGACTGTAAGCAATGCTTTCCTTTCCTTTTAATAACAACTCTTTTTGCTCTGCCTATGCGGAGACACATGTGTACCCTACACATTCTTGCAGAAAGCATACAGTAAGAGTAAAGGGTGAAGAAAATACCACTATTAGACCTACGAATACTCCCATCATGTACCTTAAAGGCATTAAAGGAGTACTCCAGCTGTTGAGTACTGTACTACCATGCAGTTGGGGATCTTGACAACCACCTACATCTGTGGATTTCCACATCCACAGATACATTTTGAAGTCTCAAGCCTAGTCTGAGATAGCTGTGATTTCATTATTGTTATTTTCCCAAATGTTTGAAAGCTCCCTTTCTAAAAAAAAAAAAAAAAAAAACAGCACCGCACTTGTTAAATGATCAATTTGTGTTGAATTGGAGGGATACCCCTTAGAGTGAAATTTTAATTATACCCCTTTAGTGAAGAAAATACAGTATAAACTATAACAACACTACAACAATTTAGTATTTTCTTGTTATCAATTTTCAAAAGAGGGTAAAATGTTTTGAATATATTTGTGGAAAGGCCATCAAAGCTCTAAGCTGCTGGGTGGTGATTTCATATTGGCAACGGTTGACTGACGACTGACAGAGGATGGCTTGCCAACATTCATGGTGTTCCACTGACTAGTGATATAAGATTTTCCCTTTTCTTTCTTTTTTTTGCCCTTTTAAGATAAGATAATATAACATGAACTGTATTGTCCCAAAGGAAATTTGTCTGGGACACATACAATATCTGCTGTTAAGAAAATACATAATAACATAGTGCAGATATACAGTACATACACATGTTGTTACCACTTCACATGCACATACATACAGTAGTCTACCTAGCTACATGCACAGACTGCCACCAACCAACAAAGTGCACACTGCCTATTGTAGGCCTACAATACACCAGTAGTAGTAGTGTACTTGTGCAGTCAGAGGAAAGCAGCGTCCCAACAAAGAATCAACATAAGTGTACATGTGTACAGCGGCACAATGTGTATCCATGTCGCCCGCAGAGCCGCACCACCTCTGTTTCAACAAGCTATTCCTTAACCATTGATTTGCCTAGTTATTAAACACTAGCGATTTAAATCATCTGTCCCTTTGTAACATTTGGGATGACCCATCTTTCTGTGAAGTCCATTTACAAAGTGGAGGCTAATTAGCTTAGTTTACTAATAGTAGCAATAATTCCGTCTGGAGGTTAGTTTTCGTTCATGTTATATGCAGGTGTTACACACATGGGCCGTGTTCAGACAACTAATTGCAAGTGTAAATTCCTGGTGGATTACTTTGTAACACAAGCTCTCTATTTCTACTGCTGTTTTTGAGGGCGGCAGTAGCTCGAGACTTGGCTTGGGGACTGGAGGTTCACTGGTTCAGTCTTCTCACAATGATACATCTCCATTAATGCATGTGTATAGGTCCTGTTTGTTCATGTGTGTATGTATTTTGAGCCTGTGTGAGCAATGTGTAAAAACAACAACAGAGTGAAAAAAATTGAATTTCCCCTCAGGGATCAATAAAGTATGTGTTCTTCTTCTACATTGATTTTTGTGATGAAAGATGTTGTGCAGTGTTTTGGCATCTGCTAACCTATAAAGATATTACATAATCCGTTACTCCAACTGGACATCCTGGATCATATCTCAGTGTCTCTCTAGGACTTGCTGCATGTCTCCCTTTCATGGGTCCAGATGAAGTGATGGCAAATGACAACGTCAAACTCAATGCATCTGGTCGGCATGACATACATTATACTCACCATTACATGGGCGTCAGAGACTGAGGCTTTGTCACTACCGTTGACATGTGATACTGCCACACAGTGCCACCTTTAGCACCTTTTTGACATGCACCAGGATTTCCATTAACTGCAATGTAAACCCATCCATGGCAACAGTAAAGGTTCAGTTATTTTTCATTATAACACGATTTGAATCATGACACATTAATGTTGGGAGTGCTACATATTTGTTTCTTGTTCGTTATACAGTTTTGACCAGAACATGTAAATACTGAAGACATACAGCAGTCACTGACTGAATTTTAATTTCAATTTGACAAAATCAATATGATGTTATGATCTTTTTTTTTTTTTTATTTTTAAGAAGAGTTAGAGTTTCCTGGTGGTTTCATACCTTCATTGAACATCTATGAATGAATAAAAAGTTAATTACTGATATTTAATTATGGAGATTTCATGCTCAAGGTTAAAAGCTGAATGTCAATGATGTTAGATGATGAAATGATAACTGCAATCTATTTGGTTCATTGCAAGCTTCATCGATAGGTTTGCATGAAAATACTTAATGTTTCAGCTGAATGGTGTTGGTAGTGGATCTCTCTTGTCTGACAAAAATAAATAAATAAGAACTTTGGAAACTTTTAGAATCATTGATGCATGTTGTGTGGAAATATCAACTTTGATCTGTGCATGCCTCACCAGAGAAAGTCAAAGCATCGGTGAAGTGAAACAAGCTGTTGTAGAGGGGAGACCAGGGCACAAAGGGCATGGTATCCTCTGCATTCTGAAGCAGTAGGGAATTCTGATTAAAAACAGACACCGTAACATGTTTGGGTTTCATAAAGAATCTTGTGCTGTTAATGACTAAATAACTTGTTACAGTATGTCTACCTTTTTTAACTTGTCAGATTCTTATATTTCAGCGAGCAGAAGAGGAAAACCTCCAGTGATTCGGGCTGCATGTCACTGGAGGGAAAGTTTTCCAGTGGAGGATTACAATATTGGCTGGTAGTCCTGGGAACAGGAATCACATCTCTAGCAACCGTGTGGTGTGTATTGGATGGGCGTTTTTTTTTTTTTTTTTTTTTTTCAGTAAGTATAATATAATCAGTATCCTTGATTCACAGACCAAAAGCAAGATAATGGTCTTATTATAGCGCATTGTTTTACCTCCTTGAAAGTCTAATTGATGCAGGGTTTTGTGTATGAGAGTACAGAAATATGCATTGAATTTCACTGGTGATCTTTGATAAGCAAAGCCAGCATTGCTAAGCATCTCATTGAAAAGGTCTTCCAACTACCAACATCTCATTGAAATGAATTAACTAGATTCCCTCTCCCACCAGATAAAACCCCTCTACAAAGGTAGTTCAACAGCTCATTATGTTGAAATATAGCAATTAATTAGCAAACATTATTCCTCCTAACCCTCAGTCACAAGATAAGGTGTTGCAAACCAATCCCTCTCCTGTATCACTCTAGCAAAGGGAAACAGGCATGAGTGCAACTGTCCACCTACTATGGGTTATTAATGATTCAGTTTCAAGGAGAAATTACTCGTATTGGTTTTGTGAGTAATGATTAAGGACAGCAGAGCACAAGCCATTCACTCGGAACAGTCTACACCTGTCTGAGACGTTCTGATGGCTTTTACTTCGCAAAATGTTCTGGATAAAACGCCACTAAGAACTAATTGTGAGCTCCTTGGTGCGCTAATCTTCCCTTTAGCCTGCTGTGCCCCTCTGCTCCTCCTTAGTGTTTTTTTCCCCCTCTCTTTATAACTCACAGACTCGCTACACTCAGACCCTCATCCCTTTTTACTAACCCTCGTCCGTAATGAATGCTTTGCACTTCTTTCTCACAGCCTTTTGCGCCTTGTGTGGGTGGCAGGGTGAAACAGAAAGTATGAGTGAGCCCTCCAGGTTCACTGCAAAGCAAACACGAACACATACCTACATCAGCATGCTGTACTCACACAACCATATAATACTTTTGCCACCTCCAACAGCCAAACAACACCCCATACTCCCACGTTGTGATTTTAGAAGTGTATTTGGCCAATAAATTTGAAAAGAAAGCTTGCTTGGAGACTTCCCAAAAGTACACAGGCCACAGAACGGGTTATTGGGAAATGCTTTCCTCTAATGTCATATGTTTTATTTTCACTAGTCAATGCTGTGTTTTGCCTGGCTGGCTGACAGTCAACATCACTAGACATTCCCAACGCTAGAGCCTGTCTGATTTATTGTAATTGGCCTACAGTAACAGAGTTATCTTTCTACAGACATGATGTCCTTCAGTATCGGAACTGTTAGTTTAACTCTGGAGATGGAAAATGACCAACATTTTTTTTTTTTTTTTGTTAAATGATGACCAGTCACCAACTGTTCTAAAACAGGTTTCATGGGGAATTCGCTTGCATGAGGTAGGAGCGTTCCACTCCCCTTGGCCCCTAAGAATGCAGTACACAATGTCTGGGATGTTATCTGCCACAGAGCCACTGCTGTCTAAACTAAAGGCTGAATTTGAAAAAGAACAAAAAAAAAACAAAAACACCTCCCTCAGCACTTAAAATGGGTCACAATCGGTATTGTATTTTTTCCTTGTTTTTGAACATTTAATCCCTGGTGCTGAGGAATAGTAACACACACTGTGATCCCACACAAAAGTGCAAAGCTAAAAAAAGATTCCACTCTCGTCACAAACTTGATCTTGAAATTAAAGTGTCCATCAGATATGTTATACATTATGCATTTGTCCTCGTGTGTATTTGGGCATAGTGCTGAGATGAGAGGAAGGACATTTCTTTAAATGGGGAATCTGATTCTGAATCTGTCTACCAGCACCAGGGGGACTGTACTATAGCTGATGATCTTACAATGTGACCTCAGTGAAAAGTTACCAAGCAAAATAGAAGTGAATAATATTAGGGCCATGCTACTACAGATATTGCCGCAAAGCTCACAGCTATCCGTCACAACGATTATCTGGAGAGTTTGTGTCTGCATAGCAAGCCTGCGTGTGAGGTTCCCATGTAGTGCAGGCTCGTTGGGTAGTTTCTATGACTGATGGGGAAACATGAGTTTGACCTGAACTGTAGTTCATGTCCCCTAAAAACAAGTCATCCAATCAAATGACAGAATGGGTTGTTTGTCAATGTTATCCCCTTACATATGTGTTATTATTTTATTATTCTTAACCACTGACTGTATATAACAATGGAAAACAAGAAAGTTCCCCAAAAGTGAAGCCAAACATCTGTTCGCCCCCTGGTGATTGGCTGCTGTATATGTCATACATCCATGAGAGGTCGAACTGGGATTTTTGCTACACTGGCTGCCAATGACATTTAAGACTGACTTCAAGATTCTGTTAATCACGGATATAGCACTCCATGGCCTAGCTCCTGTCAACATCACCAAACTTGTAACCCCTTACACCACTGAGCATTTACTTAGATCATCTAACCAAAACCTGTTGGCCATACTGTGTGCTAAACGTAAAACCAAAGGCAACTGCTCTTTTTCAGCTTGCTGTCTTGCGTTAGATCTGTTGAGTCTGTTGACTGTTAAAACATCTAAAAGCCAGTTTCTTTATGTGAGCTTTCAATAATGTTCTCTAAGTCCAAGGGTTGATGCATATCGTAGCCGGTTGCTGTGTGCTTTCTGTTTTGAATTGTATTGCCTTGTATGTATTTTTGATTTTTATTAGTATGCACTCTTCCCTTGATGTGTTTTTTGCACTGAGGTTATTGTAAAGCACTTTGCAACCTGTGTTTAAAATGGTGCAACATATGTAAATACACTTTTACTTACTTAATTATTAATGCCAGCAGCCGTTACAAAACATTGGTATTTGATGCCCTGGGAATGAAAATGGGCTGAAATACCTCCTTCTAAGAAATTAATTTTCCAGTCTTCCATGCACCCTGTCTATTTGTTGCTGGGTTCTCTTCTTTTTTATGTAAAAGCAAATGATAGTGGTACGAAAAGTGCCATACATTTAAAGTTTGTAGTTTATATTGCGTTCTTTGACATCACCTTGTTATAAGCATTAAAACTTTTAAAATGCAACAGCAATCTCTGCAAATCCTCATTTTTAAAGTTAAAAATGACATGAATATTCATGAAGCAGAGCATTTTTCACTCAGTTGTGTGAGGCACATTTGACTCCCTGTGCCAGTGAATTCTTTATTTGGTGGCAATCAGGCGCCAATTAGTTTGACCCAATTTTATATGAGAAAAGCAAGAGTAGCTGCATTTTTAAAGTTATTGGGTTTTACTTGCAATGTAGCAATGTATGGTATAGAGGTTCATAGTTGTTAAACTCAATTCTCTGAAAACAGTTACACTGTGTCATGATACAGGTCACATTTAATTGCAATCAATAGATCTCAACGCTTACACCATCATGTTGATAACCAAAGGGCTTGAACTTAGAAACTGCTTGCATTCAAGATGTTTCTTTACTGCCTTAATGAATGAATGCTGGAACATAAGAGGCACCGTAAAGATATCATCATCCTATGAGACTGCCTTTACCTGCAGAAGGAGGTATAATGGTGGAAGGTGCTTACAAGTGCAGCTTTTTCTTGACAGAATGTCAAACTAAGCACTTTCAGGTGGCTCCAGTCATGGTTTTTGAATTGTAAATGTTATCAGTTGTAAATATGGTAAATTCCTAACTGGATATTTAAAAAATTGTCTGCACAACAGTTCTAGATTCTCTTGTTTAGCTTAGTCTTTGAAGTTAATACTATTTTGGAGATGCCAGACAGTATATTTACAGTCACACTCTACAGTGCAGTAGGATCCTTTACCTTCAGTCAGGTTTTATTATTAACTGACTGAAACCTCGGATGTACTTTCTACATTCTGTGTCCGAGGACAGCCGCAGACTTGTACTGGTCTTGAAGATACGGATGTGGATGTACATGCGGTGACATTCATCCTACATTTGAGGGTCTGCATCAGTGTAGCTTTTCACGCATGCACATTTCCCAATCCACACTGCATTCCAGTTGGTAGTAGTAACGCACCATAATGTTGCTTGCCAGGAGTTTGACGCCATCAGCTGTCTTTGTATTCCTTTTAAGAAAGACATAAATGTGGGTAATGGCAGATCTCCTCGCACAAGCTCTCTTCAAAACAAGCATGCACTTTGTTATCTTCTTCTTCTTCTTCTTGGCAAACCAACGAGAGGTGCATGCACTAACAACCTGACCAAAATGTAGAATGAAACTGGTAACTGTAAATTCACTGCAGTCACAAAATTTTGTGCTGTATGCAGACTCTCATGGACATGGGCACATGACGACATCTACGTCACGTGGACTCAAGCGACCCTCGTGGACACACAGACATGGAAAGTATGAACTGGCCTTTGCTCTGATCTCACCTTGTCTCACTCTTAATCTCTTCTAAATAAAGGGGTGTACATGTAATTTCATTTTTTCTTATTTCCATTTGTTTCTCTCAACAATGAAGAACCAATGAAAACAAGCTTGATAGTTTCTGAACAATTCCACAGAGGCTGATGCTGTGAAATGATTCTCACGCAAAGTCAGCCATCATGAATTTAATTTGTTTGCTTCACAGGGAACAAACACACAAGGGTGCAGCATGAGCCAAGGAAGAACCCATTGAATTATTGAGCAGATCAGAATGACGGATACACAAACTATTTTTCACTTTCATTAACATTGCAAGATAGGGCACGGCCTTGGTGTTGGAGTCTCCTTTTCTTTTTGTTTATTAAAATCTTTTTGAACATTGTCATCTTAACGTTCAGCCTCATCTCAGTTCACTTCATCTACCGATGTGCTCAGTGCAATGAGTTGTGCTAATGAGTGTTTTTCTGTCTTTTTCTGCCTTGGTTTTCACCTCTCATGTACTGTCCTATCTTAAAGGGCTGTGGTCAAAAAAAAAAAAAAAATAGGTCCTAATATTTTGTCCCAAAAGGTCATGAGGTCAAGGAAAGAGCTGAAGGAGAATTCGTAAGGACTTAGGAAAAGACAACTGTGGTGTTAGGAGAATGCGACTACACTGACACTAGGCTCTATAGGCTAATTATGATGCAACGGTGGTGGATCTTCGTGAAGTGGGTCTGCCATGGTGAAACTACAATGTGCTCAGGATGGACTACAAAAGGCGCTGCTTCCCTCCATGCATTCTTAAATAGGTCTGTCAGTGGCAGGCTGCTTCACCCACAGTGTGTGAAAGAGAGATACCGCCGGGTCTTCTGCTGCTGGAACACTTTACATCAGCATATAATAAAGAATTATCTGACCTAACATGGACAACCATTAGAAAAATCAGAGAAAAATATCACTTCATTACCAAGGCTGAAATCACAATAAAAAGGAATAATCTATAGGCTTCCACAAAAGATCTTATGATAAATACTGAGTTATTGTTTGAGTTATGGAGGTGTGGATTCATGGAGGTGTCCTCCTCTTTTTTGGATGTAATATATATATTTATGTTGATTATTTGTTTGCTATACTGTATGTTTACTGTTCATTATGTCTTTGTCTTGTTTTTTTTTTTTTTTTTTTTTTTTTTTTTTTACTGATTTATTACTTGTTTGATAAAAATACATGGAATAATGGGAAAAAAATGGTTATCATGGCCCACTCATATTTATCAGCATGGACCCAATTAGTATATGAAAATAATATGCAAGATGGGCATATTGTTTGTTTTCATGATCAGCAGAATGGTGCATCAATTTAAAAGCTGTGGCTGCAAGGAATTGTGGGATGGCATTATCTTCTCTCCTCTGATAAAGGATGGTTCAGTGAATGTATGCTAAAGGAGATAATGCATAGAGATACTTACGGGTCATTTCACTTTGTTAGGAACCCTCCTAAGAAAAACAAATAATGTTTCGACTGCAGCCTGGATGAATGTTGTTGGGGTGTATGCAGCAGAAAAAAAAGGTCCCTGCACTATCAGGGCTGAAAACAGCAGTCTATGCCCAATTGCATTTTCAGGTAACAAATAAAAAAAAAAAAAAAAAAAAGTTTTAAAATGTATATATTTAGTCATGGTTGATTAATATTTTCATAAAAAGGCATTTGAATTATACATCAATTGACATACACACACAAACGCATGCACGCATGCACGTATGCATGCACGCACACACACACACACACACACACACACACACACACACACACACACACACACACACTGTGGAGTCCCATCAAATAGCCAATAAAATGAATGTGTTTTACCGCAGGATTGATGAGCCCACATTCACACCCCTCATCTGCTGCAATATCGAACAACCACCTGCGACCCCTGCCCGCCCCAACAGACGACCACAGACATCAGGATGACATATGTGGTCATGAGGTTCTTTGAGGGGCTGGTCTTGGCCCACCTGAAGGACTTCACAGGCCCCCTGCTGGACCCCCCAGTGTTTCCCTACTGGGCAAACAGGTCAGAAGATGATAAAATCAACGTGGGACTGCACTACATAATACAACACCTCAACTCCGCAGAGACATACTCAAGGATCCTGTTTGTGGGCTTCAGCTCAGCATTCAACACCATCATCTCAGAAATCCTCTTCTCCAAACACTACCAGCTCAACCAACCTCTACCTCTCAGTGGATCACAAACTTCCTGACAGACCGGTGGCAGCAGATGAGGCTGGGAGAAATCACAGTCAGCACCCAGACCATCACCACTGGCCCTCCCCAGCAAAGTGGACTCTCCCCACTGCTCCTTTCCCTACACTAGTGACTGCACCTCAGGAGACCAGTCTGTTAAACTCCTGAAATTCACAGATGACAAAACGGCCATTCATGGTGATGTCTTGTGTATTGTGAGGGCTGTGTCATAAATTGTTGATGAATGACATTTCTTTAAGGCAGCAATTAGATCAAAGTAAAGAGGCAAACTAAGTCATGTCCCGTACGTTTGGGTGTATACTGTCTTGTTACATTTCACACAGTCTTTACCCTTTAACAAGGCGTACAGGCTTGACCACTAACTGTAATATGTATTCACATTCTCAGCCAATTAGGATGAGACTATCCAATTATCTGGCCCTTCACCTTGTGTCTGCCATGTTCTCATAAGTTGACAATTTTCTTACAGAGGTGGCTGCTGTTGAAGGGCATGGAATAGAGGACAGTGTGTGGGGAGTTAAGGGTATGATTTAATTTGAATATCACAGCCTGTCTTATCTAATATTTAGGATGAATAATGTCCTTACCTATACAGGGGAGAGGTGAATAGGACTGTTTTGATCACATCCAATACATGTGAGTTTAAACCACCCTATGTTTTAAGTTACATTTTTCTAGACTAGATTGAAAAAAAGAAAAAAAAAGACACAAAATATTGGTGCACTATGATAGTCAATTAAAAAAAAAGCAATTAATCGCAAATTAATCATACATTTCTTTATCTGTTCAAAATAGTATTTAATACTCTTATCAACATGGAGTGGGCAAACATGCTGCTTTATGCAAATGTAGAATATAAATTAACAAATCAATTAACAACACAAAACAAGGACATACAGTATATTGTCCAGAGACCCTCACAGGTACTGTATTTAGCATAAAAATATGTTCATAATATAACATGTCAAGCTGCAGCCCAACAGGCAACAACAGTTGTCAGTGTGCTGACTTGACTATGATTTGCCCCAAACTGACTGTGATTATCATAAAGTGGGCATGTCTGTAAAGGGCAGACTCCCGGGTGCCCACAGAAACCATTTTGGGGTCGAGGGATCTGTTTGAAAATGGCCATGCCAGTTTTTTCCTCGGCAAAAGTTTGCATAAGTTTAGCACAAGTTTCATATGATGCCATTATCTTCACTTTAGCTTAGCTCTACTGTATGTTTATCAGGGTTGTTTTCTTCCCAGCTGGCCTCTCCTGTTGATGTCAGCGCTTAACTGAGGTGTTGCATTGTTATTATGGTGGACAGACCAGTGTCTGTGAGCAACACTGTCTCCTATAGTAAGTTAGTAAGTTCCCCTAAATCTAAACTGCATTCTCGATTACGCTTCAAAGGAAATATATTTTCACCCAGATTACAGTTGCAGTTTAAAACGTGGTTAAAGGTTGGGTTAGTAATGCTGAGAAATTAGCACTAGAGTACAGTAGATTTTTTTGTTAGAGCATTTTATTTATTTATTGCTGTCGGGATGTAATGTAGTGACAACTACATTACACAGCTCCTAACTTGTAACTTGAAAAAAATGCAACAAAGCTACTTGATTATGTTTAGTAATACAGTACATCATGGTTTAATTTTCTTAAGTTACTGACGTGAATTAAAATGAGTCACTATTGATTTTTGTTTCATACTGGACACAAACACTGGTCTACTGCATGAAAGACCTGTATTTGTTGGACCTCCCGAGCCACCCTGACCTCTTCCTTGTGCAGACGTCGGCATACTCATTAGAAACATATTTGTGATGTGTCAAAAAGCAATGTAATCCTTGAGAAAATGTTTTTCCCTTGAAATGTAATTAACAATGCAATTTTGTTGTACGGGAACATAATTTTTTGGAGACCAGGCTGCTGTGAGGCGCTACAGTAGAAATTTCCTCAACAGTAGTCACACGTTGGTGGAAGAGGAGAGGGTAACACAAAGAGGGTGGAGCACATACATATTATGTGCAGGACGCAATAGCGGGCAAGGGTCTGCAGAAGAGGTTAAAGATATTTAAAGTGAGTTTGGAGTTGCCTTGCTAGAGAAGCATTGGTATGGTTAAAAAGAATAGCTTGGATGACTGTAAATTCCTGCATGCAAGGGGCTGTCAACAAGATACTAACATAAAGAAAAAGATATTTGCTTGACAAAGTGTTTGTATCCTGCTTGCAAAGTGTGACATGTTATACTTCACTTGGATATTTCCTGCAGGGCACTTGCATCTACTCAGTATGTGTGAACACAGGTACCGAGTCACATCTTCTTTGGGGTCACCTTTCAAGACCTGACTCTGAGGCCCAGTAGAGAGAGCAAGTCATTGAAAGACAAAGGTATATCATCATGTGTGTCATAGGATAGCCTCACAAGCTAAGCTGTAACTACCAAGGGAACTGACAATAAGTGGCTGAGTACTATATAATGAGCACTATATTAATGTGTATAATCTTGTGAGTAAATACTGTTACTATTTAAAATATGCCAGTGTTTCATTATGTTATACTCCAAGCAGCAATTTCCCCAAATGTTAAACCAAATGAAAGAATGGCCATCTTTCTATCTAGAAGCACTTGTAAACAAGGGCCACAAATTCACATAGAGACCGGATGCCAACTGCACAGCACCCCTTGCATATGAATGTGTCAGCAATGGTGAGTCAGTCTGTCAGACATTCATTATTTCATGGGCACACAATGCACTATGTAGACTATGCTTGCCATGTTATTCAACTCGTTCTATCCATGCGATGGGTATTGTCACCGTAATGAAAAGATTTGTAGGTAAACCATGCAGAAAAATGAGCTTATTTTGTTCTAAAAACAGTTACTGCCAGCACCAATCCAAGATTAGAGGCTTGTATTTATGGACTGATGTTGGCATATTGAAGCTGTCAGTTTGAAACACACTAGAAATCACTACGTCTCCAGTTTTGATGAATAATGGAACTCGCGATCAAACAGCCGTGTCTTCTACACCTCGTCTAAAAAGACGGGATATGTGAGGCTTTACGTAAGGTTTTTTTTTTTTTTTTTTTTTTTTCCCCCAGTGTGGGCGGCACGTTGTGAAGAGTCATGAAATGTATTTTTGTTTCCATTTTTCTGTGAGAAACACCTGCTCACATGCTTTTTCTTCACCCAGTAATAACTGCTTCACCAGTGTCAGCAGGCAGTATTGTTCTTATTGGAAGGCAACGTCATTGTGAATAATGTGCCAATCATGTCTGCTGTATAACACTATGAATGACACTAGTCACTAAACTTTTCAAACAATTAGCTTTCAGATCTCACAATTTACTTATCAGGACTCAAAATCTAAAAAAACAAAAAAACAATGAATAAATAAATAATGCCAGCTTTGTAGGAAGAAAATACAATATACTTCTTTTAAACTCAAACACATTCATAAAGTGAACATTTTGTGAAATGGCAGATATGATGTTATGATGTTCATTAGCATCACATGAATCTGCGAGGCTATACTTAGCCCTGGAACAGACTGCATGCCTGACGAATGTGTGGCGGCTGCGTTACCTCATGGCTGCATGATTCACGCGTCTGTTGTTCACACTGGCTGCATTTCTGCTGCTGCTGCTGTCTACACAGAAATTGACTGATAATAACCATATCGCCATTATAAATGTGTGTGCTTATTATTGTAAATAATAATAATAATCCACAATTAAAATCCTGTTCTATATTCATTTATGGAGCACTGGAAGTCCCTGCATATCGTACAACAATGCCCTGCACATATTTCAGAATAAAAGCCTTGTGTTAAAAAAAAATGGAGGTCTGCCCACAGGAATGAAATTTTGAAATGAAAGATGGAAGTGTTGATTTAAAACTACATCTCGACTTTTTTCCAAGTTCCTCACATTTTCTACAGATATAGACATCGAAAGCGCAGTTATGTGGCTGATATGATGTCAACATACAGTCAAACGGTCACTTTCACTGTCACTGTTGCTGCCATGGAAAATAAGCGAGACATCTAATCTCTAAAAGACACAGCTGAGACGGGCATGAGATGCACATCAGACATGCGTCTCACATGGGCAGTGTGAACACTCTAACCTATTAACACGGATGCCGAAAAGACACACAACAGGTAAAGCAGCCGCCACGCACTCCTCATGTATGCAGTCTGTTCTAGGGCTCAGGCATGATGCTGCTTTGAAATACATACTAGAATGCTCAGTGACAGTGCTAACATGTATATGTTTATCATCAGGTACAGTGTTTACCATGGTACTTGCCTCTCCAGTCTTCTGACCACTCAAATTGCTTTACACTATACAGAAGGTTAGACCGTGGCTTTACTCAGATGAGTTGTGTACTATCTGAGGAGGCTACTTTTCCTCTGTGGTGGCCTAGGTCATAAAGAAGCAGCTGGGCTGCGGTGTGGTTAGGTTGATGTGGTGTCGTGGTAGGGCGTACATCCATTGGACTCCACCCACTGTACCCATAAAGGCAGAGCCTATGTGAGTTAGAACAAAGGTTACCATATTTTTACACTAGTTCTATAAGCAGTGCAGCTTAGCTGTGTGTCTTCTAGACAACTGAGGTATTGTCTATTATACCACAAGCCACACAGATCACAGACCGTGAAAGTGATCTTTTAACGGTATACTAACACCATGCCAGCAACATTACCACACTTTCAAAATATGTATATTTAGCATATGTCATGAAAATGAAAAAGATATATCTTTAAACCAACACTTCCAGCTTCCATTTCAAAAATTTTTTTTTTTTTTTTTTGTGGACAGAATTCCTTTATTTGTTCACACAAGGAGTATATTCTGAAATGTCAAGAGGGTTCGTATCCAGGTTTTTAAGTGTGGAGTTTTCATGTTCTCCCTGTGCAAGCGTGGGTTTTCTCCGGGTGCTCTGGCTTCCTCCCGCAGTCCAAAGACATGCAGTTTAGGTTAAATGATGACTCTAAATTGCCCATAGTTGTGGATGTGAGCGTGAATGGTTGTCTCTCTATATGTTGTCTGTCTCTATGTGCCCTGCGATGGACTGACGACCTGTCCAGAGTGTACCCCGCCTTCGCCCAATGCCAGCTGGGATTGGCAGCTAGGGACATAGCCTTAAATACTGTGGGGTCTCCACATATCCAGGTAGGCACAAACGCACAACCTGATTGACTGGCTATGTTTATGTAAAATTTACTGGGCAAATGCGTGATGTAATTTGAGGAGAGAATTAGCCCCACATATGCTTATACTATGGTTACAATATTGCCACCTTTTATTTCATTTTTGTTGTCCAGACGTAGCAATTTTAAACCCAACCAAGATGTTCACGACGTTAACCATGTGTTTACTGTGTGTACTGTAGTGGAGCATCATAGTTTGAAATGCTGGCCTACCCAGCGAATTAGAAAGTGATGCCAAAGGGTCCTGACCTAACATCAACATATGACAAGTTTGGAATGAGAATAGGTTGTACAAACCACTACAACTGGAGACATGGCACATAACAGTGTTTGCTGTTTCTGTTGTGACAATATGTATGCAACTGTATAATGTCTCTGATATCATATAACAATACCACTCAGTCACAGCACTTCTAAAGGACAGCACACATTACAGCCTTCTTTGCCTTCTTTCAAAGTCATTTGGAAAAGACAGGCACAAACTGACATCTGAGAGTGTGTACATTCACAACCAGTCCACTTTAATGAGTCTTAATGGGTCATAGGGATCCATATCACATTGTTCCCTGAATAAACTGTTTTCCTCCAACCATACATCTTCTAATCCTTTTAGTGGCCAGCAGCCAGAAATTCAGTGGACACCGCTGAATAATTTATGTAGTCCCCCCTGAGTTGAAATAGGGAGTCTTGCAGTGCACAAAATAAAGGTGAAACTTAAATTGACATTAAGTAAACGACCAGAGTCTACACATTTATGGGTCTCCGCACATTGCTTTCTTATGTCATGATCTGTGTTGGAGGATTTATTGGCATATGCTGTAGAGTCTCCTTCCATTCAACAGTGCAGTGGAAACAAGAGTCATATTAAACTGTGATGGGGAATCTGACAGTAACCCAGTTTAGATTTTGTTAACAAACTTCAGGCTCAAATTAGGCAGTGCAACTTTGATATTGTTTCAGTATTTCCATATTTCTTCCATGTTCACCGGAGCCAATTTTCTCACATCAGTTGTCATTTTCATAGTGAAAGGAGAGGCATCTTTCTGCATCATCAGCTGCTACAGTACATTTGCTCATGTTCCTGACACTATTTGAGTGTGAACATTTTAAATGATATGTCATGGGAAAATGACAATCAAATGGGAAAGCAGTTACATTGCAGATTTGAGAGTTTCTAGAAATGTGGTTTAACTCAGGGAGAAGACTGCTCTCTTTAGTGCTGTACTAACAGACACAAACACTATCCTCTGAGGGAACAGTCCATTATCGCTGGTGACAAACATGAAAAGCAAACGGTGAGGAACAAGTCAGGAAAATGCCACTCTGCAGGAAAGAAAAAAAAAAAAAAAAAACATTTAAGATTCTGACTGCCAGCGAGAATTTCTTCGGTTGCCCAAACATCTCCCCACATAGTCTCTTTTCATTAGTGCAACTCAGACAAATGTCAAGGAAGATAACCCATTTTCTTCCCTGCTGACAATAACAAACACACATAAACACACACACACACACACACAGTTGTGTGTCCATGACTTCTGAGGACATTTCATTGACTTATGTTCATTTCCTGGAGACTGACCATAAGTGTAACTGTTACTTGATTAATCCTAACGCTTACCCTAACTTCAACCTCAACATAACCTTACCCTAACCTTAAACCAAGTCATCACCCTAAAATATAATATTTCATGTTTTGGGGACACGCATTCACAAGGAAGGCAAGTTCTCACAATGTGACTGTGTAAGCTGATTCATGTCCCCACAACATTTAGTAATACACACCCACACACACACACACACACACACGCACACACACACACACACACAAACACATCATATCAGGCTCCCTGCAATGGACAGTGTACATTACTTTTCAAATGCGATGCTATTGCGTCATGTGCCACTGCTCTTGCTGCTATGCATCAGCTCGTGGTTGGTGAAGACTGACGGAGGTTACAATATTGTAACCCTAGTTTTATAAGCACAGGTAAAACGCTCTGCTGGACTCCATGGGTAATACCTTCTTCAGAGATTCAGTGGGTACACACATTCCTAGTGTGTGCAAGTGGCACATAAGTGACAGGGGCTCCAAATGGCCTTACATAATTAATGTTCTAACTCACACAGGCTCCACCCTCTACTGGACTCTACAGTGGGTGGAGGCTGATGAATGTTTGCCCTGCTGCAAAACTACATTGACCTAACCACACTGATCCAGACTGGTTAAGGATTAGAAACTGCAACACGCCTACTTCTTTATAACCTAGGCCACTACAGCAGAGAAGCAGGGGGCCCTAGTCACCCCAAGTAATGCACAAGTGATCTGGTTAAAGTCCTAGTCTAAACCTGCAGAGTTTAAAAAGACAAACAGCAGACACCCTGCACACCACACTGCCCAGGTTATCAAGGAGCATGGTAACATGCCCAGAGGGAGGTCAGGTGCCACACAACTGACACTCACACCCCACCCTTTTCACTGTAAGCTTATGAATGACCAAGGCATCGACCATGACGCCCCCATACATATGTCCTTGCGACTCACCCCACCAAACAACAGCACCAGCACCGCAACGCTATATGTTGCGTGTGCACAGACCACAGCGAGAGGGTCTCTTCAAGCCTGCCTTGAATCATTTCTTGTAAAGGGCTTTACTGTCCACACCATCACCATAAGCACAAGAACAGCTGTTCAGTGTGCCTGCCTAACCTGCTACTGCACAAACAGGGCATAGCAGGGGTGGCTGTGGCTCAGAGGTAGAGCAGGTCGTACTCTAAATGGAAAGTCCCTGGCTCCTCTGGACACATGTCAAAGTGTCCTTGGGTAAGACACTCAACTCCAAAACGCTCCCGAAGGCTGTGCCATCGGTGTGTGAATGAGTATTTAGATTAGACTGAGTGGTCGGAAGACTAGAAAAACACTATATAAGTAAATGCAAGATGCAATTTTGCCTCCCTGTCTCCCACATGGAGTGGAGGACAAAAAGCATCCAGTCATATGACTGTTGACATGAATGAACTCTTCAAGTTCTTGGGAAAAGTGGAGGGGTTCAGTTTGAAAGTAGCCCTGCTGTGGGTGCCACAACAGGGCAGTTAACCTGGAGCTGAATGCTCTTAAAACTGTGGAGATGACTGTCGACTTCAGAAGGAGTGCCCCTACACTACCCCCCATCACCATTTGGAAAAGCCTCCAAGTTTCACCGTCTCCCAGGACCTCAAGTCGACTTCCCACATAGACACTATCAGAAAAAAGGTCCAGCAGAGGATATATTGCCTATGCCAGATCAACCTGCCTCAGGAACTGCTGATACAATTCTACACTGCAATAAGCCAGTCTGTTCTTTGCACGTCCATGATGATGTGGTTTGGGCCAGCCACCAAACAGGACAGGAATGGACTACAACTGACAGTCAGGACCGCAGAGAAAATCCTTGGTACCACCCTGCCCTTCATCCAGGACTTATGCACCTCCAGTCAGGAAATGGACAGGAAGCATCACAGCACCCCCTCACATCCTCGACACAACCTTTTCCAGCTTCTCCCCTCTGGGAGGCGCTATAGAGGGTACGCCAAAAAAAACAAAGGCAGGGCCGTTTTTCTCCTCCTGTTTTTTTTCTTTAACCTCCCTCCCGTTCTCCCCTCTCCGTCCCCCTCTATTCCAAAATCTCCCTTCTTTTTTTTTTTTTCTCCAATGTACAGTAAGTCCTCTCACTTACATATAGTATATATACATCTTCTTTGTACATAGTGTACATAACCAGTATGTATTTCTTTGCACTATCTGTATTATTTACAACTTCTAGAACATTTGACCTGTATATATACATTTTGTTTTATTTTATTATTTTATTCTTATTTTATTGTTGGTAATTACTGTACCTAGCTGTTATTTCTATTCAGTGTAAGTCAAATTTCATGTTTCTATGCACGGAAAATAAACCTGCTTCTGATGATGATTCCGAAATTGGTTTGGTGTAAGATCTACTGGGCCGTGTGCAACATTTCTCAGGACTTTGCCATGACAATTGTCCTGTCCATCCATTCTGTTAACACACACAGTTTCGTCACCACTCCCCATAAAACTGTGTGAAAGGGTGAGCCACCAGCTGTGAGCAGCAGCTAGAGAGCTGTGATATCCTATCTTGGCCCTCTCTGCCACCAGACCATCCATGAATGGAAGACTGGCCCATGGGGGGCCGACATGGTGAGGGCCGAGCCAGCAATGTGGTCCTTGAAAGCACTGCTGGTTCACTCATAATGACAGATGTCATGTCACTATGTTCTATCCCTCGTTTGGAGGTTGGGGAGGAAGAACAGTGAAATGACAGAGCTTGCAATGAGGTCCGTGAACACATCATTCCTTGCCTAAGCGTCCACGCAGCCGCAGACATAGCGGCACCATGCTGCATCTCTCTGTTTGCCCAACAGGCAAAGGGATACTCCCTGCCCCCTGGTTCAAACTGGGCTGATCTGATTTCCCCCTGAAGAAATATCCCACAGTCAATCTATGTGTGTGTCGATCTATCTCACTACTACATTTATGGTACAGCAAAGAGGCCAGTTTCCAACTTCAATTTAAACATGCATTTCATTTATTTGGCAAAATAAGTCAATGACTGTTTGTCTTCACAACAGTAGACTAACGTAAAGAACAAAACACTTCTTCATTGTCACATCTTATGGCTGGACTTCTTATCTAAAAAAAAAAGTGCCACTGTTTTATTTAAAATAATAATAATAATAATAATAATAATAATAATAATAATAATAATAATAATTATATATTGATAAAATCCACCATGTGCAATAACACTGCTCAATATTGCAATGATGATATGACTTGTGATAAATAAACAAATATTGAAGTGTGCATATTAGGTATACTGATGTCAGCCTGGTTGCTTTTAAATTCATAACCAGATTAGAATTGAATATTTAAATACAACTAGGACACATGTTGTTTCTAGAGCAGCAACAGTAATGTTTACAACAGCAAAGTCACCATAGAAACTCATTAATATCTCACTGGAAACAAACTAACATAATTAAAACAAATAATATTTCTGAGTGAAGTTAATAAAAACTGAAGAACACAAACAGACAGTATCAGTCCTTCCTCCTGTCCTCTGTCCTCCTGTCCTCTGTCCTCCTGTCCTCTGTCCTCCTGTCCTCTGTCCTCCTGTCCTCTGTCCTCTGTTTTCCTCCCTCTGCTGATGTGAACCACTACAGGTCCTGCTGGTAGAGAGGAGGAGCTGCTTTGTATCAGCCAGTTGATGAGTTTACTACTAAAATACATGACAAACTAACCTAAACAGTCAGTCTCCTACTGCACACTGCACGTCTTTTGTCCCATATCCCTGTCCGACTGTGTCCTCGGCTCTTTCCATAGGCCTTGATTTCTAGTGTGACAATAAATGTGACGAATAAAAATACACAATTGGCCTCAAAACCAATTTTAAATGAACCAAACGGTACATACACAAACCAAACTGTGATTAGCAAACCGAATGGTTCTGTTTTTTACTCGAACCATGCCCACCCCTAATATATATATGTAGTCAAAACTGCTACACCAGGTGAGGTGTTTTTCCTAACAGCCTCATGACGGTAACAACGCTTATGAATGGACACAACCTCATGCCTTCAGCTCAGGCCAGGGAACAATGGTCCCTGGAGGTTCTTAAAGCAGCGACTCTATCTGTGGAGGTGAGTAGTCAGTGGGCAAATCACTGATCGCATATGAGGAAACGATGCCTGACAGTGAGAGATGCTGCCTTAAACACTGTGGGGTTCTGCACATAATCGGGCAGGCATCTCCTGCTACATTTATGTAAAATTCTGTGTGAGTTAGAACTTTCTTTCTACTACTGCGGGAATTTCACACCAAATGGCAACCATTGACAGCATCTAGAACAAAATAAATTGGTTTGTTTGTTTCTGTCCCTTTATTTGTGACTTTGTGAACAAAGTTTGAACTTGCATTAAACAAGTAGAAACAAGATAATATCAGCATCAAGAGGGTCTTACCTAATGCAACTTTTATCAGCCTTTATTCATGACACATTAATTGCTTGCAGTAGCTTGTAATAGAGAGAAATATAATTATATTTTCGAGGTAATATTAGCTTATGGGTTCTAAACAGGTGTCAAATTCTATACATATCAAAAACATACACAATCATACACAGTAGTCCCTTCTGATTGTGATTACAATTCCCACTTCAAAATAAATGGGTTGTGGAGGAGATCATGAAATTCAGAGTAAATATTGGGGAACCAGTAAATAGAGGGTTGGCAATGTTGTGGATGGCTGAGATGGTGGAGAGTCACTGGGCTGTGAGAACCAGATTCTGCTGGCTCTAGATAATGGGGAGTAACAGAGGAACAGCTGGGCTTTAAGCATTCATGTCATGTTGGAGGTTGAACATCTGATCCTATAGAGAAGCAGCGCATGACTCACACCGCTGAATGCTCAGTGGGAAGCGTGGAGCCGACACAATTAGAACACAGAACACACATGCATGCACACACATACAGGCACGCAGAGCTTCTTGGCTCTCCTTCAAGCTGTGAGGTGCCAGCACAACAGAACAGACCAAAGCAGCTGTGGCTTCCAGCCAAATCATGGTTGACTGGAGTTGGGTCCTGTCAGGCCACAGGTTGTGCAGTTTCAACCCCTCCAATCCACCAAGTTGAAAAGAAAACAAGGCTTAGTCAATAGATTAAAGCCAGGCATTATTCATCATAAATCCTCTCGTGGCTATGTTAACATAAAAGCTACAGATTCATATTCCACTGTAGGTAAATGGCTGTTCTGCACGTAGGCGAATATTCGTGTGCAACAAGTGGTGGTGTGCATTGTGTGGGAAATGTTGACATTGGGCTGCGTGTGTAGGAGTGGTAGTTCAGTCACCTTTACACCAAGGTAATGCTGTTGCTGTTTTTTTTTTTTTTTTTTTTTTTTTTTTGTGAATTACCTTTGACAGTTTGAAAAGAAAAAGATGAAAACTTTCTGAAAAATACACAATAGAGAGTAACTGAGCCGAGCCAAGATTTTATAGACAAGTAGATGCCATAATAATGCGCAATATAACATATTTGTTAAGAGACAGAACAAAAACAACAGCTGGTTCTGTATCCTCCCCATCAACAACCAAATTCAAGCTGCACTTGAATAAAATAAAATAAAATAAAATATTAACTTACCTCTTGGTGAATGATGCTTCCATATGATGTTGGCCTCAGGTCGACCGACTGCCAGACACATAAGATTGACATTGCTGCCCTCATTCACTGTGATGTCCTTCGATATGTTAGTGATCCTGGCGGGCACTGAGGGGAGAAATAAAATCATGATTGATGTTTTTAGCTTAATTAATGACACATGAGCAAAGGGCTCGCTACTCCACGTGATCAGAACAGCGATGAGGTTAAAAATAACCCTGGGTTGGGGACTCAATTAGCATGAAATTAGCTGACAAATTTGACAATTCTCTGGCTCACTGTGGTGTTATACATGATTGATTTTCTTCATCATGTGTCTTTGCCACACTGCTCATTAGACAAGCATCGGACTGATTTGCAGTAAATCATAATTCCATCTCTCTGACTGGACCAGTTTGATCTGTGTGTACCCTGTGAGAGTGTAGCCTCAAATCAAGGGTCAGAAGTTATTCTTCACTGTAATTTAACCCAGTCATAGTGACCTGAACTTTAAGATCATTAGTGCAATGGACAAGACAGGCTTCCACTGAGCAAAATTCACATATTATCCTCTTCAGTGTCATTTAGCAGAGTTTAGTTGCTCAAAATTAAAATGAAAACAAAATAATTTTGATCCTTGGGCATAAGAACCAACCAGTAATCAGCATTATTGAATGTACACAGATACAAATTTAAGTCAAGTATAATACAACGCTGGCCATTTACAGTAACATTTTTTTTATTTATTATTATTTATTTTTTTTTACCATCTACTGTTACATAAGGTAATGTACTGATCTCCACTTCTTTATATACATAATCAATGAGCACTACTTCGGCAGGTGTTGAACAGAAACATGCTTACTGATATATTTGTAATGCTGTTTTGTGGTGTTATATTACTGCTGTACATTGTAATGACATTGACAAGGCCAGCTCAGTACACACACCAACATTTTAGGTTAGTTTGTAAATTTAGTGCAACTCTTCATTTCCATTATAAATAACAAGTAAATCAATGGGACTTCATTTCCTTTCAGAGCAATTGTCTGTCCTCTAAGGACAAATAAGCTACTGTTATCTTGCTGTCAATTTGTCACGTAACTCAGTAATTCTGATGTTGAAGCTTTAGCTTCCAATTGGATTTCACTCAATTATAATTAAAACAGCTTTTTACTCAATTAAAATAAGTTAACACATAATGGTGAAACACATTCATATATTTTAAGTATTATATCCAATATACAATATATAAACCCCCAACTGCTCGGGGCGCTTGTCACTCTGACATCTCTCCATTAATGCATTTATGTGTACTGTGTGAAATTAACAACAGAGTATAAAAACTGAATTTCCCTACGGGGATTAATAAAGGTTCATCTTATCTTACATTACCTTATCTTATCTTATCTTCTCTTATAATCAATCAATGATCTACAGTAATACAGTGGATTTTTTTTCTTTCTTTCATAGTTTGAATATCAATAAAAAGTCATGAATAACATGATCATAATGTGTGGTCCGTACCAAGAGATCTGAGCTGGAGTGACATGCCACTGCGCATATCATTGACCTTTCAATTTACCAATTTAATTAGCATGCATTGCTAAATCCAGCTCAATTGGTTCATTTAGGACGCTGTGTGCAGCCTGGTTCTCTAAATGCCACCCAATGACTTGGTGTTGACATGGAACATTGTTCATGACTTAAGTATCGCATAACTCACTAATATGATTCAGCTAAACTACTATTCCTTGTTTTCCATGTTTAGTATTGGCTACACATAGCAGCCTCATAGCTGTATTTCAATGTTAGCTACAGTGTATGTAGTCCGCTCTTTTACTTTAATTTCAACAGATGCTCCATTTCACTTCAGGACATTCACATTTAAGGATGCACCCATTCACAAAACTGGATTTCACAAACATAACTGATGGCAAAATTAATTGTATTGTGAGAAGGACAATTACAGACACATTTCATTCCATAAAATGACAAAGATCAGCGCTGAGTTCAGCTATTAAAATTAACTACCTTAAATGCTGGCTGACTACATTGCCTTCATCCCAGCAAATAAATATGCTCAATAGTGTAGTTCAGGGATTACATATATTTATAGGCCAACCAGGAAATTAACATCACCATAATTCCCTCCACAAAAAGCCAATGGAATTGCTCCATGGGGTTTGGCAATATTGCAGAAAATAAGCTTCTGACAATCTTCACAAATACCACTTTTCTGATCTTTGACATGTGAATGCAATCAGCAGGAGAAGAACCATGGTAGACCATGGTTGCATTAGTGCAAGTATACACATTGAGGCTGTAAAGGAAGTCGATTCGGCAGGATGATTTTTAATGGTCTTGTTTAGTCACTTGTAAGTAGATGGCTTTTTGAAGACGTGTAAATGGTTCAAACTTCACAAGTGGGGGATTTATTGATGTATTTTTGTTGTGGAGCAAAACCTTAAAATGTCTTTGTGTGTTTAACACAGACCTTATTTCAGGCATCAAACTAAAAAAATAAAATAAAATAAAATAAATAAATAAAATTCAACAAACCCACTGACTTTGATTCCAGGGCACTGGAGAGATATATGGTTAAAAATAATATCTATAGATACTCATATGTTGTACTATACATACATGTACATGAAATGGTTAACTGGGTTTTAACAAAACCACTTTTTTATTTAATTTATTTATTTTTTTTTTATTTGGAGCCTGTTGGAAATTAATTCTTCTTGAGAGAGACTCTGTCCATAATGTCAGATACTTACTGTATAATAACAGTCACAGTCGTTCATGGCAAACAACTACTTTCAGAGGATGTAAATTTGCTCTCCCTCAATACTGGACCAATTTCAAAAAATGATGTCCCTATTAGTCAGTCAGACAAAAGATTAACTTAAAAAATAGCCACGTTACACATTAAAGGAGCAAAAATTGACTTTGCCTCCTTCCTTTCCCTTCTGTTTATTTAGGACAACTAATTACCTGCAGACCCCTTGGTCTGTTTGGCTTCCCAAAGTATCTACAACAAACAGTAACAGGCATTTACAAAAGTCAGAAACCAAACTCTAATTTCAAAGGTTAGGCTTTGCTGTCTCACTTTTTGCAATGTCTTAGCATTTTTTTTTTCTCTACATGTCAATAGGAGGTTTCAAGGAAGTGGACAAAAAAATATTCTCTTTGGGAAAAGTGTACTGCACTGCTTCTTTTAAGGCAATGTGGTGAAAGTTGACAAAAGTTGTACAGTTTGGCAAATTGCATGATATGGCACAAAGCTTTGTGGAGAGACTGATGCTACAGCCATCTGGATGCCTCCTTTGCCCCCCTCATTTTCTCCCTTGCTGTGTAAAACCAAAATACACAGAAACCCAATGTAACGTCCTCTAATCTTAGGTGATGGGTTTCCTTTGTTTTCATGTTTCATGTGAGCACTTCCTGTTTGATTGTGAAATCTAATCCTCCCTCTCGTTTCAGCGCACTTCACTTCCTGCCTGCATGCTCCCCGCCCCTTTGAATGAATGACTGCACTGACCTACTTTCGTCTCCACTCACCTGCGTCTGATCGTCTCCCTCGTCCCTGATTGTGTCCACCTTTCCATAGTTAGTCACTCCCCTCACAGGTATTTAAGCTGACTCTTCCTTCCCTTCTGTGCCAGTTCGTTTTGTTCCCCAGTGACTAACTTACCAGCGTATTTCCTAGTGTGTATGACCTCCGTGTACCAAGACCTCTGCTTGTTTTTCGACCCTGCATTTTGCCTGCCAGACTGGATTTGTTTGCTTGTAAGTTTTGCCTTCCCGTGTACAGACCAGTTTCTGTAATAAAAGACCCAGCGTTGTTTAAATCCATCTGCTCAACGAGTTGTACTTGTGAGTCTGACTCTGCCTGCCCAGCCCGGCGTGTCACCCAAGTCATCAGTGAACATTTAGTTGTGTATGTAACCTGAAAATGTGTTAAAAAAATCATCAGACCTGTTTACCTTTTTAGTCCAGTTTAGACCTTGTTAATCCATCATATAAGACTAGACCAGTATAAAGGCTGACATAATACAGACATTCAGAGAGTAGAAGAAAAGCTTGGCAAGCTCTTTTGATCATTAAGTGTAAGAAAAATAGAAAATTAAGTTCGTATATACAAAACTAGCATGCTGAGGGACTCATCCTTAAAGGATATACAGTATGTTTCTTGCCCAAATCAATTTTGCATGTCATTTTCTCTCTTTGTCTCTCCCATGATCAACAAAGTCATATCAGTGTGTGAAAAATGGCTTTTCTTGTTACTGAAAATTGCAACACCTATACCAAAGAGGTATCTTAATCTGCAATCCTTAGTTATTGTAAGGCAATTTATCCTTATCTTTCAACAAATTGCGGTCTGGTCCTTAATAGTTGTTTCTTGAACAAGAGTATCATTTATTCTCTGAGCATGTCCTGGCCTGAATATATCTGTTATTTTGTGTATGCAAATTATAATTATATGTATGTTAAACCACAAAAAGGTTTCTTAAGTTTCCACAATGTATCAAATGCAACCAAGTGGAACAGGAGGGCAGCCAATGTCTGTGGTTACATGGTTAATGGAAGTAGCTGGTGTAAAGTTAGATGCTAACAGCAGTTGTGTAGGACTGAGTGAGGGATTCCAACAGCAATGTTGCATGCATTTTGTCCATATGCTGTTGTATATCTTCATCGTCTGCCAGCCATGGTGGATTGCACCACTAAAATAGCGTTTTGATTCTGGAGGTGTCTGGGCTCTTACTTGGATGTAATTTTATACAAAAATCAGTAATTTCAGGCAACAGAGAGAAGTCTTGAGGTATCAGGATGCAGACGGCCCTTTAGAATGGCAGCGCTCAAATGAAAATAAGTCCCGCCTCCAAGCTTTTGTCTTGCTGGTTGTGTATTTACGGATTTAATAGACCGGCGGTCTGGACACACTGGACATGAGAGCAGTGCCTGACGGCTGCCTCGTTAAAGTGATGTGTGACTCGCGTCAGTTGTTCACACCAGCTGTTTCTGCTGCTGCCGGGCTGTGGCTGTCAGCCCTTTCTTCCTACATAGAGAATGCCTTTCACAATGGCCATTTCATTTCATTATAAATGTCAAATGTCATGGCAACTCTTGAGAGACTTTGTTTTGAAATGAAAGCAGGAAGTGTTGATTTAAAAATAAATCTTTACTTTTTTCATTTTGTCTGTGACATACAGTATGTTACAGATACGGATATTGAAAATGTAGTAATGTTGCAGATATGATGGCAATATACAGTCAAAACATCATTTTCACTGTGACATATTCTATATATATCTAGACACTGAAACTGTAGTAATATAGCTGGTATGATGTCAGTATGCAGTCAAACATTTTAAGTGTCCGTTGTTGCTGTGAACCGTATGTTTCTCTTGAAGAAACGCAGCTGAGCTTGTTGCGAGATGATTTCACACTGGTAGTGCCGCTGCTCTAACCTGTTAACATAGACGCTGAAATAAAAACACAACATGTTCCGCAACTTCCACGCGCTGCTGATGTGAGGTGGTGTGGACATGCTGTAAGAGCAAGCCCCTTAACAGCCAAAAGGTCACCTAATGTCAATGTCAAACTACTCTGAATGCTATAACAAGAGTAGTGTTGTATATGTAATGTACAAAGTACATACACAGCATTTAATTCTTAATATGTTCCATGAAACGAGGCCATAAGGACAGCTGTAAAGCAATCCAATAGATTTCCTAATCTATTTTCCTGCCAAATTAGGTGGCAAAATGCAATGAAGAGGCATTCGCAATCGTTTTCTGTTTACAGCAATTAGACTAATGCCACAGGACTAATGTGGTAATGATTCATTGAGGGCAAAATGCAACATGTGGCATCTTTAAGAGGCTCTAAATAGGGAAGGGCAGCGTGGGGGGTTTGAGGACACAGAAGGCACTACTTTCTCAGACACACTGACCTCTGGCAGAGACGAATGAACAAGCATCTGTGTGCAGAGTAGGTGACGGGTCTTCCAGCTTGATAATGCCAGTGGCCAGGTGATTAAAAACACAGCTCCCCTGCCACCGGGGCTGCTGGTGGACGTGACTGGTGGCCCGGGGACACGTCACTCTTCATGTCGGCACAGCCAAGGTGTTGCAGTCAGGAATTAATTAGAAAATGGAATCAAGAGGCTTCCCAAAAAGGAAACGCATGCTTTCTCTGGGTGTTTATTTAACATCAGGGCTTGACTGATGTGATTGTATTTCTTTGTAATAATATTTTTTCCTTTCTAATGTCAACTGTCATTGTACTGGTAAATGTGCTCCATTCACAGGGAGAGGAGCAGATACAGAGCAGAAGTGCGACAATGTGTCGTTATCTGTAGGGCACAAGAACACAATTGCCTTGTTACGATAGGCTACTGCACATTGTTGTCTGTTAGAATATGAATTATACATTTATGGCAATTCTCCAGTCAGACAATGCAATGGTGACATATGTGGGGGATCTTTTAGCTCCAACTTTTCCTCATGAGTATGAGAAAGAAAGTCAAGAAATTAGGTTTGAAGGGTCAGGATGATTCAAAACAAGAAGTTTTCAAAGTAGGCTGAGCAACAACATCCTGCTTTTCTCCTGGGAGTCCCTCATACCCAAGCCAGTAGTACAAGGTATTAGGTAGCAATAACACAGTGTAGAAATACTTCAATACAAGTCAAGCCTTCAAAATTATAAAGTAAAAGTACACCTGTATTTATAGTCGGACTGTCAACGTTAATGCAATAATAATGTGTTCGTGTTTGTAAATACTTAATTTGTTTTAACGCCACTTTTTTCTTTAATGCATTAACGCAATTTGTGATTTTTAGGTTGTAGCGCGCTCACTTTTTTTAAGCTAGAGTGAAGATACTGGTATCATATGATTCTAGAAAACACGAGGAATCGATTGGTAGCAAACATGTCATACATGCTTGTCAGGAAGGAGGTTATATCGCACTCCAAACTTGTTGGAAAGCAACCAAAATGTTGGCGAGGAAAAATGGCATGCCCATTTTCAACCCTTGACCTCTGACCTCAAGATATGTTGTTAAAATGATCTTTATGGCTACCCACAACCCTCCCCTTTACAGACATGACCACTTTGACCGCTGCTATTACCTGTTGGGCTGCGGTTTGCCACTTTATGATTTGAGCATATTTTTTTATGCTAAATGCAGTACCTGTGAGGGTTTCTGGACAATATCTGTCACTGTTTTGTGTTGTTAATTGATTGAGAATAATAAACATATAGATACATTTGCATAAAGCCGTATATTTGTACACTCCCATATTGATAAATGTTTTACATATTACACAAATCTCCCTTTAAGGTATATTTTGAACAGACAAAAAAAAAGACAAAAAAAATGTGTGATTTGTCATTAATTGTGATTGACGTGATGGACAACCATGCAATCAGTCTTATTTAAATATTTTAATCTATTGACACCCCTAGTTTATAGTACTAAAATGTACTTAAGCATGAAAAAAATAAATAAATAAATAAAGGTTGTCCTTAGATGGCCCCTTTCAGAGTAAAATGTAATATAAGCTCGTTATGTATTGTTTGATGAGATGTGTAGATACATAATAAATTGGCATGGTGTGAATTATTTTATATTTCCAAATTGTAGGTATAGCTCATTTGTTTTTTGTCTATGCAGCTTGCTTTTTGTAAAGATGGAAGGTGAAAACGTTGCATGGTTGAATTTTTGGAAGCTTGCAATATTCAGTGGGCCAACTGCTCCTTTTTCTCCTTCACATTCTCATCCTTCCCATTGCCACCATGGTGGTGTACTCACAAAGCAACACATTCTCATCAGCCCAGTCACCCGGAAAAAAAAAATCTGGCATTGTACGTTTCTGCAAACCATGGATACATTATATAAGGTGAGCCTAAACCTTCGACATCTCCCGACATCAAAGCCTCTGCTCCTGTGCCAACAGTCACCAAATCTATAATAGATGCTAACTCTTCTTTCATAACAGATTACTATGCAACTGAAGCATCAAGGGAACCACTGTCAGTGAGTTTTCTGATGTACCATCTCATCTCAGAACAACAGACATCTGTGGCAGATATCTTGGTAACATTCAGTGTTCTTGTCAGTGGTTGTTGTTAATTCAGAGGCACACCCAACTCCAAGAGAAGGAACAAGAGAGAGATCCAAACATCCCTGCTTGGAGAAGTGTGATAAAACACCTGGGGGGGCTGCTCGTGCTTTGGTGAGGAGAAAGTAAACTAGGTTAGTTGTCCCACTGGTTGGTAGAAGGCACAAGCAGTGACACCTGCCTTCAAACTTCCAAGCATTTTCAGTTCAAAGGCAGCTTTTCATATGGGACCCATTGCATCTTATGTTCCAGGATCCAGTCCAATGTAATGACAGCAGCACTGAAGTGAAACCAAATGGCAGAGCATGATGCACTGCGTAAACATATTACCTTGTGATCTGCATGAGAGAAGCACCTCACAGAGGCTGGCTGAGATAGCTGGGCCTTTAATTCCTTGTATTTACAAGTCTAGACTTTCAACCATGTGTTGATTTCATTGATGAGCTGACAGCGATTGGGAGCTGTATTTCCAGGCTTACACACATTCAGCCTGCAAGTATTTGTATTTGTAGATCTACCTTTATTTTCTTTTATACAACCAGCAGCTATTACCATAAAAAGGTCATATAGTTCACTTTTCAGACGCTGGATTTAAATGCTGACAATACTGCAGTAGGAGAATCATTCAGCATATTATTCATTTTCTGTCTTCCTCCATATAGTGCATTCATGCTAACCCAGCTCATTCACTCAAGCATTTGAAAGCATTTGAAAATGTATCTGTGCAAAGTCTTTGTGTGAACCAGCTGAATTTGTTTGCTGAAAACAGCCGTCTGTCACACATTCATTAACAAATTGATGAAATTATTGCTCAATGCAAAGTGCAGAGCAGAGCTCTTTCAACCAGAGCAACAATGTCAGTTAATGTGCTATCTCCTCTCAAGCTTATCTAATTGATGATACCATATTCATGACGCAAATCTGTACCTTTTGGACCTCAGATTGCTTTTGGTAGAAGGTTTAGTGCATATGGACTGTACTGTCCAGCAGAGAAAGTTGTGGCTCACAGGATAAACTGCTTCAGATGAGAGGAAGATGTCATAATCAGGGCTGAAGTCAGTCTTTTTTTTTTTTTTTTTTTTTTGCTTAGGAAGGTTCATAAGGAGGAAAAGACCTCGCATCTCAGTAGCAGCCATGATAAGAGCTGTTAAAATTCTCTAAATGCTACAGAAAGCTCCTTAAATTCTTCCCTTCTTACATCCATTAGCATCAGATACATCATCCAGTGCAATGCAATGCAGTCTCACAATTCCTTACGCCTGCAACATTTAAAGCATAACCTTGTGTAATTTTTTTCATACAGCACACATACTCAAATTGTGATTCATGTTCATAAATATGAGTAGATGGAGAAAACCATTTTTTTTTTAATAATCATTTGTTTTGTCTAAGTCTTTGATTTAAAACATGAAACTATGAACACATGACAAGAAACAAAGAGAAAAAAAGTAACTTAAAACAGAACAGGTCTGCGGTCAAAAAGTGAAATGTCTTTGAAATGATGTCTTTTCCTAACCACTTCACTTAACCAACCTAAGCAAAGATGAGGACAGAGTCTGATCCACAGGATCCCATTGCATTGGTCTTTTTGACCTCTTACACTCCTTGGGGGGCACCGGCGCCCTTGGCCGACTTAATTCAGGTTAGAGTGAAGGTACTGGCATCACATGAAACTAGAAAACCTAAAGAAACCATCGGCACCACAGCTTGTCAGGAAGGAGGCTAAATAACGCAGCAAATAAGAAAGTTGGGCTTAATTTTGGCAAGGAAAAACTGGCATGGCGATTTCCACAGGGGACCCTTGACCTCCGAGCTCAAGATATGTGACTGCTCATTGAATACGTCAGACTTTGAGCTGGCCAAGCAATAGGGCCCTCTATGAAAGGAGAATGCCTGAAGCATTCACTCTCTCTTTTTCACTGCCTGTCTGAGTTGCTGTTGTGCTGTCTTTGAAAACTTGTTAAGAATAATATAAGAAGTATGTGGTGGGAGTTTGAGGATGATAGGTGAGGTTACACACGCAGTTCACTTTGGTCCCCAGCATTATTGCTTTGTGCCACATCTGTATTTATTTTGGTGAAACTATTTTTTGATTTTTGAAGTGGTAAAAACATGGTTACATTTAGCACAAAATGTGTAACAAATTGCATCAACCCAAAAAGTGCTGCAAAAACTTGTGAGTCATAATAGAGCATGGGGATGATCATCATATCTTCTATCATAATGTTCCTTTATTTATACACTTTCAGCATTATTATTGTGCATGTGATACTCATATATATTGCTTTTTATAGGAAGAGTTCTGAAGAGGTCATATAGTATATAGTCATGAATAGGAAATAGGAAATTTAACACAGCTTTCCTTAACTGTGATTATTAACAGAAAGAAAAACATTGCCATTCGGCCAACATATTAAGGCTTATTTTTACTATATATATAATAAAATAGTATAGAGTCTGATTGCATCATAATGGAACTCAATGGAACCTCTAACATTAGCACTATATTTAGCCAAGCAGGACTGTGCTGACCACTGGTTGTTGATGGCTAATAGTGACAAGAAAGCATTAATGGCGATCCCCTGATTGCATCCCTAAAGGTCACCCCTGATTTCAACTCACTAATCAGTCATTCCTCCTCCATTGCAACATTTTCAAAATGAGCGTCAGGAACAAATAGAAACAATGTGTCGCGCTGTGCAGCAATGCAACTGATTTTGCATTCAAGGGGCCACCTGCAGTAGATATTTGATGGTCACAGAGCATCTTCTTTTTGCCACAGGTCAATGGGCCATGGTTAATGTCAAACCCTCAAGGATATTCCAATATGGTGTGTTTATCAAACTGCATGTTATACTTTAAAGTTACAGAAATGCCTAGAAACTTATGATTTGTAACTGGTGACTGGTAAAAATAAGATCAGATTGATTTTACACGGAGAAGAGTGCATCATTTGAATCTCACACAGCTTGGCTTATATTCACAACATGCCCAGTCAGCCTACAAATTAAATGAGTGCCGGTGTAATATGAATGTGCACTTTAGAAATGGAAAGAGGCAGAGTAGCCACTATCAAGATATAATTTTCTCTCATTTTCTCTTCTGTCCATGTCCACAGTCTCTTCCACTAAGCATCCTTTTCTGCTGCCTTTTCATGCCAGCAGTCATATTTTCACACAACATTTTTTTAAGGCTTGTACCAGATTAAAATGTAATGAATCCTGCAGCGCACCCAGAGGCTATCTTTCAGAATGTTTTGAATATATTATGTAGGTGGAGGAATGGTGCAGTAACAACAATTAAAACAAAAAAAATATTATTTTTCAATCTTTATTCTGTCTTAACCGCACCCAAGACATCTGCATCTACAGTCCATATGCATGAATTTTTTTTGTGCCACAAACTGAAGTATAAGTATAAAATATGGAAAAGATGCATTGTGGATCTGACCTTGTGCACCTTCAATATGCAATGTCTGCTGCCTTCAGGGGCGCCAACCCAGTCTCACATCAAAATGTGTAATAGCTACACTGGTCCACAACACCAAACATGTTTTATAATAACGGCTCTGACAAAGTGAGATGCCTACCTTCTTTTGGCCAGTTTTTTTCTATTGGCCTGTGTCCACATTGTGTGACTACCAACTGTCTTTCCGTCCAAACAAAATACAATGACGGACATCGAGGTTATCATCAGTGGAAACTGCAATAATTTATGATAGTTTAGGCATTAAAATGAGTTTTGGGAATATCTTTAGAGTGCTCTGAAGTTTATGTGCAATGTATTTCCCAGCATGTTGTCATCCCAACTTGTGCTACACTGACGCTTTGTCAGACCTGGTCTAAACATGTGCTTAACATGCGTTCTGCACCACTGTGACGTCACAGAAAACTCAAGCTTAATGTCATGAATTAAAAAAAAAAAAAAAAAAACTTTTTACGCTTGTATGGTTTTTGCATTTGTTGAAAAAGTGTTGTTGTGTGAAACAGGTTTTGGAAATGCCAAATAATTTCAGACAAAACGAACATTTAACTCAAACGACTGATGTTTCTGTTTGTGCTGTCACCATATTCTCAGATATTCTTTGCTTGTCTGACATGAACGAATAATTAAAACGTGCCCTATGAAAACTAATTCCTGAAGACCTCTCTCCATTTTTTCTATTATTAGATGACCAAGTCAATTTGTTTTGCTTCCGGTTCACAACCTCTGCCTCTTCTACTCTGTTTACTGGTGGATTACAGTATAAAGCATAGCCTATAGTGCCAACACATGACCAAACTACGCTGTAGCAGGGTTTATTCACTCCAAGGGAAACAAAATCTCCGGCTGAATCTCCAGATGAAGTAACCTCTTTTATTTACAGGGCAAATAAACGGAAATGTTCATGTATGTTTATTTGCCCTGTAAATAAAAGAAGTTACTTCATCTGAGAGTGCTGGAGATTTTGTTTCTCTTGTTCACGCCGCTGCCTGGCACCCAATATATTTTTTCAAGATATGGAGTCGTGCTCGCTGTTATTTTCATTTTTATTCACTCCAAACCAGCTGATGGAAACGTGCCTAATTTGCATTCCTTTTTTTGCAACATTTCAAAAGTTAGTTTAAAATTTGCCTGACAGTTTGGAGTGGAATCACAGCTACTGATCCCTCATTATGTTCTAAATTTCAAAGATGTTGGTGCCTACGCCACAGACTGCTGAATTAATTCTAGAGTAGTTTCACAAACTTGAGCCAATGGTCTTTCTTGTCTTCCCAATTACAAACAAAATGTCAGTGAACCACATGAAGATATCCACCTCCTCCTAAACTTTATATAAATGGAAGTTTCATGCAGCAGAAAAAGGTCCACAGGCCATTCCCTTTGTTTGGTGTTTCATATCATCAGTGTAAGGTGATGCCCTTATTTGTTTACTTCCTGTTCATGTGAGCCAAGAAACGAAAAGGGCACCAGATAGACATACTCATAATCTCTGAAGAAGAACATGTCACTGACCAGTCACAGATGAAGGAAGACCAGGGTCATACATTCATCCAACACAATAAGACTTTCAAACATCAGCGTATACCCAAGATGTCTCCAAAGTATCTGGTTTAATCCCCTCCACGGGATGAGTATATTTATTCGCTTATGAGTTTGCTCTTCATAAAGGTCATGTGAATGATCCTTCATGTAATTCAAGACTCCAATATTAAAAATGCACTCTTTTCGGGCTGTAATAGAAGCTTTACTCTTGACATGCCTCAGTACAACTGAGAGCCTGAAAGTGGAATAAATCAATGGGCCGAGAATGGGACATATCATGTAATACTGCTTTTATGTTCTGAACTAGCAAGACAAGCTACAAAACCACACATTTACAGTGAGTATAATTATATAATGGATCAACATCCCAAGTAGCCAGAAATATGAATTTGTAAAGGCCAGGGCCTTAATGCCCTATACAGTGACAGATTCTGGCTTCAATAAGCACTCTTCCCAATGGCTACAGGGAAATTACTGTTTAATAATACAACTATAATATGTGATGTGTCAAAACAGTGTAATGTACCTCCCAGCTTCAACTCACAACTCTATTCAATTAGAAAAAAAAAATAAAATAAAAAATACACACTGTCATTGAAAAGAAGGGCTATCTGAGAGGTGGTTCCCCTTGTGCATGTAAAGATATTTAACCATGACTCATCTGAACTGTGCATGTCTTTACAATTTTTAGTGAATTGCTTTGAAATATACCTTTTTACTTTAATTCATTTGTGCAGACACGTACAAAATTAATACTTTTGAAACATTTGAATGCTGACAGGAAGGTAAAAGACATGAATTTAGAAAAAAAGAAAGAGTAGAAAACATTGAGGGTTTGAAACTGGTAGAAACTGGTTTGAAAGATTGACCCTCGAGTGTTTTCCTCGAACTGCTGACACCTTGACACATTTGGTGAAAACTATACAGTTTTTTTTAAAAAGAAAAGTTAAAAAAAAGTTTAAAAAAAGGTTGCAATTTCATGAAAATATGGCAAAGACTGGAGTGGTTTGATTCTTTTTAAAAGTGAAATCCAATTATCCACCTACTCATATTAACTGGGTACTCGATGTAATGAGCTGCATTCGTTTTGAAACAAAAAAAATCCAGTATTTGAGACATGGAAGGAGGAAAAACTGTTGGTGGTCTGGGAAATATTTATTTCTCTTTTCTCCTCTTTCAGGGCTGCTGGGATCATCCTGCCTCTTAACTTTTACACCATATTTCTTGTATTTTATTTATGTCTATTTTTCTCTTTTATCAGTTTCATTTCTCCTTCTTTTCTTTGTTGTTTTTACCTACTTGCATTATAATTAATATTTTTGGGGGCGGCAGTAGCTCAGTCTGTAGGGAGTTGGCTTGGGAACCGGAGGGTCACCGGTTCAAGTCCCGACATGGACCAAAAACTGAGTGTGAACTGGTTGCTGGAGAGGTGCCAGTTTACCTCTTGGGCACAGCCGAGGTGCCCCTGAGCAAGGCACCAAACCCCCAACTGCTCGGGGCGCTTGTCAGGAGCAGCCCCCTCACTCTGACATCTCTCCATTAATGCATGTATGTGTGTTTCAGGTCTGCATGTACCATGTATGAGTTTAACAGAGTGTAAATTGAATTTCCCCATTGTGGGACTAATAAAGGTAGATCTTCTTCTTCTCTATTACCTTTCCTTGCTGTATTAATATTATATAATTATTGGTGTTATTGTTACAGTTAATTCATCTAACTAAAAATGTATTATATATGCCAGAAATGATACTGTTGTTGTTTGCTTTGCTGTGATATTTATTTATATTGTGCTACGTAACAAGAGTATTTAGATTTAGTATTTAGGGAATTATAGAAGGCATGGGGTCCATGTTGCTGATGGATTCTCATTTGTCTGTGTCAGAAAGGGCTCGTGTCTTAACAGCTGTTGCTCTCACAAACACCTCTGACACTTACACTTCTACTTTAATAAACAGAGCTGTTAACAAAGGCTAAACAACATCTTGTTTTTCAATAGTGCTCAGGCACAACGACCCAAAGTGTCTTTTTAGCATTCAATTCTATTGTCTTCAGTTTTACTGTATCATAACCACAACACTGAAATTTACATGCCGACAGTACAAAATTGTAAATTTCATGAGCTACCACACAATTTCTAAAGTTTGTACCACAAAGTGCAGTATGTGCTGATGGTTGTATATTTTTTTTAGAGAAAAATATATTCTGGATCTGACATTATGCACCTTCAGTGCACAAAATTCCTGCTGCCTACAGGAGTGCTGTATCTGTAATGACTTGGCAGCACCTTCATGGACGTCAGTACAGAAGGGTACAATATTCACTGTACATTGCATGGCTATATAATGGCCAAGGGATGTACAGACATTGTATGTATAGGATGTACAGGGCGGCAGTAGCTCAGTCTGTAGGGAGTTGGCTTGGGAACCGGAGGGTTCAAGTCCCGACATGGACCAAGAACTGAGTGTGAACTGGTAGCTGGAGAGGTGCCAGTTTACCTCTTGGGCACTGCCGAGGTGCCCCTGAGCAAGGCACCAGACCCCCAACTGCTCAGGGCGCTTGTCAGGAGCAGCCCCCTCACTCTGACATCTCTCCATTGTTGCATGTATATGGTCCTGTATGTGCGTGTGTGTTAACAACAGAGTGTAAATTGAGTCCCCCTAGTGGGACTAATAAAGGTTGATCTTCTTCTTCTTATTATTCTTCTTTAAAATAGACCATAAGATGCAAACACACCATTCCTTCATTGTCCCTGTAATATTTGTCATATACCTGTCTATACTGTATATAGAGTATGACATTTAGGACATGAATGCATATAATAATAATAATAATAATAATAATAATAGGAAGAAGAAGAAGAAGAAGAAGAAGAAGAAGAATGATATAAAGAACTTATATTTCTGGCTATCAAATGATATCTGTGCTTTGACGGGGCCAGCCACTACTATTTCTGTCTTTCAGAGGTTCAGTTTTCAAGCTAGTGAAGATATACAGTATAACATGATCTGAGACCATATGAATCTTGAGAACCTGCTAACCTTGTTACTCACAATGTCATGCAAGCTTGTCGGGAAGAGTGCTAAATAACGCTATGAAGTTATGCAAACATTTGACAAGGACTGTCCTTGATCTTTGACCTCAAGATAAAATTGGTTTTATGGGCACCCACAAGTCTCCCTTTTACAGACATGCCCAGTTTATGATTATTAATTTGGGCAAAAAACATGAAGCTGTTTGTATGCAGTACAAATGTGTTATTTTTGCCTATTCTAAAATGATATATTTGAATATTTCTGCACACTGGGAACCTCAAACAGTCTTGGAATTGAGTCCAATTGTATTCATGTGAGATGATGTTAATCCCCATAGTAATTATTTCATTGTTGCGAGAACATTTTTTATTTGAAACGAGCTCACTGTTTAAAATGACGGATGACATCTAGGATAGTAACAGCCTCATGAAACTTTACAGACACAACAGCCGCAACCACTTATGGGACACAATGTACACCTCCCTTATATGTGGCATCTACTGATTCCCCCACCCCTACCCCTCCGAACAAGGGCTGGACTGCTAAGAGGTCAAATATAGATGCGAGCTGAGCCCCTGCAATGGACCGGCTTCCTGTCCAGAGGGTTGTATAGCTAAGCTGCTTCATGCCTAAAAAAAAAAAAAAAAACAGCAGATAATCTCCTTAGCAATGAGCCACATCAGCTCAAACAGGGCTTAAGACTATAAACAGACAGACAACTGATCATGAGTGTATTTTGTGCAGTGTTGATGCTCTTTCACCTAATGAAAACATCTCACTAAAATCAGGTGGTGCGATTGGGATGCTTACATATCCCCCAATTAGGTCTCAGTGTAATACTAACCGCATGATGGAGTATAAAAAAATCTCAGTCTCAGAAAATAAATAAATAAATAGATAAATAAATAATAGTACAAACTATTTTATACAATATTAAAAAAAATGAAAAGAAAAAAAAATCAAGTAATTTATTTTAATGAAAGCAGGATTAACATCTCTGCATGTGCTCATCACGTGAACTGAGTCATTGTACAAAACAGGAAAATGAAAATAGTGTAGATGGCCATGGAGCTCCGTAGGTGAGAAATTGAAAGTGAAATCCAAACCAGCCCCAGGAAAGAACGAGCACTTTTAAATGTGTTACACAAGCAAAGCTTAAAGGCCTTACTCTCCAATTTCAGTTATCCTAATGTTGTGGAATATTTCAAATGCCTCATTACTTGCATTTTGCAAGAAAGAGAGACGGCTCTCTCTACTCTATAATGAGCCCTGACGCTTATTAGACCAGTGTGCATTAAATTGAAAGGGCCAATGCTTTTTCTTTTCTTGTTCTTTTTATGGCAGAGAGAGATTGAGCCCTCATCAGGAAAAACAGAACCACATGATGATACTTGACGAAACTAAAGAGGCTAATCCTGTGGTCCGTTCAGGATATTTTATGATTGAATTTAATTACTGTCGCTTTCTAACATATCACGGTGCACTGGCATTCTGTTCATATGTTGCCAAAGTTGTCAAATTGATTTCCTAAAATGGACCTATGAATCAAAGGGTTTCCCACTTGAGCAAATGTGTGTCGGCCATGCAGGCTCCCCATGGCCTGGACCCCTGTTGGCAATGTGTCTCAGCACTGTTGATAAGGCTAAACTGATTAACACAGTCTCCATTCACTACCAAACTCTATCTTAATTTGCAGTGGAAACCATTTGCAGTATTAGCATTATCAAAAATGTCTAGTACCAGAACTCTTGGCACATTTTGAATAATCACTGTCAAACGTAGAATAATAAAACAATTATTTGTGGATTTTAAGAAAAAAACATTTTTTTTCCTCCAAAATTATAACAGTTCATCAAATAAGCAGCATTGTTTCTATCCAGCTGTATCAACAGTTCCAGATATTAACACATTAAAAGGGCATTACACTGTACAACCACTATACTGCACCTGGCATGCATACTACGGTATATTGCACGTCCTCTTCTCTTTGTGCTCAAACTCTGCATGAACAAGGCCGAAGTATTGACAGTGTGAATGTTATAATCATAATAGATGACAAATCCAAACATGGTGTCACATTATTTGAATGTGAAAGCTGCTCAGCCAGTTCACATGCTGAAACTGCTTCTCCTTCTCAAACAACTACTGCACCAGCCTTTTCAGAATAAGTTTCCATCTTAACTGGGAAAAAAAAACAGAGTTAGGTTTAAGCAAACTAACTAGTTTGTTTTGTAAAGAAAATTCATAGTTGGGTTTAAGAGAGATCATGGTTAAGTTACACCACACCAGATGTGGTTACGCAACATCAAAAGTAGCAGAAGTACAGAAGTTATGTGCCAAAAACTACTAAGTCTGGTTCAGTACAAGATCATGGTTTGGCTTAAAATAACACCAGAACTGGTGTAAATTAAATATGGAAGTTACGTGACAAATCAATATTGACTCCTGGTTTCACATGGCACATGAACACCAGACTCCTGGGTGAAGGTCTAGTGTATTTTGACCATGGACTGTATAAAATTTGGACCTAGTCTCTGTAACATCACCCATAAGTTTTCTAAGGGGAAAAACTGAAGCTCAAATATGGCTACTCCGGCTTTCTGAGGCAGTCTGAAGCCTGGTTCCTGAAACACATACATTTAGCTTGAAGCTACCTAGACTATATCATGGAAGACAACGGGCTACATGCTAATGTATATAGTGACTCATGTTAACCCTGAACTACAGCACCAACAGCAGCTTACACTAGGGCCGATTGTGTATTTTTTTGTCGAGTTTATTGTGACTTATTCCCAGTTGCTTGTTGGTACCAGCGCTTAAATATACAGTACATCAAATAATACTAACGTTAGAATGTCATTCTTTCAAAAGCTGGAGAACAAACTCCTTCAAGTCAGTCATTTAAATTAGCTTTATTTGTCTCATGAAATCGTACAAAGTAACTTGTTGTTGCAACTCCTGTTAGATGCAATCCCCTCAGCTCCTCAAACTGTGCATTAATGTTACTCACCATAAAGAACACGTCTCTTGATTCTTTTTTCAGTCCTCTGTTCTGTCAGATCAGTATGTACTGTAGAAACAGTATATAAGATATAGGACATTACAGTTCCTGATATCCAGGTGGAAACAGACGTCCTCCAATGGCAGCCCAATATCTAACGTCTGCACATTGGCCAACAGAATGCCTTTGCTTAACAACATTAATAAAATCTTCCTCAAAACACTAAGCTTTCAACACCTTCCACATATATTCCCAATATATATATAATTAAAGGTTTTCTTTTGGTCCAGACCTATAATGAAGAAATCATTCCCTGCATCATTACTATAGCCGGTCTCATGGGAGAGCATATAAATAGCATGGCATTACACACACATCCACATGTCATTAGTACGCATTTGATCCTTTCCCCATGTCATTTGTATGCCACACAAACATCCACAATTAGATTTAGGCAATAAAAACATTTAGTTAGGTAGGGAAAAAATGTCATTGCAGGGCTAAAATAAGTATGTAAAGTAAGCTAAATACAGCTAGTAAATAAGCTAAAGTAAATAACACAACTACCATCATATTTATACATTAATGTGTTTACATTAATTGCTATCAATGCATCTTCAGATACATTTCTAATTATCATAGTAACACAAAAGAATCAACTAATACAGTTCACCATGGATTCTTTCCATGCACCATGCTGTCTTCTGGTTAAGGACAACATCAAGAAGCGAGCTGCTTTAATGGTACGAAATGGGTTAGGGTTAGGGTTAGGGTACTCTTCACTCTCTGCTCCATTCTGTTGGCCTACTGCAGATGGGGCCCTTCCGTTAATTTAATTGATCAATTGCACATAAATGAGTACATTATCAATATTAGCATCACTTTTTTCATTATTGTCTGTCCAGTAGCACATCAAAATTATGTTTGTCCTGGTATTGCTTTTCAATAACATATATCCAAAATCTTCCAGTTCTTACCTGGCAGCAAAACCTTCGGTTTCAAAAAAGTTAGTGTTCTAGAGAGCTCCAGGTGACAGGCCATGGAGCCTTAAAACATCTCAAGACATGTTTCACCATAGAAATACAGCATATATTAGCTATATTCCAACCGGATATAAACAATCTGGATTTTCTACTCACATAATTTAATGGAAGGATTTACCTACTGGTCTATTATTGGGAATTCTCCTAGCGAAGCAAGGAACTGGCAGCTATTCCAAGTGTTTAAGCCTTGCAGCGTGTGGTACATGCAAAGATGCCTTTACAGTTTGCATTTCACATTTCTTGTGAAAGTAGCAGTTGACTCTGCTGAGCTTGATGACACACTTTCCCTTACAGTTATAAAGCATCAAAAGATTCTGAGCCCTACAAAGTCTACCTTTAACCAAAGGGATTCTTCCCTGTAAGCTGCTGGAACTCTAACCAGCCCTTTCCTCCTTCAAAGGGATTTCATGGACCTATCATGTGTTAAACATGAGCACAAGGAATGTAGTGGACATAGCGGGAGCTACAGTCCCCAACCCCCACATCGACATAATATATAGTCTGTGCATTTGGGTGCATCGTTACACATTATATCATAAGCTGCAAAATTAGAGTTATGTTCGCACACAAGGGACATACCGTTAGAAACAAAACATGGCTACCAGGGGCGCTCTTAGTACGTCACAATTTAACAACTTATTCTTCCAGAGTTGATTCTATGTGTAAAATAAAAAACAACTAACTGACAAAAACTGGCATAAATACTTAATTATGCTGTATAGGAAAGCAAGAGAGTTGACTTGTGTGTTGTTCTCTGTCAGGTGGAAGTACATCCAGTTACTCCGAGCTACCAGAGCAGCATGATGATCAAAATAAGTCCAGTTAGCTCTGAGGAAATGCAAAAATAACCCTCCGAAGTGCACAAACATAATGAATATTTAGTCCTGTAAACCATTTTGGATGTTTTTTTTTTTTTTTCTGAGACAGTATGAAGTAATAAAACTAAAAGATTTGTTACTGGCATAAACAGTGACCAGAAACAAAACAGGGAACGGACATTAAATGCCCAGCCTGAATTACTACTTAAGTCCAGTCCTGTTCAGAACAACAGCGGGCTCACAGTTCACAGACATGACGAGCCGCATATTTGTTATGTGGAATCTACAAACATGGTAACGAATGTTTGAACACACGTTTTCCTGACAAACCAATGCATTAGACCTGCCTCAGAGAAAACCTGACTGTGTGTGAGAAGATGAGAGGAGAAGAGAAAAGAGACAAACATGATTTTTGGAATCACATTCCACAATGAATGAATGAGCAAACTGTGTATGTATACATGCAGCACTTCAAATAAGCTAATTTTGAGGCTGGTTTATTTCCTAGTACTGTGTGTCATTAGATCTTGTATCAAGAAGATGAGGTGTTAAAAAAGAAGTGTGAAGAATGAAATTAGTATTTTTATTTCATTAGCATTCAAGTACTGAAGTGCTTCTGGTGATGTTGATGGATATGCTTTTAGAAATAAATATATTAACAATGATGGAGTTGCCATTTTTATGGTTTTTTTTTATTTTTCATTTTTTTTTACTTTATGCACCACATATCTGTAGATGTCCAGCCATCCATACATCGTCAACCGCTTATCCTGTTAGGGGTCGCGGGGAGGCTGGAGCCGATCACAGCTGGCATTGGGCGAAGGCGGGGTACACCCTGGACAGGTCGCCAGTCCATCGCAGTGTGTCAAACATGTTTCTGTAAATTAACTCATCCTAATTCTTCAGCTTGGTTTTCCCTCTTATAACTCCAGTGATAACTAGAAAGTTATTGGCCCATGCTGACTATTGTCACCTGTGTTAAAGATGCAGTGTGCAGGATTTGGCAGCATAGCGGTGAGGTTGCACATTGCACCCAAATGAAACTTATCCCATGTGCCAAGCGTGTAGTAGAACTACAATGGTCAAAGTGAAAATCTTGAAAGCCCAAATGGCCCTAACTAGAGCCAGTGTCTGGTTTGTCTGTTCTCGGCTACTGTAGAAACATGGTGGTGCAACATAACAGACTCTGTGAAGAGGATCAGCAGGCAAAAACTAGTCTTATTTTCAGTTGATTATCCACTGTACTTGTTAAATTAGCAGTTTGTGGTGTAAAACCATATAGACACTTTGTAAGTGTTGAAATGTAATTAATATGTGTTTGCTGATTTTGCTGTGACAAGACAACATTGCTATACTTCTTGGTCTTTGGTCAACGAGAGCTAACCAGCCCACAATGATAAATGTGGCAGTCTATTTATTTCCATTCCAGATCACTGTTTTTAGTTTCATAGATAGATAGTTTTTTTTCAGCCAGTTCAGAGTCCAGAGGCCAGAGTTCACAGCCAGTACATATTCCGCACAGAAATATACTGATACATAATGTACAAATATAGACTTGGTCACATCGACACATCTTCCTCCGTGTCCCTGTTTTCCAGCCCATACATCATTATGTACACACACAGATGAGTCTGGATCGATACAAACGAGACAAGGCACTTTGTTCAGGGCTGCTATGGCAATCCTGTGTTCACACTAGAGGTAGAAGCTCCACACTGTTAACACTCTGAGACCCACAATAGACCGTTTAGTCTTTTTTAGGGGGGCACATGGGGTCTTCAGAGGGAGATAGCAGGTCAGCAGTAGATGTCACATATAAGTGGTGTACATCATCTGAAAGATGGGAACCTGAGGATTAATTTGAGATGTGGCGTGGCATTATGTGACAAGTTGTTCTAGTCATAAATCAAAAATAAACACAAACTACTTAATATTTATTTAAAATGAACTGTAACAGTGGGGCTGCTGTACAGTAGTTAGCACTCGCTCCTGACAGCAAGAGGGTCGCAGGTTCGAATCCGGCTTGGGGCTCTTCTGTGTGGAGTGTTTGCATGGGTTTTCTCCGGGTACTCCGGCTTCCTCCCACAGTCCAAAGACATGCAGTTTAGGTTAATTGATGACTCTAAATTTCCCATAGGTGTGAATGTGAGCATGTAAGCAGTGTAGATGACCCCCCAGGGGCACTTTGCGGGATCATGTAGAAGAGATTGATGTTGCGTGAGCTCATAGAGCATCCTATCCCAACAAGGTCTACTATTTGGCACTACAAGTGTATGTCAGAATGCCTTGGTGTCCGGGATGCCATTGGCTGAGGAGTCTGTCACACAAGTCAGATGATTCCCAGTCTTTTTAAAATAACACAGCTTTATGTGATGCAGTACATGGTCAGTGCTCATCAAGTGCATAAGTTATTGGACTGTCCAAAACAAAATGCAACCTCCACCACGGGGAGATGGAGCTCCCCCTGAACATGTCACCTACAACAACACTCACCATATAACTCCACCTCCATGTGGAAGTGGAGAATGTGGAAAGGAAGAGGCAGAAACTTCCTCCTTCAACAGTGAAGGCAGTGATGCCTGTTAGAGGTGTGGCAATATGTTCACTAGCTGACGATGGCAGTGACACAGTGCAGAGGCTTGGGAAGGCGAACAAGGAACATCATGCCCACCATATCTAATGTGTCCATGAGCAGACAATTTAGAAACAAGAACAACGATTTTACGACCACACAAGCTCAACTCCTCCACTAACTGGCAGAGAAATGAAGAACCCCAAATAGTTGCTCTAAAATTTTACCTTTCTCTCTCTACAGTCAGAAAGCCCTACTTTTTAAAATCACAGCTATGCTATCTATGAAGGTGGTGACACAGGTGCTGTCATCATCATCATCATCATCATCATCATCATCATCATCATCATCATCAACCTAGATTGGAGCTTTCCGGAACTATATAAAGTGCAAAATCATGGAGTTGTGGACAACTGAAGACTTTGATGTTTTGAACATACACCACCCATTTGTCATTGACAAAGAATGCCCAGTGAGTCTGAAACTAGACAGAAACTTGACTACTGTCTGTACAAATTTTTTATTTTTTTTTTTCTCTTTCTTCGACCCTGTTGACAGATCTTCAGCTGTTATGGTGTGCCACTCACCAACTGCTCGTAGGTATAGTTATAGGACTACTGTATGACTTTGTTGAGGCCCCATAACACTTATAAGTGTGTGTCTCACGTAGCATTAGAAGGTGTAGATGAACAGTTTGAAAAAGTTGGGACAAGCAAGTGGATGAACAAGGGTTGCTAGGTAATGGTATCATGGTCAGAGAAGGTTCTGTCATTTGCTTGTTGAGTTAAATGAGATGCATAGTGTTCTGTAAGATTAGCATACCTCATGTTGCTCTGACCATAGACATACGGTATGTACTGTATGTAGACACCGCATTGGACACTTCAGCCCTTTGCAGTAATACATCAATGTGCGCACCATATTGGGACCAGCAAAACTGGCCTGTAACCCGATACATGTGAACAGGGAAGCTGCTGTATTTCTGGATAAAAAGTACTGTAATTTCTACATTTCTCAACCAATTTCAGTGAGTCGTTATTGTATTACAAAGTTTATAATCTACGTGGAGTAGAAAAAAATAAAGTTTTGTCTCCAGTTACTTAGAATCCTGATATGCTATAATCACTGCTAGATGCTCAGGAGGTGAGTGTGTACCGAAGGCTGACATGAACTGAATAACTTACTGACGTGATAGAAAATTAGCAATTTAGCAAGGAATTGTTAAAATTCAGGTTTGTCAAGTATGGCTGTGGATCGTTTTTTCTTGTTTAAAGTTAATTTTTGTAGAGAGGTCCCTGTATAATATAATATAATATAATATAATGTACAATGTAATATTTTCCTCTGTTTTAAAGATAATCAATCATTACCTTTATCACTGCTACTGCAATTACTATTATGTTCATTTTCAGGCACATAATATTAAGAGCAATCAGAATAAGAAGCAAATAGTTAACACATCTGTGTCTAAAGTTAATCTTACCCATGGCAAAATATCTTTAACTACTGTAACATCAATACCAGTTGGTGGTGTTTAATTTGTGCTGCTAGATAATCTCTACAACATGTTAGCACACCTAAAGCAACTTAAAAAAGCATTGAATATGAAAAAAAGTTGGCTAGCATTAATATTGCTGTTAACATACTGTTCAGACATAACATCAGTTTTATTGTTTGCAATATTAGACTCGTTACTATATCATACATTTTGTGTTTTATGTTATGTTACATATAACATAATATCTATAAACTAACATCAGCTTCACAATGACAAATGCAAGCTAGCTCTTATCTGATTAGCTATGTTACGTATGCAAATGTTTTGATAATATGAAAAAAATGGAACAGGAAGACGTAATAGTACGACTGTTTAATATTAACTTATTATTGATTGAATTCCACCATATTAAAGGACAGACTGATAATCTATGAACCAGAATCAGTGATGTTAAGGTAACAGTTTTTACCAAAACGTTTGGTAAAACAATATGTAACTTTAACTTAACATTACTCCTTGGAGATCATAAACCCTGTAATATAATAGCAACTCATTGAAATTGGCTGATAAATGTAGATGTTATGGTGCTTTTTATTCAGTCACACAGCAGCTCCCCCATTCACTTGTATGTGCTTTCAGGTCCAATATGGTGCCTCTGTTGACGTATATGCTACAGGAGTCAATATGGCATGTATACATGCCTGCCAAACTATTATCAAATAACCTATCAAGTCCACCACACTGATTTGGATTTGGGATTGCTATTGTTCAATTTTTGCATGTTTTGAAATTAAAATATTTTGGACTTTCTGATACAAACAATGCAAAATAAAGTGTTGAATTCCTGCATGCTGTCAACACAGTGCACAGGTAATTAATATGTTTTGACACCTGATGGTCTGTTTTATACAGAATCCCTGAAAGCCAAGCAAGAACAGAGTCCCATTCAATCTATGGCAATTTAGCCACAAGTAATATGTGTTCCAGTTCACCCTTGCATGCTTGTACAGGCTGCTTGCAGCTATATTCCTCTTTGCTTTCCTTTTTAGTGTTGTCCGAGCTGTTTAGTTAATGTCCAGCCAGTCCTTTATGGAGCTCTACGTCTATGGAGCAGAGGACCACTTATTCTCCTGTAGTGAGGAGGACATTCATAATGAGGAGGAATGCCACAAGCGCACCTGTCCATGTGATGAAATTGTTTTTGAGTTGTGCTGTATTTTGATGGATGAGAATGAGCTGCAACCCCCCAAGAACATTGAAGAGGGCAATGATCTATACCCGAAACTGAGACAGAAAAGTCTTGATCTGCTTTAGAGTTAACAATATAGTTTTTCTAGAAAATAACAATGAAGTCAATGATTACAATAAATGCAATGGTAATTATCACAAATGAAATTAATTATTTTATGTAGGTTTACTGGGTTTAACTATTAAAATCATCCATTTTGAGCTAAATACAACAAATCCTGATCTGTATTTACAGTGTAGCTTGATTCGGCATAGACGTGAATGTTTACTGTTGCTATGGCAACAAGCAACAGGTGACATTATTAGCTAGTTTACCTTAATCTTTCTAACAACCTTAACTAATGTGTTGTCACAGGTTTGACTGTCCAAATAGCAATGTGTCCAGTATGCCTCATAACCAAACATCATAGCCTTAATTTCCTCAAACAATGTCACAAAACACAATATAAATGAACATTACAGTAAATCATTACAGTCCACTTAACCTGGGTTGTACCTGTTTTTTTAGCCACAATCAACAGTTCTAGCTCGCAGGCCAGTGGCTAACCTCCATATCTAAAGCTAACAGTAAATTAAAATGCATTTCTAGCCAAATGAAAGACGTGGCAGTATTGTTACAATACTTGCTTACAGAAAATATGACATTACACCATTTCACAGTTGTAAATGTTCAGATGTGTCCCAGTTTATTTCCTGTTACAGTGTATGTGAATGACATAAACTAACAGGAAGTTAACATGGACACAAGCTGTTGTGTCCAAAAAATAAGGTTTATTTTATTCCCTCCTTTTAGCATTTACAGTATAAGCATAATATAAATGTTTCATAAATGGTTCATAAGACACTATATTGTAATTGTAGGCAGATTTAAGTGTGTATGTATTTGTCAACAACTACAACTTGTTGACAAACAAGTTGCAGGCGGTTGGAGCCACGGGCCACCGTCACCCTGGGCCATTCAAAGCCAACCCAGAGCTAGTGCACCGCAGGAAATGCAATGCATTGGCCAGCCAGTCCTGAGGGGGCACCTCGACCTGCCCGGCAGACTGTGCAGACCCCACCCGTTGAGAAGTGTAAAGACATTTTTGGCTCCTTATGAAACTCTGGCGGGCTGGATATCAGATCACTTTGATTTCATCTGAATTAGGTTACATGATGGTTGACTATGATTGGACAAAAATCCAACATGTTATGCCATATAGACATTATTGCCAACATTCTATGACCTTGATACCTGGCTTAGATATTACCACTTTATGATCATGAAACCATGTGTGTTGTAATAATCTGCCTGCTAAAATAAAATAAAAAATAAATAAATAAATAACAGTTTACTCAACTTCTGTACAAAAGCACAAAAACCAACAATGTATACTTAGAGTTAGTTGATCAGCTCATGAATGGACACTCTTACTGGAGGCACCCAGGACCAGCTGCAAACACCCTTTCCTTTGTTTTAAACAAATAACAGTGCCCACATGCTGCAAACGACACCCAGGTAATACCCAGGCCGCTGTCCAGGAGCAATTGCTCAAGAACTAATTTCACCTGTCTCCACTGATTGATATTGACTGAAGGAGCAAGATCAAGATCGGCACCCAGAGTTTTCCTAGAGCGGCTAATGTGTGAGGAGGAATGTCCTGTATACAGTGTAACCATAGTGCTAAAACTAAAGCTATTGCACCTAAATATTTATTGAACAAATCCATAACTTAATCGTCACTTCTAATAACTATCTAATTTGTTTGTAAATCTGATCAGTTAATTTGTCTGTAATTATTATTCACAAAACTCTCATGAACTCCTTCACATCGCACTAACACGGCAGGTTGCATGTTTCTTGCATTACAAAACAGTGAATTTGTGTGATATTTTGCTGTATTATGACAAAGCGAAACAATCTGCAATATTGAAAACTTTAACAATGAGGATGCAGCAACTCAGTGTTCAACCAGACTTCATTTTCCTCATGTGCTAAAACACAACAATGCACTGAGCTCGTAAATAATGTATAGTGGTAAGCCATTTTTCTTCAGTGGTCATGATTCAATATACTCAAAGCATCTATTACAATGCCAAAGCATGAATTCCAGAGGAAATGCATGGTTTTTTTTAGCAGCCACAAGGTCAAAGCGTATCCAAATGCATCTCCTGTTTTTGTTGTTACAGACGCAGCACACTATTTGCAAGGTAATATTAAAGCTTTTTCCAGAAAAGGCATGTCAAGGATCCCACCCCAAAATGACCATTTGTTTATCAATTACTTCCCTGTGTTACCTTGAAGTCTTATAGATTCTATTTAAACAGTGGATTTGTCCAGATTCTCACAAATTAGTAGCCCATCTATGAAAGGCCGACACGGTTTATATGGAAGTGTTTTAAATAGTAAGGTTTTAGCGCAGGTGCATGTTTTTCAAAAGAAGTGAGTACTGGATAACTGAAATTAGATTATTATTATTAGATTATATATATTATTAGATTATACTACATGAGTTGTATGAGAGTTTGCAAACAGATATCTTGATATACTTTTGCTGTTGTTAAACATGGCCCACATTTACTTCAATTCATCAAGACTTCTCTCCGTTTTTTTGATTTACCATGGAGGCATGCGAGAATTCAAGGTAACATGGGGTGAGTAATATACAAATGAGCATTTTGTGAAGTATTCCTTTTAACGTCAATAAAACATCTACATATACTGCTGGTTCTTGCTCTGTGCTGCAACAAATAGAGAAACAAAAGAGTAAACAGGAGGGACACACTGCGCACAGCAGCAACTTAAACAAGTATCTGTTTGTCCTTACTTTAGTTCAAACTATTCTCTCAGTGCTGAACATTTTCTGTCTTTAGTAATTGATCTATAAATCCAGTCTGTTATGGCGACTGCATCAAATAAATGCACAGATCGAATATTTAATATTAAGCAAACATCTATTTACTATAGGTCTCATAATTCAATTGAACACCACCAATTTCAATATATTTAGGTTCAACTGGTGCAAAACGTTGAACAATAACAAATACCCTTGTCGGCACATGTACTGTACATCACAAATTGCATATAATTTGAAGCTACATAAAGCCTGCACATTTCCTACAGCAGCTTGTATGACTATGTACATTTTATTACCTCCATCTTCACCAGCATTTGTTTGTTTGTCTGTCTGTTAGCAGGATTACTCCAAAAGTTCGATTTTTTTTTTTTTTTTTGCAGGGGTGGGGTGTGGCACCATGAACAATCCATTAAATTTTAGTGGTGATCAGGATTCAGGAATTTTTGTAAAGGATTCTGATTGTACTCGGGCACATTGACGGAGGTCTGTGCTCTCCAAGTGTCATTCTAGTTGCATTTGCTATAATGCAGCCTGCAGTCGTCTGGGTTTAGACAAATGACCCAAGAGAAGCACATCCTGAAACAGAAGATCGTTAGGCCATGCTAAAGGCATAGCACCTTCATAGCCTTAGGGTTGAATACATTGGGACTAACATTTTGAAGCATGCATGCCTGGAGGACTATCCACAATGTCCATACATTTCTGGTACAGCCTGGAAACTGTTCTGAAATGCCTGGAAATGGAGCAAAACTAAATCTGTAAGCCAATGTATCTTTTGTCATTTAGTCGAGCAGCTTTTTACAGGTTGCATCTCCAGCGCAAGGTGATGCATAATGTTAATTAAGAAACTAAACTTCCTGTGGTTAGACACACATCAGACACAGAAACTGCACTTTTTTTGTCATTGAGCTAGTCTAGCATCTCTGCTGGAAGAAAAGCTGTCTTTAACAGTATCAGCTGCTTTCATACACAAACCAAAGTTGAGATTAATCTACAACTGAGGCCAAATACCAGGTCCTCCTTTATTGACCTGCTCTGTTTCTTGTCATGAAAAGCATTACAGCCTGTAGGATGAGACACAGCAGAGAGATGTGGTGTCATATCTACGACTTACGTACAGTATGTAGTATGTATGTATGTAAAAGAAAACACCCCATACAATACATGCATTTAAAGGTTCTTTATCTGACATTAAGAATATTAATAAAGCAGCAACTATCGGCTCTGTCTAACTCAACCGGTTCTCATCCCAACTCATCACATAGTATCAGTTTTTCAGTTGCAGTAAACTTGCTTAATGTAGTGAATTAAACAAAATCAGTTTTTTTTAGGTTTTGGTGATGTAATCTCTTAGGTTTATGGAAAAAAACAACATGGTTGGACTTAATTACTATGTTTGTACAGTGAAAATGTGACAGGACACAAACAATCAACTAATTGTAACGTGAAAGTGAAACTTAAGAAAAGAAAAAAAAAGAAATTTCTTTTTTTTTCCCCCCCTGGGGGAATTTTTTTTTTCCCCCTCTTTTTTTCACATTCCACATATTATATAATATATATTTCTATGGAGAGAGTTCTGAGAGAGTGGGGCCGCCCCTCCCAACCCCCCCACACAGTTGGGGGTTTGGTCCCTTCCCCAGGGCCCCCCGGCAGTGCCCAAGAGGTAAACTGGCCCCCCCCCCCCACCCATTTGGTCTTGGTCCATGGGGGATTTGAACCCGGGTCCTCCACATCCTAACCCAAGTCCTTACGGACTGAGCTACTGCCGCCACGGGTCACAAACGTTGGTCTCATGGATGAAAGCCTTGTGTTTATTGGTCCCATCTACCTTTTGCTCGTTTTCTCTCTTTAAACTATGTCACCACAGTACCGGGCCACTTTTCCTGAGTGATGGAATCCCAGGTGCATCTCATACCAGAGCTAAAGGTTGCCTTGTGCGATGGTATCCAACAACGACGGCTGTAACAGAGCTTCAGTATTTGATGCCCTGTGAATAAGAACAGGCTGTGTAGCTGAGCTGAGAATGAAATCCCTCTGTGTGTGTTGCAATCTGAGCTTCTCTGTGCTCTGTGCTTTGTTTACATAATTAGTGCCATAGATTGTATGTAACGATGGATGACATGACAGCTCCCCAAAAGTGAGAACAAGATATCTGGATCGCTCCCTGGTGGCTGGCTGCAGCACAGGTCATTAAATCAAAGTGCATATCAATTTTTATTTTTTTTCCAAATATGTTTTCTGTCATTTTTCATTCTCATCGCGCTGATGTAGGGGTGTCAGAATTCTCCAAATCCACAATTCAATTTGACTTGCAATGCTTGCAGGCCATGATTTTATGCAGTTTTTGATTTTAACATGCTATGGTTTGGCATATGGAGTCTTGTTTCATAATGCTTAACAGATCCTTGGTTTCATGCCCTGACTACTGTCATTTACACAGTTCTACGCAGAGAACTGAACTCCCTTTCTGTTGATGTGTTTCAAAATTTCACAAAACAATCTACAATATAGAAAACTGCATATTTTCAATACCAGTATCTGTGTGACCCACCTCAGTACATAATCATTACAAAAACAAAATAGAACTCCTTCCGCAGTGCATTACAAGAGTGCTGTAATCTACAAAAATACAGTTTTGTTTTCATTTACTGTTGTGCTTGTTTCTCCTCTCTTTTTTTTCTGTATCTCCTTTGATCACCACATGTCACTGGCAGAGGCGGAACTTGTGTGCACAGATCAGAGAGACAGCACTCAGCAGTCTGCTAGCTTGTTGCTGCTCTGATTCAATGATGTTGACCTGGAAAAATGTGCATGTAGGCTGAAACTCAACTGTGGTGTTCTGTCAGGAGACGCAGTGACATAATGTTAAAGCAAGTACAAGTAAAAGGGCTTGGAGCAAGGAAAAGTAACTAACTAACTAAAGTCCACAAGCCTCTAGGCTAATTCATCCATCTGTAAACCGCTTATGCTCTTCAGGGTCGCGAGGGGTGGTGGAGCCAATCCCAGTTGATACTGGATGAAGGCGGGGTACACCCTAGACAGGTCACCAGACTATCACAGGGCTGACTCATGAGAAAGGCCGTTCAGACTCACATTCACACCTACGGGCAATTTAGAATCATCAGTGAACCTAACTTGCATGTTTTGTGGGACCTTGTTGTGACTGTAAGAGGAAACTGGAGAACCCGGAGAAAACTCAAGCTAACACGGGGACTACATGAAAACTTCACACTGAAGGCTGCCATTCCCCATCAAGCCTGCCTAGTCCTGAGTGCTGCACTGAGTAGTTTAAGTTTGCTGTTCCAAAATTCAGATCTAATATGTACGGTCAGAACATGGTAGCTTATGTTGATAAACAGGATTTTTATGGTAGTTTACAGTTTTAACCATGAGTGAGAAGGCTGTTACTTTTCATGAGTACAGCTGTATTATGCATTCAGCTACTCAGGGATGGAGAGAATAAATAAATAAATAAATAAAGATTCTGTTTTTGATTTCACTGGCTAAGATCAGAAACTAATTTCGATCAGTTTCTGATGAACAGTACAGTCAACACTGGGACACCCCTAGTTGGACATGAGGAAGTGATAGGGATCGTGAATACAACTCTGAACTTCACTGAAGATTTCCAAAGCATTCCTCAACACCTCATTCACACAAATAAAGATTTGTATCAAAGCACATCTTGTTTTCAGGATTTTCATTAATATTTCATTAAAGTAAGGGATAGACATTCATAAGATTCTTCTCAGCAGATGCTCCCCATGTAATGAGAAAACAAACTTTGTCTCAGGAAAGTTCAAAGAATCCTCATTCCCTGTACATTTTTTTTTTCTTTCAAAAGTTACAAAAGTGTTTTAAGTCAACAACTGCACAGACTAAGGTAGGACAACCTCTTTTGAAAAAGCACTTAACTCAGGACATAGTTATTATGAAGACCACGCTGTTGCTGTGGTGTTACAGGGGTAGTCAATAAGAGGGAAACAGCAAGGCTCATTAAAGCAGCAGAACTGAAGCCCTTAAAGTTGGGATCGCTGTGTTGCTACCACTTGATGTTGATTCAGAGTCCTTGGCAGCTTCTCTGCCACTTCAAGTCCTTTTGATACATACACTATGCATTACACAGCACTCCAAGAAATCCTTTCTTGCAGTGTGGCTTAACGGCAGTCAGTCCACTCCCTGTGAGCAGTCACCATGGAAGCAGATGCCCTATATTCCTGAGGGTATCAGCTGACAAGGTCACTGGGCTGATTGATGTTAGCCTCCAGAGTCCTTCTCTGTGTACAGGTTCAACACCAATCTCCATTTCTGAGGTACTAGAGAGGAGAGTGCCTATGGGGACGAAAGACACTACCACCCCCCCCATGGACTCCTGATCTGTTTTCGCCATAAAGGTGGCAGTATGTACTGTATTCATTCATTTGTAAATCAGTGTCCCTCCCTGCAAAATAATCTCATGCAAAACTTTAACATGGTGGTAACTGAATGTTAACTCTGTATTCATCTTTAGTGTTGGTACGTGTGTAATCAGGCCAAACCAGCATAACCCCAATGTATGGCCTAAAACCAGTGCCAGCATGGGAGAAACATGCCCCTCTATCCAAACAAACAGCAGAACTGCCTACACAAATATATACTATTTCACTACTGCTACGGCAACTGTCATTATGTACACTACTCAAAAAATAAATAAATAAATAAATGAAATAAAGGGGACACTAAAATAACACATCCTAGATTTCAATGAATGAAAATCTTTATTAATTACATAGTGGACTATGTTGACAACAAAATAACATAAAAATGATCAACGTAAATCAAAATTATTATCCCATGGAGGTCTGGCTTTGGAATCATACTCAAAATAAAAGTGGAAAATCACATTACAGGCTGATCCAACTTGAGTGGAAGACAAGTCAAAATGAGGCTCAGTAGTGTGTGTGGCCTCCACGTGCCTGTATGACCTCCCTACAGTGCCTGGGCATGTTCCTGATGAGACGGCGGATGTTCTCAAGAGGAGTCTCCTTCCACACCTGGATTAAAGCATCAGTCAACTCCTGGACAGTCTGTGGTGCAACGTGGCATTGGTGGATAGAATGAGACATGATGCCAAAGAGGTGTTCAATTGGATTCAGGTCTGGGGAACAAGCAGGCCAGTCCATAGCATCAATGCCTTCATCATGACACACAGCCACATGAGGCATCGCATTGTCATGCATCAGAAGCAACTCAGGACCCACTGTACCATCATATGGTCTCACAGGGGGTCTGAGGATCTCATCCCGGTACTTAATGACAGTCAGAGTACCTCTGGCTAGCACATGGAGGGCTGTGCGGCCCTCCAAAGAAATGCCTCCCCACACCATTACTGACCCACTGCCAAACCGGTCATGCTGGAGGATGTTGCAGGTAACAGAACGTTCTCCACGACGTCTCCAGACTCTGTCACGTCTGTCACGTGTTCAGTGTGAACCTGCTCTCATCCGTGAAGAGCACAGGACGCCAATGGCGAAACTGCCTGTTCTCTGGCAAATGCCAGTCGCCCTGCAAGGTTTTAGGCTGTAAGCACAAGCCCCACTTGTTGATGTCGGGCCCTCATACCACCCTCATGGAGTCTGTTTCTAACAGTTTGAGCAGAAACATGTGTATTGGTGGCCTGCTGGAGGTCATTTTGCAGGGCTCTGGCAGTGCTCCTCCTGTTCCTCCTTGCACAATGGAGGATCTAGTGGTCCTGTTGCTGGGTTGTTGCCCTCCTACGGCCCCCTCTACGTCTTCTGGTGTACTGGCCTGTCTCTACCTCATCCATGCTCTGGACACTGTACTGACAGACACAGCAAACCTTCTTGCAACAGGTTGTATTGATGTGCCATCCTGGATGAGCTGTGCTACCTAAGCAACTTCTGTGGGTTGTAGACGCCGCCTCATACTACTTCAAGGGGTGAGAGCACTGACAAAATGCAAAAGTGACCAAAACATCAGCCAGAAAGGATGAAAGCAGAGAAATGGTGTGTGGTCACTACCTGCAGATCCACTCCTTTATAGGGTTTATCTTGCTAATTGCCTCTCATGTCCAACTGTTGTCTGTTCCATTTGCGCAACAGCAGGTGAAACTGATTCACAATCAGTGTTGCTTCCTAAGTGGACAGGTTGATTTCACAGAAGTGTGATTGACATGGAGTCACATTGTGTTGTTTAAGTGTTCCCTTTATTTTTTAGTGTATTACATTCACATACAAAGGCCGTACGGAAATTCAGCACAAAAATTTGTAAAATAATTATTATGAAAGGCCTCTCTGACTTTCCACCATGTAATGTCAGAAAAACAAGCGCAACAAGAATTTAGGGATACATCTGTGTCAAAGCCCTCACTCTTATATCTGACACTGGGTACCCCGCTCACCCTGGACAGGTTGCCAGACTATCATATAGTCAACAATGAACCTAGTCTGCTTGTTTGAAGATGTTTTCTGCAACCAAGCTTAACTACCATGAACTAAATCATTAGGGATGTCATGATTAATTTAATTAATAATATTTTCAGTCAAATATAACCTACAGAATAGACGATGGTTCATGCCTTGATAACTATCAGGGCCTTGCCCATGAATCAAAGAAATCCTGTCAATCACTGTCCTTCACAGGAAAAAAAAAAAAAAAAAATGTCAGACAACTGAGAGCAGCATGAACTTTCTACAGATTGTTAGTCATTAATTCTACTCCATTCTTTAGGTGTAAATACAATCTACTGCTGAAGTGAAATGTAGAAAGAGTCCCTGATCGGACAAAGTAGCCACATCAGTAGCTTGTGCATCAATGGGACATGTGGTCATATGAGCAGGTGCACTCGAAAAAAAGACACTCCACGACATTCCATACACCATAATCATGTTGCTAATGTATGATTTTTATCCCAAATAAGACTGACTGAGACTGAGGTCTGTTTGTGTGTAGAGATGGGTGTGATGTATTCTATGTTCATATCAATATACTACACTGTATATGATATGAATATTGACAAAATTTAGTCAGAGCACAACAGTTTTAAGTGAATCTGACTTCTATAATCTGCAGCTGTAATACTTTATTGATCTGCATTTTGTGACCATATAAGTAATTTCATTTGCTTTGTGTATTAATCAAATATTGATTGTTAATACAACTAATAGTCAGTACATTTCATGTAATTTGCATCCTTCTTGACATGGAGAGCTGTGGCAAAAGGTGGCTTATTGTTTATAAAGCGTACCGATAGCTGGAGCATGTGCATCCCTCCGAGACCACCACCACTAGTGTTTGTTGGTGTATCAAAGCCTAACTTCTGCTAGATTCTGCGGATCTAGTGTTGCTTTCAGTTTCAAGTGTGAGCTTGCAGCATCCAGATGGTTGGGTAATTCAAGGTCAGGAAAAAGGACAGATAAAAATCCATGGGAAAGTATAATTGGAGACGTGTCTCCTTGTCTGTGCAAAAATATGCTTGTCTATTGTTTGATTAAAACCATGGCCTGATGCTTCTCAGCATCAATTAAGAGTTAATGAGATAGCATCATGAATTATACAGTGTGAAAAAATACTCAATGTTAATTATGATTGCATGAAAGAGAATATCACCAAGTTGAGCTGTCTTTTTTTGTGAAGACCGTGTCAATTATTTTTCTTAAAATGTGCTAGTTGGAATGTCAAAAGAAAAGTCTGAATGTGTCCTCAAAGAAAGTCTTTCCTTGATGTAGTGTATTCTCTTTGTGATTCTGCATGAGGTATCTGATACAACTACTTCATCTACTTTTTAATTATAAGTCACTTTAGTGCAGCTACATGAGCTAAACCTCAAACGCAGAGTCAGGGCGGTGGTGCTAATTGTTAGTGGAAACTCACAGTGAAGGAAATTGATTTAATCATAAAGGAAAACAAACGTATCAACTCTGACAGAGAACTGAGCCAGGACATGTTTCTACGTACTGTGCATTAAATCAACATCTATTAGTAATCTCAAATTAAATCAAAATTCAATCCAAGTTTCATCTCCAGGTCTAATGCTCACTGAATTCCATTGAGTTACGCTATACTTAAACAGAGGAGGGTCGATTTCCTATTTGATTTGACTGAAGACTTTCACTGGTCACGTTCAGACAAGAACAACTTGAGTTTATAATTCTCCATCTGTTAAAATGAACACCCACTGCAAAAAAAAGCACAACACCGTTCCAGCACTGATCTTGTGTGACACCTTTGGTTAGTTGTTGAATACAATAACTGATGCCGACAGGGCTCGGGAGGTAACAGCATCTTACCTTGAACGATGAGATGCACTTTTGTGGATTTTGGTTTCTTGTTTGTGAGGATTGAGCAGACGTAGGGTCCTTCGTCATGGACATCAACGTTTTGGATCTTGATGCTGTACTCTGTGACTGCTGTGTTTTCCATCAGAATGACGCGAGGGTCCAGAGACCATTTCTCACTTCCTGCGAAGAGAATGGTGGTGCGATTGAGCCACGCCACTCGTGATACTTTGCTGTCCACATTGCATCTGGTGGGAAGAAAAACAAATGCACATTAGAGATTTGCACAAAGCACAATGCTCTGTCTATGTTGGGCTACATGAAACCTCAAACAAAATCATCACTCTAAGAATAGTCTAAATTGTGGCATTTTGACATTCAGACCTTTCTAATGGGATGCTGTGAGAGGTTAAAGCAATTCTAGAAGGCTCAGTTGTGAAAGTGGTTATGAGATTTTGATGAGAAGGCAGTTTATGTTAACAGAGTGCACTGTAAAATTTGCATTAAATCCAAGTTGTTAAGCTCATTAAGAAGTAAGCCAGTTCTGTTAACATACATAACATACATTCTATTACACATGGAATGGAGGAAAAACAACTTTCACAGTCCAATCCTATACAATGTAAAATCCATTACCAAAAATATATATCATGAAATCATTAGATACATTATTTGTCAGTTAATGAATCATGAGTTAAACCCAGCTGACCAAATGCCCAGACAATACCTACATATACATATTTTCCAATATGCACTAAAGTTGAGCTGAGATTATCTTCAAAGTAATTATTATATATATGGCAAATAGCTAATTGCAGCAAGACAACACACCTGCATGATATCAGATTCAGGCCATGTGGTTTCATTGCCAAAGGTTTTGGGCACACGTATACTGTTATACTGAAATGTAACGTTATAGAAATGTATATATCCTTCCAACCTCTCTGGGTAAAGTATTACCAAGACTAGCTTGAAATTCACAAAAGCAGCCTGAAAATGAAGGCATTCTCTAACAATTGCATGTGACTTAATGGAGCAGAGCCAAATGTCTGTCAGATCCCGGTTGAAACTGGTCGATGCTACATTATGATTGGTCGGTTTGAGGGGCGGGACTTAGTGAAGGGTCATTTGCTTCACTACCACCAGTGGGCACTACGTTTCCAATGCCGCCAGTTGGGATGTTATTAGCAGCTGTAATCCCCGTTAATGAGCCAGGGTGGCACAACAAAGACAAAGAGACTGAAATTGACTGACTGATTCTTTATTGAAAAATCATCTGGTGGTGTGTTGAGGAATACAGAGATCTGCCTGGCATTTTCAAAATTTCACTGGGAAGTTCTGGCTTGTTTCAACTGTTCCTAGGATGGTTGGCTTTCTCTTCTGATGTTCAACTTCAAGACGGTAGGATGTGAGGAAGTTGTCACACATGAGACTATTTCACATCGACCAGCTCTGGTGTTGCGGTTGTCAAATCGGATCACCCAAGATATCACATGACATTGCTCCAGAGACACTGTTGCTCGACCGATTGGCCCTCCACTTTCTTCAATCCATAGACTGGAAATTGGTTCTCCCTTTGACATGTACACTCCAACTAACACCAGGATTCCAATATATGCATGCAAGTCATTCTGATCATTCATTCTGATCTGATTATTGTTGTTGTTGTTGTTGTTGTTGTTCTTCTTCTTCTTCTTCTTCTTATCCATCCATCGTCAACCACTTATCCTGTTAGGGGTCGCGGGGGGGGGGGCTGGAGCCGATCCCAGCTGGCATAGGGCGAAGCCAGTCCATCGCAGGGCACATAGAGACAGACAACATATAGACAGACAACCATTCACACTCACATCCACACCTATGGGCAATTTAGAGTCATCAATTAACCTAAACAGCATGTCTTTGGACGGTGGGAGGAAGCCGGAGTACCCGGAGAGAACCCACGCTTACACGGGGAGAACATGCAAACTCCACACAGAAGAGCCGCAAGCTGGAATCGAACCTGCGACCCTCTTGCTGTGAGGCGACAGCACTAACCACTACACCACCGTGCAGCCCCTCTTCTTCTTATTATTATTATTATTATAATTGTAGTGGAACAGGAGGTATGCAAATGTAACAAGACAGAGCTCAGCTCAGAATGCACTGGGGTATTTACAGCACATAAAATCAGGATTTGGCAAAACATTTATAGGAGCATCAACGAAATAATAGAAAGACATTTCAGCTTTATGTGTGTGTGTGTGTCAGTTTTTATTTTGGTTGTTGTTTTTCTTTTTTTTTTTTTTTTCAACTAATGGATGCTATAAATTTGGCATAGCTCTTTAAATCCAAAATACCCTGATGTGGGCAGGTGAATTCAGTTCAAAAATTATCAGTATCTAGTGTATTAGTCTGCAGGTCTCTGTATAAAATGTCACACACAGTCCATATCAAACATCAACCAGGGAGCTTCTCACATCCAGTGAGTGTTTACTAACCCCAGTCACTTACACATCGTTCACAGCAAATAAAGCAAAACAATACTTTCCTGGTTCACAGATTAACACATCCCAGCCAAAGTGCAGTCTGTGAATGCTGCTGAATACAGGGAAAATGAAGGTGTGAGGAAGATTTGAAGGAATGGGGCTGTAAATGGAAGGAGACTCACTTTCGGCAACCAGAGTAACAGTAAAGAAAGCTACAGGGAGCTTGTGACAGGAGGAAGCCAGGTGAATAAAACATGAAGTGCTATGAATCAGACAAATACCATGAAGCAGAAGAGACAAATAACAAGTAAATTACTACATTCAGCTTTCACAGTATTTGGAAAGTCATCATGGAGCTGATGTATTATGTATGTATGTATATTTAATTTAAATAATCAGGACAACCAGTCAAACAGCCTTCACACACCTTGAAAATAACAGCTACATCAGAATGCTTGTTGATTTCAGCACAGCATTCATTATCATCTCCCCATGAAACTGATGGCAAACTTATCACTTTGGACTTGGTTGCTACACTCTGCAACTGGATAGTGGACTCCCTCGCAAACAGACCCCAGTGAGTCCGGATTGGCAGTCCCACCTCCTCCACTCTAGTGTTGAACACCGGACACCTCCCTCCCGTGTTCAGCACCGTCCTATTCATACTGTACACCCACGACCGCAACCCCTAACATGGAGAACACTGATGAAGTTTGAGATCAACACCACCACCATCAGCCGAATTACAAACTAAGAGCAGACTTCATCCTTCCATTATCGGCAACCACTTATCCCATTCTGGGTTGGGGGGGCAGAGGTCGCCAGACACATAGAGACAGATAGCCATTCACATTCACACCTAGGGGCAATTTAGAGTCAATAGTTATGCCAACCTGCAAGTCTTTGGACTGTGGGAGGAAACAGGAGTACCCGAAGAAAACCCAGGCTAATGTAATTCAAACGTTCTGAGAAAACCTTACTTCTGCACAGTCTCATGGCTGTTTTCAGGGTTTAGAAAATAATAATCTGTGACAGGCGACTTTGGCTCACGTGTGCCTGTTGACTGTTCCTATGCTCCGGCTGGTGGACAGTGCTTGGTATTTCCCTCAGCTGATCTCAACAGGAGCACTGGAGGGCACAGGGGTACATTTTGTCAGACTGTCTCATGCACTACTAAAAAAAAAAAAAAAAAAAAAAAAAAACGTTCAGCTTTCAGGTTGTAAGGGCTTCGGCTGTTGGTAGTTGTTGTTGTTGTTGGTTTTGCTTAAGTATGCCAAATAGTAATTTTGTGGTTTATTATTGTTCAGATGATTAAGCTAATGCAGCTAGTATTATTTTTTGGGGGCAGCAGTAGCTCAGTCTGTAGGGAGTTGGCTTGGGAATCGGAGGGTCACCGGTTCAAGTCCCGACATGACCAAGAACTGAGTGTGAACTGGTAGCTGGAGAGGTGCCAGTTTACCTCTTGGGCACAGCCGAGGTGCCCCTGAGCAAGGCACCAAACCCCCAACTGCTCGGGGCGCTTGTCAGGAGCAGCCCCCTCACTCTGACATCTCTCCATTTGATGCATGTATATGGGTCCTGTTTGTGCATGTGTGTGTCCCGGGTCTGCATGTACCGTGTATAAGTAAAAAACAACAGAGTGTAAAAATTGAATTTCCCCTAGTGGGATGAATAAAGGACTATCTTCTTCTTCTTAGTATGTGCTAACATTCCATCTACACCAGGCACAGCTCCAATGCCATCATCAAGTTCGCCAATGACACAGTCATTGGTCTGATAACTGATAACAACACAATGACACGGGTGAGGTGATGTCATGCTCCACATGGTGCCAGAGAATTAACCTGAATCTTAGAAAACTAAAGAGCTGATCCTGGACTTCAGCAAGAAGGCTGAGCACACACCCATAACCATCAATGGAGTGGCCCTGGAGTCAGTAGCTTCAGGTTTCTAGGTGTCCACATCTCGGAGGACATGTAGTGGTCTCTGCATGTGAACACATTGGTGAAGAAATCCCAGCAGTGCCTTTACAACCTATGGAGGCTGAAGAAATTTGGAATGTCCTTACCTGTACTGAGGAACTTCAACAAATGCATTATTGAGAGCGTCATGACCGGCTGCATCACCACCTGTTATGGCAACTGTACCGAGCAGAGCAGTGGTGCAGTCGGCCCGATGGCTCATAGGTGGCGTGCTGCCTAACTTGGAGAATTTACACACGAAGAGATGTATAGGTTCAACAAGTTCATTGCTGATCCCAGCCACCCAAGCCACAGCCTCTTCATCAGGAAGCAGTCCAAGAGGAAGCCTGGCTACATCAAACCATACATTAAACCAACCGCCTCAGGAAAACCTTCTATCCTCAGGCTATCAGGATGCAAGGCTGAGACTCACAACTGAACCTAACCCACTAGAGCCACCTGTCTCTAGCCATTCATACCCACCTCCTACTTACCTACCACCTCCTCACCCTCAGTTACACTGCACTTTATTGCACCACACACTTCAGAAGGCTTCAATTCTATTTATTTATTGTGAAGTGCTTACATAAGTACATGTTGTACTGGGAGAGAGAAAGAGAGAGAGAGAGAGAGAGAGAGAGAGAGAGAGAGAGAGAGAGAGAGAGAGTGTGTGTGTGTGTGTGTATGTGTGTATACATGCGTGCAGGTGGGTGGGTGTACATTATATTCTCTTATTATATTTATCTTACGATTGTGTTTGTATTCTCTACCTCATATTTGATGTAACAATAACAGTTTGTTATTGTTGCTGATATAATTATAATGATGATTACACTTTACTCTCATTATTGTTATTCAGTTGAATGCTTGATCGTATCTCTAATGTACTGTATAGGGATGAGAGAGCAACAGGGAACACAGAAGGAACAAAGAATCTTAACCTCTTTGAGATCAATAAACTTGAACTTGTCACTTGTCTCACAAGCCTTATTAGAACTAAACAGGACTTCAGATATCTTCCACACATATGAACAAAACATGAATTTTGGACCAATCACAAATCTGAATGATTAATTCAATCACAGTTATTTTTTTAGGAAAAGCCATACTTTTATTTGGCACCTCATTTATTTATTTATTTATTTGTCAAAATGGATATGTTACCAACTCTATTCCAATGAAAGTAGCTAGCAGTGGTCCAAAAGTCCCTAAATCTAAAGGGAAAGTCATCAAATCTGCAACACTAACAGTCCCTTCAGGCCTTTCTCCAAAAACACTCTCAGATATCATAACGAATGTCAACAACAAACATGGATATTGATAGTGCTCACAGCTGTCAAGCTAACAGACGCCGTTGACCCACAATGTGTGAAATGTAGAGCTTAAAATTACTATGATTGTACAGTGAAAATGTGATGTGACGTTGTGAACGTGGGACACGAATAATCAGCTGATTGTAAAGCGAGAGTGATACGTAACACATAGGACACAAACAGCAGCCTCTTGGATGAATTCCTTGTGTTTGTTGTATGCAAAATAAATGTATATTGAATATAAATCCATTTGACACCAGTCCTGTTTTGGGCAAGTTTATATAGTATGAATGAATAGCTACTGAATGCATATTTTGCAGAATAATACTTTTCCATTTTCACTCTGTTTAAGTTAGTGTGTGTGCAGACCTGAAACACACATACATGCATTAATGGAGAGGCACACATCTACTGTGGGTATGGCATAGAACAAGTGAGTGTGTGCACACAAGTACACACACACACACACACACACACACACACACACACAGTAATGTGGATACTGGTCATTCTCCAAAAAATGCTCCATTGTTAAAATCAAACCTACAGTATGCCCTTGTACAGGATATTACTATATTATTTATGACTATCTCCAGGAACCAGTTTTTCACAGGGGTTATTCATTTTGGAGAGAAATGCTCCAGTGGCATATCCTGGCAACAAACAGATAAAAATATGACGTTAATATTAAGGTTACCACAACATAGTTGAAAAGCACTGCACACAATTGAAAAAAAAAAAACTGAAAAAAGCACTTACTAAGTATTCCCTTAGTATATAAATAATGTAGGAGAAAAACGAAATGTTATATCCCTCTCCTTGTATTTCCCTGGCAGGTTCTTAGGTGGTTCTGTAGGTTTTAGTTGAATGCATGCCAAGTAGAAAGACTGAAGGTGGATGTACAACAGAAGGAAGCTTTTTTAATCCATTTCATTAGTCTTTCTCTGTAGTTGCTCTGTGAAGATGGTGAAGGAAGTTTTGTTGAGAGTCCACGCTGCGTTCAGCATTTTCCTGCTTCATATTCATAATGGTGTACATATTCACACTGGGAGCTGTTCAGTTCAGTCCCCCTCTGTTAACCACGGAGTCACTGCTATAGAGGTCCCAGAGGTTAAGTGCTCAAGGGCACCTTGTCAGCTGCTACTCTGGAAAGAGGAGCATTAATGATCTTTTATTTATTTATTTATTTATTTTTATTTCTTGTGGAAAATGTTCAACCCCTGACCTTCCAGTGTGTGTCTTTGACCTGACCCACTTACCTGGAGGGTTAGACTAGTCTAACTTTTTATGCAGCGAGCTAGTGTGGTGTTCTTTTTGCCTCAACAATGTAAATCATGTTGGATGCTCACAAACAATAAAAGTGCATCTGAAAAACTAAAATAAACAGTAATGTAATATTTCCACAAATAAATATATGTCGCTCCTTTTTCTTCTGCTCTGAAATACACCGTTTGTGTTTTGTAGTTCTCAGCAAAATTGTTACAGCAAGTTCTGTAGATCACAATGAGTAACCATGTGAAACGTGAGCTCAGAAACAAAAAAAATATATATAAAAAAAAAATAAAAACATTGCTGGTAGAGTTCCAGACATTTCTAGACTTCAGTGAATTACACTGGCAGTTATGGATGGATATACTGTTTATGTACTTTTGGGAAAGCGCCCTTTAAAAGAGCACATATGGTGTCCTAAACCACCTTACACTCCTGAGTCTATTTAGTTGTTTGTTTGGTTGACTGGATAAAACAAACAGTGACAGTGTCACTACCAGGTATTTTCCGCTCAGCTACAGTAGCAGCACTGTTCAGCAGGGATACAGGGAGAAATCCATCATAGAAAAGGAAGAGAAAGATTGTGTAGCCTTAGCCTGCATGGTCAGGGAACCTGCCTTTATAATTCTCATGATCATAATCCACGAAAGGTTATCTTTTCAAACAGTACAAAGAATACCTCTTTGTTTGTTTGTAGGTATACATAGTTTTGACAGGGTTTTCCCAAGTGAAGGCACCTTGTTGACAAGATAGAACATTAGGTCTCAACCCTTAACATCAGACAACTTTCAGATTGGCTGCACTTGTGAGCTCCAGTACTTGGAGAGAGGGCAACAATAGGTGATATATCAAAAACTGTTCCGCTGTAACACTCAGCTGACAGTTAGTACACTTTCCTCAATTGCACTTCATGCCAAAATGGTTGGTGCTTGGTGTCTGTGGTGACGACACTTCAAGTTATGTTTGAATTGAAATTGTCAGTGCTATCAGTGTGGCAAGATAAAGTTGATTACAGGACTATTTCGGCATATTTCATGTTCTTCATTTCATGGCACAGATCTGGATGGCAATGTTACTACTCTAGTCCAGACTGAAATTTCTCCTTTACTACTGGGTGGATTGCCCATAAGGGTGCCACTTTGTGTTGAAAAGTGGTGGGGACGTAAGAGATCAGATGAAAAACATGTTTTTAAAATTAGTAAAAAAAAAAAAAAAAAGAACAAGGTCAGGGTAGGTGATAACAGCGGGTCGGAAAAAAAAAATCCATAATGTCGCATCAAAATGGAATAGCCTAGGATACTATAGAGTTGACAATAGTAAATACTAAAACACAGACACTCATCAATATACATCACATCCACAGCGATAAGACCAAGTCAATCGAACAAAGCCAGTATCACATCCACTGTAGAAAACACTGGTGCAGTGCAGGGATTGGATTAATTATATTTATTTATCCATACTCATTTTAAAACATGTTTTTCATTCATTCTTTTAAAATTCAACACAATTAATTCATACATTTTACATAATTGAATTAACAGTAGTAGGAGGAAACACACTTAAGCAGGATTGTATTGTAGGTCACATGATATTATGTAATGTAAAACTCAGTAAATAGGATGCAATAATTTTAATGCTTGCAAACCTTAGGCTATTCTAGCTAGCTAACAATTTAATCAGTCCATTTAATGAAGCCAACAAACAGACTGTGGAGGGTTTTGAGTGACACACAAGCAGCAAAGCATGTTATTTATTTAGTTATTTTTATTTCTTTTTTTTTCTTAGCTTGTGTTACTTTTCTGTATAATGCCCCTTTGTTCTGTCTATATTTGCATCGCATTTGTATGTTTTCTTATTGTGCAAATAAACCTCAAAGTGTTCTCTTTTGTTAATTAACATTTTTGGTTGGAGCTATTTGTCATAATATTTTTAACAAATTCTGCTTTTAAAAAGTGAGAATCTTCCATTTCAAGAAGTAGTGGGAACATGTGTCCTAAATGTGGCCTATGCTGGACATTCATGGCCCAGATTGGATTAATCCTACTTAAGTGATGATCCACTGACTTTTCTTCTCATGCCATCGTAAGGTAGACATTTTTTGTCAGGTAAATGACTCCACAATTATAGTGTGAAATTTAGACATCATGTTGCCCAGAGGATGAATGCTAATTACTTCGGGGATTCCCTGACTTTTGAACTGACTTACTGACTTTCAACTGAAATAATATATATAGACAAGTATCAAATAGACTGCCACATTCATGTCCCTCTTCTGAATTGTAATAACGTTGGTGATCTGCAGACTTTTCATCTATAGTGTCATAATCAGATCAACATTTAAGTTGTCCAGCACTTTGGTTGATAATCAAAACCCCATCATCCTCAGCTGTACTTTGTGTTTAGTAACAGACCGATAGCAATATTTAGCATGCTAACATGCTAAACTGATTGAGAACATGGTAAACATTATACTTACAAAACAGCAGCATGTCAGCAATGTAATTGTGTTAGCATGCTGAAACTGACATTTATTTCAATGCACTGCTGTCAAAGTACAGCTCCCATAGGCAATGAGAAGACATCCTCAGACTTCTTCATCAGTTATTCACACATACACATACTTTATATTTTAAAATGTATTGCCTTTTTCACTGTGTACATTGTGAGGTACACTTGAGGGCTATGTTTTTCACTTTCAGCTTGTATACACACATTGTACACACTATTTCCTGTGTGCATTGTGAGAAACACTAGAAACACTATATTTAAATATATATATATATATATATATATATATATATATATATATATATATATATATATATATATATATATATATATATTATATTGTTCACTTTCAGCTTGTATGTATCCATGTACTCTATGTCAGATTCCCACATTTCCCTCTGCAAAAGTATTTCTAACTCAATAGCTGCTGTTTTCGCCCGATAATTTGCATTCTCCTAATACACTGTGCAGGAAAATTCATAAACTGTGGGTGACTTACTGTATGTCTTCTGAATTTGATGTACTGAGCAAAGTTAAACCAGACATTAGACTCTCCTCCTGTGTCAAAGTCCCATTCATTTATGTGCTTATAGTGGATTCTTATGCAATGTCATTTATCCGGTTTGTATACAAGGTCCTATCCATTTTCATTGCACATCCCTATAGCCCAAGGGTACACTCATGTCCTCTTATGTTTGCCTCTGTCCTCCTAAAACCTTTTTGGTTATATTTGATCTTGTAATGTTGCTCATTGACACAGCACGAAGCCAAAATGTGTCTGAACACAGCATTTGTAGGTGGTTAAAAGTTTCAAAGTAAAAGCTCTTGTTTTGTCACCTTAAAAGCAACAGCAACTAACCAGCACTGTTGTCAACACATGGAACATGGTGCATCCTGGGAATTGGAAATGACTACTGGAAAGTAGGACACGAATGATAAAACATAAAGGAATACACTCACGTCATGTGGTAATGTTTAGAAAAACTAATTTTCTTTGCAACACTTTAGGAGCCTGCTTGTCACAAGAATGTGCACTGTAAGAAACTTATTGTGAAATCCACACAAATTAACTGACAGCAATTGAAAAGTGACTTACTGTAAGATAAATCGCAGTGTGTCAGTGTCAGTATGTTATATCAAACACAGTAATTGGTAATAGTGTTTTAACAGTAAAACAGAACACAGTAATTAGTATTTATTGTATTTTCAGTAACAGTAACAGTGTTAGAACTGTAAAATAAAACACCGAAATTTCCAAGTACTGTGTTTGTCTCTATGATTCAGCTGTAAAATCATACACAGCCATTTCAAAGTATTGCATTTTTGTTTACAGTAAGAGTGTTAAAATATTGAATTTACAAGTTACAATATTACTTTCAGTAGTATTTGTTGAATAAAACAATTTCATTATTGTGGTATAGTTCATGTCACACTTGTAGTTTTCAGAATTATTGACACATTTTCTTCAATAATAACCACAGAGAAACAGCAAGCATTTAAACTATTTATTCTTAATTGTTGAACAGTAAAAAAACATATATAAAGCAACCATTAAACAATAGATATTAATACACAAACAACCAACAATTTAAGTTCCCTACAGCATTGGAATTGTAGGGAAATCGCCGTAGAAAGAAATGCTGTGACAAAGCTGTCGTAGACTCTGTAGGAAATTAATATCAATTTGAGGAAGGCAGCTTAAAAAGAAAAGCCCGGGACATATGGGATGTCAGGAATGCATGGTGACTACAATAACTGTTGTTTTATTTTATTTTTTGTATTTTTTTTAACAGATTTGAGCAGCTACGCAGCCCATGTGAGCCGCGTCGAGATGTGCATCAAGGCAAACGTCCAGATGTCTCCCATGCATCTCTTCTAGAGATTCAAGGTTGTTAATGTGAGCTGAGAGAGTGGAAGTGATCGTTTGACAGTACAGCATTTTGACATGACGTACATACAACAAAACTACAGTTTATGTCTTGACATCTGTAGAATATGTCACAGTGAAGATGATCTTCTGACTGTATATTGATTTAATATCAGCTACATTATTACAGATTCAGTGTCTGTATCTGTAAAATGTGTCATGGACATGATTTTTTTTTTTTGAAATCAACATGTTCAGAGCTAATTTCAAAATAAATGCCCTCAAACTTTTTTTTTTTTTTTTTTTTTTGGTCTGTGGACATAATTCCTTCATTGGTTAATACAAGGCTTTTATTCTGAAATACGTACAGGACAGTGTAGAACATGCAGTGACTTGTAGGGCTTCAGGCATGAATATGGTATGAAGTTTTAAGTGTGGATTATTACTATTAATTAGAAATAAGCACGTTCCTAACCTTTCTCTGTCTAAAATAAATATAAGTGATGTTTCTAATTAAATGAAACAGCCATTATGAAAGGCAAACTCCATGTAAAAAGAAAGGGCTGGCAGAACATTTGTGTTGTTGTGTGACTTTGGTGAATCCGATCTAAGGAAGCTAATATTTAGAATAACCTGGTTACTTTAATAGTTAGAATGTCATATGTCATAGTTTGGACATGTTAACCTAACAGGTCTTAAATGATTGAGAAAGTCTTCACAATTATATTTAAGAAGCGTCAACTACTTGTAAGTTTTCCAATTTCACTGGGTCAATGTGACAAACACACTTTTAAAGGAGAAATTCAGGCAAAGTTAATGTAAAAGAAGTGAGATGTACAAGATGTACTGTGAGCAATACTTCTGAACTAACTCCAGAGTTGAGGCTGCTTCCACCTCATATTCAATATTAAATACATAGATACTGAAGAACAGGACAGCCAAGGCAGTTGTGAAATCTGGCATGGGTGGTGAATATGGGATTACAACGCAGCCCTCTATGGACAGCATCCACTTGCTGGCAGAGCACACAATGTCTCCTACAAAACTCACATAGAAAACAACAATTCAATTAAAATACAGTAATGTCTGCAGACCTTCTTCACTTTTATCATGTGTGGAATTGAAAATGGACCCCGTGACATATTTGAAATGGTACTTTATTTAAGCCGAGGTAACATATAAGTTACCTAACTGTATTTAATATGTTATGATATGTTAATTGCATTTATCTGCAAAGGGCTATTTTTATTGGGTGAGTTTTTCCTACCACAATGAGTCAGTGGGAAGGGAGAACTGGGCCTCGGCATCAGCAGGAGTTGTAGTTGCCTATGAATGTTAAAATTTAGATTAACAAAAGCATAGAAAACACTCCAAATTAGTCTGTAACTGTAGTCTGCATTTTTTAATTTGAAGTTTTAAGGGGAATTTCCTTTTTCTTCAGCCTGGTTTCAAAATGATCAAATGGTAATAATGTGCTAGCCAAAAAGCAATACATTAAAAACATAAAAGCATATTTTAGGGTTTCTATTTAGAGTGCATATGAATGCAAATGTGTATACGCAGACCTATTTGATCGCAGGGTAGAGAGCGTTTATTACATAAAGATTGCCAACACAGTAAAGAGTTTCTGTCTTTCTTTGCCCCAACAACTGATAAACCACCGGTGACATCTATGTGGTGCCCACTCTACAAGATGAAAACAGGAATTGTGAGGAGGTTGAAATACTGCACTCTTGTCAGGGCCCTGCGTACTTTTACAACTGTTCTAGAATACAAATAGAGACAAAAAACTTACATCAGCAAGGAGAAAAAGGACGTTTTCTGCATCTTTGAAAAGTGTCATCATGACCAGCATCGCTGCAAGACCATTGGTGCCCTCTCAATCCTCCTTCAAGGCTTCTTTCAGGACAGCTTTGACATCCTGACCCAGCTTCATCAGCTGACTCCTGAAGAAGTCCAGGAGCCTCTTCCCCTTTTTGTCAAAGTCTTCATTTAATCTTGCATACAATTCAAAACCAGTGAGGGTGGTGAACAGGGAATGCAAGAACTTCCAAGATCGGAGAAATGACCACTTCTTACTTGTGTTCAGAATGCTGAGGTGGGTCTGGGATTGTCATTACCTCCTTCATCCTCCCCCTCTCAGTTGCCCTTAGACCCTCTTGACCATTTTTTCCCCCTCTTTTCTTCAAGTTCTCAAGGTTTCCCCCTCTAGGTATCCCTGTGGCTGCCAACTAATACACCCATAACTGTCAATTCTAGCACATTTGGCAGCTGATGGCTGGTCATCATCACATGTCTGAGAGCATCTGGGCTCCCTCAGACAGGACAAAATGTTGCTTCTATCGCTAAACTCAATTCTGGTCTGAGCTGATTCAGTAAACTGAAGTAACTGCATCAAAATATTTTCCCCTTCTCAGTTTTATCCAAAATGCTACTTGGATACTTCTGGGTTATAACTGTTGCTGCTGTTGTCTTTACATGTCAGATTCAAGGAGTCTTCTCTTGTGGAATCAACGGTGACTTTCAACATGTGTCGGTGATCTTCTGCCAGTGGCCTCTCACCAGCATCAATGGCTTTTTTTGAGAGTGGGCCTCATTTTGTACCATGGCACCTGGAACTTGTCCAACCAATGGCTGTTCTCATGCCCAGTGGTTATTTGACTGGGAGAAGACCCAGTGCTGGAAGAAGCAACAGGTGAAGCCTCAGGTGAAGAGGGGCCGACTGGGAATTTCTCGGATCTGCATACAAATCAATATAAGTACAGAATAAAAATTCAATTCATCAACCTCTGTTTCCAGTTTATCTCTATTTAACTGTGGTAGCACAGCCTGTATGGCACTCTCAATGGAGTTCATTCTTTTTTTGTCTTTTACCTGTGACACACACAATGATGCATGACATTCAAGTGGAGGTCAAACTGATTATATGCAGGTTGCAGCAACAGAAACAATCCCTTCAAACATGTCCTGACCCAAACAGGGGTTGAGGCCTGGCTGGCAAATATGATAATACCCCAGCTGATTGAAAACTGAGTCAAACTTTACCCCACTGGCAATTTTCTGATTTAATGATGCCTGTGCTACACAGTTGTTATGTCTCTACTGATCTAACAGGACCTGATTTTGTGGGTGTTTGCTGGAAGTTTTCCCAGGCAAAACCTGCAAACATATCTGCTTCTACTGAAGTTTTCAGTGAAACCTCCAATGCAGTGTGACCCTAGATTGTCCCCAGTTATAGCGATCACAGCACCCCTCAAAGTTTTCCCATCAGGTCCATGAATCCTTGTTTCTTCCACTTCTTTCAAGTCACTAACTGCAGCAGAAACTACCTTTTTATAGCCAAAAAAATGAAAGTCCTCCTGCACAACAAAACTAGCTACACTGGATCAATGGAGGACCTGCTTTGCACCGCGATCTCAGCTGGTGTCATATGCACAGCTAAAATCTTGTGTTTCTTTCTTACAGGAGGATGGTAACTCCTGTAACAATTTATTGTTTTTGATGATTTTACCATCTCTCAGGTCTTTTAGCACACTTGCTTGGAGATATTGCTCTCAAGCTAAGGTCTGACTGAGAGAGGCCCTTGAATGTATCCTTAATGGGCACATGCTGGCAAAATCTCTCTTTTCCATTGGCATCAATGCCCAGGTATATTTGAGCTGACTCAGCATCATGGAACTTACTCTTGAGGAGAGTTTTTCATGTTTGATCACTTCTAAATACTCCCTCGATGCAGTTTTTCAGGACATCATTTTTTTGAGAGATTATCAGTGAGATTCCTAATATCATTTTCAGGCATATTTGTTAAATCTTCATGCAATTTAGACAAAAGATGGGCTGTGCTGCAACTGTGCAGACTGTTCAATTGTTCACATCTACTTCATAACTTATATATCATATCAACTTCTCTAGTCCATCATTTACATTAATCATTCCCACCATTCAGACCTGTTTGAGGCGTTTGGATCATTTCACTGTTTGTTGGGCTAGCTGTGCTGACAGCAGCAGTACTAGAGGTTTTATTTTGTGTTTGTAATCCAAGTGTGAGAAGGATGATCAGACATGGACATTCTTCGAACAGTTACCATAGGGGCAAGACACTTTTTCCCCATCTTTAATATGCAAATGGAGATGGTCACATAAAGTTGAAATAGGTACTGACAAACTACAACCCTCAATGTTGCATGCCAAAGCATCTTTTTGTTTGAGTGTTTGAGGCACTGGTTTAAGTGTTTACCTATGGAATCGGTACATATGCTAAAAGCAGTAGGGCATTCACCATGTCCACACTACTGTGTGGACACTGTAATCTAATATTTGGAAGATTTCTGGGAATTTTAACATGCCAAATAAATAAAGAAATTGACGCTACACTGAACTTTCAAAGCTTGCACGCACATTCTGATAAGCTAAGGATTGCTATCTATCTATCTATCTATCTATCTATCTATCTATCTATCTCTATAACAGTTTATCTTAAATAGTGTTAGTTTTGCAGCTTGCTTTTTCACTAGTGGACTGAATCACGAAGTATTTCACTTTGGCTACAGTTACATACAGTAAATGAACTGACAAGGTTGGATTTAGTTAGTCAAGAGAAAGCTTGACACACTTACATGCAATGATGTTGTGTTGCTCCACTCCACTCCTGCGGTGCCCCACTCCTTGTTCAGGTCAAACAAATATCCATGTTGTGAATGTGAACCTGAGAAAAAATACTCATCCTCCCTCACTAATGTCAATGTTGTCTCGCTCAGGATCTCGGCCATTCCGCTCCTGTAAAATGACTGTGCCCCACAGCTCTGAATCGGTTTGATCCATGGCACTGTTAGTTTAATCACTCATCAAATGGAAAGCTGCCCGACAGAAAGACATGCCAACTGTCCACCTGTCAACAAAGCACCGTGCAGCCACACACATTAACTCTCTGCACACTGATACGAACAGTCCTCTCAATGAAACAGAATATAGGATAATGAGCTTTCAAGTACCAGCACCAGTGTTGTTACAGTGAAGAACCTGATTGCACACTGACTGACCATAGGAGTAGATGCCTTGCTGCACATTGCTGCCTTTCACAGGTCAGGATGAGAGGGCAGTCTATTGTGTAATCTCCTGGTATATTTATCTGATTTAACCATTTAGTCACAAGTCTTTCAATTATTATTATGTGTATATATATATATATATATATATATATATATATATATATATATATATATATATATATATATATATATATATACATTTGTTCCTTTCATGAAACATGAAAGTGTACAACATAATTTGAATAAATGCACAGTACATTTTCAAATCAACATCTCCATGATTGGAAAGCAGCAGCAAGAAAAAAACATACCTAAACAATTTAAAGAAAAGATGGTCTGACATCACGTAGTTGATTTTCAGTAGCCTATACCAACACTTTGATTATAACAACAAAAACAAACAAAAATAAAACAAAACAAAAAATGACCCATACAAGTTCATTAACATCCAATTTAAGTTTTGAGTGCATATTGACATTTTTTTTTTTTTTTGCATTTGTACATTATTTTAAATCTATGAATGTCTGGACAACCTTTTAAATCCTCTGGTTGGGAATTCCATGTTTTTACACCAACAAACGAAATATACATTTGTTTCAAAGTAGCCTGAGCTACTTGATGCTTAAAATCAATGAATGATGATGATGATATGATTTTAATCTTCTGAAGTGAGCACAAATAGCTTTTGTAGGTTTTCTGGTGAAACTCAAGTAAGGCAGTATCAGTGAACAGTACAACATTCCCATTGTTTTGTAATTTAAAACATACTTGATTTTGTTCAAAATAAAAATATTCTTTGACCTCTTGTTTTTAACATATAATACATGTGATTCCCATGTCAAATTTTCATCCATTGTGATTCCCAAAAGCTTAAACTCTGATACCCACTCAAAATTAACTCCATCAATAGATAATGAAAACTTCATATCAGACCCATGGGGTAATTGGTGACGATGAAGGTAACTGGCATTGCAGTTAGACCATTTTTGACCAGTCGTGACCTCTAGGTTAATCCCAGCCTCATGAAACGTTACAACCACATACTACAGACCTAGATCATTCAGAGGATGGATGGCTTTCCTTTCCTAGCTAGACTGAAATCTCCAAATGTCAAATATTTTTTATATCAAATCATAGCATGGCTTTTTTTATGGTGTTCCTCAAAGTCTAATTAATGCATTCTCGATAGATTAAAACTGGTTAAATTCAACACCAAATCTGCATTAGAAATGGTATCAGCTCAAAATTTGCTGCCACAACTTATGAGACATAATAGACCATGGGGGCGGACATTGTATACTGCAATCATAATGTTCTAAACACTTGTGCGTACAGTTTATTTTAAATAATTAACTAACTGAATTCATGTTTATTTCTTCATGTTCCCATCTTTCAGATGATGTTCACCCCTTCTATGTGACATCTACTGTTGACCTGCTATTTCCCCCTGAAGAAATCCTATACCCTCCTGCTCTATTGCTGGCCTCAGAGGGTTAACAACTTTTGGTTCCCTGTTTGGGAGCTTTGAAGCAGCCATTCTCTTCTAATGATTCTTGAGTGTAGACCAGGTTTTACTACACATGTTGTACTCCAATGATACGACGCAACAATAATTTGTGATATCCTCTTTTTCACCCTCCTTTGATGCAACTAAGGCCTACTGAAGGAGGTTTTGTCACGCATCATCAGCACGTCATATCTTTAGGAGTATATCGCATGCACAGTAAAATCTGGTCTGCGCTCACCAAAACCGAGCCGATCGCAATGCACGACTACAGTCCCATACCCCATACCCCAAGGCCCATGCCCACCCGTGTTGCTGCTTCCCTCCATAGGTCTTGGGTGCAACTGGGAAGTTAACAGCTTGTGTGACAATTTACACTAAACATGTGACACTCTACATATTTACCTTTACCATGAGACCTCCAGATTTGCTGGAAATGTATAGCTGCTCTATTTTAAACTCATTTTGAATAAACTACTGGTATTTTAACTGCATAAGGTTTGTCATCTACATTGCATAATGCATGTATGTCAATTTCAGTACTATACAGTATTTTGCATATTCCCTCCAAACACAGCAAATTCACACAATTGCTCAATTTAATTTTAATGATTTTAGTAAAGTCACAAAAAAATATAGTCGCAGTCTGTCAACTTTACTGCCATTGTACTGGAAATCCCTACTGTAATGGTACAAGATGGGTTAATCTTCTACAGTACATTGTTGCTTACTGTACTTTTACACAGTATGTTGTTGCTTACTGTGATGTTATACAGTACATTGGTGGTTACTGTGATTTTAGTCACAAATTATTTCGTGTCATTTTCACAGTAACTCTCTTTGGTTACTGTAAATCTTGAGTGAATACACAGCATTCTACTGTGGCATAGTAAACTGTACTTTACTGTGCACAAACACAGTTAAATAATGTGGATTTTGCAGCGATTTTTACAGTGAGTGAGCTTTTAAACAAATGGAAAAATCCCCAGAATGACAATCACATGACTGACTGAAGACTGTCAACATTCTGCTCACCCAACCAACCGGCACTGTGCTTTCTACTAGGATTTTCCAAACCTATCATCTTTTCTTATATGATATGCCGCAAACCACATTAATATTTCAGGTGCCAGACACAAAAATGGTAACAGGAAGTGTACCCTGCTTTCTCAGCAGCATTCGATAAATTATGAAATAATACATGTCAACAATACTGTATATACCTGATGCTGCTATGAGGACAGTGTACCAAAAACATTCATTGAATATAGATGCATATGTGAGTCAGCTACATCCTTGCAGACCTACAAGTATAGTTTAACACAGACTAACTGTATAGTAAATGGAGAAAAATACTCAACGTGGCTGGAATGGTACTTGGCACTCATGGCCCCTGCAGGCCTAAAAATTAGTCACAAGAAAGTGAAATGTACTGTTTTGTTAAGTGTTAAGTGTTGTGTGTTTGTGAGATATGAGGATTAAATAGAACATTACACTCTGCTGTGTTCAAAATGATGCTTAACAGCAATCTAAGAGCAAACAGCTGCCAAACATAAAGTGAATGTACTCCATAATGATCATCATGCTACTCTGCCCAAAATGTCAACACCTGTGAAAAATTTCCATTTACCATGAATCTACGCCAGGTCCTGCATTTGCATATGTTTAGCAGTCTTTGGGAAGCAGTTTGGAAAATGTGTCTAAAAAAAGAGGTTGCGACACAGTGAGCTCTCACCCTGCAGAGTCTACGGGACAGAACGGGTGACAAAGGATTCATATTAAAGACACATTATTGTTTTCTCAGGACACAATGCCTAGCCCTCAATCCAATGGACCACCCTGAATGAATAGCATTACTCATACTGTCATTTCCTACTGCCACTGCAGGGTCAGAGGAGACAGCCATATGGGAATCCAGTTCTATCACAGTGCTCCATCAAAGTCGAGATGTGAATCAGAAATAGTGGAGAAATACTCCCCACAGAACACACAAGTGTGACCGACATTTTAAGTCCAGAATATGTTACTGAACCTCTGTCAACGTAGAGGATTTTATTTTGTTTCAGCTATTGCCCAAAAAATGGCTTTGTTCGACCAAAACACTGTTGGTGATTGTTGGAAGGAGTGATGGCGACGGTTTAGGTGAGTTTTATTTTGTTTCTGGAACAAATGGATTGGGCACCTTGGCGGAGGTCTGCACTCTCCGAATGCTTCTCTCATTGAAATCATGTGGACACCTTACTACCAGACTTACTAACTAGTGTTGTCACGATACCAACATTTTGGTATCGATGTTGGTATTTCAATACTTTTCCAAATAAAAGGAGAACATATCACACATCAGTCAATAAAATACCACAAAGACAGGCTTTTCAAATACAGATTTTTAAAATAAATAAAATAAATGACGAATAAAATACAATTCAAAACACTAACATCTGACCATGCGAAAACACTGGATCTTTTTTTGTTATTTTGGGGAAAAATTGGTATCATTAGTTTGTAGAATGAAACAAAAACATTTATTTTACTCAAACACACAACTATAAATAGGCAAGTAAAACCAGAGAAAATGATAATTGCAATTCAGCTTTAATTTTTTTTTTCCAGAGCTACTTTTGTGGAGAGTGAGGGGAGCTGGTGTTACTGGCTTTTAGCTCTGAATGTGACTTTTTTTCATGGGTATATAAGTGATTACCTGTTGTTCTTTGAACTCCTTGTGCAGGTCTGGGTGCTGATCCCTCAAATGTTTTTTATAACACCGCTTCAGTGTTAGTGGCTTCACCGTGCTCATTTATTTTGAAGCCAAAGTAATTCCAGATAGCACGTCCCGCACCTGGTTTCTCTACGAGTTTAGGTGCATTGAGGGTTTCTGGTAGCTGCCATCCTGTCCCTGCTCCTGTCTCTCTTTCTCTTGAGCCAAGCTTCCCTCCTGCTCCGTTTGCTCCTTAACGCTGCTCGCCCGATCGCCTGCGAGCTTCGGCTTGCTCGCCTCGGCTCAAATTACAATGCTGTGACGACGTCACTCCTGCCAGCACTATGCAAGTACCGGTCTAATCCAAACACAGTATAGTACCTTTTTAAATGCATCAGTGCCCCGTTACCAATTTAGTACCGATATACCAAACAAGCCTACGTCGACATTGTTCTAATTCAGGGTGCAAAGTACACTGTTAATGAAATAAACCACATGCTACATATGCAGTCAACCATACTATGTTCAAATGCAAGCAGAATGGTTTAGTTACTCTATGTCCAATTTTCACATGACCACAGTCTTAAAATGTTTGCTCAGTAGTTTCTGTAGCCTAAATACTTTACTACTTGTACTTTATTTTTCAGGTGCTGTTCTAGGATTAGTGGAGTTTAGGGGCTTAACCCTGAAATTTTGGTTGATTTTCATTAGAACTTCAAACACACAGTTAACAGTAAGAAAAAAATCTAACTCATTAAAAAGCAAATTAGAAAGTGTACAATTAGCATCTGTCACATTGTTTGGCAAATAGCATGTGCTCCATCTCACTTTAAACAATGTCACTGTTGTTGAAATAAGACCTAATAAATGAAGAGTTATTATCAGCTGCCACTGACTAAAAAAAACTTTTATTTTTGTATTAAGGCACACCGTCGGGGCTCAGTCATCTGGTGACACTCATTGTTTGGGATTTGGGGGTGAGTCAGACACTCTGCAGGTTAGAATCAGACCAGGCAGGGGAACTGTGCACAATGCAAAATTATTAGTGTGAGTGAACTTTTTTTTTCTTGGTCTGTCAGCATTTTACTTTGAACATTGTGTTTAAAACATGTTGCACGTTGCAAACGCTGCACATGATAAACAATTAAGATTCGGGCAGGGCCATCTTTAAACTTTTGGGGGACCTAAGCAGGATATGGCTTGGGGACCCCCCTTCATTGTGACGGTTGCAGTATTATAACCTTAGTTCTAAAAGCACAGGCGGAGGCGTCTACTGGACTCAAGAGTAATACACTTCTCCTATCATGCGCAGACATCCCAAACCCTCTTCACCAAGCAGCACAGGAGTGTCAGGGCCTACTTGGCATAGGGCTCCATCTGATCTTACAGAACTAGGGTTACAATATTGGAACCTTTGTTCTAACTCATGCAGGCTTTGCCCTTTACAGGGTACAGTGGGTGGACCCCAATGGATGTACACCACATCAATGGCTAAGGAGTAGCACCACAGCCCATCTACTTCTTTATAACATTGGCCACTACAGCGGACAAGCAGCAGCAGGCTCAGCGCTAGAGCCTCGGAAGATCTGCGGTTCAAACCCTAGCTTCTCCAGTCCACGTCGTGTCCTTGTGTAAAACACTGAACCCCAAACAGCTCTGAGCCAACAGTGAGTGAATACGTTTTTAGATTAGATCCTGATGGGCAGGTCGGAACCTTGCATCAGTGTATGAATGTGTGTGTAAACAGGTGAAGGCTGACATATAGTTTAAAAAGCTTTGAGTGGTCAGATGACTTGAAAGGTGCTATATAAATGCAATTATACTTCAATTTACTATTTATCCAGCCCAAATAGTACACAATTGATCTGGGTAAAGCCATCATCTTACTCTGCAGCAGTCAAACAGACAAACAATAGACACCCTGCACACCACATCCCCTGGGTCATCAAGGAGCATGTCACGTGTATCATGCCCAGAGGGAGGTCAGGTGCAACACAATTGACACATACCCCACCCTTTTCACCAGTCCTGTGTTGTTCCAGTGAGCACAGACCCTGAAAAGGAGCCCAACATATCTAAGAGCTAGAACGGTATGAAGAAGCAAGGTGTTGACCATGATGCTGTTGTATATATTACAAGTCCTCTACACTTACCCCACTGAACAAGGCCACTGACACCGCAGGACTGCGTGTAGTGTGTGCGCTGATCACAGTGGGAGGGTCTCTGTCTTTATTTTTGGCATGTGTGCAAACGTGTCGACCACCAGGGGTACGTCATCCTGTTGTGCCAGGGAGAGTCATAGCAGGCTGTGGGTGCTGCATCAGTTGGCAAACAGAATCACTTCTGCTCTCCCGAACGAGGACCAAATCTGCTTCACCACCTCTGGGTGAAGCCTCCACTCCTCTGCCAGGGGTCCATCCTTCGCCATGAGGTCGGCACCCCTATTCTCCAGTCCCAGAATGTGGAGAGCCTTCAGAGACAACAGGTGCTGTGAGGCCCACAACCACAGGTTCTTCGCTATTTCCAACAGGGCAGTGGACCAAATTCCACCCTGCCTGGTGACGCAAACCATTGTGGTACGGTTGTCAGTCCTCACTAGTACATGATTTACTCGTATCAAATCCATGATCGCTGATGAGAAAAGGATGCACGACAGAGGCCACTTGCATGCACGTAATTGGAGGAGAGTGTTACCGTAGAGTCCGGCAGTGGACGGAGCCTGTTTGAGATAGAACCAATATGTATATTGAAAATTTAAGCCAATACATTCTCATCCCAGCACAACACGTACTGATGCTTTCTCAGACTCCTCAGCGTCACATTTTCTGTCACACAAAAAACATGCTTAATGTTGTGAATTAAACGAAAGCCCTTGCTGATTAAGATAAGATAAGATAAGATGAACCTTTATTAATCCCCAGAGGGAAATTCGGGATTCAGGATTAGACAACTAAACCAGTTAGGTTTAGGAAAATATAGCATGGTTGGGCTTAAATTTATTATTTACCTACAGTGCAAATGTGACTTGACATTGTGAACAGGGGCCACACATGACCAGCTGTTTATAAAGCGAAAGTGAAATGAAATGCATAAGACACAAAGGGGTTTTGCATGTCTTTGGCAGCTGGGTGGAGTGACATCAGTGTTTGGTTTGCCTGTTCTGGGCTACTGTAGAAACATGGCAGCCAGCCCTGTGAGGAGGACCTGCTCCCTATGTAGATATACACTAAAGGGCTCATTCTAATGTAACAAAAACACAGTTGTTATTTTCAGGTGATTATACACTCAAGAAATCATAATTATTAATATCATATAGCATATAATAGATCCCCCTAATTGTTACACACTGTTCCTTTAAGGCATGATCTGATAAGTGAATGAGGTGATATTAGTGGTGTTAAACCACACACATTTCTTTGGTACTGGTTGAGGCTCTTACCGTATGAACATGCCTTCATGCTACTTTGTCATAATGATTGCCACAGTCCTGTTTTACTCAAGCCTGGTATGAATGACACAGCAATTTTTAAGTCTTTTCTTGTGCAATCACAGCACTTGCTCTTGCTTTTGGTGCCACGTAATCTGCACTGCAATGTAAACACATTACTACATTGCTATACTGATAGCTAGACTCTCAGGTAGAATAATGTGTAAAATTTGTACCTTTAAAGGTCCAACAGCTCGTCACTGGGGCAGACCCTCAAAGACACCATTTTACCTATCAACAAACATTTTTTACCCTTCCTTTAGACCTCATGACATTTATCACCCTGGGACAAAAATGGACTTAACACTCTGGGACAAAAGACCCTTAAACAATTTTCCAGAGGACAGCCCCAGACAAACCATTTACCTGCAAATCACTTGAAAAACAGAAAAGCAAAAACATTCATCAATTTATTTATCGAAACAGAACAACAAACACAAAATCGACAAACAATTTTCAAAAAAACACAAACAAAACTTTCAATAAACAACAACGCTTTGCTAAAAACCAATCCAACGAAAACATCTTCAAATTTTACAAACACAACAAAAAGACTTCCCACACACACACAACACACTCAAATGAAACACTCTAAACCCCTCTACATTCTCACACACATACATCCACACATCACACACACACACACACACACACACACACACACACACACACACACACACACACACACACACACACACACCCTTTTCAGCCCCTCTCAATTCATATTCTCATCTCTCTCTCCTCCCCCATTCCAAAAATTGGAGCTGAAACCCCAATGACTAAAAACTCAAACATACACCACCCGCTCAAGAAATATTTTCTCAGTACATCCTCAACTTGATCCATCCTCATCTCTTTCTACGCCATCCCGAAAGCTTTACCACAGACTTCTGCTCATCTTTTCATATTCATTTTCGACATCACATTCTCTCGATGCCATCCCACCAATACCGCACCTCTGAAGAAAAACCAAAATAAAACAGCGAACAACAAAACCATTTAACAATTTAAAAAAAACAAAACCAAGACACAATTCTTATAAACAAAAACCAAAAACAAACTCTCAAAACAAACCTTTACACACACATGAAAAACATTCCATGATGTGACAAAACCGACTTTCCTTACGTTCGTTTCAATTTTAAAATTTTTTTTTCTTTCCTCCGTCTCTTTCACACCCCACGCTTACATACCTCACAACCACTAAGCCACTCTTTAACCGATACATCCTAACCAATAAATAAAATCCAACGATCTGCACTTTCCCATCAGCAATCGACCTTTTAGATTGGACACGATTTTTTTTCTCCTGAACTATAAAACACACCGATTGGCCAGAGAAGAGATTTCATATTTTAAAACAAATGCAGCCAAACACCAGCAGGGAGAAGCAAGAGGAAAAAAGGGACAGCAGATCTTCTGACAGCTCATCTTGGAGCTACAAGGAACTGCAGGACAGCAGAGCGCCTTTTTTTTTATTCCATTACAGCAATTTACATTTATCAACATTCACAAAAGAACGATTTTATCAATCTTGATCTAAGAACCGATTAATTGAATCATAACACCCAAAACTCCCACCTCCACTTCACACTACTTTTTAATAACACAGCATATTACACATAACCACTTACCCCTACACAAATCTCATTTTTCTCAGCATCCATTGCACACTTCTTTCTTTTTGCCAAACTTTTCTTTACTCTTCTCACTTCATCTTGTGAACCAAATCCTCTCTCTTTAATTTTCTTTTCAAACTGACCAGTGGCAATAGAAAAAAAAAACAAAATGACTTTAAAAAAAAACCAAAATCATTATAAACACACCAAAACCCAAAAAACAGATTTTTCATCGACCGCATATTCGCAATTTATATAAACCGGCCCAACTTTCCCCCAAATCAGGGCCTCTCTCTCCCTCAACATACCAAACCGATTTCATAATTTACAGATTCAATTACCCCACAACTCCTAATTTTTTTAAACCCACACACACATCAGGCATGCACGCTAAAACAAGGGAGCACCTGACACAGTCTCTCTCTCCTATAGATAATGCTCCCTATTCTCTCTTGGAAACAGATAGACAGTCACCTTTGGCTAAACCATTCATATTTTACTGGCAAGACGAAACAACAATACAAAGAACAATTCCAACCACACTTTTATTTTACTATTTCATCTTTAAAATTTTCCACCCGGGGCCTTATTTGCAAACGATTCTAATTTTTTCTTAATTTATCAGAAAAACACCTAAACAAAACACCAAACTTTCCAACTACAACCACCCCCAGACTTTGACAGCCGCCGAACAACCGACAACAGCAAAGACATTTCTTTTCATCTTCCCCAAACTACTTTTCCTCCCCCCACCACTTTTTTTTCCAACAACAATCAATCATATATTACGACATAAGATTAAAAATTAATCATTTTTTTCATCCTATCAACCCATACTACAGAACATAATCCTTCCCCATTTAATCATTAAAACCAACTCCTCCACTTCCACTACACTTCTAACATCGCTAACACTCTAACGTCCTAACACTGCTAACGTCGCAACACTGCTAACGTCGCTAACATTGCTAACCGACTAACAGGCCAACAGACTCACCTAACAGTTACCATCCCGTATTTTCAACTCTGAAGTGGTATAGTGTTAAACAGTGGCAGCAAACAGACAGCGGAGTGGAGCACCGCAACAGAAACACAACAGAGGCAACTGAAGCTACCAGGGAACAGAGCCAGTGCAAGCCAGCAACTTCACAAACACCGCAGAGGTACCCCCCTCCTCCTCGCAGGGCTCGCCTGTCATTGACTGTCAACATGCCATGATACTGTTAGGCTGCAACTCCCTCACAACAAACTACACGCCAAACCCAAACACCCCACCACTAAAACAACCTCTTAGAAACCAGGACAGTAGCCCCAAAAAAAAAGAAAAACATACCTTACGGTAGGTATAAATTTGGACCCTAAAGGACATAGCAAGGAATTAAATTACCCCCCAATGATATCACCAAATTTTATCTAATTTCAACGTTAGCTAACGCTACCTAAGTAATATTTAGATAAAACATTTCCATCCAACAACACAACCCCCCGTGATAAATAACTCAACCAAAATTCTCAACAAGCATTGCTGTTGACCTTTTAATACGCCTTTCTCAGCCTCACCCAAGCCTTTTTCATTCTCCTCTCTATAAAGCCAAATCCCAGCAAAAACACAAACCGGCTTCTCATTTTCCCCCCCCTCTATCTTTCCTATTCTTCCTCCCTCCACCCCTCCCCCCCCCCCCCCCCCCCCCCCCCCCACTCCCTCCCCTTTCCCCTCCCTCTTCCTCTCTCCCCCCACATTTAAATTATATTAAATAAATAAATAAACAAATCATTAAAATAAAAAGTGAACACTGTGATTTCAAATTATGCTATTCTTCTTATAACACTGTTACCCAGGCATGCCAAAGAGCCTGTGGCCTACCCGTTCTTTTTAATCCACCCACAAAACTGAACAAAATTATCAAAAAAACTTTATGCACTAAAACCCCCCCCCCCCCCCCCCCCCATAAACAATTTTTTTTTTTTTTTTTTTTTTTATCTTTTTTTTTTTTTCTTTTTTCCCCTTAACAAAATTTCTCAATTTTAATCCAAAAACCACCCGGTTTTGCCTCTATTCATCCACTGACAGCCTCACATTGTCTTCTTTTGAAAAAATGGTTTCCCTTTTTTCTTTTTGGATCTTAAATTTCCCCTTTTACCCCCAAAATGGTACATGTAAGTCCATGTGGATCAACTCAGACCTGTGAGGGTACATCACCAGCAGTTGTACCTTAAGGAAGTGTACCTCAGTTACCTTAAGCAAAAGTGTACCTCATTTACCTATTTTCTACAGTGTAGTGAGGTAGAATAATGAACAACACTCACAAGGAGGTGATTGGGTCCAACAAAGGACACACGCCAAAGTTCGTGTCCCAAAGTGAAGTTTTGAAGTTATGATAGTGATGTACTTTCCATGCTTATGGTACAATATTTATGTACATATTTTAGTTAGTTTGTGTACTTATCTTAAGCCCAACCATGATGTTTTTCTTAAACCTACTATGTGGTTTTATTGCATAAACCTGACTGTGCCTGTGCCTAAACATAACTGCAACAGTTTCATGGTAATAACATGTTGTAAATGACACGCGGAAAGCCATTAAACAAAGTTAAAGTTAACCCCGTGGCATGAAATGACATGCAATAAGCTTAAAATGTGTTATCATGACACTCAAAATGGTGTGCTATTCGTATGCTTCCCATAAGATCAGGTTGGTAAACTTTTTGCTTCATGCATTTGTCATACACACATACTAAACACTTTCCTGAGTCTGTACATCCGGTGAGCTACACTCGACACTGTATGGCACTGTAAAAGTAGTAAAAAAAAATGGACCACTATACTTCTGTCAGGTCATATTGCATAGATCACCACTGACCTTAATAATCTTCCTTCCCCTCTGGAAAACTTTGTTTGATTAAATACTCACCAGAACCATCAGGAAGGCTACATATGGTGGAAACACTTTAAGTGCTAATGCTCTTTGAACACTAAGGTATTCAGCAATACAACAAATTATTTCCATAAATTATTCATAATTATTCACTCAGTATTCATCTATTCAAGGTCATGGTCACTGGCTGGTGTATATGCCAAATGGATGCTACTGCCTTGTCACAATTAGTCATAAGAAACAGATAACTGGTGGGCAGCCTCAAAGCTTATGTCAAGGATTTTTCATCATTACAATGGTGGGTGTAAGCACAGACAGCTTTAAGTGCATAATGGCAGTTTGATAATGGCCAGCACATGCAATCATTACACCATTACTGTCATTTTTTTTCTGAAAACAGCTTGAAGCAACAAAATGAAAAAAAAAGTGAGTGATGTCAGTTTGAAACAAACACATTTAACACTGAAAGTAAACAATTGGCACATATGCTCAGGGTCTAACACTAACAAGGACTTTCTATCACTGTGTCTCCAGCCTCAAATGCAATTCAAGCCAATTCATCAGCAAGCAACTGAGAACGAAGAATGGCATGAATTTATGTGGGAGTGAATGGCTGTCATTAACCTGTTGTAAAAATCAGCTGATGCAGAAGTGAACAGGAACATGAAGTGTTAAATTAGCCTCAGAATGAGGATAACATGATAATGTGAACAATAGAAGGTTAGCAGCATTTCCACGCATTCATAAAACCATAAAAACCCTTTGAGATATTTTGCAGTAATAGGATAACAGTGATCCAAACAGGCCATTATAGCACTGTTGGGCAAAATGCCTAAATCTGAAGCTCATCTGAGTGCCAAATTAATCAAATTTTCAACATGGATGTGAACAAAACAGACAAAATAAGCAGATGTCATGTGCCATTGGATGGACTGAATGAAAATAAAGCCTTCTGCATGTGTCACTGTACAACACATTCTCACTCCCAACTCATCAAATACCAGCGCTTAGTCATTGGCCCTACAATTAAAACTGTAATGCTCTACGTACCCTTCTAGCATCAGTTTTGGTGTCAAAATAAACCGCTTGTCTCATACATACAGTGTCTTTTCATAATAAACAGAAAGGTTTACAAAAGGTTTACTAATCCAACAAAACTACTTAGTTTGGGTTAGGCAACCAACATCCAACATCAAACTACTCACACCCTGTCTACTAACTGTATCTTAAGTTCACTAACAACAGATGTTGAATGAATGCAGCCACCAGCACTGGAATTTAATCAACTGTTGATGAACAACTTGTTTTCATCACAACTCGTCATTAGGACCCGAGGTGTTACTTTTATTTTCAGCATCAAACCACGATACGTAGTTACCCTTGATGTCACTTTAGGATTAGGCAACAAAACCAGCATAGTTGATTTAGGAAAGAACTACATGGTTGAGCTTAAAACTACTCCGTTTGTGAAAATGACCATGAATGTTGTCAACATGGGACACGAACGAACAGCCGATTGTAACGTGACGCACGGGACACAAACAGATGAAAGCCTTGTGTTTGTTGGGTCCATCCACCTCCCCTCCTGTCCACATGGTGTGTCTCCTTCACTCTTTTAACTAAGTCACCACATTCCCAGTGCATTTTCTTGAAGGGCTTTCTGTTGCTGCTGATGGTTTTACATTATGCAATGCCAGGTCTGTGTCATACCAGCACTAAAGGGTTCCTTATGCAGCGGTACCAAACGTTAACGGCTGTGACAAAGCCTCAGTATTTGACTCCTGGGAATGAGAACGGGCTGGGATAAATGTCTATTAAAGAGTGAGAAAGCTAAACACTGTACAGCACATCTCAGATCTCAGATCTGTGCTGGATGTGGAAGGACCACTACTTCTTGTTTTATCTATGTTCGGGGTCAGAATCCATCTGTGACTTGCTCCCCTCCACCCCCTCTACCACCTAGACCTCTCAGATCATCTGAGAACAGTCTGCTAACTGTTCCAGACTTGAAACAAAACGAGGTGAAGCAAGGTTTAATTTCGTACTGTAATTTTATACTGCATGTATAGTAAGAAGAACCTTGCAGAGGATCTGAGACTTCCCCTGACTCTGACACCCTTTAAATTAATCTAAAAGCCTTTATAGTGTGTTTTATGTTCTTCCTCTGAGTTATTAAAATTTCAGGCTACTTAGAATTGCACTTTGCCCCTTTCTGCATTTCTTTTATCTTGTTTTCTTTATTCCCTTTTTAATGGCTTGGAGCACTTTGAATTAAATGGAATGTATGAATGGTCTATGTCTTTTATTGTCTTTACTTCCAGTTAGCTGCATTTAATGTGTTAGTAGGCCTATACAACACAGTGGTGGCCTTGACATGGATTACAGTCCACGCTATAAACTGTATCTCCTATGGGTGTTAATTTAGATATGCTGTGGAATGTTATCTCATGGCTGCATTAATATGTATATGTCAAATTGAAATATATTGTTTATGGTAGGTACGGTATTTAAACATGTATTTCTACATGTAGTAGTATAGACATTCTGAGAGTAGGAAGATGGCTGCATAAAAAATGAGAGAAACTGCATCACTTAAATTCAATGAGCTTACTAAATAATTAAGGTGATATGCAACACTCAGAACATTAATATATGGCAGTAAAATATTTTAAAGTTAGAGTAACTGTGACTTGCACAGAGAATGAAGTCACTCTCCCTTTGTGTGTGTTGTAATCAGAGCTTCTCTGTTCTTTGTTTTCTTAATCGCTGCTGTTCCACTACCAAGTGTCGTGATGGTTTCCTCACAGTAACAGTCTTGTATCTCCATGGATGTATGAAGAGAAGCTGTGGAGCTCTGTTGCTAGCATTGCTAGCCGCTGCCATGTTTGCTTTGAAATTCAGAGGTGAGGGTTGTGCAGGCACATGACTTAACTCTGAATATTGAATAGCCCTTAAAACACACACACATGCACACACACACGCATAAAAACAACACTTTGCTGTGCTGGAGTGTGATTTCAGAACAGGACTAAATTGGTATAATAGATATATACTAATAGATATATGCACCAGGTGTTTTAGAGTTCAATCCAGCTGGCTATTAGATTAAATAATAATTTGATATAATAAAACAAATCTATATCCGAGTATCTGTATCTCTAAACTATATATTTAGCTAAATCACATACATCAGGCTATTCTATGTCATCTTCTTATGATAACTAATGTCATAACAAAATGTAATATCTTTTCCCTTCCATTCACTGAGCCTGTGAGACTGTTTAGAGCCCCACTGGGGAGGCCCGCCTCACCCTTTGAAAACCTCTGAGCTGAGTGATGCAATGTTAATTACTGCCACTGTTCAGTGATAAGCCATTTGTACTTCATTTAAAAGTCTTTATAGGAGCTCTTGATTATAAAACATATCCATTAACTAGAGGTTGTACTCATGTGTGCAGGCTTGTGTGTATACAGCTATATTTAAGAAATTTAATTTATCAATTCATTTTTATTCTTTTATTTGTTTTATCTGTTGATAACATGTTTGATTACACATTTCATGCTTTAATTTATTCCTGCCTGTTCAGGCCAAGGATCCTAATTTGCAAATAACGCATTTTAAATATATTTGAAACAGATTTTAAATACATTTAAAATTAATATTTACATGAAAGTTATCAAAAACATCCCAAAATTCCCCTATTTCTCAAAACAGGTAATAATCTGTGTCTGGTAAGGCTGTGAGTGGTTAACCCCCAGATTTTGTTTGTATTTCTGATTCTGTACATCATTACCTTTCACAAGCAGGTGAGGACAACGTAGAGCCCTGCTCTTGGTATATATCAAAACTGACTATTTCTACACTACATCCATGTAAAAGAATGCAGGCCTAATTGCAATCAAATGAATTGGCAAAATTATATATATATATATATATATATATATATATATATATATATATATATATATATATATTTAGTACATTACTAGCAACTGCTTATTGGGAAATAGAATACAATTCTGCAGTTATTTGGAAGAAACTTTTCAAAAAATTCCAAGACATACTAATTACTAATTATACTTACCAGTAAACAGCAACCTGGGAGTAAATAGTATGTAATCATGCCTCGCAATCAAATCCAAATTTCTTTCCTGGTAATGCATTAAAGAAACTACCAGTTATTTATTACCTGCTTTGGGAAATAGCAGAATGTAATTATTGAATTTTTTTAGGTAAATATAGGAGTTTTATCAAACACATGTTAAATGTATTATTTGCTATGCATTACCTATTACCTACTTAACATGAACTTTGCAGACCTGTAAAATTGTTACCATATTTTTTTTTGGCAAAATTGAATTTATCACCATATTAACATGTATTATCCCAGTGAATATTTTTCAGTGAGAAACATGCCGTTTTCACTTAGAAACCATATTTATAGAGGAGTATTTAGGACTGATAGAGAGCTTTGTTGATAGTGACAACAATGACTTGAAGCTCAGTATCAACAAAACCAATGAACTGTTGGTGGAACAGGAAGCCCCCTGTCCTGGTTATCATCCAGGGAAGGGTTAGAGGAAGTGGAGAAGGTGGACTCATACAGGTGCATTGGGGTAAAAATCAATATAAAACGACTGGACACACATTAATGGCCCGTCATTGTTGTTTCTGATCTTCATCCTTCAGTGTGTGCAACAGGCTCCTGATCTTCTACCAGTCTGTGTAGCGAGTGCTCTGTTCTTTGCTGTGGTGTTCTGGGGTAATGGAGTCAAGGCTTGGAGGTCAGCAGGAGGATGAGGGACACAATCAAAGCCATCATGGATAACCTCTCTCACCATTTCTACAACAAGCTGTGGCAGATTGGCAGCTTGGTGCACAGAGAAGGATATAGGATAAGATCATGCGAGTCGAGGGTCTAAGGATGGAGGATGTTGTTGACTGTACAGATTGTGAAGCCCCTTGATGCAGATTTTTAATGTGATAAAAGGATGCATAAAGAAAATTGATTTGACTTGACTTTGTTACACGTTCTGCTGCCTGTCTTTTGGTGTGTAAATTCATTAAGGGGCAAATTCATTGCTTGATTACAAGCTTTGTCAATAAAGGTGATTCTGATAGAACCTGGCGGTACAGAAGATCTAGTGGATCCCAAGGACAAAGTCAAGGACCTCTAAACTGACACAAATTAGACCATGGACCCCCATTTGACAAGATTTTTTGAAAATGCATGATTCCACTTTTTTACTAGGGATCCCCTGGAACCCACCTCATAATTACCATACAGATTCTTCAGTTATGGCCAAATTGCTTGTTTTGTGAGGACCCTGTGACCTTGACCTTTTGACCACCAAAAACTAATCAGTTCATCCTTGAGTCTAAGTAGGAGTTCGTGCCAAATTTTAAGAAATTCCCTCCAGGCATTTTTAGATATCTCGTTCATGAGAATGGGATGGACAGACGGATGTAATGCAGGCATGAAGGCTTAAAAATACAAATGTGTTAGTGTGATGCATACTATTTATTATTACCAAATAAAGTACGCATAGTCCTTGTGTCACAACCTTACATGACTTGAGGAATTCATAGAATTATTCATATACCACTGTTACAATATTTAAAATATATTTCATGTGTCTTTTTTCCTAAGTGTAGCTGCTTTTGACTTGATTCAAATGCCGTAGGGCGTTTAGACATTCTCTCTGTAGCTGTAATCACATTGTTAGCCGTGCTGCTTGAACATACTGTAAATAGGTTGTAAATGCTGAGTGTATGTAGTTGTACACTGCTAAATAAACTAGTGGAGCTGATAACGGGTGGCTGGCATGTACACAGGTCCATTTCACATTATATGCATTTTTGTTCACTATCTAATTGCCAGTATACAATGCTGTGGTGCACCTTCACATCACCCTTTTCAAAACAATTAATGTTTGGTTTTTTCAACAACTTCAATATTCTAATTAAGTTTTTATATATAGTACCACTTTGATAATAAAATATACCATGATTCAAACGTTACACAATGATAAATGATAAGTTTACCCTCCACATATCCTGACAGTATCTTGTAGAGAATATGGACTTTATGCTCCATTGCTGTTTTCTGCATTGCCCTTGCAGAATGTGTCACTTGATACTCAACACACAGATTCTGAAATAAATCTGTTTCACAATTTACATACTGTCAGACTGTCACCACTTACATTGACAATAAGATATACTTAAATCTAGTTGCTTTCCCATTCCAACATCATTATTTCATCTGTGTTAAAACACTAAGCAGGAGTGACAGACACACCAATTTGTGCTCATTGGAATCATCACAGCTACTAGGAAGTCATTTTAAACTGATTTGATCATCTATAAATTGATTACACCATGCCAGTTTTAGACATGTTCCCTGAGCCATATGCCACTGTAACCTTTACAGTGTGCCAGCAGTGGTTGATTACTCTGATAGGGAAAAAAAACAAAACACCAAAAAAAAATTAAATAAATAAATAAAAAAGCAAAGACAATGGTAATTTGTTCTGTATCAATTTGTGATAGACTATAAATCAAATAATGCAGTGCTGAAGCAGCAGCACCCTCTTTGTTATCAAAGGTAGAAAATCAGCAACGTTTAAGCTCAAACTGACATTCCTCATGAAAACAAACAAGCATAAAGAACAAACCACACCTAGTGTTGCGAAAGCAGAGAACAAAGAAAGTTTTGCACAAGCAAATCTTTATTTTTCTGCCTTGTGGTTAAGTCAGCACTATTGTGTTTACTCTAATGGTTGTCTCTTAGATTCAGATACATTTACCGGACTTAAAAACAGTGTATTGCTGCCGCCGTTACCAAAAAAAAGTTAGTTCTGTTCAGCACTTGATTTTAGATGATCCCTTACATGACTATAGGGTTAATCAATGCCCTGTATTTTGCCCTGCTCTTCCAGGATATAAGAAGAATTTCAATATTTTAGAGTTTGCAGGATGACTTAATTATAATAAGTCAGTATAACAATACTGAATAAATACAATATATCATCATTTACACTGAAAATCATAACATATTAGAGTATAATATATTGTATAATGTAATGTAATATATTAATTCCCTTGGCATCCAATAGAAAGTGCAATCCACAAGATCAGTACTGAAGGCAGCATGTCTATGGTCCATCAGATCAATACCTCCTCCAGTATCATGTCATTGTTCTGACGATCCATTATTCTGAAACCGTCTATTCCGAAAAATGTCCCATTGGAACCAAAAGCCCATTTAGGCCCAAGGCCCATTGATCCGAAAATACACAAACAGAAGCACATGGCTAATTATTATACAGAATGATGCCATCAGACCTCTGCTATATCAAAGGCATGACCCGCCCTACTCTTCCTCTGATTGACTTACCCTGATATTCTCACCCTAAACGCGAATTTCCCTCCGGGGATTAATAAAGGTTCATCTTATCTTATCTTATCTTAAACCAATCTCACTCCTCATGCCTAAACCTAACCTACCCAACCAATGAAGTCAAGCAGTATTAGCCTGGTATTGGATATTGTTAGCATGATGTCTCAAACGTTTTAGACATATTTTAACCCCTTCAAACTCTGACGGCCACTATTCAGAGGTTGTAACAGGCTCAGTTTTCAAGGTACTGGAAATTTGACTGATATCACACAAAACTAGAAAACTTAAGAGATCCACTCGTACCAACCATGTCATGCTAGCTTGTTGAGAAGATTTCTAAGTAATGCTATGATGCTGCACTAAATTGCGGTGAGGAAAAACAGACATGCCGATTTTCACAGGGATCCTTGAGCTCTGACTTCAAGATGTGTGACTGAAAATGGCTTCTATGGGTACCCACAAGTCTCCCCTTGACAGACATGCACACTTTATGATAATCACATACAGTTTTGGACTTAAACCATGCAGTTTTTGAATGCAGTACAAAATAGTTATTTTCAGAAGTCCCAAAATTCCAAAAGTGTTTGATACCAAATCACAGCATGGCTAATTCTATGGTGTCGATGTCTTGTTCTCTTTATGTGGTATTCTTGAGGGATTATGGATCAGATTTATTTATCATTCATTTATTCTTGATTGATTAAAAAAATGTTTAAATTTAGCATTAAATCTTGCTCCCAAACCAAAATTTCTGCAACAATGTATGAGACATAATAAAGCATGGGAATAATCATTACAAACTCATCAGCAGTGTATCAGCCATGATATACTTTCACATTTTTAATTAATTCATTAATTAATGTTTATTTCTTATTAATGACTAGAACAACTTGATGCACAGTGCTGGGCTACACCTCAAATTAATCTCCAGGTTCCCAGCTTTCAGATGATGAACACCACTTCGATGGCCAGGAAACACAGAGCTGACCCCATATTTTTGGAAATCACTGACAAAACATAATACATTTTTTTTTAAATTAAAAAGTCTTTATAGCTTTTCAAGACTGCAGTACTTTTCAATATTTTCTGACATGATCATGATGCATTCCTTATGTGCATATAACCCAATGCCTCATAACAGCTTTCACCTGGTCTTCAATGAATAATTATTTTTTGTCTCATAACACATGCAGGTGCAATTTCACCAAAACATGCCTATGAGCCGATACACTAACGAACAATAATGGTGTATTTGAGGGCTGGTGATAGCAAAGGCAAGTCAGAGTGACAATGGCCTTATAGAATCACTTCATAGAGCCAATGTGCAAAACAGTGTAACTCATCTAACCCTTACATCACAACCCAGAGCAGCAAAATCAAAGTGAGGCTTTGTTTTCCATTACCGGCCGGCCAAGAAACATGAAGAGTGGTGCGCTGTTGCAATATTAAGCAACCACTTAGTGTAAAGTGTGCTTCAGTCATGTGTTGCAGGGCAGCTGGCCATCAAGGTGAGAGTAAACTGGTATGTCACTTGTTGGAACACACACACTTTCCAACTAAAAGCACCCGTTATGGTGTGTGTATCTTCTCTGACGGGGTATACAATTATGCTGTGTGACATGCTGTCATATTAAGTTATTATTTTATTATTTAATATTTAGTTTCACCATCTTGCATGTTAATAAATTCCCTAATCATCTATTATTTCTGACTAGTACACTCATAGGTGGGATATGGCACTTCAGCTTTTCCACATTTATTTAAAATTTTATTGAGTAATTTGTTTAATAAAATAAAGAGAATATATTTATAAACTCTCAAATCTAATTATTTTGTTTCTTGAAATATGAAGCTGCAACATGTCACTCTCAACAACCAACCAATGAAGACATTAACATCTGAGGGCTTGACGGAAAAGAGATGAAAACTTAAGTTTAGTGTATAATGGTATGAAATATTTATGATATTAGTCATATTATCTGATATTCTCAATTTGGGGGAGTTTGCCTTTGTCAGTCTGTGCCATTCGCACAGAGAGCCATCACAGTTGTCTCAGAACAAAATCTTGCTTTGAGTTTCACAGCAGGTCTGAGGATTCAAGGGGCAATTAAAGCAACTGTGGCAAACAAATCCTTTTTTAAATAATCAGAATATGATTCATTATTCTCAGTTCAGCTTACAGCTTATGAATGTTCATCTAAATTATCATAATGGTTCTGTTTTGCAATAAAGCGCTGCTTTAAAACATATTGTGTTTCTCTAAAAAGTATCCCTAAAAATAAAAGCTGAATGTAATCAATATGATTCAGAAGCTCAATAAAGCTATCAATTTAGTTTTATTTATTTATTTTCTCTTTTCTACTCTCTTTGTAAATACCAAATTCATTTTATGAGGGAAATTCTAATATTGAGATCCTCTGTTTTAATTCAGAAATGTAACTGCTGCACACCACATGAAAACAGCTTTCACATGGACTTCAGTGAATAATTCATTTTTTTTGTCTTCCATTTATTATTCACACTTATTGTATATAACGTCCAGTATACTACAGAACTGGATTTATAAGTGAAAACTGAGACCCATGATTGAAAGAATTTGAAGACTTTTTTTTTTTTTTTTTATTATAACTATAACACTTACAATGCTAGTACATTTTGGTATTCCTGTCATAAGGTCAAAATTATATATTTTAAAAACCCTCACATTACCTATACCCAGTACTTTTTAGTGAACAGATTTTGAACACATCACCATGTAATTGGAACCTCTGTTAATGTGGCAGCAGCCGCCACGTGCTCGTCAGGCGTGCAGTGTGTTCAGGGCTAACTTGTTAACATGGATGCTGAATTAAAAAAACAACAGGTCCTGCAGCCACTACGTGCTGCCGGTGTTACCTGTGTGGCCCAGGGCTTACGCTTGTTACATAATATTATATTAGAAAGTCCACTAAGGGGGCGCTTGTTGTTTATTTACGATAGTTATGCTGTAATATTATCTCAATTTTTTTTTTCAAAATTTTGCCTAAAATTGACCAATCATGTTAACCGCATAGCATTATACATTTCTGCAAGTGTGATATGAGATGAGGAGATATGAAACACATTTATGGAACAGATTTTACACAAAGTCTAAGGTTTAATCATGAGAGGATCCACCTGTATCTTCTCTCTTAATACACACAGCAGTAAACACAGATGCTGCACTCGTAAATTTGATGTGTTAATCAGCTCAAGACTGGGGCTACAATTAAACCCACTGTCGGATAAACACTTCCTTCTCCAGCAGTCCATGAGAGTATTTGATTATGCATCTTCATTTACAAATATGATACCTGTAAGTGAGAGTTATTACTGTGTGTGCTTGTTCACTGATGTACAGAGTACTGGCACAGAGCAGCGAGTGGGAAGTGTGTTTAATTTGTGTTATGGGACAGATACGTCCTGGAGAAGCAGCAGATAAAAAGGAATTGACAGCTCACAAAACTGTGAGTTTGCAGAAAGTTTACGGGTGCCAGATCTGTCCCTGGAACCTCGTGTCTGTCAGACGACCCAAACCAAAAGCCTCTCCAGATCAAGAGTTCAATTTAGCTGTACATTATTTTGAAAAATATGTCTTCTCTCATGGTCCTATCACTGCTATAGTCTGTCGTTAGCTCTGCCAGCAATCATAGCCAGGCCTCCCCAGAGAAGTGAAGAGTTCTTGGCAAGTTTCATAAAAACAGCCCAGAACCACTATGATATCTCTTGTATTTCTGCTGATTTAAGCTGTTCTGTATCCACTTATGGACCACCACATATGGAAAAGAAGATTCTATCTTGTACAAAGTTAGCTATCTTTCCCTTGGATGTTACCCCACACAAATAGCTCAAAAAGGTCATTGATGCAAACTTCAGTTGTCATCAGCACACATGGGTTTTACCAGTTATTAATTTGACTGTGGTTAGCGCTGTTGCCTCACAGCAAGAGGATCGCAGGTTTGATTCCGGCTTGGGGAGGTCGTGGTTGTGGAGTTTGCACGTTCTCCCTGTGTAAGTGTGGGTTTTCTCCGGGTACTCCGGCTTCCTCCCACAGTCCAAAGACATGCTGTTTAGGTTAACTGATGACTCTAAATGTCCCGTAGGTGTGGATGTGAGTGTGAATGGTTGTCTGTCTATATGTGCCCTGCAATGGACTGGCGACCAGTCCAGGGTGTACCCCGCCTTCGCCCAATGCCAGCTGGGATTGGCTCCATGGATGGATAATTTGACTGAAATCTCTGAGGACTGAATGACTGAGGTGTAAAAGTCTAGTTTAGTGACATCTCTCAAAGGACAGGTCTTTCACCAAGATATTTCAGTCTCATTAATCTCACCAGTAACCATTCTCACTTGGACACACATTTTAAGGCAGAGCAATAACTGTCTTTTTTTCATATTCATAAAAAAAAAGATCTTCATGAAAAGATGCAAGATCACCCTACATTACCATTACAGCTTCTATTTTTAGAATTGCTGGCACCGGTACGCCTTGAGGGTGGTGGGAACCTCACCCGACTTTACTTTTTTTCACAGGCTCAGTTTTAGAGCTAGAATCAAAGAAAACCTATGGAATCCAACGTTTTTGGCGAAGAAAAACTGGCATGGGGATTTTAAAATACTATAATCAATATTATATTTTATTCAGAAAACTGAACATGGCTTTATCAGCGCATAAATCTGGAAAACAACCAGTTTTGGAATTGTAACTGGTGATAGGCTCTCATCAGCAAAAAATCATCTTACACAGGTTTCTTTTATGCTACATGTTCATTTTCCCCCCCCAGTGTTTGTCCAATTTATGTGAGTCCTGCAGACAGAATCATATTTCTTAAAGCCTCTTTGTACCAAATATTACAGATTTGCTTTTACACTTTGGGGCTGCCTGCTTTGCATATTTGCTTTTGTTAAATGCCATGCTATAAGTGATGTCTCATAATGTGTTTTGCTTTACCTTGATGTTTGTTTGCAGCAAGCGAAAAAAGGTGTCAGTGCTGTATTAACAACACTATTTTTTATCACTCACACAAAAGATTCTGCTGAAGCTCGCAGCCCGGTATGAGAGCACACAAGTGGATGATTGACTTGTGGGGTGGGTGTAGGATGGAGATAAACTATTGCATCTTCCTTTCACTCATATGATGAGAACAAGAAAGAACCTTTCACTGAGGACGTGCATGTGTCGACAAATGATTATAATGCTTCCTTTGTGAACTGGGATGATTTGCCACATCATAGAACATCTACCATTTTGAAAAAGACTTCAGCAAGGTATTTGATTTGTCTGTCTGTACAAATACCTGCCAGTCAAAACAGCTCTGAGGGAAATCACAGGAGGGTAGGAATGTGAAACAGCTGGTCCCTTATTCTACAGCACATGGGGGTATGAGCACTATGTCAGTTTGTGGATGATGATGTGTTCTGAAGAAAAAAAAAAAAGAAATGTGCCCTTTTCAGCACCTCGGCACAGCCGTTTGAAGTGCAGATGACAATGGCAGTTTTTAAAAATGGTGGTCTGCTGGGAGTACCGGGCATCAGACGAGCTCCATCCATGTCTTAGTCAAAGAAACTTGAAGGAAAACTTTTGCATAATGCTGTCAAAAAAAAATAAATTGAAACTATATTGCTTCCTTTTTTCACTCCTCTTCTGTCAACCACTTTCTGGTATTTCTGTGTGTTATATGTGTTGGTCTTGTGGATGTTGTCCTGTAGCTCTCCACACAACTTTGACATTTTCTCTGTCATATTTTAGAGGTCATTGCCACTTTCACAACCACAGGCTGCAGTGCCGACCCGATCCTGATTCCCACTGTTCTCATCCCGAGAGATCTGGTCGAAAACCAGTGCAGCACATGTGCCTTTGATCCAGTTTCACAGATAAGACAGAAGCCTCTGTTTTCATTTTGGCTGATCACTTGTAAAATGTTGCTCTATGCTGCATATAGTTTAAGTATGGTTTTAAGTTATTATCTGGTTTGTCGGTTTGGAGATGGAACACTGTTAATAATTCAGCAGCATTCCATATCTATCCTCGAGAGGCATCCATCCAGGCAGGAAAACACTTAACGCCTGTCTTGTCCAGTCTACAAGGGGGAAAAATGTTATATCCACAGACATGCATCTCAGATTAAAGAGAAAACTGTATCTGCTACATTAAGTACACAGTACACAGCCATGTAAGAGCTGCAGTTTTAAGATAGATTTTCTGTACCTTACAGCAGTAAGCTTCAGCTGAGCAATAGAAGTGACCACTCAGGTCATCCTTTGTGAAACACACAGGTATAGTCAATAAGTGTTCCCTTATAGCCCAGCAGCATGCATGTTGATTAAGATGTAAAGCGTCAATAAATAAAGAGCATGTGGTGCACTTGAGGCACATGTTATTGTTGTTCACCATTGGAGCTAACAAGAGGGAATATGGCTCCAGAGAATGAAATTAAAGAAATACATGATGGCAAAGATATGATAAACTATGTGACTGAAAAGCTGATCATGACCCTGTCTGCTCCTTTATGAGTGGAGCAATATATTTCCAAGTTGTCCCTAGTTTAAATACATGACTACTTTCCTCTCACAGACCAGTGACCACACTAATGACTCCATTAAATGTAAATAACTGACTCCTGCATGATTTCAGACTTTTTTTGGATATTTTGAAATATATTTACTGTGTTATAAGACTGTACTAGTGTGTGACAGGAGTGTTGATTCTCATCACTTGTGATAATGAACATACAACATATATTGGACCTTCAGTTGTGAAGAGGATTTACTGGCATGTACTGTATAGTACAATGTAACTGGCATGTAAAGCCACATATAAAGCCTTCCCATACTTGCTGTTGATAATTATTCCATGAATAATGTGTGTCTGATGATGTGAATTGTTTCCATGACTGGTATTTTGCTTGTCCACCTCAGTAAACACAGTAAGAGCTGTAGTTAATCTGTTGCTATATGATAATGACACTGGGGATGATTGTAGCAAGGATTTATACTTGGCTTCATGATAAACACAATTAACAGCTTCAACCATGTTGACTGGGCTGTTAGCGGCATTGGGTCATCCACACACGAGTGCCAGCTACTTATTATTCATGACCCCTTCAGCCGATGAGTTCAGATTTGCTTGAATGGACATATAATGTACAAGCAAGGGCCCTTAGGTAAACAACAACACATTTCCTCAGAAAGCAAATCACACGTCTTTATATGTATACTGAATTCACTGAGATAACAGTGTAATGATACAATAGATGCTATTATCTGTCAAGTCTCTGTGACATCCAGTCAGTGCTGTTTTTTCTATCATTCACAGACAACACCAAGTGTCCAAATAGAAATAAAAAAACAAAAACAATCAAAAGTAGAGAAATAAACATTTTGTATTTTTCATGTATTTCTCTTCTTTAGTCCACACGTGTCATGCTGCTGTTTGTCATTATATGTGTTTATGTAGTTACTATAAGTCTATGTAGCAGCACTGACTTAACTGAATGTCTTGGATCAACATCCATATTACTAAGACACTGGACTCATCCTTTTATATTTGTTCATGCCATGGAAGTGTAAATAAGTACAACCAGTAGCCTACTGTAAGTGCATGTTCTACATTTAATTTACAGCATAACACTGGCATTACTCTATCACTTATATTTTCTATCAGCAACAGAGGAGACCAAAACAAACCACTTAGTAATTTATCCTGCTAACAAGTATTGCATTGTGTGCAGCCACAGCCTTATGTCTCTGTGCCAATAACACACTGTTATTGTCCCGAAACAATTAAAAACTCATAAAAGAGCAATAATGGTGCACTGGATGACATATTTCTTTATTACAATGAACATGGTCAGTTTTTTCTTAAACAACTCTGCAACTGCGGTTTCCATCTCTCAAGAGCAGCTGAATGTCAGATGAGTGTCACTGAGCATGCTGGTAGGCGATCGTTACTTTGTGGTGATCAATGTATCCTCATACAACATTTCATGTGATATCTCATAAAACAGCTATCACTCCTTTTTCGTCCAGCAACCCTTGTGAATTTCCACTCATTACATTCATACAGTCTTTTAACAATAACCTTCTATCTCCACAGGAAACAACTTGCTTACGCTTGGGTGAGCAGTGAGTGGCGGCTGCCTCTCTGAAATGCTACGTGTCTCATGCCTGCGGTGTTCACACTGGCAGCATTGCCGCTGCTGCTGCTGGGCTGCTGCTGTTAGCTCTTTCTTTCTACATTGAGTTGTGTTACTTTCATATTAGCCATTCCATTTCACTATAAATGTCATCTATATTTCTTTAGAGACAGCAAAAGGTTAAAAAGTGAAAGAACATTAATAAATAATAGTCATAACCCACAATTAAAACAGCTAAAACAGCAAAAACAGTCCTGAAAATGTTTCAGGAAAAAAAAGCCTTGTGTTAACAAACAAAGGAATTCTGTCCACAGGGGGAAAAAAATGCTAGAACGCTATTATTTTGAAATGGAAGCAAGACCTCAAATCTCTAGAAGCATTTGTTGCTCTTTAAACCAAACAGCCATAACATTATGTCCACTGACAGGTGAAGTGAATAACAGATTATCTCGTTCCAGTGGCACTTGGCACGGGGTGGGATATATTAAGCAGCAAGTGAACATTTTCTCCTTGAAGTTGATGTGTTGAAAGCAGAAAAAAATGGGTGTAAAAGTGTAAGGATGTGAGCGACTTTGATAAGAACCAAATTGTGATGGCTAGACATCTCATCCCCTAAACAGCAGCTCTTGTGGGATGTTCCTGGTCTGCAGTGGTCAATGGCTCAAGGCTGTTTTGGTGGCAAAGGGGGGGACTGACTCAATATTAGGCAGGTGGTCATGATGTTATGGCTGATCAGTGTGTATTTCCTGTTTCACAATTACATGGATCACACACAAATTGATTTTATGGGGCAAACACAAATTAATTACAAAGTGCATTACTTTTCACAGGTAGCCACAAGAGTTGTATGAGACCAGCCTGATGGTGACACATTGGCTCTTTGATGCATTTTAAAATCCATTGTTGGTTCAGGTCTATTCATTGAAAGTCATGCTAAAATCTACAAAAAATAACTATAAGATTAGCCTTATTCTTGAAGTCCAATTGTCAGCCTGACATATCTTATTTTATCTGGAATAAGTTCAATCATAAACCGACTTTTACTCCATATAATTTACTGCCAGTTTCATCGGGTTCCTGATCTAATATTGACAACTTGTATGCAATTGCTGTTTCCAGTTTACATCCCTCTCCAAGAATACCCATCCCAGCTCCAGCTTGCATATGGTTTAAGCTGGATGCTCATGGTCTTAAATTGTCTGGTAATAATAGACCAGCATCAGGATTGTTCAGGAGGTGGAGCAGGTTTTTCACTCATCACCGGATTGGTGATTCAAGCCTCCTCCTGTTCAGTGAAGTTTCCTTGGGCAAGCCACTGAACCCCAAATTGCTTCAAATGGCTGCATGGTAATCTCTATAAACACATATCTGCATGTGAATGCAGAATCTGTAGGCAACACGATAAGCTTCTGTATCAGAAGCATCTGGTTTTTGTTTGTAGTCTGAGTAGTATTACTGTGTAAAAGCAGCCATTTACCATTTGCCAGGTAAAACGAGCATATGCTCCAAATATATTCAAGTTTAGCCAGTATCCATGGGCAGAGAATGAGTACTTTTAGCTTTCTTAATGGGGAAAAAAGTGAAAACATTGTAACCAGGTCAAGCCGATGCAGTGTACATGCATGTGTTACATGTCCCACCTTGAAACTATATAATTTAAATATGAATGTAGCTTGTTGTTCTTCAGTTGTACGAGCAGATGTTATAATGTTGCTCTAATTGTATTGCCCAATTGGCAGACTGTGCCATGTGCATGTACATTCTAAATAAAAAAAATATGTGCTTCATCCTCACTTTCTGGTTGTAAAAAAGGCCAAATAATTATGCTTGTGCTGGCATAAAGATAATGTGAATTCATCAGACATTCAAGACAACTGATATACTGAGGTCAAAACGGGGCTTGTTGGAAGTTGTGTGTTGTGCTGATACTCATGTACCCTGCAAAATAGTGCTTTAGAACTAGTGCAGTGGTTTTCCAAGCATATTCATAGAATAGTAGTAAACCTCTGTGTTGTTCAGACTTTTATCAATTTTGTTATTTGGTCTGGAAGTTTCCACGTCATTTCACACATATCCTTCCTTGCATGGTGGAGCACTGGGAGTTTCAGCTCTCAGTTGACATCTCACTAACATGCGTGACGGAGGCGGAATAACTACCAGAGTCTGAAATAGAAGTCGCTCTGCGCTCACAGTTGTCAATTTGGCTGGGTTGGAGATAGCCAGATTTATCTGTGATACAGCTGTCCATCATCCCGTACAATCAGTTTTCCTTATCTTTCATCAATCTGAATTACCACGGACAGCGTCTGATAACTCACAGCAAATCCCAGCCCTGGGGCGTCCGGGTCCCAGGTTCCGACTTGTGCCACAGTTTTCATTTCCACAATGACTGGGGGAAAGTGATGGCAGGCATGAGATCCATTGCAGGACAGCCAAGATTCATCACGTGAAAGTCGGTCTACTCATCTAGTTGTATCTTGGACTGTATACAAGATCCAGCATGCAGGTATGTCTCTTTCCTACCCAGGCACTGCTATCTGCATACTGCACTGGCTCTGAACATTAATCAGGCCAGGGCTAATATATCTAGATGTCTCACCTAAACAGTGGCAAATGCATCTTCAGAGGAGATAATGAAAAAAAAAAAAGGTTCCATCACCATATGCCATGAGCATGAGTAATTAATTTGAAATTAACAGGAGTAGAGTAGGCAGGTCTGGGTAATGGATTTGCAGACTGTCTGTGCACCGGTTAGACATCAGTTAGACATCAGCCTCCACTCATTTGGATGCTTTTCTCGTCTGATTCATCTTGCGTTTCAAGTCCAACATTTCACCAGATGCTTGTTTCATAAAGACACACCGGCTGCTGCCAATCAGGATCTTAACACTTCAGTAATTTCTCAGCTCTCCATCTGAAGCCACAAACAAAAAAACTGCCTACTTTGCCCCTTAATGTGATGTATCATTTGTCTTTAAAGGGAATTAGGAGGACACTGAAAAGGTTTCATAACGATTTCACCAGAGATAATGTAAGATCTAATACTTCAAGGCTTAAAAAAAATAAAGCTTTTTTTTTCATTCTCAAAGGTGTTATTTCATGATTGTATCAAGTTAGTCTTTTCATTCTATTTTAAGAATATTGCAAATGATCAAACAGTGTCACTCGCTTTTAAAGGAAGGAAATCAAGTATGTGTTGGATCATAATAATATCAAGATATTTAGCTAGTGATTTATATGGTAGACTGGTGACAGGAGATTAAATATTCACATTGTCCTATATAGAAAGAATCTTCCTTTTAACTCTACTGTACTTGAAGCAGCATCATTTGTGTTTGGTGTAAAAAGGGGAGAAGGGAAGAAACAAGATTTTCAGACATGCACATGCAGACACGCCAGGGGATCAGAGGCAGACAGCTAATAACCCATCAAAAGAATAACTGCAGCTGCCAAAGCATATGAGTTCAAGCAGAGACGATGGACACCAGAAGACCACGGTATGTGCTCCGGCCTCCGGGCCGAGACGTCATGGCGCCTCACAACATGACCTCCATTTTACAGACAAATCAATCTATGAACGACAGGCTAATTGCCAGGAAACTCGCAGCGTGACCCATTAGGCTCCTTGTTCCACCCACGCACACACAGAGTGACAGGACAAGCCAGCGAATGATGTGGAAGAGCTTGTAGCTTTGCAGAAATAAGATGAAACAAAATAACTTGTATATTTAATTGGTGGTGCTACTGTATTGCACACATATTTGTAGTTTCACACTTTTCTGGCAAAACATCACACCCTAATTGAAGACTTCAGCTAGACAAGTCAGTTTTAGGTTTTCAGATGAGTGATTTTTCCAAGTCTCATTATCTGAAGCTATGTGAAGTTTTGTGTTTACAGTCATAGTTAAAGACAACGGAGGCTGGCTCCAAATGGCTGAAGTCCAATTTACATCTGTTGTTCAAATGCATGTCAAAACTTTAATGGTCTGGTGAGCTGTGGGGGGGGGGGGGGGGGGGGGGTTCAGTAAATGTATTTCCTCTAATGACACTGGACTGTAAGCAAAGCGATCTAGTTTTCGTTGTGATTATGCCCGTGATAGAAAGGGAGGCATGCAATTCCCTGGTGTCCATTACCAAAACCTCTCAGCTAATTTAAGACCATTTCAAGCAACATAAACAGATAGGACACAGGATGATAATAATTTACCATTATCCATCAATAATTTTAACCGATTAATGCTCAGCTAAAAAGCTGAGTAAAACTCAAAGCAGCATCTCGTCACTTAGAGGAGAAGAGCTGGACCAACTTAACATTCCACCTTAAGACAGTCTGAGCTGGAGTTTCAGACACAGGAAGTTGGCTCGGGTCTGAGGAGTTGTAGCATTTATTATTCACGACAAATAAACTGTACACACACTGCACTGCTGCATTCAGAGCTACAGTACAACACCAGCTACAACACCGCACTCACCACGACCACACACAGTCTGTCAGACACTTTAAGTTACGCCACGCTGACAGATCGTATGAGTATGATGACAGCGAGCGTGAAGCCACCAGCAGCTGTTAACGTAGCACAAACACATATGGTCTGTCAGACACTCGCTAAAGTTACGCCAGGCAGACACACCGCTGACAAGCTCATAGCTAAACTAACTAACTGATGCAGTAGTGACGTTACTGGGACAATGCATGTGGCGTCCTAGTAACTCTCCCAGGCGGGTGAACTGGGGACGCAGTTGTCTGTTGTGCTCATATACTGCAGCTGGTGATAAATGATGGATTTAACCTTTGTCCAATGGCTTTTTGTTGCAGCTGGGCAGCTTGTTAGGCACTAAAAATAGAACTGATGCCTGAAACGCCATAATCTGGTTGTTAGCGATAATAATTGGTTAACGAGGTTCCCTTATCGTTAGAAGAAAAAAAATCTAAATCAGCATCCCTAGGCTAGGTAGGAATTTTACATGTCTTGAAACAGGATGTACAGTTACTGTAGACAGAGAGTCCGCTCAGTAATCAAGGACGAACCTGAAGCTATGTGTCATTACCTTTCGAATTATTTTCAGGTATTAAGCTCATAGATGTCAGCGCATATCCAGTGTTGTGTTCTGAGGAGAAAGGCAGATACTTGACAATGCTGTGTTTTACAGTGTAAAACAAATAAGCACACGGCAGCTGCATACCCCCACATTGAGTGAGCTCGCTGTCAAGCACCCTTATTTTCCCTGCCGTTATCTCGCCTCCTTTCCACACATACAGACTTTCATCATACACCAGTACATTCCACCCCCTCCACACACAGCTAGACAGTTTTAAACACTTGCTGAGTAGCTATCAAACACTTTCTTGATCAAGGACAGCTCTGTGCAAACCAGGCCTTCCAGCTGTGGATAGGCAATGTGAATCCACTCAGTGAACAAAACAAGAGGACATAGCAATCAATAAAGCCTTACCTTATTCAATTTAAACAACCTGTTTGTGTTTTGCTATAGGGGCTGCTGCACAGTGACGTGATTGATACACACCCTTAAAGCTGAGCTGCAGTGGGTAGAAGTGGAGCATATATGATTAAAAACCAGTATTGTTTTATATATATTTGATCTTTTTATGGGACAACACTGAAGAAATGACTCTTTTGTACGAGGGAAAGCAGTCCGTGTACAGCTTGTATTACGGTGTAAATTTACTGTCCCCTCAAAATAACTCAACACACAGCCATTAATGTCTAAACCGCTGGCAACAAAAGTGAGTACACCCCAAGTGAAAATGTCCAAATTGGGCCCAATTAGCCATTTTCCCTGCCTGGTGTCATGTGACCTGTTAGAGTTACAAGGTCTCAGGCGTGAATGGGGTGCAGGTGTGTTAAATTTGGTGTTATTGCTCTCATACTCTCTCTTACTGGTCACTGGAAGTTCAACATGGCACCTCATGACAAAACACTCTCTGAGGATCTGAATAAAAGACTTGTTGTTCAACAAAAAGATGGCCTAGGCTATAAGAAGATAGCCAACACCCTGAAACTGAGCTGCAGCACGGTGGCCAAGACCATACAGCGGTTTAACATTACAGGTTCCACTCAGAACAGGCCTCGCCACGGTCAACCAAAGAAGTTGAATGCACGTGCTCAGCATTATATCCAGAGGCTGTCTTTGGAAAATAGACATGTGTGCTGCCAGCATTGCTGCAGAGGTTGAAGGGGTGGGGGGTCAGCCTGTCAGTGCTCAGACCATACGCCACACACTGCATCAAACTGGTCTGCATGGCTGTCAGCCCCAGAAGGAAGCCTCTTCTAAAGATCATGCACAAGAAAGTCTGCAAACTGCAAAATGAGGTTTGTGACCCGACAGCCATGTTGAGATCTGTTGAGGAAATACCAAGCACCACCCACATGGCCAGAGCACAGCCAATAGGAGCGCTCTCTTTCTGAAATGACCTGTGATTGGTCAAAGTTTCTGGTCACAAGCTAGATTTTCTAAAGCCTGAAAACAGAGCCATGAAGAGGTGAGGAAGTCTATTTTTTTGCCCAATAATGCCAAAAATGTGTTGCATAGTGAAGCTTTAATGTATGTTTGCTTTCTCTGGAGGACATATGACATTGGTTTCAAGGAAGGAGAGGTCAGAGCTCAATTAAATATGTTGTTATACTCTATACAGTGTAGTTGATAATGTAGTAGTAGAGAGGAGACCTGCAGTGTCAGAAATATGCTTGAAGGTGTTAGGCAGATATAATCGTGAAGACATGTTAAAGTTATGAGAAAATATACCTAAATTACCCATCTACACTGCATCTCAAATTGAGGCTGCAAAACAAAAACACTCCCATAATTGCATCATGTTAAGCCAAAGAAATTCTGTTGTCTAGAAGTAAAACATCCAAACCTAGAGAGAAATCATGTCTCTGCCTAAACTGCAGCAAGCTAGTCCTCCAATGAGAAAGCCAGACTTGCTAACAATGACATAACTTGCCACAAATATGGCTTTTTCACAATCTCCAACAAGCCACAAAGACAGAGTTACATGATTTGGTGTCAATTAAAATCCAAACAGTTGGCTGCTTTAAGAAAGAAAAAAATGCAGCTTTAACATTGATTGAACATTCAATGTTTTCTGGGGCTAACAGATGGGAAATATTTATAATATAGCATATCAGTATGACAACAATCATCTGGGTTACTTTGAGAAAAAGACAAGTTTTGAATGTTTTTGAAGCACCTTTTTTTTTAAACACTTCATTTTACAGGTCTGCAAATTTCATGGTAACTAAGTAATTATTAGCAAGTAACCAATTTGAAATTTCTTTGGAATTACTACCAAAATACCCCAATATTTACCTCAAAATGTATTGGAAATTACTTGATTATGTGCTAAAGTAGCATATAATGGTTAAAATAGGGCCCTTAGGCTTGAGAAGCGGATGTGCACTGCTCTTCATCAGAGATGGAAAACCAAATTTAATAGAAGATAAATCGGATCAGGCACAAATCTCACTATTGTGAATTACTGTCTACACAAAGGTAACCAGATAGCTAATGTCATGATTCATTATTTTGTTAATTATTATCTGTTTATCAGCAGACATGGAAATTTCTTCATGGATTTCCTAGAAATGTATTAAATAAATTACCAACTATTTATTACTGCTTCTTGGGAAATAGTGGAATAGAATTATTAAATGTTTATAATAGATGTAAAGTAATAGTAGAGGTTCAGAGTCAAGTCCTAATTCAAGGCAGATAAACAATGTAATTTTTCATACCTTTTGATGTAAATATTGGGGTAATTTGGCAGTAATTCCTACAAAAATTCAAATACGTTACTTACGAATTATCACCTAATTACCATGAAATTTGCAGACCAAATTTGTAAGGTAATGAGTTTTTTATCCCCAAGGGAAATTCGGCGTCATAGCAGCAGCAACAACAGTACAGATGAATGCGATATAAGTAAAAAGAAGGTGCAATGAAGGAAATGGCACTAAAATAAATAAGATAAGATAAGATAAGATAAGATAAGATGAAGCTTTATTAATCCCCAGAGGGAAATTCAGTTTTTACACACTTTGTTAATTTCACACAGTACACATACATGCATGAATGGAGAGATGTCAGAGTGATGGGGCTGCTCCTGACAAGCGCCCTGAGCAGTTGGGGGTTTGGTGCCTTGCTCAGGGGCACCTCGGCAGTACCCAAGAGGTCAACTGGCACCTCTCCAGCAACCAGTTGGTCTTGGTCCATGTTGGGACTTGAACCGGTGACCCTCCGATTCCTAAACCAAGGCCCTACGGACTGAGCTACAGCCGCCCTAAGATAAGTAAAATACTTATATATATATATATATATATAAGTAAAGTGCAGCAGGTGGGTGGGTATTGTATATGCATAGCACATACAGTATATTTAATTATATAATCATTAACACACATGTTCAATTCATAAGGCTTATTTTCTTGAAGTATAATTTTATTTGATTTCATTTTGATAGTCCTAGGGCCTTGGCACACCAAGCGGACAGTGGGTTGTGTGTGATGACAATTGCTTAAATCACATTTAGTCTAGTGCAGTTTCTTCTTTTCACTCCTGCCCTTTGTGTCAATTTGTACTGTGGTCACATGCGGAAACAATCAAAGTGACAGCAGTGTGAATAGTTGGTGAGTTTGTCTTGTTCACAAAGATCATGAAAACAGTTTTGTAAAATACAAATTACTGACCAGTTCTTTCCTCTCACGCAGGTGCAGAACACACATACAAGTCAGTGGCTGTCTGACTGCTGACTGTTGTCTTTGCGATGCGTTCTTGTGCAACAGAAGACGAGGCCACGCAGCTGTCGGCTTTTGTTCGCGCAGGTTGTTTGAAGTCGACTCAGTGTGTCAGGGCTCGAAAGGGCAAAGCAGTGAGTAAACCAAATGATATTAGGGGAGGATGTGAAACACTGATGACTGAATGTTGACCTTTTAAATGTGATGCAATGCATGTTAGTCAACCACAGTGTGAATAGTCTAGATACAGATGCTTCACCAGCAAGATACAGCATAAATTATGTATTATCTATCACATATTTGCTTTGCATCATTTCAACAATATTACTGGTTCTGACTGAAGCTATAACAATATACCAAACTTTAGACTGGCTCAAAGGACTTTGTTCAAACATTGAGGCTTTAGCAGCCATTATATGCAAGATGGAGTTAATTTCATATTTGGTTTGAAGCAAATATTTTGATTTTATTGTTGCTGATTTCAGAAAGCTGAGAAAAAGATCTGTTTTGACTTGAAAAGTCCTATCTTCCCTTTAGTTCCACCATTCTTGTTTATAAAACTGGGACGTTTGGCTTGTTTGATCCTGACAACGCAAAACTCCAGGGCCATCAACCAGCCAGGCTAAAACGTTCATTGCTGCTGTGAAGGGGGAAACTAAATGTTGTGAAAAGATATGCACAATGGAAAACGTATTCCTAATGTGTTCTTGGGAGTGGCTGTTTGCATTTCATGTATATTTGTGATGCTTCCCAGCACCGTAGAAAAATCCTTTTCTCCGTCTGGCTATTGGAGTAAAACTGGCAGATTCTCTGCACAGTGAATGCAAACACATTGGCTTTCTAGTCGAATTTTCTCCAAAGCAGAATGACTTTGTAATTGTCAGCAATATGGAGCCAAAAACATAATCAACTTTTGAATACACCCTGGCACAGGCAAGCTCTCCCAGCACACAATGGTTTCCTCCCCATAGACTGGCCGTAAACATGTGCACACACAGGAATCCTTTAAACCGCAGGTATAAACACATATCACGCGCGCGCACACACACACACACACATACACACACACACAGACACACACACACAGGCACTGACCGCACCTGCAAAAGTGCATTTAGGAGGATTTCAGGCAGCCTGAGTCTGCAAACCAGCATCCGGTTTACCTTTAATTACAAGCCAAGCTATAATAGGGGGATGGAGCAACTGTTTCCTCTTCCCCATGGGCAATCTGGGAGGGTACAAATTGAAGATGATTCCTACACATGGCCTAGATTCCGCCTGCAGTCAAATTCCCCTCTGCCCTGTGTAACAGCTTATCACTGTGCAATAACAATGTCAGAGAAAATCATGCACCTGATACACCTCCACCACCATCCCCCGATTCTTGTTATCTATCATCATGATATCTCTCTCTCTCTCTCTCTCTCTCTCTCTCTCTCTCTCTCTCTCAAACTCCTGAATTGGTTGGGTATGATTGTAATTCCAAGACAGAAAATGTTACTCACAGCCTAAAATTGTACACTCACATGTACAATGGTGGCCTGATAAAACGGATATACTATACTTAACCCATCTTTAAATGGAATAATAAAAAAAATCTGCAGCAGCCATTTGCTTCCCAGCAAAGTCTATTCAGGTCTGCTGTGGGATTTCGGGAGCAGCTCCTCCTATGGGCTCGGTTAAGGTTTGGATTAGGGGGCTGCTGCTGAGTTTGTCATGTGTGAGGCTCAGTCTGTCGAGCATCTGGCTGGAGACCATCAGTCGCTTTAATTTATAAACTCATTTCCCTTCGCTGAGGGAAAGAAAAAAGGAAAATATTCATTTCTAAAGCTGCACACAGAATACTGGTGTCTTTTGAACAATGTACATGACATGTTGTATCCTTGCCATGCGCCCTGAAACAATCACAGCTATTGCCGTATTCCTGTGGTATGTTAGGTATCATAAATGATCCACAGAGCTTCCTGCTACACAAAGCATTAACCTGCTGATGAAGTGCTAACCCCACACTTGATCTCTGACACAGTCACGAGGGAGAATAAAACAGCTCTTTGTTACACAGACTTGTAAGCTCTCAACACAACCAAAGCAAAACAGCGCCAAAGAAAAGTGAGAGGAGGAGAGAGAAACTGTAATTTGTGGCAAGGCAGCGAAGCTGAAGGCAAAAGGAGATCATTCCCCTCGTCTGTGTATCCTGTCAGTCCAGCTCTGCCGCCTCACTGACCTCTGGTCAATCAAAGACCCATTCAACCTTGGAGTATACTGTACGTTAATACCAGGCCTGCTGGCCCTTCAGCTTTTGCAATCACACAGGTAAGACTGCGACTGAAAGTGTTGTTTATTCTGTCACTGAGTGGACATCATGCCTTCTGTTCTATTTAAGCTGTCGAGCATCACAGCCTCAAAACAGGCCCAGCTGGCTCCCTATGAGCCTTCCACAGTGAGATTGATGAGAGGAAGCCTGGCAGAGTGAGGGCAAAACAGGCGAGCCTTTGTGTCGCTCTGTATGTACACATCATTTTGTCTCATTCCACTGGAGGATCAGCAGCAGCAGATTAAATGACAGGATGAATTTCCATCAGACCATACACATCCATTCAGTTGAATTTGTGTAACCATTCAATGTAACCTGGAATTAATTATGCATGCTTGTATTCCATCACTGTAATGCTGCCCTGATATTGTAGACTAAAATATAATTGATATCTTCATGCATTAAAATCATTCATTCATACATTATCCATAACTGCTTATCCTATTCAGGGTCACAGGGGAGGGGGGAAGTGCTGGAGCCAATCCCAGCTGACATGGGGCGAAGGCGGGGTACACTGGTTTCCAGCCTATCAGAGGCTGACACATAGATTCCATTCACACTCACATTCACACCTATGGGACATTTAGAGTCAACAATTAACCTGCTTGTCTTTGGACAGTGGGAGGAAATCGGAGAACCTGTAGAAAACCCACGCTAACACAGGGAGAACATGCAAACTGCAAACAGATTTGGTTCCTCTAGCTGTGAGGCGACAGTGTTCACCACTGCACCACCATGCAGCCCGCATGAAAATCATGTTTTATCAAAATGTCAGATAGCAAGCATGTTATGTACACTGTTGTAATTTTGCATATACTGTGAATTACATTTCATATGTAAAGGGCACAAATGAAGCAATATATAAAAACAAACAAACGAAAAAAGAAAATGGCAAAGCAGATTATTTCTTTCCTCCTAGACTCAACGCAGGGACATACTGTACACCCTCTCCACAGCACCTGTATCTTATAACTTTCATTTCCAAGTTGTTGCAGTTTCTACTTATAATCAGTAGAAGTCTTCAATAATTTAAAGCTCCTGCTAACACCGTATCTACACCTGGCATGTTTCACCTCCGTTTTTCAGTAGTTGTTTCATGCGCATCTGACAGAAGAGATGCGTTTAAATTTTAATCAAAACAGCTGTCTAACTTAATTATTTCTTTAACTGTGTGACTGCTACTCAAAGCGTTTTTTTATGCTTCAAGGTATCTGACTCACAAACATAACTATCAATAGTTTATTTGGCTGTGGGTTCTGTCAATGTTTTCATAAGGAAGTATTACACACGCTGATCCACAGCCAGTCCAGCAATACTTCTTGAGAACTTGTTCTTCTTAAATAGATAATTACTTGATATTTCTCTAAGAACTGTAATGTGGCTGTTTTTGTGTCAGTAGCTGCTTGTTCACAACCACTGTATGATGAAAATGGGTGAGCCGAAGGGCATCTCCAAAATCGTGCAAAAGGGACAAACAGTTAACTTGACTTAAACTGAACAAAAATCAACTCGTAATAAAGTGACTGATATTAACCAAACTTCACATGCACACAGCTACATGCAGACAGCCTCCCCCGTACCAGCCTAAAACAATACTGTAACCTATAAAAAACCCTTCAATCACCAAGAGTCAATCAGCAGGCTATACCATTCTCATAGGAAATTCAGAACCCTCTCTGAAAAGAGATGACTGATGAAGTAGGTAATTCCCTCAAACTTAAAACCAAAACACTAAACACATTTTACAACATAGCATACATTTGCATTTACATATACATACAGTATCTATACAGTATAACACCTCCATCAAAACATACTACAAAACATAAATACAGGACAGAATGTGTCTGCAAGTTACAAATGATGGAATTATAGCTAAATAAAGATTATACAAGCAAATGTTATGGCATTTAATGATTTGGTATATTATAAAATAATGCAAATAATGTTCAGAACCAAATCAATGTCACTCACAGATGGTGTACAAAGCAGTGCAACTTTGGTCTGAGAGGTAGTTTTGAGTTTACTGTACAAAAAAATAAAATAAACAGGCATTAAATATAGATGTATTTCTGTTGTAGGGGTCAAATTACGGAATAATGCTAATATAAATTTATGAATGTGTAATTAACTTTTGGTTTTCAAAAGAAAAGTTTGCAAAATTATTTTTGAGGGTTAAAAGTGTGAAAGGTATTTCATTTTGAGATTTTGATTTTCAGTTTGAGATGACATCAGACAACGCTGATGTGAGTGATGAAGAGGCAGATGAAGATGCCAGTGAAGTGGGCAAAGAAAGCCAGCAGCCCACTGACTGCCCAGCCTGTGATCATGTGGACATCGAGCACCAAACAACAAACACACCATGTCCTATGATGGATTATTATTTATTATTATCATATTAGGACTATGATTGCAAATGAATACGAGAGATGAAATTAAATTTTGTAAATACAATTTACACTTTACAATTTACCTTTTTGTTGTAGTAAATGACTTCAAAAATGTGGCTGTTGTGGGATTATTATTAATGACATATGTTGTTATGGGGCATCAATCTTGTAAATTATCAACAATATGAAATAAATATACAAAATATATATTATAACAATATATATGATGACTGTATATATCATTTACTTGTTTTGTAAAGACTTGTTCCATCCAGTCTGATTATGCACTATTTGAGTGCTTGTGATCCAATACAGCATATAATCTCATGTGTGGCATCAGGGAAGTAATATTGGATAAACTGATTTCTTGTCATCATTGTGAAAACCAGTGTGCTCCAAATCAGAAAGCTGAGAAATAATGTATTACAATAACAATACATTCCCTGTGGATTAATTAACAGACTTCTGGACTTCGGTGTCAGCAGTGATCTCTTTTCCAAATGAATAAATCAACACTTTGAGTGTCAGCAGCAGTCACAGTGTTAATTGAGCTGAAAACTATTTCAGGGTCAGCTGTGGGATGAAAAATAAATAAATAAATAAATAAATAAATAAATGTCCCTGACATTTCGTTTTGTTTTGACAAACAAACTTCTGAACAAGATATTAAGGTTTTATTTTGAGCTGGAGCTTACCCAACTCTTTATTTTAATGATGATTTACAGACAAAAGGAAAATTGATGCATTCATAATTGAGTTATTCTATTTAAAAAGGAAACTCCAAACCTAATTACATGATCACAGTGATGATTTTAGATATGCTGGTTTGTCTGTATGCTCTTAGTGTTTGTTTTACTTTATGTGGAGCCCAGGGAGAGATTGTGAAAGCTAATGGAGATCTAAAAAAATAATAAAAAAATACATCTAATTACATTTATAAGTTGGTTGTGAAATGTCATTATGACAGGTTAGACAGGGCATTGTCAAACAAATCAAATAACACAGATATACAGAGAGGACTCATTGGCAAAGCTCTGTGGTTAGTTAAAATTGAAATTGAAATTGAAAAAACAAGTGATCAGTTACTGCTGAATAATGTTGATTTATCCTTTAGACACATTTAAGTATTAAGTAAGTTTTCATCTTAGAGTAGTTTCTAGTACCTATACTGGAAAAGAAAGATGGATTTGCATAGATTAACATCCATTTTGCTCTCTATTTTCAGCCTACAGGTGGCCAGAGCAGACCGTCCTACGTCAGAGTATAACTCACAGTGATGAGTCAGCTTTACAATTAACGAATAAAGCATGTTAAGCTGTGTCAATCATAGGAAGACACAACAGAGGAATGCATATAAAGATCACCATAGTCCAATACAGGTAAAACAATGGCAGCAACAAATAACCTTTTTTTATATTGTATATTAAAAGAAAAACACAACTGATGGCAAATACAAAAAAAAAAGAAAAAAAAAAAACTATAGTTTTAGCCTCAGCTTTTTCACTATGTATACTGTACATGTGGCTTCAAAATAAACAAGTCATTAATCAAAATACTCAGATATGTATAGGAGTTTACAATCTCAGTTTCATTTCCCTCAAGAATTACCACCATATTCTGTGTCCTGTTCCTAGAGTCGGTGAGTTTGGTCTTATCCTCATAAAGAACAACTTTCACTTGATGTCAGGTGCTGTGGAAGTCATTAAAAACATTTTGCAAGGATTCGGTGGCCGCACAAGAGTTGACGCACAACAGTATATAACAGTGTCATCAACATAAAAATGAAAATTTGCATCTGACTCATTTTGACCCAAATAATTTATATAAATAGTGAATAAAAGTGAACCCTGCTCTGTGGCACACCCTTAAGGTTGGATACAATATCAGTACATATACCATAATATTTAATGCACTAAATGAGACCTATTTCTTAGGTAGTTTGAGAACCAAGTTACTGTTTGCTGAAGTCTGTGCTTCAAAACATCATCACAACATCATCAAACTGTGTTTAAAGCTTTAGACAGATCATTAGAGTGATGCACAATGTTGACTTTGAGTTGAACAGAAATGTAATTAATGACCTTCGGTGCAGATGTGATGGTACTATGTTTTATTTATTTATTTATTTATTCATTTACTGACTTACTTACTTACTTATTCATTGATTTTTCCTGAAGCCTGACATGTTGAAAATGGCTTTGGTGGATAAAAACTCCTTTAGTTCACTCGCAAGAGTTTCAATAATTTTAGCCAATACTGATGAATTACATATTAGTCTTTAGTCGTTGAGAGCAGGTGGTTCAAAAGCAAAAGGTGGAACAAAAGCAGATGTATGTATCCAAGGAATTTTCTTATTTTTCAGTGTAACTTTAAAATGATATGAAAGAGGCTCTGCAACAGAATCAGCTGCACATTTCAAAAAGAATCAATAACATAAATACATTTTTTTCTAAAATATTAAGTTATCTTAGTATTGACAGACTCAGTGTGGTGATGAATCAAGTCTCTTTTTCTCATTCAGCATAGAGAGACTCATAAGGTTGTCCTTGACTATACTGACTGAGTGATTTGCATTATATACTGTACAGTATCATTCGGTAAACAAAATGATATGGAGTTAGATCACTCTCAGTATTAATGGATGCACACATAAGGATTCACAAATATATTTTTTTGATTTATGTATGAATGACTTTCCACAAAAATAGTTTACAATATTTCTGCACACACAAATAAACAAATCTAATAGAAATCCACAAATATGTATATGTATATGTAAATATTTAAAAGTATTTGCAGATTTCATCCAAAACATATTTGAATGTTGTTACATTTATATACAAACTTGAATCTGCATTTACAAACTGCTGGTCATGTGTGAACTTAACTGCATGTTTGTGGGTTTTATGAGACTCTCCTGACATACATTGATTCACAAATGCATTTATTTATTTATTTATTTATTTAGACAGGGAATTATCTTTAGCCAATCTCTCACCTTTTCAACCAGTCATTTAAATAAAATAAATAAATACAATTTTGAGTTGATAAAATAATTCAGCCCAGTTTGTGAAATAGTCACATATAATGAAAGTCCATGTAATTGTGAACTGGGAAGTTTAAAGAGCAGCGAACGCCATGTAGGACAGAGGTTGGTGTGGGTCAAAAATGAGGACTTTCAACCAAGAGACGGGTATTTGTGTCCTGTGTGAAGCAACAAGTCAAAGTTGATCTATTTGTCACATAACTTCCGTACTGAAGTTACGCCTCTCCTGAAGTATTTTTTGCCACGTAACTTACTGGTGTTATTATAAATGAAAATCAATCTTTTCCTAAACCTACCTAAATAGTTTTAATAGAACTGAATGTGGAAGAATAGAGAGTTGAATTTTCAGTGAGAAACAATTACAGATTCAGAGCAACTAAATTCAATTTCAAATTATGCTGTTTAGTTTCAGTTTTTCAATGCAATTATTCTGATTAAATAATACAGATTCAAATAATGTGATTCTAATTCAATTTCTAGTGACAGATATTTCTGTTCATGAAGACTCAAATGAGAAAGACTTCAAATGACACATGGTTTAAATTTAGGGACAACAACAACACAATGGTTACTTAGATCACACACACACACACACACACACACACACACACACACAAAAAAAAAAACAACACACCAACTGCTGGAAGTGTATGAGGAACATTAGTTAAAATCAAGTCATTTAGAGTAGACCTCTCAGGGCATTTAACATTTTGACCAGTGGGTGAGTTAATCAAAGAGATTTCAATTGTCAGATACTGCTTACGCCATCAAGGATTGCAGTGCATAGTTTGAGGCCTTCTTCTTGGCCTGTAACACCCAACAACTGTTAAACAGAGATCCTTAGTAATTTCCCCATTCACTGCCAGAAATTCCAGCTGCTTGCAGATCAATTTTGATCAATGAAATTTTGATTTCATGCAACAAGCAATGCTGCCAATCTTTATCAATAACTAATTCTGTCATCCAATTTCAGATGTTGATTTGGCCCATATTCTATCATATCCATTTTTGGTAATGAGCAGTGAGCTGCAACTCTGGTCCAGGGTTAATGCATGTTACTTGAAATAAGTAATTCTAAAACAATCAGTCATCTCTATTTGGAAACATCACATGGCGATTCCTTCAACATGTCATATTAAATTGTGCTGATTTAACACAAAGTAGTAACTGAAGGACATAAAGCTTTGAAGGCAAGGTAAGTCTCTGGGTAAGTCCCATGATAAGTTCATATCCTGTACCAACCACTTTGTCCTTTGTACGGATTGAACAATAGCCATAAAACAATTGCGTCCATCATAAGTTATATCCAGAACACATTGTTAGATGTACTCACTCATGAACAAATTTATTTTTAAGTCCCACACATACAAAACACAGTAAGTAAAGCCACAAGAAATGTCATTGTCTCTATCCAGAGAATGTGTGTGAGTGCACAGCAGGCCGAAAGTAGAGGAGTGGGGAGGAGGAGATGTTGTGGTGGGGAGGAGGAGATGTGGTGGTGGGGAGGAGGAGATGTGGTGGTGGGGAGGAGGAGATGTGGTGGTGTGGAGGAGGAGAGAGATGTGGTGGTGGTTGGAGGAGGAGATGTGGTGGTGTGGAGGAGGAGATGTGGTGGTGGGGAGGAGGAGGGGGGGGGGGGGGGGGGGGGGGGGAGAGGGGGGGGGGGAGGAGATGTGGTGGTGTGGAGGAGGAGATGTGGTGGTGGGGAGGAGGAGGAGGATGTGGTGGTGGGGAGGAGGAGATGTGGTGGTGTGGAGGAGGAGGAGATGTGGTGGTGTGGAGGAGGAGGAGATGTGTTGGTGTGGAGGAGGAGATGTGGTGGTGGGGAGGAGGAGATGTGGTGGTGTGGAGGAGGAGATGTGGTGGTGGGGAGGAGGAGATGTGGTGGTGTGGAGGAGGAGGAGATGTGGTGGTGTGGAGGGGTGGAGGAGGAGGAGGGGGGGAGGAGTTGTGGTGGTGGGGAGGAGGAGATGTGGTGGTGTGGAGGAGGAGATGTGGTGGTGGGGAGGAGGAGATGTGGTGGTGTGGAGGAGGAGATGTGGTGGTGTGGAGGAGGAGATGTGGTGGTGGGGAGGAGGAGATGTGGTGGTGTGGAGGAGGAGATGTGGTGGTGTGGAGGAGGAGATGTGGTGGTGGGGAGGAGGAGGAGATGTGGTGGTGGGGAGGAGGAGATGTGGTGGTGTGGAGGAGGAGATGTGGTGGTGTGGAGGAGGAGGAGATGTGGTGGTGGGGAGGAGGAGGAGATGTGGTGGTGTGGAGGAGGAGGAGATGTGGTGGTGTGGAGGAGGAGGAGATGTGGTGGTGGGGAGGAGGAGGAGATGTGGTGGTGGGGGAGGAGGAGATGTGGTGGTGTGGAGGAGGAGGAGATGTGGTGGTGTGGAGGAGGAGAGTGGGGGGGAGGAGGAGATGTGGTGGTGGGGAGGAGGAGATGTGGTGGTGTGGAGGAGGAGGAGATGTGGTGGTGGGGAGGAGGAGATGTGGTGGTGTGGAGGAGGAGGAGATGTGGTGGTGGGGAGGAGGAGATGTGGTGGTGTGGAGGAGGAGATGTGGTGGTGGGGAGGAGGAGGAGATGTGGTGGTGGTGGAGGAGGAGGAGATGTGGTGGTGTGGAGGAGGAGGAGATGTGGTGGTGGGGAGGAGGAGATGTGGTGGTGTGGAGGAGGAGGAGATGTGGTGGTGTGGAGGAGGAGGAGATGTGGTGGTGTGGAGGAGGAGATGTGGTGGTGGGGAGGAGGAGATGTGGTGGTGTGGAGGAGGAGGAGATGTGGTGGTGGGGAGGAGGAGATGTGGTGGTGTGGAGGAGGAGGAGATGTGGTGGTGGGGAGGAGGAGATGTGGTGGTGGGGGAGGAGGAGATGTGGTGGTGGGGAGGAGGAGATGTGGTGGTGGGGAGGAGGAGATGTGGTGGTGGGGAGGAGGAGATGTGGTGGTGGGGAGGAGGAGATGTGGTGGTGGCGTGGCTGGAGAGGGCAGACAGGTGGAGACTGAGGCGCTGAAATCTTTGAGACCCAGGAGAGTTGGAGAGACAGATTCAGAGGATCAGGGAAGCTTATATCCCAATCACATGGTCCAGGATATCCTCATACTCATATTTAATAGAGTTTGCAAAAGTACTATGTAAATACTTTGGTTTTCTCAAGTAAGAAAGTTCAAATCAAAGGCTTGTCAGTAAAAACAGATGACACTTAACACTGACGTGGACAGACATGCTGCCATCTTAGACAACTCTGCATAAGACAACAACCTGAGCAGCCGAGAGCAAACACCAACTGGTGGAGTCTTTGCTCAACTTGCTCTCTGATGCCAACAGAAACTGAATCATTCTGCTGTAATGAATGTCAGTGTGGGCAGTTTGTGTTGGATGCTGTCACTGAGGAGACAGTGAGCTGAGTGTGCGTTGCAATGCATGAAAGTTTTCCACCTCACTGGGACAGAGGTAACCTGGAGACCTTCTCCAGGATCCCGATTATAAACTGGAAAAACAACCTAGACCAGCAGGACAATTTTTGTCATTAAATTTAACTAATTTAATGGTCTGCCTCCACAGACGGAGTGAAATCTGCCAACAGCTCAGCGGGCTGCTGCGGCAGAGAGATGCAGCGGTTAAAAACAACGTGTAGAGAAGACAAATTGGTATGGCTATAGCAGAGCTGGGGAATTAATTTCTGCAGTGGACTACATTTACCATCAGCACTGATTGGACATCTACATAAATGGTGGATAATTTCCTGTTTATGTTGATAGGATGTGTTAACTGAAGATCAGGTAAAAAAAAAAGAAAAAAAAAAATGTAGTTTGACTGACAAGTAATTACGGGGAAAAGCAAATACACCACAGAAGATGCTGAAAAAATATTGTCTGGCTATTTTCATTTGACACAGAATAACACTAGAAGGTCTTAGAGTATGTGATATTCAGATCCATCACTACAACAGATGGAATCATCAAGACATTATGGTGTTACATTAGATGTCTCAGATATTACTCAGAAGGGTGTTGTGGCACACATGGTGAGAGCAATGTGGAGGTGGTCAGCACGACATCATGGTGTGACACATTAGTCAGGATTAGGGGTGGGACAGTTCATAAAATTCACAGTTCAGGTCGGTTCACAGATTGGGGTTGGTACAGCAAGGATGCCGATTTCCAACTTCAATTTGAACATGCTTTTCATTTCTTTGGCAAAATAAGTCAACAACTGTTTGTTTTCACAGCAGCAGGCTAACATAAGGAAAAAAACACTTCTTCATTATCACATCTTACGGCTGGACTTCTGATCTAAAAGAAAAGTACCACTGTGTTATTTAACAATAATTTATAACAAATCATCAACAAAAAGGTCAGCAGCAGGTCAGCCAGCACTAGAGGTTTTTTAAACAACAGTAACATACTAGGCCAGCATCATATGAGGAAAATCTGCCATGTGCAATAACACTGCTCAGTATTCCAATGATGATATGACTTGTGATAAAAAACAAATATTGAAGTGTGCATATTAGGTATACTGATGTCAGTGCAGTTGTTTTTAAAGTCAGAACCAGATTAGAATTGAATAATTAAATACAACTAATACACATGTTGATTCTAGAGCAGCAACAGTAATGTTTACAACAGCAAAGTCAGTATAGAAACTCGTCAATATCTGATTGGAAACAATCTAATATATTAATAAAATAAATCATATTCTTGAGTGAAGTTTATAAAGACTGAAGAACAGAAACATCAGACAGTATCAGTCCTTCCTCCTGTCCTCCTGTCCTCTGTCCTCCTGTCTTCTGTCCTCCTCCCTCTGCTGAGGTGAACCCCTACAGGTCCTGCTGGTAGAGAGGAGGTGCTTTGACATGTCAAACTAACCTAAACAGTCAGACTACAGAGCATACTGCCAGCTTCAGTTTCAGATTGTGTAGCAGAGTGTTCCGTTTCTCATAAAAGTTATGAGGATAATATATTAATAACACGGAGGCTCTGTAGTTCGGACGCTTGCCAATAACAGCACATCACTGCTTCACTGCTACTGTTCTTCCCTTCACAATAAACTCCCCGAACAACCACTGATCACTGCTGACTAGAAGGAAATAAAGTCATTTACTTCCACATGTTTATAGTGAGGTAACCCGCGGTAGCGTTAGAGTTAATAGCAGTGGTAGTGCAAACATAGTGGTGTGGTTAAGAAACACGCACAGTAAAACCTGGTCCGCCCTCGCCAAGATTGAGCCAATCACAACGGCAGCTTCAGTTACATTGTGCATGTGTTACAACCCATACCCCAGTACACCGTGTCCTGGCCTCTTTCCACAGACCTTGATTTCTAGTGTGACAATAAAGGCAACGGAAAAAAAAATACACAATTGGCCTTATAACCTATTTCAAATAAACCAAATGGTACGTACATGAACCAAATCGTGACAAGCGAACTGAACTGTTTTTTTAACCCAAACCGTGCCCACGCCTAGTCCTGATGGATATATGTTCTTTACAAGTTATATTAATAGCAAATAGATAACCAATAATTGATAATGACAAATAACATAACATTGTCTTATAGCACTTGCTCAGTTCTACTAATCCAGTTTCTTCTAAAAATATTTAATGTGTGGGAGGATTAATGGTGCATGTGCAATAACAGTCTACAGTTCCAGTAGTGGTTAGCTTCTGTATACCCCCTAGGTTTGGCTTTATTGTTTGTTACTCTACATGCTCACACACCACTGGTCGCAAGCTACCATGCAAGACACTGGCCTGACCAGTGGAGAAATTTGAGTTCAGTTTTTTGCTCAAGGACACTTCAACAAGTAGACAGAAGGAGCCGGGGATCAAACTGCCGAGGCTGCCATTACTGGACAGCCCATTCTGAGCTACAGCCACCTCTGCAACTGTACTTGCATGTTTAAATTAAGAGTACCGTTCAGATTTAAAACATTAATTAGTCAGATTCACAATAGACAGCTATAAAAAAGGATCTGTGAGACTTTGAGAAATTGATGCAGCAGAATTAGACATATTAGAGATATCTTTTTTTGTGTGACATGCAGTCTTCTTTGTACCATAACCTGGCTCCAACATTCCCCACAATGCAACACAAGCACTTACAGTTGGTTGGCGATTCAGCAGCGGTATGCTAATAGAGGCTAATGCAGCACTTAAGCTGCTAGCCCAAGCTCACCTCTTTCTAAGCCCCAACTCCAAAATAGCTCTCCTTTGTATAGAATTAAATGCACTTTATATCCTGACACAAGGTCACACACATCAATTCCTTATGTACTTTTAGATTGCTAATATTGTGTAAAAATCAGCCAATTCATGTAAAAAAATCAGACACACTGAAGCAAACCTCAAATTGTTGTTGTTATTATTATTATGTGTGGGCACTGTCATCTTCCAGCAATGGATTCATAGCACATAAATATAAACTTTTTCTTGAATGGAGCAGATAGTTTTGTTTACCGTTTGATTTAGTTTCTCTCCTGCTTATGCTAACTTGCCCATCTTAGTTATTTCAGTTATTTATTTATTTATTTTTATATATTGCATCTCTGGATTCCTAAGGGGCCACACACAGGTACGAAATGCATGCCCTCTTCGGTTAATATGCAGATTAAAAAAAATAATAATAATGATATAAATAAATAAATCACAGCCAGGCCCCTCTTCCCCTGCCTTCCTGTGCTACTACAGTGGGTAGTTTGAGCGCTAATAAAAGCCTTTTATACTGGTGGAAGGTGTGTGGGACATACTACACTTAGTGGAGACTAAAAGACTGTGTGTGGTAAAAGTCACAGTAGTCCATTAGACATAACAAAGTGACATTACTTTGCAAAGTAAAGCCACCCTTTTCTTGTTCGAGGCACATTGTTTTAAGGCTGTGGGAGCACAGATATTGAGACCTTGCAGCCAATATTGTGTCTTCCTGTCTTCCATCATCCATTAACTTTGATGTCTCCACATGCAACAGTAGCGTCACTCTTTGTACCTCTATTCACTGTCACTTCACTGCCAGACATGCTGCAGTCAAATTTGTCATATACTCTGGGGTTTCTTTAATGAGGAGATCTCTAACTGAAAGCAGACTGCCTCCCAATAAATGGCTTCTTAAATTATTCTGGAGCTTGTTAATCCAGAGCATCTACTGTGCGTGGGGAGTAGAGCTCTTCGAGTTCTACATTCTTTATCGAGTGGCATGTATAAACACTCAACATTTCTGCCCAAGTAAAAAAAGATATTTTCTTCTTTCATCTGATTCCAACATCATCAATATGACTATTGTTAAATTAATGATGGAGACTTTTCTGAAGTGTGAATTACAGTGCAACACTTGTGTCTCAAGGAAAGCCTGACAGCAGCTTTAAGAATTCAGTCCCACCTGAATGACATCTTGGTATGCCATTAAAAAAAAAATAAAATAAAAAAAAAAACAGCTCGGGCTGTGGCATTTAAAAGAGAAATATAGCCTGACTATATCCAATTTTGTTTCAGAGACAGTGGTGTCGGCAGAACACAAACTGGATGAACTGCCAGACTATTCTCTGCTATGAACAAAAGAGAACTGTTCTATGCATGGGCACATAAATAAACTTATTTTGTCCTTGTCGATTCAACCATTGATCATAAATATGCCACATCAAAACATCTTATTACTTATATCCGATTGGTTGGTTTGGCCTTATAAACCATGGAGACGCTGCGAGAGAGCCATCTTGATGATATGTTGATTAAGTGCCGCTGCAAAGCTCAGTGCCATTAGGTACGGCCGTTCACTGTGTTTGCCTTCATTAAATCGCCTGAAAATGACACCAGGAGTGATCTTTCAAAAGCAAAACTAAGAAATCCAGGAGAGAAAAGACAAGCAAAGAAAGCAGGGTTTGACCTACTCTATCAGTGCATCCTTGCTGTATACATTTATTTCATGTTTGCCAAGCCAGGCTGAGGAGGTGCAACTAAACCAGGTCTAAGTCTTTCAGATACATGTCTGGCTTTCTTCAACAGACTAAGAGGTTGATCACACGGAGTATGAGCAACAGCTACTAGAGATGCTAATTTTGAAAAAAAATTTCTTAATTGATGACTGACCCTTGTTGAACGATTATTAACCATTAACCGACAAGATTTGTGCCTTGCATGGTGCAGCTGCAGTTTATGAGCACAACAAAAAACTGAATCAACAGTTCACCATCGGGAGAGTTACTGTAGCAGCCACAGTGTTGCGTTCACCGTCTCCAGTTCACCATCGGGAGAGTTACTGTAGCAGCCACGGTGTTGGGGTTGGCCCGTTTTCACCGTCTCCAGTTCACCATCGGGAGAGTTACTGTAGCAGCCACGGTGTTGCGTTCCCCTCTCCATTCCCATCGGAGAGTTACTTACACCACGTGTAGCGTTCCCATCTCCAGTTCCCATCGGGAGAGTTACTGTAGCAGCCACGGTGTTGCGTGTAGTGTCACAAACATGCAGCCACTTCCCCAGTAAAAGTCTCCATGGCACATTTAGTTAATTTTATCGGGCTGTTAGCTGTGTGTCTTCCCAGATTAACAGTAGTGATTGTCTGACAAACAGTGTGCGTGTTTGCGCTAGTGTTGCTGGTTGCTTCGTGCCCGCTGTAATGTACCTTCAGCAAGTTTCTGACAGAGCATGTGTGTGGCGATGGTGAGTGTGGGTTTGTTGTTGGCATTGTATCTGTGAATGTAGCTGTAACAGACAGTGTGTGTAGAGTTTATTTGTCATGAATAAATGCTTCAAGGCTACAAGCTACAACTCCTCAGCTGGAAGTCCAGAGTCACCTTCCTGTATCTGTGCTGATGTTACTCAGGAAATACCATGACGGTTATTTACAACCACAAGGCTAATCCACAATGCTAGAATATGTATTACGGCTACATAAAATTACAAATGTGTTTTACAAAATTCACAAACTGTCAAATATTTGTACAGCATAAACATATAAAACTAACAGAGGGGATTAGAAATAGAAGTAAGTGCTAGTTTGTGCACTGTCAGCAGGTATGTAACACAATTTATTTTATTATATCAGTGTTATTTCTTTCTCTCCCAGCAGACAAGTGATCCCAGCTAAATCAAAGGTCCAGAAGCATTGTGCTGCTGTCCCATCCCTGTTGTTTCATGAATGTACAGTATAATATATTAATAGTACAGTGAACCTCTATTCATCATCTCAACAACTGCAATAAAATATCACACCTATAACAACATGAACAGCAGTCTAAACTCAATATAACCATAACAATGTCTATGACATGAATTACAATAAATAAATAAATAAATAAAATTGTAGATTATGGTCACAATGTTAAAATAATCCTACTTAACTGAATGGCAATATGTACCTTTGGTATTTTAATGCAGGCTAATACAAATTAGGCCAAATCCATACATAAGACCATTGATTCTGATCGGAGTGAATCCTGACTGAACAGATGAGGCACCAGGATTAATCAAGCCTGGCTGTTAGCTTGGTCTGGAGCAGGCTGATAAATGTCCAAGGTAACTAATGTGCCACTTATTTAATGAAACAGAGTCATGGATAAATTCAACCAGAATAACTGGAAAATCCTGGTTTAATCCATTAACTAGTTTTAGTGAAACAGGCCCCGAGCTGCTACAGTACAACCATACGGACCACATCTAGTTACCAGGACATATCATACCCTCTTTTCCAACTTTCTTTTTACCACAAGAATGAATAATGAATGAATACTGAAACACACTTAATTGTGAATCTATGTGGCCATGTACAAGCTGAGATACATTAAAATTATTGCGAAAGTAGCATTGGTCCTATATAATCATATAAACAGTTTCATCAAATCATTTTTTTTTCTAGAAGTAATAGAAAATCATCCTTCATCTGTCTATGGGTGCACATTGGTGGTGATGTGTGTTCGTAAGCTGATGGTCTGAACACTTCATGAGGTATTTCTGTTTACTGAGCTATCATTATCACATTGAACTGTGATTGGCTCAGCTGTTTCAGAGCTGTGAGACCAGTGATGTCACTGGCTGACAGAGTATTTAATAATCACCACACCTGCTGATTTATAATAATATGTGTAACAAAGTGAACGTTCATTCTTAAATCACACCTGCTTCCTGCCCATTTTCACTAGCCTACATGCATACAATCAGGCAAGCAAAATCATTAGATCAATCATTAGAGTATGCAATATTTAAGATCGGTGTTTATGATGGAGTAGTGGCATTAGAATGTGGCAGAGGAACCAAATTTATGGGACAAGGGTATACAGGCTGCCTGTAATTACTCAGAGGTAGTTTTTGATAAAAGACAGAAAACATTGCATCAGTCTAGAACCTGGCCGGTGTGCGACTCCTCAGTTTGACAGCTTTAACCTTAGATAACCCCGTGATAAGACTTTTTAACATGTCCCCATAAACTGTAAGTCTGTGATCAGAGGGTAATAAAATGAAAACCTTTTTAAGTTTCAAGGCCCAATAGTTGAATTCAAAGAGCCCTCAGGGTATCTGACAGTGGACTCCTTTTGAGCCTAAAGTACCTGAAACATCCTGCCTGATGATCTGAGCTGCAAGACTTAACTGTTACAAGAGAGTTTTTACCTCATCTCAGCTGTGCAGCACTACATGCAGTACAATATGTTCTGTTACTATGTTTTTAATTATGCATCATGTGTAATAGATTATTGTGCATCTATTGTCACCCATTATTTAATTTGTTTAATGAAAACTGCATCTTTATTATGTAGCACTGTCATGGAATCCTGGAAACAATACAAGCTTCACTTTAGCTTATTAACACATTTCAGAGGCTGTTGAAGAGGAAGCATGCTAGTACAATGTAATAATAATTATTTGAGTTAAATCCAAGCAGATGAAGTCACATAATGTAACATTAGGCTATAAAGATGTCTATTCTATTCTATTATTATTTCTTTATAGCAGATCATTGCTATGTATAACAGATCGTTGCTGTGGGCACAGTTGAGGCAGACCATTTTTGTGTCAAATTATTGATTTCTTAAGGAAGTAGCCGTGTCAAAAGCAGGATAATATACAGCTAGCAGGTCATTGTTGTGAAATAAACACATTCAGGGCCACGAAACTCTCCGCTCCGCATCAGGGTGTCACATCACCCTGTCAGGGTTTATTTCACAGCAATGACCAGCTGGCTGTACATCATCCCTTACTTGGATTGGCATGCCATTGGTACAGCCATCCAAGGTCTGGTTCCCAGAAGATGAACCCCAATGACTTTGATGAACTCCAGACTTTTACTTCAGCACCACCAGCAGGTCAAAACTTTCAAGTGAAATACATTTAGGGCTAGTTGTTTATTGGGTATTAGGTAATCATTTTTTGTTGAACTGTATTGTGTTATACTGACAGTTGCCACAAAGCCACATGTTTTATTCATTTCTCACTGACATTTGTTCATCACTTAAAATACGTTGTGAGAACTGTTCTATTCGTGTAGACCACCTTTATCCAGAATACTTTGCATCCATTCCTCCCCCAAACAAGCCTCTTATCTAATAAAGAAGCTGCCCACGCTTGTGGATAGTCACACAATAATGTAACATTTTGTCTGTAAAAGTTAGATTAGTCTGTTGGCAATGAGACAAATCGCTAATAATCCTGTGAATGTTTCCTTTTGACAAATGGCTGTAGTTATAAGGCTGGGTTTAAATAAGATAAGGAATAGCCTTTACAGATCAATCATCACATATTTCACAATCACATTCAAGTCATGAATGGGCAATATATAGAATATGTATAAAATCCTCTACTATGCAAACTCAAATTTGCAAAAAGAAAAGCATCAATTTAATATTAGATGAATAGGGTTATTTATTTATTTATTATTATTATTTTTTATGATGTTAAAACTAACAGGTGCACTTTACCTTTGACTTTAACAACATGAACTCACACCACAGTAGGCCAAGCATTAGCACCATTACATGCGCTATATTGGACCATTGAATCCCAATTGATTATAAGGCTATGAACCATCTGCCACCTTTTGAAAGCTGTACAAAGAGATTGATGATGTTTATCATGTTTCTATAAAACTCCAGAGGTGGCTTCAGAGCCAGCTCATAACTGGCCTGTAAATCGATATCTGTACGACAGACAAGGCAAAGCTGATGGAGGCATGATTTCAGTCCAACGTGTGTGTGTGTGTGTATGTGTGTGTGTGTGTGTGTGTGTGTGTGTGTACCTTCTGCTATGGTCTGAAATTGAAGCATCTGCTACCAAGCACACCCATTCCAAGTGTGGAAATGGGTTTCAAACAAACCAATAAGTTAGCTGGAAATGAACTAGCCCGTCTGCAGGAACATTCAAAATAAATAAATAAGGGAAAATGCACATGTGGGTTCCACATGCGACAGCTTAATTCTGGTCACAGAAGGTATCAAAATATGTACATTATGTTACAACGTAGAGGATATTTCTACATTAAAAAGATTAGCAGAAATGTATGCTGCATGCACGCTGACAGATTTTTCCTCCTGAATATATTTAGATTAATTCTAATCACTTAGAGAACTGTTCTCCCATCATCAGCACACAATTTATCCACATTAAATCTGCACCATTTCATGCAGATAAAGTCCTTTAATTTTACTCGAGGTGAATCATTGTTGATTACTTTAAAACCCTGCGTTGCTCAGATAAGACCCACACTCACCGTCTCAAAATATACATACTATAAATCTTTTCCTTATCCGTTGCTCTTATCTGTCTTATTTATCAAATCTTTATCAATCAGTATCTCCCTTATCCTTTCCTTTTAAAAGCTAACTACTACACTAATGCACTAATTAATTACATTTTTTCTCAGCAGCTACTAGTGTGCAAGAAGTATTAGAAAATGAGTGCAGACAAAGGACAAACCAAAGCAGTCCGGGCTGCTCTTGCCGCATCACTAATGTTATCTTCAAATATCTTAATGAATGCTCTGATTGGAAATTGTTTTGCACACATACAAAGTTGTTTTGAATTAAAAGATTGGATGGATATCAATTTGGAATTGTCATTTGTTGGCAATACATGGAAAACAACCTTCTACCTCAGCTGAAAATTGAGATTGAGAACGTTGCATTCCAATCTCAACATTTTTAAAATGGCAATTTAGCAATAGGTGATATGTATGTAAGTTACTTGCAGCAACATTGTGTGGATTAGGGACATGAAGAAATTTTCCCACAGGTTAATAAACTTGTGGCAACACTGGTCTTACAGATTACAGAGGACAATTTACAAGAAAAGATGATGGCCAACATATACTGAATGTAGTGCACTTATTTCAATCTTTACCCGGCACAGCTCCACTGTGCACACCAGCATTGACCGCTCCGTCCTCCTCATTGCTATTACCTCATTAAAGCTATGGTTCCTTTATAGCATTGGGTTTAAATCTGAAATATTGCCAAATAGGTGCTTTTGCTCTTCGCTTTGATGCTAAATCCTCCATCTTGTCTGTCAACTTTCTCGTCCTGTGTGTGTGAAATATGACACCTGCTACTCTGAGCTGAGACCATAAGGAGCAGACACATTTACTCTCAGTTTGGAGCATCCGTCATCTGACTATGTATTGATAACACAGTTCTGGTTCGCGAAATGAGCTAAATGTGTTTTATTTCTGTAAAAAAAAAAAACGAATCGACAGTGGGGGCACTGGTATGTGTCCGACACACCGGTAACACTGAATACCACAGCAAATCTAATGTGGATAAAGCCTGTAATTACATAATGTCTTTATTAGTAGGAGTTGAATAATCTCACGTGTTGCATGTTGATTTAGGTTGACTCGTTTGGTGAGCTGCATATGTCGACTAAAACATTTCAAAGTGCAGCTTTAATATGTTGCTGAATCCATAAAGAAATGGATTAGATTCAACCTCAGACTGCTCCATGTTGAGGCTTTGAGTTTATGAAACTGACCCCTCCTTTGATGGAAGAAATCCATCCTTTTGATAAAGTGATTAAGTATACGGCATCAGATTTCCTGCCTCTCAAACTCAAAGTAATTCCTGTTTCGACCGAGTATCTCTATGTTCCAGTCAATCAGAGAATGCACAGTGATTTGGATATGCATCACTCTCGAGGAACTTCTGAGGCCTCGTGCTTTAAACTGGTGACCTCTCTGAAAACACTCTGCAAACTTTCTGAAGTAGTGCGTGGCTGTTTCTGACTGGTGGCTGATGACCCTGCACCAAACCAAAATGACACGGATCATTTCACTCAAGACAAGCGTATGGATTTAGAGCAGAGCAAAAAGTGTCCCACAAAGTTTGAAAGTGCACCGGAAAGACAGACCACTATCAAGGCTTACGAAGGTGGCACTGCCCTTGTTCCAGAGCTAATTTTATCAGATGTACTACCATGGTCAGGAAGCATTCTATTATATTTGCCGGGCAAATGTGCCACCTGTGAGGCAGACAAATGAGAGCAATGCACTTTGTGGAGAACAACATCATTGACCCCTCTCTCTCACAGCTATAGATTTTGCTCCAATGCAAGCCCTATATCCACGAGGGCACAAACAAGGCCCGGCCAATGATTAATTCAAGCACTTTTGTACCTGTTTAGATATTAATCTACTGGGGCACCTTGCCAGAGTATTTCATGTCAGAAAATGACTATATTATTAGTGCCTCCTTCCAAAATTGAGACATGATCTATTATTTATAACATCCAACAGTATTCTGTTTTTTCCTATGTGGTTACTCTGTGCAAGACAAAATCTTTCTGAACAAAATCTGCTTTCTCCGTCTTGTGCGTGTTCTTCCACTATGTCTCTGGGATTTATTTCTGCAAGACAGGGACACCATCATGAAGAAATAAAGCTCAGAAGCTACACTGTGTAATATAAAGGCAGCACACAGAGGGGCTGGCTCGAGTAATGGTTCATGCTGACACACACAAGCAGGGCATGGTCACTTAAAAGTTCAGCCCTGTAGCAGTTTAGAACAAGTGATGTTGGGCTGCTAGGTTATGAAGCTGCTCGTTGCTGTTCTCAGGTTCAATACAACTAAAAACTGCTAGAGAGAAATACAGGTTATTTTTTTAGTTTTTTTTTTTTTTGTTTTGTTTACCCCACATCCATGTAATGTGTCTTGAATGTAGCTTAGCTAGGCTTCATATAATACATATTACCCACCATATATCTGATTTAACTGTTCAGAATAGGGCGACATGACAAGATATACAGTATGATAGTAGAGCTGATGTGATTAGCTACAACTACGTCTCTAATATAATTAATCAATTAATATTTAGACTTTTTTAAAAAAAGAAAATATATCTCTATCCTCTCCAGTGTGATCATTTGTCCCGCTTGATATGATATATTGAACATTTTTTGTTCAAAGATTTTAGTCTTTAAGTTGATGAACTATTCTAACTTGATAATTAAACCCTTCTACTTATTCAAAGGCTCTCTCTGTGGTACACAATGTACCACAACTTGTGGATTGACTGGACTAATCCATTAAGTGCTGTGTAATGATTAATTCATTTTAGAACCATCTTAGAGCAGAGCCTTTATGTAAGGTAACCTCGCTTTGGCCCCACATCACTTGCGCTTCTATAAAATAAAAGTGTTTACTAAAAGCCCAACATGTATCCATGTGCTTCTTAAAGCTGAAGTAGGTGAAATTGGAGCAAATTTTATATATATATATATATATATATATATATATATATATATATATATATATATATATATATATATATATATATATATATATATATATATATATATATATATATATATATATATATATATATATATATATATATATATATATATATATATATATATATATATTTTAGGTCTTAGTCTGTGTTCTGTTGCATGCTCCTTGTTTGCACTTCCTGTTTTATTTTGTGTTCTAACATTCCCTCTCGTTTCAGACCACTTCACTTCCTGCCTGCATGTTTCCCGCCTGCACGTTTGAGCACCTCCTCCTGACCTAGTTTCCAACACCACTCACCTGAGTCTGATTGTCTTTCCCCGCCCTGATTGTGTCCACCTGGTCCAGTGTCAATCACTCCCCTCATCAGTATTTAATGTGCGTCTCCCCTTCCCTCTGTGCCACTTCTTGCCTACTTCATGTACAAGCGTCCCAGCGTTCCTCGTGTTTTTGACTTCTTGTGCCTTAGAAACTCTGCCTGTGTTTTTGACCTTGTCTCTGCCTGCAGATTTGGATTTGTTTGCCTGTGTTTTTTGATTGCTGTGTACCAACCTCCTGCCTATATTAAAGACGCTGATTTTTGCTACAACCTGCTCTCATTGTGTTTGCTATTGAGTCCAAGCCTATCTGTTTCTCCAGCTGCAACACACATGTATATGTGTGTGTGTGTGTGTGTGTATATTTTTTTTTATATATATATATATATATATATATATATATATATATATATATATATATAAAAACAAGCAGTCAGAGCTGATCTGGAGTCTGCCGTCACTCCCAAACTCTGACACGCTGATCAAATATGAATCAATATTGTTACTGTAATCTCTATTTCTCCCTTTAAATGTTTTCAGAATCACCTTGTAGTTACTGTTTAGCTGTAAAATGAGAAAGTTTGTGACCTAGCAGCCATATTGAGATTCCTTGAAGACATGCCAAGCACCAATCACATGGTCACAGCATAACCAATGGGAACGCCCTCTATCTGAAATGACCTGTGATTGGTTTCCCATCATAGACTAGATTTTCTAAAGCCTGAACACGGAGCCAAAAGGAGGTGCATAAGTCTAGTTGTCCCTCAGAACACCTGAATTACAGTATACTGAAAGATTATAATGGAATTTTTGCCCAGTGATGCCAAACTCTTTCCCTGACACTAGCTCAGTGTTTTTCTCTACCTCATCTAACCATAATTTGTTTGTCCTCTTAAACGCGATTGCTGCTTTTTCCCAGATACCTCTTAGTAAATGACAATACATGCATAGGAGAAAATCAATCTGGGATCCTGAATTGCAGAAAAATGTTTTGACCCAGCAAATGTTTTTCAAATGTAATTTGAGTTTTCAGCAGTAAAACACTTAAAGAGGTGATTCTCTATGAGATGCTGAGCATGACCTAAAACCTAGCAATATTTTATAATATTTTCAAGTGTCAAATTAGCAGGAATAACTAGGGGAATTGCCAGTTTTTGGTAACTCATGCAGTGAAATGGTGGACCTTTCATCAGTACAGCACCATAAGAGGGCTTTCTTGGCAGCATTCATTGTGGCTGGGGACATGATTTAGTTTAGCAGAAGGGAAAGTAAAACTCAGTGCCTTCAGAAAGACAACATAGCCAGGTGATTTAGCATTTGAAGGTAAATTATAGGGAAATAGGGCATTGTTTAAAAACGTCACCAGTTATGTATAGTGGATGATGACTACAGATAAATTGAGCCTTTCTGGTTCAAATATCCATGTTAGCAAGCATTCATCTTGCTGAAGACAAGAACAATTGTGTACTCCACCGCAGCTTGTTTTATCTGCCATTAAATGCTATATACAGTACATATCCTGTATGTAAATACTACAAAAATGCACTGTAACCTATTGCATATCTCTATGTACTGCAGATGTACTGGACCATTACCCGTACTATATGAATGCATGATAGTCTGCACTGGCCAGTTCCCAGCCCTGTAATTAAATGGCCATGATAGTGTTGACCCCACAGAAGGCGAGAGTGCCATCGCCACTTGACAGCTATAAATTTAGTGCAGAGTCAAAGAGGTCACTGTCAACAGTCTGCTTTTCATGGTTCTCATTATTCTCAATGCCAAGTAAGGGACACTGGATGTGTACAGCCTCACTATTCATACCATGAAGCCCCGATATTAGGATTGGACTCATCCTGTACCAGCCGTGCCGCTATATTTTGAGTGCCGTTCAGCTGCTGCTACAGAAATATCCTGCAGTTTCATTTTGAATGTTTAACACAATGCTGTCTGAGATAAGTGGGCCATGTGTCATAATTAGCACCTCCCGGTGAGTGTACTATTAGAGGCGTACGCGTTGGTTTTTCTCCTGAAAGGAACAAATAATAATGATGGAATAATGATTTTGAAGTTCAATGTTTAATTTTATTCTGTCTTTCCAAAAGTCTGGAGGCCCATTAAGTGCTGGGCGGATCGGCCTATTTCTCAGATGAAAAGCTAGGTTAAAAGTGGGGCTTGCTTAGTTTCCCTTAAACATTTGTATCATAGCCAAGATGTTTGTTTGATTTGTCCTCGCCTCTTTAAACATGTACAGAAGGGCTGTTTCCTCAGGTGATGTGACAGATGGAAGTTGCTAATTACTTCACTTTCATCTCGGAGTCTTTACTGCTGGATTAGAATAAAAAAAACAACCAAAAAAAAAAAAAAAAAACAGCATACGTTGTATGTAGAACTTCTCAAACACATGAATAAGCATACACAATGCTCACATCATATATTTAAACCAAGTTGATGATTATTAACTGTAAGATGTGAATTTTAAGCTTAGAATATCACACCACACAATGCTACTGGTCATTTTTTGTGTACTTGTATATACATTTATTATCAATAATCAGCCTGGTCTCACTCCCAGGGCGTCAAATACAGATGCTTGGGCAGTAGCCCTCTGGGCCTTGATACAAACGCACAAAACACCCTTTAGCATAGACCTGGGTATTATATGGCCCGTGGGCCAGAACCGGTCCTTGTGATAGTTCTGCCCAGCCCAGGAGGTCTCAGAAAACCCACAGAATTTTACTTATGAAGCTAAAAAAAACAGTAAACAGCTTTTGTTTTGAAATGCGTGTGTATTGTTAGTGTGCTTCTTCCTGTCACACTTGACATTAATGTAAATTGTTGTGAGCAATGTTTGAAGTAGCGTCACCTGCTGATGCTGGCACGTCTATAATGATAATAATGGGCTGCTAAGTATTTTTTCGTGCTTTGCAAACTAAGCTGTGTTCTTAGTTTGCAACAAACACGTGGCTGTATTCAAAGAATACAACGTGAGAAGGAGAGGACAGCCAAGGGGCTGCTAGCTAAGCTACAAAAACAGCAAGTACTTTTTACAAAGCTGCACGCAATGAACGAAGGAAATGTAGGTGTTAAGTTAAACGTTAAGTTTTGTTAATGGAAACATTACTACCTAAAACAGTCAGTCATGTTTGGTTCAAACACTCCTGCATATAATGTAATTTTCTTCATAACATGCTGTTTGGACTGATTTTCAGTATAATAAATCTATTCTAACCTTAACCAAGTAGTTTTGTTGCCTAAACCTAAACCTGCCACCATTTCACAATATTAACCAAGTGTTACAGCCCTTTACAGTATTAAAGGGAAGCCACCCATACAATCTGGTGGGACACCCCAGATGCCATCCCTAAATTTCTGCCAAGTCATTGGCTCGGCTATGGGGCGGATGATTGGTCAGCATGTTTAATCATGCCTGTATGGTTGGAGTTGTGCTGTGCCCCTTTGACTTTAAGGGAGGAAACTCCTCTCTCTACAACAAAACAAACAGATGCAAGCACTGGAGCCATTCAGTGAACCGCTCTCGTTGCCAGGTCATCTAATACACAGTGTTGTGCATGATTGCACTAATAGAGTGTGTTCATTGAACGTGCTTGCCTTTGAAGGGTATGTATCCATATCATGAAAATGAGCATTGTTATCTCTTGGGACAGTGACACTCACGCACTGTGTGGAGGCACGTCAGTTCAATCAGAGGGGCGGGAACAGACATCCTTCAAAGTCTCAAAAGTCACCCAACTTTTTTTATGTAAACCCATCCGTGGCAATATAGACACTCTCAGAGCAACTGCTCTGGCCGTCTGCTCACTCCAGCCGTGTACAGTAGGGAGGAACTAAGGTCGGCTGGGTCAGACACAACACTGATCAAGAACAGGATTAAAGTGGTTTATTGCTCAGTCCTAGTTTTGTTTGGAATGACAATCAGCATGACACTTTGGGATTCTAATTCTTAGCATCTTATAAGATTATTTCATTATAGCTAGGTAAAAGGCTTCAACAGCTTGTTGAATGGCTTGTTATAGATCCATGACCACAAATACTGTTGTACAGCCCAGAGCATTATTTATTAAAATAAAGCTCAGGAACCTGTTGTTGCTTTGTCCAAAGATCACATCACACTAACTCTATAATGGTCCATGTTGCTTATCCAGTCACTGTTAGTCTCCTGAGATTAAACTAGCCTGTAAACTGGTGTTATGATGGCGTAGCATGACATGGATTACCATCTTTTATTCTTTCATCCAGGTTAATTGTCTTATTATTTCAGTATATGCAATAATGTATCAAATACTGTATAATTCAGATTATTTATGTTAAGTTCATTTAGAGGTAGACAGAACCCAGGGTTTACATAATGTATTTTGTTTGGTGGTTTGCTTAGATCATTTAACTAATTAAAGCGTCAGTAGGAAACGCATTTTTGGCATGATTGGACAAAAATCCATCACAACCTTTAAAGGTTATGATGGATTTTTTGTGTTCTGAGATAGAAACTACACTGCACCTCCTGTTGGGTCTGTGATGGATGAATTTGACCAATCACAGGTTGTTTCAGAGAGAGAGCTTTCGTATTGGCTGTGCTCCGGCTGGCGGGAAGTGCTTGGTATTTCCCCTGCCAGGTCACAAACTTTCTCATATTACAGCGAAACAGTAACTACAAGATGTTTCTGAAAACATTTGAGGAGAGAAATAGGCATTACAGTAACATAATATTGATTCATATTTGATCAGTGCTGCCTAGTTTGTCTGTTTGGTCGGAGTTTGCGATCGATTGACTCATGGCTCTCTTAGATGGCAGATGGACAGCACGCTCCAGATCAGCTCTGATTGGTTGTTTTCCTCCAGTCTATGAAATATTGTCTCATACACTACTGTCAGGATATAGTGATTGATTTATAAAAAGAACTTTTTTTTTAATCGGATTTGCTCCATTTCTATCATACCCTCTTCTATACTTTGGTATGAGCTCAGAAAAAAAGTCTTATTTATCATTGTTAATGTTACTTGTTATTTATGTTTTTTTGCATCTTATTAGTACATTAATGATCCCATTGCCACCCCAGTTAAAAATTCCTCGTACATCTATTAGTTACAACATTACAACTGCGACCAAATCTTCTGCTTCAAGATACTATGCAAAATGACCTGGGGCTATGGCTGCAAAATATGAAGCGTAAGGATCATGTTGCAATGTGTTAGACTTTATGCCCCAAAGAGTAATGATCATTTGTGGATTTTATTTTTCTTTTTTTAAATGAATGTCACAGTGAAAAAGCCACAGATGGCACAGATTAACTGACAAATGAATACCATTTTTAACAGCTTTTGAACGGCAGTGTCCCTAATGCTTTGATTGAAGAAGAACAAATAAACAGTTCAATGAAATAATTTGTCAAAAACCCCAGGTTAAATTGTCAGTTTCAATGTGTCATTGTATTTAATTCCCCCAGTTAACAGAAAAGATGAATGTTCAAGCTGACAGCACATGTCGAGCCATCATTCCACAAACTTGTTTGACTCATAATAGTGAACAGCGTGTGTTCTTTTATTTATTATAAAGTGCTTTAAGTGGTAGAAGGACTAGAAAGTTACTGTACTGTATAAATGCAAGTCCATTTACCATTTTTGACGGTTAATACAGTTGATTTAAGGCTTTTTCAATTCTGCTTTGGAGCATTTTTCCTATTATTCTATTAGCACATGGAAACACCAACAGCAATCAGTCTGAAAACCTATGGTCTGATTTGGAAAACATGCTTGCTCATTTGTGAGATTCAAACCCAAATAGCTTCTTTTTATAGGTATCCATGGTAACCGAGCCACCATGCTGCCAATGTTAGTAATTGGCCAATCAATATTGATCACTCTCAATGTGATTCTGTCAGTTCCTCTCTACACACAGGATCATAGCAAATCTGTAAACCCTGTAAATCATTTGCTTTCTTCTTTAACTCTTAGAAATTTGAATGCAAATAAATGCAAAACATTGGTATTTTTGCTTATTGTGATCTTCAAATTCTTCATATGCCTAAAATGTGTACATGCTAAAAGGTTATATTACTATAACTATAATAAATGGCTTAAGTATAAAGTAAAAAAAAAAAAAAATCAGACATGATTTTCATGAAATGTTACTAAATAAACACACAAAACATATTGATTTGAAAGTTTTTTACATGTAGAACATGAATTAAATATTTCTTAACATTACATAAGTAATTTTAACTATGCACATTTGTTAATTTTTGAGCTATGCGAAAGATGATCTATGGGAGTTCACGAGTGATTGATAGCTGCTCAGAGATGGCCGACTCTTTTCCTCTGGTCTGTGAAATCATGCAGATACCATTAGGAGGACATCAGAGGACCCAGAGGCACATGATCTTTTTTTCAGATCACCTGTATTATGCATTACTGTCAAAATATAGTGACTGTTTTCTAAAAATGATGTTTTTTTAATCATATTTACTACAATTTTTACCCACTTTTGCTTTAATTACATCATCACAAGCATACATGATGACATGAAGGACAGGTTTCTGCTGCAAAAAAACAAGTGTTCTAGTTATTATGGTTTTTACTTTACATAGATTCAAACCATCTATCCAGTTTTAAAGGGTTAAATCACTACATTTCAAAAAGTGCTTTTGCACTGTTTGATATGGAAATGAACTAACAGTTTGAAAACTACCCTGGAATCATATAGCAAAACATAACCAAATATTTTAATAAATATTTTAAATGATAGAAAGCATATTTATTTTCTCTCAGCTTGGTGAGATTTTTGTTTCTATCGAGTTTGAATGAAGTGTTTTATGAGGCTCCACTATCGTACTCAGGCACGGTATGGATGAATCATACCGAATATGAAAAGATCTTGCTTTCAGGTGAAAACATACTCATTAATTGTATTGTATTCCATTTATGCCAATAGATTAACCTAAATATAACATACTGGATCTTTAAAGTCAGCATGACCTTTCTGAGATGGCCCAACCCAGGTGTAAATCAGATTTGGAAGGCATGTAAAATTGTGCCTTTACATGAAATGACCAAAATGTAATAATCTTGCTGTTCATGGCGGCGCGACTGACGTTTGCAGTGGCCTCTCTCAGTGACAAGCAGTGCTTTAGTAGAATGAGTAGTGCAAATGGAAACTGTGTGAAAGGAAGGTGTGTATGAGCAGCAGTTTCTTTTGGACATTCATAACAAAGTCTCTTGTTACGATGAACACGTGTGAGCTGGGCAAGCTTGGACTTTTATGTTGGGTAGGTCCAAGAAAATCTGCGGCCACACCTGGAGTAACACCTACGAGCAAATATTGTAAGCAGTATGACAGGACGCTGAAGTAGACAAGTGTAGAGAAGTCCATGCTAGGCTAACCGCTTATCCACTCAAGCCAACAGTGCCGACACTCATGCTGGCAAATGTTCGCTCCATCAACAAAAAGATGGACTACATCAGACTGAGGAGAGCTTCCCAACGCAGCGTGAGGGGCTGCTGTGTCTCAGTTTTCATGGAGCCATGGCTAAATTAGAACATCACAGATGCCGTGATTCAGAGCGGACAGAATAGCTTCGCTAGCCGGCAAGCTAAGAGGAGTCAGCCTGGCCATGTGCATCGACAAATCAAAGGGCCAGGATGCCGCGATGCCAGGATGCTCACCACACGCAGAGCTAATAACTGTAAAATGCCGACCATTCTACAGGCTGCGGCAGTCATTATAACGGCTGTCTATGTACCACCGAGCACCAGCGAGAAGGAAGCCATGACAGAGCGTTACAACAACATCAGTGAGCAGCATATAGATCATCCCGATGCCTTCAGCTGGTGATTTCAACCAAGAAAATCTCATATCTGTTCTGTCCAAATTCTACCAGCATGCGCATATTGAAACTAGGGTAAAGAACACACTAGACCTGGTGTACACAAACATCAAAGACTCATATAGAACAGCTTCCCTCCCACATATTAGCAACTCTGACAACCTAGCTGTTATGCTCACACCAGCATACAGACCCAGAGTGAAACAGGACAAGCCAGGGGTCAGAGAAGTCAGAACAGGGCCACAGGAAGCTACTTCAGCACTGCAAGACTGTTTTGAAACCACACAGTGGGACATTTTCAGAGAGGCAGCAATATATGACAGTGTTACTGACCTACAGGAATATACAGTCCAACAATGGCTACATTAATAAATGCATGAAAATGTGGCTAACTGGGGGAGTCTGTTCCCTGAGAGCCCGTAATGATACATTTAAATTAGGGATACATGTCCATACAGTGTGGCAAGGAAAAACAAGGACTCCAGAACATCACTGATGAACTAAATTATGTTTTTTGCACATTTTGAGGTTAACAACACCACTCAGGCACATCCAGTGACCAGGTAAGGCCTTCGCCACTGTCAACCCACGCAAAGCTGCAGGGCTGGACAACATCTCAGGACGTCTTTTAAAGGATTCTGCAAAGCGACTGAAAGATGTTTTTGCAGACATTTTCAACAGCTCACTCAGTCAGGCAGTGGTGCCCACCTGCCTCAAAAGTGTCACTGCTCTTCCTGTGCTGAACAAGTCAAACTCAGCCCTGCCTAAATGACTGTGCTGCCCTGTGGCCTTCACACTAATATTAATGAAATGCCTTGAGCGGCTGGTCATGCAGCACATTAAGAACTGACTCCCCGCAAACCTGGACCTCCTAAAATTTGCCTACAAAACCAAATGATCCGCAGAGGACACTATCTCCACTACACTCCACCTCACACTGTCTCACCTGGAGAGGACGAACACCCTTGCCAGGATCCTCTTCATTGACTTCAGCTCAGCATTTAATATGATCACTTCACAACAGCTGGTGGAAAAGCTGAGGCTGCTAGAGGTAGACACTGGCACCTGCAACTGGGTCCTCAATTTCCTGACAAAGCGACAGCAGACAGTCAAGGTGGGTAGCCACACATCAAGTCAGCACAGGCTTACCCGAAGGCTATGTCCTGAGCCCCCTGCTGTTCAGCCTGCTCACACACGACTGCACTGCCATACTCAGCACCAACCACCTCATAAAGTTTGCAACAGTGGTGGGTCTCATCAGTGACAATGATGAGTCCGCTTACAGGATGGAGATGGAGCAGTTTACAGCATGGTGCAGATCCCACAGCCTCGCCCTCAATGTGAACAAAATGAAACAGATGGTGATTTTAGGAGGACTGGCAAATACCATCACACATCACTAAACACTGATGGGGCTGCTGTGGAGACAGTCAGGAACATTAGGTTCCTGGGAGTCCACTGAGCTCATGGCCTGTCCTTCACCAACATCACAGCTGTCATCAAAACAGCCCAGTAGTGGTTCCACCCCTTCCAAAGAAAGACAGGTGTCCCCACTCTTCACCTCACCACCGTCTACAGGGGCACCATTGAAAGCATCCTGACACACAGCTTCCTTCCTGGTTTGGGAGCTGCAGGGCCTACAACGGCAACTAAACAGGATTGTGACGATAGCCAGCAGAATCATTAGTGCCCCTCTCTTTTTCTTGACCTACCAGCAGTGCTGCATTCCCAGAGCTCCCTCCATTATTAAGGACCCTCACCACCCTTCTCATGGCTTGTTCTCCCTCCTGCCATCTGGGAAGAGGTAGAAGAGCACTGAAGAGACACTGAACAGCTTCTTCACACAAGCTGTAAAGGCTTGTAAATGAACTGTGTCCCCTCCACACACAAAAACACTCACATCCAACCCCCCTGCATTAATGTATTAACAGTTTGACCTGTCAAATACAATATGGGACAATAATGTAAGCAGCACTTTTCTAGGGACATTAATGCACTTTTCTCAACTAAGAACTGCTGCTAAACACGACAGCTAATTGTGTGTATGAGCACTAATTGTGTTTGAAACCTTTGCTTAGTTTTATTTAAGGTATTGTTAATTTTATTACTTATCTTTTTTCTTTTTATTTAATGCAGTGACAGGACCTGGTGAGAAACAATATGTTCTTTCATTCTGTGTATGCACATCCTCAACATTTATCTTCAGCAAGCCTGCGGACAAGTCAAGACATGTAGACAGACAAAATCTGTGTTGCAAGGGAAAACAGAAATTTCTGGAATTAGATTGCAGATTGAATTTAAAGTAGTTATACTCAGGGGAAGCTGTTAATTTCTGGCTGGGAGCCACCTGGCTACAGTAAATCACTTCAGCAGCCACCCATAATTGTCTGTCCAGAGTGTTATACTTTTCCATATCCAATATTATTTGCCCCACTTCCACACCTGTCAATTACAATTTGAAAAGAATATTTCCCGCAAATTGTGCTCAGATTGTGTCACTGAATATCATCTGTCACCTGCCACACCTATTCAGATACTCTTCTTCCCATTTATCAAGACAATGGAAACTCATTTGGAATAAACTGAAACATTGGCATGGCTGAGTTGGTGAATTTAATGGGTCAAACATAATTCTAATAGAGGCATCTCTGGTTGACACACAGCCATTTGCTACTTGGTGGGGCCATAATATTAGTCTGAATTTCTGTGTTTCATTTCTGCTATTCTTGACAGAATCAGTACGCTCCCGTCCATGTACCGCTCAGATACTGGGAGAGGTTGTCACTTGACCTTCAGTTGATTCTGAGGAAGCATCTGGTATCTTTTTTTTTTATGTGTTTGATTTTGAGGGAGTGAAGTTTTTTTGTCACTATCAGTATCAGAGATCAGCTATGGGGGAAAGTAGCCTGAAAGAACCTCCGAAAAGTAGACGCTGGGTACGCTCAGGGCTTTGTTAAAGAGCCCTGCGGGGAAGGTGAAAGGAATGAAGAGATGTTACAAGAGTACAAAATCCAGGGTTTGTATACCTGATTGAAAGAAGCAATTACAAACTTCAGTGTGTGTATCAATAAAGAAAGGATTCCCTCCTGAGTCACCTTAGACAGCCCACACAAGGAGGCTGATTTTCTCATAGACCTGAGATGACTATAGGTTTAGGAGCCTATGTGAGCCTCACTGCAAAACCTGAAACTGAATCTAATGACTAAAAATGAGACGCAGAGGAAAGGTCATAAAGGGCAAGCTTTTTTTTTTTTTTTTTTTTTTTTTAAAGAAAATATTATAGGAACTCCAGAACAGTGTGAGTCATTTGATTAAAAAAGATCAGGCTTTAGATGTGTCCCCTGGAGTCCTCAGCAAGAGGCTGATAAGCTGGAAGGTATATGCATATCAGAAAGGCATTTGTTCCTTTTGGCTTCCTGATTTCATGTTCAACAACATGATTCATACACTTATGCTCAGTGGCTCTTGTAAATATGGGTCAGATGTCTGCAAGCGGAACAAATATGACATTGTATATTTAGATGAGATGGGTTCATTTTATCTTTATTTGTCTGTGTAGGCACACACTGCTTACATACACATCTCTAAACAACTCGATTTAATGATCGAGTTTGAAGATTCATAAATAATGGCCGTGACAGTCACATACTGTTCATGGGTTGCAATAGGATTCACAGCTAAAATAACATGCAACTACAATCTTATAATATACTTACCATCCTTTTATGGGTGTATGGAACTGAAACATTTGGCATTTCTTTCATATTTCTTTCCTTCTGAGATTCTAGACATGAAATACCTTTTTTATTAAATGCTTGATTAATATAACCTTCCTGCTTTTTATCACAATGGGGTGGAAGTGAACTGTGCTTTTTATAGCTTGTCTTTAACCCTCAACTTCACATTTTCTAGCACTTTTTATCAAGTGATCATTATAGTCTATATCTTCCTTATGGCTCACTGCACTTGGAGCAAACCATTAGGGTTTGGTCTGAATGCTAAGACAGCAGGAGTGTGAATGGTAAAGGTTATGAGGTGGAATACATGGAGAAATGAATTAGATCCTGTCAGGATTATGGGCTTATTACTTATACTAGGTTTACCGTCCTCCCTCACGCTGAAAATCTACAAAGGTTAATCACATTGAGATGCATCAGGATGTGTTGCTAGGGAGAACGAAATAACAACAAGATGGGATGACAACCAGAGTTATCAGCATCATGGTGAGATATGTGGTAACCCTTCCTTTTCAGTCCCCTAGAATTTACCCAGTAAATTAATGGTACATAGTAGTATATTATTGAGTAATTAGCTTTAATTTCCACTGGTAAAAAAGTAGGTAAATACAAATTAACTACAGTTGAAGAACCTTCACTATTACGCATCAACTCAAATAAGTTCTGTGTAGTTGTGATCAGTTTAGTTACTTTAGTTGGTAATAACTCAGATATAACCATGTACTTTCTAGAGAACAATGCTACCAATTCTTCAAAATGACAGATGTATTACCCCAATAATCCGAGGTTAACATTGGTCACAGCCAAAATAATAATAATTGGACTCATAATTTAAATATCTAGGAACTGACATCTTCCCAACTGTAGAAACTACAGTCAACAGTATGACAGTTTTCAACAAAATCAAAACTGGCTGGGGGAAGTGTGTCAAGACCAATCTCTACTGATGTCAGGATCTCCATCATTAAAATCTGTCCTGCGAATCCACAGATTGGGTATTGGGACATATTACAAAGTCTAGTCACTGGCTTCATCTGGAACAATAAAAAATAAAAGACCAAGGATTAAATTTACAACCCTCCAGAGAGAAATCAGCTGAATGATGGGGGGAATTTTTAAGTATAGTATTGGTCTTTTGCACTGTGTACGATACAATATTGTTTGGACACTGTGAACGCCACATCTCGGAGCTCCCTGTGCAAAATAAAAAAATAGATAAATAAATGTTTACCCACATAGATTACAGGGTTTTATTGATTTATCCATCATATAAGCTAAAATGCACTATCAGCTAGTATTGCAAATGTCCTAATAATGTGGTGTGACTTACCACACTATATTTAAATATGTGGCACAAGTGGCACCATCATATGCCAAGATTTCACAACCACGTTGCTTGGTGTTCAGACAGTGGCCTACCCAATATGGTCAAACAATGAAATCTATTTACTTGGATAGCTGTTCAATACTAATGGCCCCCATATATTCCAACTACATCCATCGTCAACCGCTTTTCGCGTTAGGGGTCGCGGGGGGGCTGGAGCCGATCCCAGCTGGCATTGGGCGAAGGCGGGGTACACCCTGGACAGGTCACCAGTCCATCACAGGACACATAGAGACAGACAACATATAGACAGACAACCATTCACACTCACACTCACACCTATGGGAAATGTAGAGTCATCAATTATTAATTAATTAATAATTAACCCTAACCTTGGACTGTGGGAGGAAGCCGGAGTACCCGGAGAAAACCCACGCTTACACGGGGAGAACATGCAAACTCCACACAGAAGAGTCCCAAGCCGGAATCGAACCTGCGACCCTCTTGCTGTGAGGCAACAGCGCTAACCACTGCACCACCGTGCAGCCCATATTCCAACTTCAGCAACAGCATAATTTATGTGCATGTAACATGCATATACAGTCTATGGATTTAAGTCATGTGTATGTAAATACAAGGTACACCTGTATTTGATTCTGCACACGTTAATGTATACTGTATACTGATATGCATGTTTACATATTCTAAGTTTAATTGTTTGAAATTATATCTGTATATGTATACATGTTTCTTTCTGTCAACATGAACTAAAAAAAAAGTTGTTTATAAAAAAAGACAGCACTTTCCAATAAATTCCATTGTCTTATATAGTTAATGTTGAGAGACTAATGAGAGCAGCAAAAAAGTTAGAGATTATGCTGATAATTAATCCTTGAGACATTTGTATGGGTCAGGTTTTTGTGCAGTCCTGTCAGGCATTACCTGGACCACCTGGATATTTTCAAGCTTGCTTTGATGGCGAGCTACCATGAATGCCCAAAACCTGGATTATACAGTAACTGGACCAACCATTCCCTTCCAAAGTGTGTGGTAATGAACTGAACTGTCCTCCTGCTTCCCCCTTTCTTCCCACTTCGAAGCCTTGAACTCAGGACTCTGGAAACTGAAAGAACTAATCTTATGTACAGTAGCTTCTTTCAAACTTACCTGTGTGTCCTTGTTTGTGGTATTCATCCACATTGTGTTCCCAAACTAGCTGATCTTCTGCGCATCTCTGGTGGCAAACAGTGGTACTATCAGCATGCATGTCAGCAACATAGCAACGATGACTAACCATGATCAGATAAAAACAGGCTGACACAGAGAACGAAGGACAATTTGCACATTATTTAGTTATTTCCACCCTGAAATGTGTCATGTTAACATAAGCCACCCCAGCCTGATTACCCCCCCCCCCCCCCCCAAAAAAAAAAATGAATACATAAAAAAATAGCAGCTATCCTTGTAAAGGTCTTTTCGGTTCTACAGCGAGTGATAAAACAGCTTATTACTGGCCCCTATGTGGTACATAACTCTATAAAATGTGTCTGTGAAGTCTACTTCTTACGGATTTGCCCTCTGCAAAGGAATCCAAAGACAGGAATCAAAATATGAGTCAAACTCAACACCAACCCCCTCAAATATACATCATCTTCTCTCTTGAGTAGTGTGGAGTTGGCACTTGAGTTGGCTTCTCTCTGTTAACATACTGTACAACATAATGAAAGCACACAGTAGGAAGACACAGGGGATTGTAAAAAGTGCCTTCTAGGCAATGCAGTAACTTCTGTCCTGCACAGATGAATAATGTAGTAATCAGTAAAGTTATGCGCAATAACTGGTAGTCACTTAATTAGCAGGACTTTTTAGAGATCCATTAAGCATTATTAGCACATTATATACAGTACTGTGCAATATCTAAACTTGTTTTGTTTTGAAATATTACATGGACAAAATACATTTTACCACATTTAACTTTAAGGCTTGATAAAGGCAAACTGCACAGAAAACATAAAGCTTGACAGCTGTGAGTGCTAACAATAGCCATGTTGATTGCTTATGTTCATATTGATAATTTTGGGGAAGTGTCTTGGTAGGGAGGCCTGAAGGGACGGACCGTCAGAGTTGCTGACTTGGCGACTTTCTCTGTAGATTTAGGGACTTTTGGAGCTAGTGATGCTCACTACTTGCACTGGAACAGAGGCTAGATTTCTGGACTGGAAAATTTTAAAGTCTAGCACACCCTTGCGAGTTTCTCAAGATTACCATTACCAGCTTTAATGACAATCTCTTAGCTACCACAGTAAATAAAATGCTACTGAATTACTTTTGTTGAGGGGAAAAAAAGGAAACCAGACTCGGTGGTTTTTACACATCCTTGTAGTACACTATGTACACTATGCACATACTTGTGTAATGTGTGAATTCCAACAGTGTTGTGTCAAATTGAACACAGCTGTTGTGCACTCACTGGAAAGGATGACAATCACTGTTAGCGAGCTAACTAGCTAGCTGCATTATCATTTGCAGTACCAAATGATTACATACTGCTAAATTTACCCAATAAACAATACTGATGATTTTATATCCAACAGTACAGTGGTACTTAGCATACATTTGTGTGTTCACTGGAGCAGCTGCCACTGCTGGAACCTCCTCTTACGTAGCCAATATGAGGCCAGTTGTGGGTGAAAAGTGTCCAACATTACACACATTGTAAGTATTTGGTCATACACGAAAGAAATGGACAAATGAATTGGACAAAATGTTGACCTCGTGGTGGTGCTAGAGGAACAGTCAGAGGAGCCAAAGTGATTGGAATATACTGTATTGTCCATGGCCAGGCTGACATATTAGCCAATATTAGCTCATTGCTGAAAAAAATACAGAAATACCAAAGATATGTTTTGTAAAATATCCTGCCCAGTATATCTCTTGGTCGCAGTTGGTGGGGAAAAAAAAAAAAAAAAAAAAAACACTCCTTAAGGGAGCCTTGTGAAAAATGTTTATTTTTTATGGGTTGGGTAAATAATGTTATATTAATTCTATATGTATTAATATTTCCCAATATATCATTATTTTTTTTCTGTTGAATATGAATATTGGTAGGGTTGTATTGGACAGCTGCTGGTTGCGCTAGAGGAAAAGTCAGAGGATCACAGTCACTGGGATTGAGATTCATCCTTCTGAGGACCATGAATGACTGTATCACATAGCTGTTTAAACGGTGTGTTGTATGTATATATATATATATATATATATATATATATATATATATATATATATATATATATATATATATATATATGTGTCATGATATGACAAATCAAATGTCTAGAAATTATACTTACATTGATACATTATCACAAAACAATTTCCTAGACTGTCTACAACAATGCAATTTAAATGTTCACAAGCCTATAAAGAATTATTTATAATTTGTAATTGACAAAAATATCATTGTGATTAATCATGATTGTCCATAGTTAATCATGATTATTATCACAAATTAATTGCACAGTTTTGTTTTTTTTTATTTTAAATGTTTAATTTTAAAATGTACCTTAAAGGGAGATTTGTCAAGTATTTAATACTTTTATCAACATGAGGGAGGGCAAATATGCTGCTATATGCAAATGTATGTATATATTTATTATCTAAAGTCAGTTAACAACAGAAAACCAGAAACCCTCACAGGTACTGTATTTAGATAAAAAAATATGGTCAAATCATAACATGGCAAAATATAGCCCAACAGGCAACGAAAGCTGTCAGTGTGTCGTAAAGTAGGCATTCACATATCTTGAAGTCAGAGGTTCAGTAACCCTTTTGAAAATGGCCATGCCAGCTTTTCCTGTCCAAAATTTAGCACAAGTTTGGAGTGTTATTGATCCTACTTCACAACAACCTAGTATGACATGGTTGGTTCCAATGGATGTTTTTTTAGTTTCATACCAGTGTCTTCACTCTAACATTAAACATTAGCCCGCTACAACCTCCTAAAGACTGCCATCAGATTTTTAAGAGGTTAATTAAATATTGCAAGTTGCAACGACTAAATGTGTGAATGGTGTAACCATAATAATAATATTAATTTGTATTATTATTGTTGTTATTATTATTATTATTATTATTAGTAGTAGTAGTAGTAGTAATAACATTTTGTTTCAGTGTTGCATTGCATTTTATTTCATTATTATTTTAGCTTTAGTTATTACATTATCACTTAATATTCTTACAGCACCAGTGAAAATGTTACACCACAATTGATAATTGCTTGTTATGTAACATACAGCATGATGTTACTGCTTCATCTGCAATGCAGTGCATTAACTTATTGCATTATTATTAGTATGATTTTTTTCATCACATTATCCAGCAGTTATAAATGATAAGCTGGTTTATGGTACCTTTGATAAAACAGGCCGAGCTGTTTATTGATCAACAGTTATTGTTAGCATTCTCCAAGACTGATACAACTTCCCAGTGTGCAAGTCAAAGGATGTTGTTTATTTGGACACAGATGATGGTGAGTACCCAGGAGAAAGGTCGGCTTTAAAGCTTAAACTATTATGGGATAATATTCTTCCAAAGTGATAGACACAGATACAAAGAGAGACAGAGAGAGAGAGAGAGAGAGAGAGAGAGAGAAAACAGGCCTAGTTCAGGTGGACCATTTCTGATAAACAAGAAAAGCTTTCTGTTAAATTGTCTTTATTGATTTTCCAAAGTTACATAGTGAATGTCAGAAATGTTTTACAACAGCTTCTTGGTTTTTCCTCCTGTCAGACTTCCATTTATTATCTAAGCAATAACGCCACCGGATTTCTCTGGGTGACAAGCTGGTGATAATCCACAGGTTAGAAAAGTGGCTGCATGACTAGACAGTCTGAGTGGAAAAACAGTACAGCACTGTTCATGTAGATCATTCAGCAGCTGCCACTTTAACAGACAGCACAAATTGAACTGGCTGAATTATTCTGAGACCTGGTAACAACTGCCTGCACTCAAAAAAAATGACTGGTTTACCCTTTTCTGAGGGACTTTGTAGATGTTTTCTTTCACTGCTTTCCATCAATTCATGTTATCTTTCCTCACATAGGTCTGATTTAGATACTTGAGATATTGCACATGATTTGATAATTCATAAAAGCTCATATAAAAGCAGCCTAACACTCTCCGCTCCCCCAACACTCACTGTCAACATGCCCTTGACCAAGGAAGTGAAATCCCGACTGCTCCGCTGCGGCTCCTCCGTGGCCAACAGTAGAAGATTGCAGCTGCACAGGGCAGCTCCCTGGTGTGAGTGTGTTTAACTGTGTGAATGTGAAGCAGGGTGTTGTAAAAGTTGTTGTGCTGTGAAAACTGAAAGCATTGTCAGTTGGTTTCTGGATATTTGGTATCATTATTATTATTTTACATTTAACAAACTGCTGAGATATTCTGTTTTTCATTTCTAATTAATTTTAACATGAAACAAATACACTGAATGATGAAAAAGTAAAATATGAAATTAAGTCCCATTCACTTAGATTATTTAATATTTTACAAATGCAGAAATTCACAACATGAACATGACTCCCAAATGTGATTAACAGTGGAGAAGAAAGAAGTGGGGGGGGGATTTGGGATCAATGTGAAGCAAATCAATTCATTACAGCCAGTGGTTTCAGCCACTTATTTGTCTAATGTGGTATGACATTCTTCCCAGATGACTCCTTGTCAGTTTTATCCATATTAATGAGCACCATCAGCTGGCAGACTGAAACAAATTCCCTCCTCCCTTCTTTGCCCGCAGACACTGAAATCCGGTTGCAATAATACATCATGGGCACTTTTTGATTTCAACGTGCCTAAACCTGCCACACCAAAACTACACATATTAAAATGTGATAGCAATGAGAAAGAGTGTGGCAGATATTTACACTGGAATGCTTTCGACTTTAGCATATGATGGACATCAGACTGCCAGTCTCCTGTCAGTATCTGAAGGCTAATCAGTTTGCATTTTACAAGCTGCATGCTAAGGAAACAAATATATACATTATATCTATCTCCCTGCGATAGACTGGTGACCTGTCCAGGGTGTACCCTATGGTGACATACTTTCAACAAGGTGTTGGAAACATTCCTCAGAGATTTTGGTCCATATTGACATGATGGCATCACGCAGTTGCTGCAGATTTGTCGGCTACAGATTTGTCGGCTGCACATCTGTGATGCGAATCTCCCATTCCACCACATCCCAAAGGTGCTCTACTGGATTTAGATCTGGTGACTGTGGAGGCCACTGGAGTACAGTGAACTCACTGTCATGTTCAAGAGACCAGTTTGAGATGATATGGGCTTTGCGACATGGTGCATTATCTTGCTGGAAGTCGTCATCAGAAGATGGTACACTGTGGTCTTAAAGGGATGGACATGGTCAGCAACAATACTCAGGTAGGCTGCGGCATTTAAACCATGCTCAGTTGGTACTAAGGGGCCCAAAGTGTGCCAAGAAAATATCTCCCACACCATTACACCACCAGCAGCAGCCTGAACCGTTGATACAAGGCAGGATGGATCCATGCTTTCATGTTGTTTAAGCCAAATTCTGAATGTCGCAGCTGAACTCGAGTCAGACCAGGCAAAGTTTTTTCCAATCTTCTCTCGTCCAATTTTGGTGAGCCTCGGCAAATTGTAATCTCAGTTTCCTGTTCTTAGCTAACATCAGTGGCGCCCGGTGTGGTCTTCTGCTGCTGTAGCACATCTTCTTCAAGGCTCGATGTGTTGTGCAGTCAGAGATGGTATTCTGCATTCCTTGGTTGTAACGAGTGGTTATTTGAGTTACTGTTGCCTTCATCTCCTCGTCTGCCCATTCTCCTCTGGAATATATATATATATACGTATATATATATATATATATATACTATATATATATATATATATATATATATATATATATATATATATATATATATATATATATATATATATATATATATATATATATATATATATATATATATATATATATATATATATATATATATATATATATATATATATATACGTATATATATATATATATATATATATATATATATATATATATATATATATATATATATATATATATATACATATACATAATCTGAACATAATAATTGTAATGCACTCCCTGATACATGATGGACATATTCATGGGAAGGCTCTCACATTATGATCAGATTACAAGGTAACACTGGCAGCCAAGTCCCATTTGACAGCCATATTTACTGCATTCTGCTGCCAACTGTCTACTTTAACTGTTTGGTTTAGTTGAAATTGCTCCGTCAGGATTAGTTAAGTCTCATCATTGTGCTGCCCTTACACAGCATTTCGAACACAATATAAGAACAAAAATATTACGTCAACCCTATCCTTGATTCTAAGTATAGCTCAGCTGCACTATCCTTGAGGCGGCATTGGCCAGGGAACAGAATCAATGGGAGGCACTTTCTCTGCCATATTCCTTCATTAGGGGGATCTGTTTCGTTAGAGGGCCGACGGCTGGGATCCAGGTCCTGAGGAGAGGCGGGAGAATTAGGAAAGATTTGTCTGGTCATGGGAGGCCAGTACTTTGTGTTGACAGATGGTTGGAGACATCTCATTTCTGAAATGAGGGCGATCTCGGGTGGAATGGATGATGAGCATGGCATACAAGATCTCAGGAACTGTTTTAATGCCCACCAACAGTACACCAACTCATTGGGCATTACTTAAATGTGAACGCTTGTATTGATAATAAAAGTGTTACTCCCTCACTGCCAAGGTTCAGCAACAAGCAATAGTGTCCTAAAATGAGAGCAAAACTGCAATACTCTAATCTATTTTGGTTTCCACATTCCACTAGGGGTACTCTGATGTGCCAACTTCTATGACCTGGAAGTTTCCAGTTGTGCTGAAGACTGACCCTTGAAATGTAAACTCATGCTCCAAGCTTGTTTACCACTGGATAGGATGCCCTCCTTTATCAGCATCTGAGAGTCAATAAATAAATAGCCATTACTACAGGAAAAAAAGAGCATGAGTTCCCTTGTCAGCTCTATACCACTCAGCACTGGGGACAAGTCCTTTAATTTACTAGCAAAATAGAGCTGGTGTCAAGAAATGTAATAGCCATCACACTCACATCAGTGGTTAAAACTATAAACCCTAACGTTAACATTACTCACCATAAAGCACTCACTGCCTTTTTTCTCTGTTTCCTCTGTTCTGTCATCGGTACATTGACAAAGTCATGGTTAAATGCAACTGTCCCAAGGTATTTCTGCTTTCCCGTTAGAAACCAATGACCTCCAGCAGCAGCCCAATATCAAGTGCTAGCACACTGGCCAGCAAGATGCCCATTGTATAATTAACTGCATAGCAAGCCATATTATCTGACTGATACGTGCATGAAACTTTCTCCAAAACTCACCAACATCACAAACAGCCAAGGGCCTATGATCAGTGACTTGACTTAGCTGAAGTGACACCTAGCATATAAAACTGCTATGACAGCAGCCACCTGTCACTCAAAGCTGCCACTCCCTTAAGTATGCATAACATCATAAACAGGTTAATTAGCTATAGAGACCAAAAACGTTTTTTAAACCAGGCTGTAAACATGTTTATTTCTGCTGTAAAGCCATTTTAACATGGAGGTCTATGGGGATAGACTCTCTTTTGGAGCCAGCCTCTAGTGGCCATTTGATGAACTGCAGTTTTTGCAACTTCCACGTTGGCTTTGCTTCTAACCACAGGAGGTTGCCGCTTGCCCCACTGACATGAGAGGTCAGGAATTAGTGGCTCATTCTCTATTTCTTCTCTCTTCTTTTCTGAGCTTGACTTGTGACTGGTCTTTTTTATTACTATTATTTATATGTATACATGCAAATAAAGATAATTCATTCATTTGTTTGCTCATTAAGCCAATGAACCTCTGAGTGGCATATATGGAAAATATGGCACTTCCAATGCATTTTTTTTTGTTTACTGCACAATTGTCACATTGCTGCCACCATTGCTGTTTTTCTTGTTTTTTTTTTTTTTTTTTTTTTTTTTTCCAAAGTAGCTCATGTAATGTGTTTTGTCATCAATAATGTTGCTAATAAAGAAAAGTCTTTGTTTTCTGTATGACAGGACACAACGTCTCAGCTGAACACACTTAGACACATAGATTATGTCGGGTGGAACTGATACAGACACATATGCACGTTTCTCTATCATCATCTCATCATGCATTTTTTTAAGTGCAGGGCAGTGGTTGTAAAATCTACGCATATAGCAAATTGCAATTTGTTAGTCAAAACTATTTCATTAGCATAGATGACTGGACATCAATGAGTCAGCTGTTTGGCTGGCAGCCGGCGCTTATGGAAAGCTCTAGTTTACATGACGGCAGACAGGCAGGCAGGGAGATTCTACTATAACATCTTAACGTTGCTTACCATGTTGTAATTTAACAACAGCACTGCCTGTAGTGCACATAGGCCAAGTGCATCTTTGCTCAATTCGTTCTAATGTTGAGATAGAAACTATGCACTATTTGAGTATAATATTCCTTTAAACACCTCTGCAGTTAATGGGAGGGTCATTAGCACAATGTCTATGTGCTATGTAAATGTCACCTGTATTTTTTGCTTCTCAACAAACACTTGCTTTGGTTGTTATTTATGGTAATTTAGACCTCAGCATTTTCAAAACCTAGAATAATCACTCCAGGAATTAGACACCCAACACATTACTTTACTCACTGCTATCACGTTTTTGTCACATATGTTCATTATGCATCTGGAAGTGACTGAACTTCATCATATCCATCATCTCTGCGATTTCAGTTGTAAAAATCAAAGATCGTTTGAAGAACAATGGACAGCCTCTTCATCAGAAGGCAAACAATTAGAGTCCTTCACCACCCCAAAAAGTATTACTGTATGCTCTCTCCAGACTGTTAATACCGTCTGGACTAGACTGAAACAGACTCAGACCTTCTTGGTCTGATCGGTCATAACGCCCAAATCATAACTGTAATCGCCTCAACAATCATAATGTGTGGCTCTGGCTGTAGGAAACCTTTACGGCTATTTTTGCCCATAGAGTAAGTGCTGGGCTATATTTTAAGTGTAGAGGTAGATGAGGAAGAGGGATGAGAATGTACTAAAAAGAGGAAGGAGAAAAGTAGGTAGGAGAGTGAAAGTAGTAGAGCGTAAATTGCCTGGCAGAATGGAAGGTTTTGCTGATGAGTATTAATGATATCAGAAAAGTGCAGCCAAACATGCACAGGGAGGGGACAGCAAAGACAAGCTGTAATGGATGTGGCTGGCTCTCATAAGTGGAGGATCTAGCTGGACTGCAGCACAGCATATAGGTTCCTGGATATTAAAAATTAATGACTATCTCAGTGATTTACGACAACACAAAGATGCTGAAACCCAACCTGTGTAAGATGGATGTCCAGGGAATCTACTAGAGAAGGGGACATGGGAATCCAACCCATCTTCATGTATATGCTGTGGGTCTCCTGGTTGAGTGAGCTACAGTAGCAGCAGCAGCCGTGGCTAAGACATAGAGCGGACTGGAGGTTCGATTCCTCGGCTCCTCCAGTCCATGTCCTTGGACAAGATACTTGACCCCAAATTGCCCCCAAACACTGTGCCATTGTTGAGTGTTTGGATTAGATCATGATGGGCAGGTTGGCATCTTGCCATCAGTTTATGAATGTGTGTGTGAATGGGTGAATGCTGACATGTAGTCTAAAGCACTTTGAGTAAACTTGATAAATGTAAGTCCATCTATCATTATTGCTTCACTATTATTGAGTCATAAGTCAATTGAACATGCTGTGATTGTTAGGCTGGACAGAACTGAGAGACTCTTTTCAGAGAGTCTGAGCTCAACAGTCTCACTGTGTTACATTGCCCTCACTTCAGTATTCTATGACATTTTACCACTCAATGCTGCAGTGATGATATATGACTGAAGTACACTTGCACTCCACTATTGATGAATACACTGTGTGAATGGTACTTTTTTTCCCAAATTAGGATTTACTATATCTAATAATGTTTATAATGTGTGTCTGTGTGTGTGGGGTCCTAAAAATAAATATATATTTGCAGTGATGAGGGACACAGAGCGGGTTTCTGTCCAACTGCATCTGAGACCAAACCTAACAGGTCTTTTTTTCCAGACTTTATACTTTAAATCAGGGGTGTCTCAGTTTCATCCCAGGCCACATCAGCATTATTGTTGCCCTCAAAGGGCCGGTTGTAATTGTAAGACTGTATAAATTTATCTACTCTTGATCATATTACAAAATTTAAATGTATTTTTTATTTAATAACTAGCTCTGAAAGCAGAAGTCTAGGAAAAATAATTGCAAGCAGAAATACTGTACAATTTATTTTAAAAAATAGTTCAGTAACAAAAACATGCTTGTGCATCAATATAGTATCTGCAAATCAATGTGCTCTGATCTAACGTTCAGTCTGTGGCATATAAATTGTTTGTGTTCCAACAGCTGATCAGTAGCTGGTAGATGACAGTGGTGTGACACACTTAGCTTGACGTTTGGTGTCGAAATGCCACCGTAAATTGTATTCCTTGGGCACTGCCACGCCTCGTAGACATACCGGCTTGTCTCCATATATATATATATATATATATATATATATATATATATATATATATATATATGTATGTATATATATATATATATATATATGTATATATATATATATATATATATATATATGTATATATATATATATATATATATATATATATATATATATATATATATATATATATATATATATATGTATATATATATATATATATATATATATATATATATATATATATATATATATATATATATATATATATATATATATATATATATACATATATATATATTTTACGGCCCCATCACTCCATGGTTGGAGCAGTGAGCAGAGCACTATTGAGACGCTTCAGTGTGCATGTGACAAAATCCAGATGCATTGTAGGACATGTAATTTAAGGACACCATACTTCTGTAAAGCGGCACAGAATTGTATGATAAGCATAATATATTCTTTGCAAGCTCTCGCAGGCCACATAAAATGAGGTGGCGGGCCTAATGAGTTTGCTTTAAAGTGAAGAACTTCACTGCACATCTGAGGGAAAATTAGCAAGTTCTGACACCATGGTTTGTGTGTTTCACATATTTGCTGAGCTCTAACGCTCACAAGTCAGTTATTTCTCCTCTCTTTTACATTAACAAAGAGCTGTAGGCTTGCCACAGTAGTCAGTGTTACCAGTGTTACACTGTGTTTGGGCATACACCTATTACATTACTTCCCCAGTGTCTGTTATGTACAGCAGCAGCAGCAGAGGTGGCAAGAGTCAGATTTCATTTATCATGTGACGAGAGCAAGAAGATCTGACAGACAAGACGATGGCAGACGATTTGGTTTCAAAATGAAAAGCAAAATTGTCTATTTGGCAATATTTCAGATTTAAACCCAGTGCTGATAGGGAACCTGATAACGTTAATGAGGCAATCTCTAACTTTTGTCTGATGCAGCATGTGGAGGCAACACCTCTTATCTACATACAAACCTTCAAGCACACCACCCTGGATTCCACTGGAACTGATGGTGCAGCCCATTTCAGGAGCAGCCCAGAAGCGCCTCTCTGCTTTTGCTAAAAAAAATTAGGGCTGCCAATTCAAATAGTTAATTTCGATTAATCGCATGATTGTCCATAGTCACATCACAAATTAATTACACATTTTTTGTCTGTTCGAAATGTACCTTACAGGGAGATTTGTAAAACATTTAATACTTTTATCTACATAGGAGTGGATAAATATGCTGCTTTCTGCAAATGTATGTACATATTTATTGTTGTGAAATTAAAAACTCAAAACCCTGACAAACATTGTCCAGAAACCTTCACAGGTACTGAATTTAGGATTAAAAAATGTTCAAATCATAACATGGTAAACTGCAATGGTAAACTTCCTTGCAATCTAGTATAACATGGTGCGTATAAATGGATTTGTTAAGTTTCATATGATGCCAATAAGTTTAAGAAATGTTTAAGAAATTAGTGGTTTTTCCAGTATGTGCCCATAGTGAAAGCTCGACCGGAGAGGTCAGACACACTGTCATCCAAAAGATCAAACTCAGCCCTCTACAAAAAATGAGCGTCACTGATGAATATCTTTTCTTACACAATGTCTGGTGTAATAAGTAACACTGGTGTTGTCATGAGTTCATTAACCAATGGATATATGTCCTCACTGTGGCATCCACAAAGAGCAGTGCACAAAACAAGCTAGCAGATTCTCATTTGCAGCCAGTATTGACCGTCACTTTCACCTGTTAAAAAAACAAACATCACATATCAGTTTAAACTTATTAATGCTAAGTCAGTGATGACAGCCCAACATTAAACATGGCCGTTGTTCAATCTATAGCACCACTGAGCTACTTTGTAATTTGGATAAGGAAACCTGTGAAAATTAAGGTGGCAATATTTACTATCTGCAGCCATTATTTCACTGTGTCAGATACATATTTAATCAACATTTAGGTTAATATAAGTATCAGATGGGACTTGGTATCGGAACATAGTAAATAATAAGGGACTCAAAAACATCCAAACAATACCTTCCTCCCTTTCATGGCAAGTAAAGTGATATATGGACATATACATTATATAAAACATACGTATATCTAGTAACATTACTAAGTCCTATTAGAAAAATAAATTGGATTCTTTTCATCCACCAAACAGTTTCATTTTAACCATGTATTTCCACCTCTCAGCGAGTCATTGTTGTTTGTTTGTTTTGTTTTTGTATTTTTGGGTTACTTTTGATTTAGTTTTTATTAGGCTGAAGAAAAGTATTAGTTAAAATGATACATAATTGTAAGAGTATGAACAAAGAAACAAAGCTCACCATGTTCATTCTCATTATCCGCCCCTTAGGCTTCCCTTTGTAAGATTCCCCTCTCTGCTCATGATTCAGATATCTTTTTTAGTTGTAACTACCTTTTACTGTAGTCTGGCTGTATTGCAGTGATTCAGGTCACTGTTTGAAGCATGATTAAATAAAGAGACAAGAGCAAGGCAGCTGCAACATATGGCATTATGCTTAACTGATCCAAAAATACTTAACATACACAAAAGAAATGCAGAATACCATTGGATCCTTTATGTAACAATTCCTGAGAGACCAAGGTAGTGTAGCATGCAACATGACATATTTTTTTAATATATTCACTGACATGTAATGCCTGTGTGAAACATACCACTCAAAACTCTTAAAGTCTCGTTACACAGACCTGTGGAAGCCTAGTCAGTGAAAGCAGTAGCTTGCTTTGCCACTGAATTATTTAATGTGGCTCATATACTCTAAAACCTTCATCTTCAAACTCAACCCAAAAGCCCTGGTGTTGTGTGCTGATCTGAAAGAAATAAAAAAGCATAGGGGAAAGAACATAAGAGTATGTCATAGGAGCGATCCCGATAGTTGACTATTCAATGATTCAATCCAAGGAGCCTGATTCGACTGTCAGTGTCACACTCGAATCGCCACACTGGCAGAAAAAAAACATGACTATCAAATAAAAGGATCATTCCCTTTGGGCTACATGGGGTGCTGAATGTCTGATGTTACATAGAATTGCTTGGTTTCTCCCAGTACATCATGATATATAACCTATTTTGGTATAAACATCAGCCTATTGGGGGCGGCAGTAGCTCAGTCTGTAGGGAGTTGGCTTGGGAATCGGAGGGTCACCGGTTCAAGTCCCGCCATGGACCAAGAACTGAGTGTGAACTGGTAGCTGGAGAGGTGCCAGTTTACCTCTTGGGCACTGCCGAGGTGCCCCTGAGCAAGGCACCAAACCCCCAACTGCTCGGGATGCTTGTCAGGAGCAGCCCCATCACTCTGACATCTCTCCATTGTTGCATGTTTGTGCATGTGTGTGTTTGGGTCTGCATGTACCGTGTATAAGTTAACAACAGAGTGAAAAAATTGAATTTCCCCTCGTGGGACTAATAAAGGACTATCTTCTTCTTCTTCTTCTTCTATTAATAATACTGTAAACCCTATGAAACCCTTCCGCAATCCCACCTGACTTTAGTATCTTTCAGAGGCTCTAGTATGTTCATTTTTTTGGGCTAGAGTGAAGCTACAGATATCTATCTATAGGTTATTATACGTTAGTCTCTATAAGGAGGCTAAATAACAAAGTATCCTCTTGACCTCTGACCTCAAGATAAGTGAATGAAAATGGGTTCTATGGGTACCCATGAGGGCTGCACAGTGGTGTAGTGGTTAGCGCTGTCGCCTCACAGCAAGAGGGTCGCAGGTTCGATTCCTTGGGACTCTTCTGTGTGGAGTTTGCATGTTCTCCCTGTGTAAGCATGGGTTCTCTCCGGGTACTCCGGCTTCCAAAGACATGCTGTTTAGGTTAATTGATTACTCTAAATTGCCCGTAGGTGTGGACGTGAGCGTGAATGGTTGTCTGTCTATATGTTGTCTGTCTCTATGTGTCCTGCGATGGACTGGAGACCTGTCCAGGGTGAACCCCGCCTTCGCCCAATGCCAGCTGGGATCAGCTCCAGCCCCCCCACGACCCCTAACGGGATAACGACGATAACGGGTTGACGATGGATGGATGGGTACCCATGACTTTCCCATGTTAGACATTTATGATAATCACATGCGGTGTTTGTATGCAGTGTATTTTCTCTGATTCTAAAATGATTTGTTTGGATATTTCTGCAAACTGGGGTCACTAAACAGTGTTGAAATTCTATACATTTGGTATCTTCGCAAAGCTGAGACTCTTATGGATCCATTGAGCCCAACTGTATTCAAGTGTGATGATGTTAGTCCCCAAAGTAAATGTTACTTTGGGGATAATCACAGCCTCATGAAACTTCACACCCACAAACTAGAGACCCAGAGCATTCAGAGGATGGATGTTTCCAAGCTAGATTGACAATAAGGGGGTTTCTGAGCAGTCTAAATTGCTCACAATCCAATCACAGAAAAATGCAGTTCTTGTAGAAATCTCCAAATGTCAAAAGTTTTTGAAACCAAATCACAGCATGTTTTTTTTCTATGGTATTCCCCAAGGTCTTGGTGTCTAAATTGGTATTTTGGAGGGATTATTGTTCATTTTTAATCAATTCTCCAGTGATAAAAAACAACTTAAGACATAATAGAGCATGGGAATGACCACCATATACTTCATATATACCACATATATACTATATATATGATATGTTCTAAACCTGATATTTTGTTTTTGATTTATGAATGAAAATCAGCAGAGGGAGGCATGTGGCTTCTCTCCCTCTCTCTCTCTCCCTCTCTCTCTCTCCCATTGACTTTCCCTTCACTTCCCTATCGTTTCCCTTCTGTCACACACACACAGTTGTGTTTCCATGACATTTGAGGACATTACATTGACTTAGATTCATTTCCTGACTGTGCAAACATATTCATGCCCACACATCATATAGTAATAAGCACACATACACACAACAAACAGCATGGTCCATTACTTTGAAACAACAGCTAAGCAACAGTCACATGTATCTCTGCCAATATTTTTTTTTTTTCTGTTTTTCTATAGGTACATAAAGCTTAACAGTAGGGCCGGCAGGCTCTTTATGGGTACAGTTTTCTTTAAATCTTTTGCCAAAGAGCATCTGTATCCTTTTGTTTGCGCTGATGGATCATTAACGCCTCATTAGTCTCCATCTCTTTAGCATATTGTGTACTGACGACTGTGCCACTGTGTATCCACAGCACCTCAATGACATCAGTCAATACTCAGCCCCCAAACACCAAACACAACTTATCTAACAGATAGAACTTACCTAAAACTGGTATACGCTCAGCAATGTAAAATCTGCCATTTTTTTATATCGATTTTTCAAAAAACAATTTTTACGCTGCCACCACCAGTGCACAGTGAAGCAAAAGTACTAGAGCAAAACGTTGTTGTTGAAAGGCTAAATGCCAACAAATATGGACTGAAGCAGAATATGTCGAGAGATAAAAACATTTTGGGAATTTTTGAAATGGTTACATCGATCTTTTTTCAATACTCAATAATAAATAATTCAATAATTTTTACTTTTGGACTGAAGACTGAATTACTGAGAGGTGATGCAGTGCCTCATCACTCACTGTGAGAGTGAGAGAGAGAGAGAAGGTGGACTGCATTCATTGTTTCTGTAAGTTATTATTATTATTATTATTATTATTATTAATAATAATAATAATAATAATAATAATAATAATAATAATAATAATATCATGTGTTGGATTATTCGGAAAAGCCCTAATTATTGCATATTCATATACTACATACATATACTAATTATTGCATATACAGGACACAGATTTTACAGTTAGAGTTACAGTTAAAAAGTGTGATAATGTTTGCTTTCATTTCTGATATTTTGCATGTGATATGATGAATATGAATATGAAGGACTGAAATGTAGGAAACTGGGCATTCAGCATAGGCAGAAAATAAATTTTAAAAACCCACAAATCAAAGTATTCCTCATTAACAAACAGATATTTGGCCTAAAAACAAACAAACAAAAAAAAGCACAACCTCAAAATATCATCCATTGCCTGCTTTGGATGTTCACACATACAAAACAAGCACAAATTTAAAGCAGTAACATGGAACATGAGTGGAAATTAAGATGACAACACTAAGAACAAAACGTGGAGATAGATCATAAACAAACCATACAGGTGTTCTTTATATTTCAGTTTACATTTATACATGTTCATTAAAGATTGCTTGACAAGGTTATAATTTAAAGTAATTTCACATTATAGATCGATATTTTTTATCAGCATTATAATAACATATTATTTAATAGTTATTACCAGCTCTGGATCTGATAATACCAATAACAAGACTAATATTGCTGAGATTCTGACATATACCTTACTCACATTTTGCACCAGCACCTCTTAACTTGCATAAAATGTCACCAGTAGCCATCTGAAATACACTTTGATGAAAGTTAAATTACCAGTACCTGAAAAGTCCACTCTAAAGACACGTTCACAGTCCATGTACACATGTGCATAACACTTTGGCTTAAAACTGACATCAACTTCTTTTTCTTCTAACTTGTGCCCACATTTTACTTTATTCCTGGTGGGCTCCAGTTCTGAAAAAATGAGTAATATTGCTACTGCTGTGTAGAATGATGCAAATTATTCCACCGCTCACATCGACTTAAGTTCCTGTTGGCAGTGGCTTTCTTTCTGTGAGAAGGATTCTGCTTTGGGTTGCCCCTGACTGTCTTAATACTATAGCCCCACAGAAATAAAACCCTAGGAATGTTGCCAGCGACGGGAAATCACTCAGATGCAACAATCTTTCATTAAAACATATTTCCAGGATCACACTAATTTAGTTTCCCTGGCCTAAAAGCATTTAACCCTTGACGTACATCTGTTAATTGGCTAACAACACTCATGTCTGACTCCTGATCTCCTGATCTGAGATAGAAAAGCTGACTGTGCTGGAATGCAACATTTATTGCTGTTTAAATCTCTCTTTTTTGACAACTTTCATATTGTTAATTTGAAGTACTTTTACTATTAGATAAATGCCACAAGCAAAAATAACAAATAACAATCATGGCAATACAACTTACATTTCAGCCCTGACAAAAATGCAGGTTGTGAATATTTTAATTTATTTGGAAATTAGTTATTTTAGAAATTATTGCAGCGCCTACCAATTTCAGCCTGTCTACCATTATTTTGATCACATCAGAGGTCAATACCAAAGCTGCCCTCGTCTCCCGTTTCCTCTCCCTGAGTGCCAACCACACCAGCCAGCTGCCCACCCAGGCTTCTGCATCACTGCCATTTGGGTGATGAGGGAGTCAAAGAGGCTCATGACAGGCAAGGCAGTGGGTCCTAACTGCATCAGCCCCAGGGTATTCAAGGCATGTACCAGTTAGCTGTCAAATGTGTGGACAATGTTATCATATACATTCTCCACAGGCCTTAATTCCCACCCGCAGAAGCTAGGAAGCTGGTTGAGAATGATGTCTTTTCATTTCTCTGATGCTTTCAAAACCATTCAGTCCCTCCTGCTTGGGAAGCGAGCGTGCTTTCCTGGATTACGGACTGACTAGCTCCCTGACAGCAGGCAGCAGTTCATCTTCCTCCAGGGCAGTGTATTGGATACACTGCAGAGCAGCACAACTGTATTTTCAACTTTTGAGTTCATTTCTCTCCTTTTAACATTCAACTCAGGGTCATGGCAGCTACACAAGTTATTTGATGACACCTCTATTGTGGGGAGCATAGGTTAGGGCAAGAAAAGGAGAACATCTGACAAAAGAGTCATACAGGTGCAACTGTTTGCAGCTCAGCATCAATGTGACAATGGAGCCGGAGGTGGATTTCCGCCTGTCACCATCCAGAGTGTGGTGAGTGAAATGGTTGGTTTCAGTGGATCCAACAGACTACATAACAAGTTCAACTAATTAGTGAAGGCCAGCACACATTTGTAAAGGCTGAAAATGAAGACGTGATTAATAAGCTGGTGAGAAAAGACTGCCTCTATTCTCGGAGGCTGCCCGGAGCAGAGGAGAGAAGACGAGGACTAAACACAAGGACAACACTTTCCACCCCCTCTGTGGTGAGCTGGTGCAGCTATGGTGTCTGATCACCTTCCACCTCATCTATCCAAGGTGCAACAGCAAGCTGTTTAGCTGCCCATCTGTGTCAACAGTCATTAAACTGTACACTTATTCTTGTCTAAATAGCTCCTATCTCAAGCAGCTTGGAGCCAGCTGAACTGTCCTGACCTGCACTGACAGCTTGAGGGTAATGTGACTACATTACCAAGTAGTCACATTCATATTCGTACAAATTCACAGATCTGCTTTAATAGCATGACGTTTGTAAATCATACTTAAGTTAGCATTCAAGACTGTTAGATGTGTGGTACTGTCAAACATACTGTGTATTGAAAAGCAGTGCTTCATGTTTATTTAACCTCATGCATATATTTTAATTCTGTACTGCCCTCGGGAACAAGCAGGTACAGCTAATAGGGCTGTGTATTGGCAAGAATCTGGCGATTTGATGTGCATCATACATGATCAATATACTGTGATATGTTGCGATACTGTAAGTAAGGCAATGCACTGAGGTTTTCTGAATCTAATTTTAGGAAAACTGTACCAGTACAAAGAACACATGCATAAACTAAGTAAAAAAAAAATAACATTTTTTTATGCAATCAGAACAATGGAGCTGTATTCACCATGGTCCCTGTAACATCAGCATCATAGCACTAATTTGAGAGGGCACATGCACTGAAAGGCACATCTCTTTGCAAATTAAATAAAGTAATGACTGAGTTGATCTCTGCACATAAATTATTAATTTAAAATTAAGAATTGATACAGTATCACTAAAGAAATTATTGCAATTCTTGATTTTCTCTCAATATTTTCTGACACCCCAAATAGCTGATGCAAGTGAGAGGTGTATTACAATCAAATTAAATGATAGTGCATGTCTATTAATGATAACTCTTTGTTTGTGCACTGTCAGAGTGCGTGTGCATGTGCATTGTGTATGTCCAGATATGTGTGTGTTTGTGTGGGTGAAGTGGGGCCTTTTTTTACAGGGATTCTGAAGATGTAGCACCACACCTGGTCTATTTTTATACAAATAACTACAGCAAACCCACAATACAGTTAATAGGCACAAATAAATAGCAATATGACAGTGAGGAGAGAGAGAGAGAGAGCGAGAGAGAGAAGATAAGAAAACACAGTAAAACCTTGTGCAGAAATATTATGATAAAACTGCAGATTGTATACATTTATATATACGTAAAATTGTGCCAAATCCTCTTAGGACTGTAATGGAAATAATATAATGATTTTAAAGGGTTAACTGATTAAAAAAACTGCCATAGATAGACTCTATCCAGTCTTCCAACACTTCAAGAAGTGTAACGAAAACAAAACAGCCCTGAAAATTAAAGTCATAATTGCATTTGTATCACACACTCCAATCGATGCGTACACAACCCCTCCCGATGCTGAATGGGAGTATCTCAGCTCCTTGCATCCTCAACAAGACATTAAGCAATCGGATCAATAACATTCAAGGGCAATGAGCAGAAGAGGATGAACACCGACTTCTGCGCGTTATGCAACTTGCAAATGCCACGCATTTCGGTGGCTGTAGTTTCATCAGTAGTTATAATTTATATTAAAAACTAACATTTGATATAGGTTCTTATGATGACCTTAAAGTCCTACACTGATTAGCTGTTTGGACCAAATGTGTAAAACACAAGTCAGCTCCTATTACGCGCCAGAGAGATGCTATTAGCAATGTGATGATGGAATACAGTTAAAGACTTACTTTAAGACGGCGCTGTCCCCCTGTCTGACGGTGATGTTGTCCTTTAATACCGAGTCCCCGCTCCTGGCTGGAACTCCTGCAGGTACAAGGAATAACAATTTGAGTCCGAGGAGGATCAGGGATTTCCCAGGCACCGCCAAATAGCCACACATCCCCATGATTCTTTGTCACTGCGCAACTTCCACGGAAACTTGAACCGTCGGATATTCCGTTTGCGTCTCGAGCCGCCGATCGCAAATAGCACTCCACAGACAAGATGCAGTATCGCCTACTGGAACTGCGGGCGACCTGGTTTTGCTGCGAGTAAACAGGCTTGTTATGAAATACTGTCCGTGTCGATAAACGCAGGGAAAAAAGTGTCTTTACGCGTGTGAGCCGCTCGAGGAAAACTGACTTCGGAGGAGAGAAAAGCACCGTGTTTCTCAGAGAAATGTGCACCGTCTCCTCCGCTTCAAACTGCCGTGAAATGGATGCTCTCGCTGAGATGCATCAGCCAAATCTTGTATATTTTTTTCTCTCTCCCTCGGTGTTCTCTTTTCTTTTTGTCGTCTCGGGTGAGTCTGTAAATCTGCAGTGCACACTCAAAGCAAAAGGTTCGTAATCCAGGAAAGCATGCTCCAGTATATTTTCTTTCGTGAAGTAGGCTACAGCTCTTGAAGTAGTCTCTCTCTCTCTCTCTCTCTCTCTCTCTCTCTCTCTCTCTCTCTCCCCCCCTTTTTAATCTCCAGGTAGCATCACTTGCCTGTACCATGAGACCATATGGTCTGCAGCCTGCAGGGTTGGCCCACACTAAAAGATTTTTTTTTTCCAAATCTTAACAGATTTTCAAAATGTGAGAGAGCCCACACGTAAGGACATGTTATGTTAAATATAACAATTTTGTTCCTGTGGAGTGTGGAGAGCGACAATTTGGCCCAAACAGCCACCACACACTAGCTGATTCATTCATGAAGAGTCCCAATTAAAAGAAAATGCAAATCTTGCCTAATGTCTCACCATCAGGAGCAGGAAGAATTAGCAATGTTAGTTTTTGCACTACTTTGTTCTGAAAATTCAGAAAGGATGGATGAAGTCATGGAGACATGTTAAATAAACACTGAATTAAGTCTTACTACTTCAGTACTTCTGTACGTTTTTCATAAGCTCATGGGTTCCCCTCATACAACAGGATTTCTGAATGTATATATTAAACATTTAACAATTTGAATTTGGTGTGGCCAGGATGGACCTCCAAGGTGATCGGGGGATGTAAAAAAACACTCTTATTGTTCCCCCCACCACAATAGTATCTGGAAAGATTAAAAAACTCCCCGCTTTCTTATTGTCCTCTCCTGGGGCGCAGTACTCATCCGAAGGACTTGGGTTAGGATGTGGAGGACCCGGGTTCAAATCCCCCATGGACCAAGACCAACTGTTTGCGGGGGGGGTCCCTTTTTCCCCTTGGGCCCCCCCCGGGGCCCCCCGAGCAAGGCACCAAACCCCCAACTGCTCTGGGCGCTTGCAGTGAGCCCCCTCACTCTGACATCTCTCCATAGACATGTGTGCCTGTGATGATGTTAACAACAGAGTGTAAAACTGAATTTCCCCACTGTGGGCAAAAAGGAAACTTCTTCTTTCATTAGTGTAGGTAGCTCCCAAACTGGGGTCCAGTGAGCCCTTAAGGGGTCTACAGGAGACACACCGATTCAGCAACATGACAAATATGATCACATGTGACACATTAAATATGATTTCATCATAGGGAGCCCCCACGCATAGGAGAGGATGTGTGGTGACGGAGAGACGTCATGTGAGCAGTGAGGATATCCATTGTTGTACTAAATGAGATCACTTGTAGCACGATGGCACTCAAAGGCGACCAGCGGGAGCATCCAGAGGCCTGGAGCTTACAAAACACAATGAGGATGTGTTCAGTTTCATCATATTTGTTTTCACGTGACACAAACATGTTTATTTCAGAAAAATTCTAAATGTGAAAAATATGGCAAAGTGTAACTGTCAACAAGACAGATCACTGTAAGTTGAGGTACTACTGAAACTGGAAGATACAGAGGTGTGATTGAAGATGAAATAATTTGTGAATATTATGAGCTAAATAAAGTCATCCATCCATCCATCGTCAACCCTTATCCCGTTAGGGGTCGCGGGGGGCTGGAGCCGATCCCAGCTGCATTGGGCGAAGGCAGGGTACACCCTGACAGGTCGCCAGTCCATCGCAGGGCACATAGAGACAGACAACATATAGACAGACAACCATTCACACTCACATCCACACCTACGGGCAATTTAGAGAATCAATAACCTAAACAGCATGCTTGACGGTTGGAGGAAGCCGGAGTACCCGGAGAAAACCCACGCTACACGGGGAGAACATGCAAACTCCACACAGAAGAGCCGCAAGCGGAATCGAACCTGCGACCCTCTTGCTGTGAGGCGACAGCGCTAACCACACACCACCGTGCAGCCCGAGCAAATAAAGTGGAGAACGAAATTCATTTTATTCTGTATTGTTGATATCTGACACAGTGTTTATGAATGTACATGTTCCAATGTAGATTTCGGACATAAGTGCAATAAGGACTCATGCAATTATATCATCTGCTCAAATTATAGGAACTGGACAACCATTTATTTATTAATATGCTGGACATATTTTTTGGATTTACTTTCTATTATGTATATATTATTTTATTTTATTGTATCTTTATTAATACTGTTTTTTAAAATCTATCCTTCTTGTTTTTTGCACAATCCACTTTGCTGCTGTAACGTGTGAATTTCTCCACTGTGGGACCAATAAAGGAATATCGTATCTCTTATCTTATCTTAAGTTATTATAGTATATAATAACTTTGCTTCTTATACGGAGCTGAAAAAAGCCTTCTTCCTTCCACAAGAAGAGTCTTTTTGCTTTAATGAAACAACATCCTGTTTGAAACACATTTTGTGTTTCTGTGCTGTGATATAGTATAATCAAACTCTATCAGTCTTCACTGTGACAGATGTATCTCCTAAAGGTACTACAAGTCATATTTTATGGTCCAAAGATTGCCCCTTTTTGGCTGGAATTTTTTTTTATGATTTTCACATTGAACCTGATGTACTACTTTCTCTGTTTGGTTATTCCAAAGCTTCTCTTGCACTGTCACATAATGTACAGTAGACCCTTATAAGATAAGATAAGATAAGATGAACCTTTATTAATCCCCGGAGGGAAATTCGGTTATATCTGGTAGTTGGTTGCAAAGACGGTGATTATCATATTATCATATATTGGAAGGCAACCAGCACTTGTTTCACCAAATGGTTTAGGGAACTAGCCTCAGACATACTTCTTGAGAGGCTTCAAAGCAACACACGGTTGTCAGGAAAAAAAAAAAAAAAAAAAAACTAACAATAACAATAATAATATTAATAATAATATTTTTAGACACCTTAACTCTCTACACTGCCTGTAATCCAATTTTTACATTCTTAGCCATATGCTAAATGGTACAAACAATATTGTATTTATCTCTCTTTTATTATTATTTTTATTATTATTATTATTATTATTTTTATTATTATTGTCATCATTGTTTTGTTTTTGTTCCGTCTTTGAATGTGTGTTGTGTATGTTTTTTTTTTAAGTTTGTTTGAAGTGTAGAGTGTATATAAAGATGAACAACTTGACAGCTCTCCAAAAATGAAGCCTAATCATCTGGGTCGCCCCCTGGTGGCTGGTTGCAGTATAGGTGAAGGTTCGGGCATTGTACAACACAAGAGATATAGCTTTAACTTTGTTAAATGTAAATGTTAAATGTAAATGTGCAGACTCAACAATAACATATACTTTAATTCATATAACAGCAAAAAGCTCTTGAAATGGGAGTCCAGTGTGTATTTATTTGGCTACCATGACATGAAACACCTCATGGTGAATTGGATTTACAACTTTTCAGGTGTGAGCCCTGAAGCTTGTTTTTGTGCTTATGCATATTCTTAAATTTATTTGTGTCTGATCAAGTTACAACTCTACAAACTTGGGGCCATGTTGTATTCCAGCACAGTGTAGACACTGGACATTTTTGAGAAGGAATGGGGGATTAGCAGCTATTTTTTTTTTTTTTACCCCATAGCCCATTTTACCCAGGGACATGTCAGCAAAGATTCAGCCCATAGATCAGCTGTATGTTACCTGTCAGACTTCACAAAGAGAAGTGTGATATGCAGTTTAAAATGAGATTCATCTGCTTCGAAAAATCCTACGACAGGGGCTTTTTTTCAAGTCAACAACTCTCAAAATTGCATTTAAGTGTTAATTTTAATGAAATGTTCCACTGACATCTGCCTGGAAAGATCTGTATTGATTTTTTAAAAGCTACTTAACCACCTTGTAGACCTGGAAGGTGTCATTTTATACAAACTCAATAGGTGGTTGATAGGTAATTTATTCTGAAATGTTCAGTTCATGTGTTTGTTTGATGGTTAAGGTGAAGTGAAGTAAAGTAACCTTTGAAGAAAGGGAGTTTGAACTTCACCAAAACACACTGACTTTGTTTGCTAATGTGCCTCTGTGCTGTTTCTCCCAGTCCATATCTGTATGCATGGAGGGGAAGCTGGTCACTGGGGAAGCAAGTGGCACTTTGCCGCACATCTAACAGCAGCACTCAGAATTACTATGACAGCATTTGAGTCTCATGAGAAGACTGAACAAGATAATTTCTTTACCTTAACATCAATTTGGCACGCTGTTAAGATATTGGATGGGAAGCAACAAATGGCAATGTACTGAATGCTTTGGATGCCTCACTGGGAAAGATGACACATGGCATTGTCCTTGTTTGGTATCAAATGGTTGTGCAAGTGTGAAAGCATTGATGGTATTTGCAGGCTAGAGTCTGCACTCTGTTGTATGTTCATCAATCTTGTCTCGCATACAGTTGACTTAACAATAAAAGCCTTTCTCTTTACGATAAATGTACTAAGTGTACTGCATAACACGGTGCCAAATAGACAATTTTATCTTTTAGGTGTAAGGCTTTCTCAAGATTGCATTGCCCACTGTCTGGAAGTCACAGCAGTAGAATGCAACAAGATGACTAATATAGTACATGACAAGGCATCATGTTAGGTAAAATCCTGAGGTGCACAGGTCAGTACTTGTTGTAACATAATGAGCAGCCCATCACATTTACCAAACCAGTTTATTCGAAGGTTGTTATTGAGGAATTATGATGTCTTGTGCTGGAGAAATTGAGCAAAGATAAGACTTAATTAAAATTATATCTGCCTGGGATGCAACACAAGTCCTGACTATGTGCACGTCTTAATGGTTTTTAAATTAAAATCCCTCCCTGACCTCAGCAAAATCTAAGATATGTGGTCTTAATTAGAGTCAAGGGTACAGGGAGGGGGTGGGCCAAGGCACTCTTTCACAGACACCCACCTCAGTGGATTAGGGCTACAACATTTGGTCATGTGATGTGCTGTTAACACCTCGTTGGCATCATCTGTCAGCTCACTGAGGATGAAGACGGTTTAATAACACCACCAAGAGAAAGAAGAAAGAGTCGCAGGTATGTGCAGTATTTTCAGCAATCAGTTCTGCACAGTGGTGCTTGGAAGATAAAATAAGACTGCAATCCATTTCAATCCATGTCATGGGCATTACATTTTTGACCCTCATTGTTCTGCCTTACAGCAGGTCAGGTACATCTGGTGACCTTGCAAAGCCCCGCCATGAGTGAAGCATGCAGAAATGACAAATTAGAATGGCATTGTTTGTTACAAGGCCCACATGAATCACTCCAGATGTATCACACAAACAAGGATAAGGGGAGAGCAAAAGAAGAAAGCTAAACTATGTGGCCTAGATCAACTACCCATGCTGTAAAATAGGAGGCAGACATATTGATTTTAACATGCTCAAATGAACAAAGCCATTTTACTTAAATCATCATCTTTTTGATCAGTTGCAGCTGTATAAAGTCTAGCTCTTCCTGGCAGATTGTGTTTCTCATTTATTTCACTTATACATGCAGTGACATTCACATAATTTCCTGCTGCGGCGCATTAACACCAGACCCTGGGTGGTTTATCCAAACAATCCATGCTAATCTTCATTCATATCATGCAAGGATGGGCAGAGCTAGCAGACAATGGTCCGGCCTCTGACCAAAGCAAGCTAATACCCAAGCAAAAACATGGCTAGACTGAATAAAGAGAGCTCACTCAGTGAATTCAGTCATTTGCAGAAGCTCAGAGTCCACTGGCACACGAAAACTTAATGCTATGCAGCGTATTCATGAGTGGCTGACATTCTAAGGTCAGTCTAAGTTTTGTGAAATATTTTGAAATGAGAAAGAACTTGTTTGTGGCAATAGCAAGAATCGGCCACACCATGTTCTTTTGTTAGCTAATGACTAAATAAATGAACTTTGGTCCAAGAAAGGGTCAGTAATGCTGAGAAACTAGCAAGACTAAACTAGATTAAAAAAAAAAAAAAAATATCCAACCTAAAAAGCCAAGTGTTGCCAACTATTTTCTAATGAAAGTAGGTAGTACACGAGCTCCAAAAGTGCCTAAATCTAGGGTCAGCAATACTGACAGTCTGGACACACTGGTGCATGAGCATGTATTTAAACAGCACTAACAACCCTGCCTTCTCAGCATGTGGGGTTATTTTGGGGTTGGATACAGTTTAAGTTAAAGAATTAAATGGCAAACATACATAAGTCACTGAAGTTAAAAACAGTTGTCGAGTCATAATCGATTTCATATCTTTAATTTTGACTGATATAGGAATGCTTGTTTCTCTTAGCACCTTTACCTGCAGTAGTTAAATGTCTGCTTCATTTTGTTGGCAAAATTAAAAGCATGGCAACAGCCTCTTCATCACCTTTGCCTCTTCACTCTGACAGCAAACATAACACATCCACTTCCCTGATTCACAGCGTATCTTTCTACCAGCATCCACAATTACAGTGTAGTTTCCCATCTAAACATTTCGAACTATACATATAATTACCATGAATTGTTAACATCAGTAGAATAATTCAGTTTAACAAACTCCATTCATCCATCATCTTTAACTGCTTATCCTATTCAGGGTTGGGGGGTGAAGGCGGGCTACACCTGGACAGGTCATCAGACTATCACAGGGCTGACACATAGAGACATACAACCATTCACGCTCACATAACCTCGCCTGTATATTTTTGGACTGTGGGAGAAAGAAAACCCACGCTAGCACAGGGAGAACATACAAACTCCACAAATCTGGGCTCTATCCAGGTTCGAAACTGGAACCCCTGTGTTGTGAATTTTGCTGCACGGTGGAGAGGTGGTCAGCAGTACTTTGCACTGCACTGCCGTGCAACAAAATTCATCTTAACCAAAATAAAACAAATTTTACAATATGTGTAATTGACTACCTCAAATTAGTTTTATGGTAAAACAGACCCAATGGTTGGGTCAAACAAACACAGGACTGTGACCCAAGGGACCACTGTTCCTGTTTTTGTGTGAGACCAAAAGTCAACATTGACTTTTTATGTCCGTAACTTAAATATCATGAGCTTAAGCTTAGCCATGATGCTTTGACTAAACCTTACAGAGCAGTTTGGTTTTTGTTTCAATTTATATTAATAATTATGTGCTTAAGACTGTTTCCAACTGCAATGCAATCTGGGAGAAAATATGTTTCCCTCTAAATGTAATTGTGAATGCAGTTGCGTTTTATGGGAACATGATTTTGTTGGAGACAGGGTTGATCACTCAGTAATGTCCACTATCATGAAACTTCCCACCAAGAACACAATTTTCTGTTGAAAGGGAAATCTTCTTCCACCATTCAACAGCTAAATTATTAACTCTTTTTGTCCCTAGATAACATTGAGCCTAGTAACTACTACTGGTCAGTCACATATACTCTGCAAGAAGACGAACTGATTGATCGATTAATTTTTCACTACTTTTCTGGATTCTGACGGAGATGAAACAGACATTAAAGGATAGGTTGGCATTACTTTTCAAGTGTGTCTGATGATAATACAATACTAATACAATACTTACCTGCCCACACTGTTCTTGGTTCCTCAGGTCCATAATGACCACAGAGATCCCTTACAGCAATTACAATATGCATGATGGGGAACAAAATTCGCAGTCTGTGTAAAAATCACTCTAAAGTGCAGCTGAAGATAATATTGTATGGTGCTTCAGTAATATAAGTTGATCAAAACAAGTGTGGATTTTACAAAGTTAATGTTTTATTACTGTGAAATCCGCTCTTTGATCTTCAACAGTGTTTCCTTGCTTAGCCACCAGCCCGGTGTCATTACCAGGGCCTTGAATACCAATGCACAGGGCATGCTTTAGCTTTCAAGTAACTACAATGTCAACCCATCCACGGCAATATGTCAGGTGACATAGTATAAAAAGCAACAAAGTCCACATAGGGAAGAGGTTGGGGTGGATGGATGGGTGGGCCTTTTACCCAGGAGACCGCTGTCAAAGTCAACTTTGACTCATTTTGAATTACACAAGCATGTTACATAAAGTATTTAGTTTGTCTGACATTGTCACATGCAGGCTACATAACTCAAGTTACATAACAAACATAATTATTTGAACCCAAATCACAATCGTTTACTAAACCCCACAAAGTAGTTCTGTTGCCTAAACTTAAGTGACACCAAGGGGTCCTGATCAAGTGTCCCTATATGACAAGCTGTGAATGAGAATGGGTTGGAGCCACGGCAGAGGGATTGTAACACAAAGTGGGAATTCATACTGACAAAATTACAAATTTAGAGGACATCCACTTGACTTACCTAACTCAGACTCATATTCATTTTTCCTAACCTTTGGAATGCACTGTTGCACAGAGGACTATGAAATCTGTTTCACTCAGACACATTGCAATTGCTGTAAGAGGGGATCTTTGTGGACATTATGGACTGGAAGAACAACTACAACAATGGAATAAACTTTCAGCGTGCATGTGGGCATTTAAATATTATGCATTATTACGTAAATGGTAAGAAAAATTTGGAAACCAGGATCGCTGATTGATTAGAAACAAATAATTGCTTTGTTTAACTTTAATTGCCTGAAGACCAGGACTGGTTTTATGGGAGCTTAAGTGCCCCTGGCATGGAGAGCTGCACATGATTCCAACTTTGATCTGTAACTACAGTACATCTGCCTCAGTTGTGAGTAATCAGACAGCTGTAATCAGACGCGTTAGCTGCAGTCACAGCATGTGGAACAAAAGGCAGTTTCTAAAATACGATGTTGGTCTTTATTTGCTTTCAGCAAGTTGTGCCAGTCTTTGTCACATCTGGTCCAGTCCCAGCCCACCCCAGTTTTCTCTCTGCTAATGCTGCGTGATGTGTTACAAAGTCAGTCAATGTATGCATCTGTGAGGGCATGAATTATTTAAGAAGCTGGTATCTTTAAATGATTTGAATGTTCAGACATCCTGTGTTATCAATAGGTGTAATATTCTCAATGCTCCCAGCAGGCGTGTGCTCAGCAGATATGCTGATACACTATCAGAGGCTCTCTCACCGACCTCTGCATGACTTTCAATTGTGCGTGTGTCAGAGTTAAAAGTGTGGGTGTGAAGACATGGCACTGTTATGAAACATGTTAGTAGGGGTCTTAACTTTGCATGTAATTCAGAAAACTTCTTTACCCAATCTGTCAATATATTTTTATGGTGAGTACAAGTAATGGACATAAAAGCAGCTTGAAAGTCAAAGCTAAATCCTCCTGCATTAAGTCATCCAGCCTTTATGAGAGCCGAGGAAATATGAAAGGCATCAACGAGGACAACAAGGAGTGGGCGTGTATTACTCATGGATCTGTTTGTCACACTGTGGGGACTTGCCTTCCTTTTGGGGACAAAATGGACCTCTCCATAAGGTAAAATATTATATTTAAGGGTGAGGGCTTGGTTTAAGGACAGGGTGAGATTAGGGTAAGGGTTAGAATTAGGCAAGTAGCAGTTACACTTATGGTTAGGGTAAGTCTCCAGGAAATTAATGTAAGTCAATGTAATGTCCTCAAAAGTCATGGAAACATGACTGTGTGTGTGTGTGTGTGTGTGTGTGTGTGTGTTTGTTTGTTTCTACAACCATGCTAGCATATTTACACTCTGTGTTCAAAAGAGAATAGATTTGATCTATTGAAAACACTTCTTTACAGATCTTTACAGTACTACACTGAAACTGTTGGTAAAATAAGGAAGTTGTAGCACACATCTGTCTGAATCAAATCTAGTGTCTGTGAATAGTCTGGATAATGATTGCCTTGTGATGGCATTTCAACAGTTAGCTGGGGGTGGAAGCCTAATATATTTTTGAAACATAATAGGACAAAGAGATAAGACTAATGAACAACAAAATAACCGGGCAGTATTTTGTTGTTTTTCCAACAAAAGCACATTGACAACTTCTTCAGGAATCAATACTTATTTCCAGTGTTAACTTAAATATGGGTTGTTTACACAGCCTGTCATCAGGAAGAAGTCAGTTTGGTTACTATACTCTGTGCCACTGTGATTCTCAGAGATAGAGACTGTTGGTTATCCAGGACAAAAGACACAACATGGCTGCCATCTCAACCCTAATGTCAGTCTCATCAACATTGAATTGTTCATTTGTATGTACGTAAATATAACTGTCTTTGACCCTAAGGTTATAAACAATTTAGATGATGACAATAACAGAGTCCAATCTAAAGTGAGAGGAGCAGCTCCCAGTAATGCTTACTTAGGCAGAAACTGCCATCCCAGAGATGGATCCTGCTCACTTCAAGGTGAATGCATCTGAATGAGCAATTTCTATTCAAATATTAGTCAAATGGAACTAATACCTTAGATGGAATGAATCAACCACTCAGATCATATTTGACACTGACATATGGATGGCAGTTTGGGAAAGTTGGGAAAATATCTGCATGATGAGGGAATATTTAAAGAGACGTTACACACAATTTAAGAAAGTTAATTTAAGAAAGTTAATCATCCGGTTTTCACACCAGTGGAAGTCAATCACAAATTGATATCAGTGATGAATTATTTGTCGGTCCCACTGCAGTTGACCTAAAGGTGGGGATGTGCCAACAGAGTATATGTACCCCCATTAAACTTTGTTTAGTTTATAAAAGCTCTAACTGTTGTCAGTGCTGGATTATGAGGCATACAGACTTACTGTAGTGTTGCAGAAAGAAATGTTTTCTTTGTCTCCAGCTGGCGCCCTTGGTAGCCACAAGCAACTTAACCATGGTAGACCTCTGCATATTCAAAATGGTAATAACAGACCTTATTTGCAATGCACACTTGCCTGAGACTCTTTATTCTAAAAGCACTGCATGTGATAATATTGTTTCACATCGGGCATATGTGAATATGAGAGTTTTACGATAAAATAATACAATGTACTGTGATCACATCACTGGTTCGATTCTGGCCAGAGACATTTGTTACATGTCATACCACTCTCTCGGGCAAATGCCAGAAAAGAGTTATTAATGTTCGATCTCAAGTCAAGTCAAGTCTCTTTATTTTTATTTTTACTGCTAACACAAAAAAGAATGAAACCAAAATTCACAAGTGCAAGGTTAGTGGTTAACACAACAAGAGGATTGGCATGTGAGTCAGTTCCAATACGGTGTGAGTAAATGAAATGCTGGAGCTGGAAGACCTGCCTGCAGGTTCCTGGTCAGCTTTAACAGCTACAGAGTGAGAGTTGTGTATCAGGCGTGGACCGTGTGTTGCACCACCGTTGTAGGGGATGTGAATGGAAAGTTAACACTGTAACGTCCCGCAGGACTTAGGTTTATGTTCTATGTTGCATGCTTTTATTTTGGTGCACATCCTGTTTTATTTTTTGCATGTTTAACCTCTCCTCTTGTTTAAGTTCACTTCACTCCCTGCCCTGCATGCTTCCCGCCTTCACATTTGAGCACCTCCTCTTGACCTAGTTGTCTTCACCAGTCACCTGCGTCTGATTGTCGCCCCCGCCCCTGATTATGTCCACCTGTCCATAGTTAGTCACTTCCCTCACTGGTATATAAGCAGCGTCTTCCCCTTCCTCCTGTGCCAGTTTGTTGTGCTTCCTCGTGATCCAACTTACCAGCGTTTATTTCCTCGTGACCTGTTTTTCTGTGTACCAATACTCTGCCTGTTTTTGACCCTGCCTCTTGCATAACACTCTGGATCCTGTTGCCTGTAAGTGCTGCTTATCTGTGTACCGACCTGTTTCTGGAATAAATAACCCAGCGTTGTTGAAATCCACCTGTTTTCTGAGTTGTGCGTGTGAGTCCAAACCTGTCTGCCATACCCGGCGTTTCAAACACATGAAACATGCTAATGCCCTTTGATCACTGGGACGAGGAAATAACAAACCAAAGCCCAACTCCTTATCCCAGCTGCTCTCACAAGCTGTTAGATGCAAAAGCAGAATGTAATAAAACAAATAATTAAGTAACTGGCATTTAATAATGGAAACACTCCTAATACTCAAGTTTTGAGTTTGAGTTTTTATTATTCTATTAATTTTGTATTTTCCATTTCATAGTATTAAAGATGCTTTTCCATTTTGTAACCTATTATGAGTGACCTGTTGCCTTTTTGGGAAGTCTGATCAGTGTCCGTACAGTGTAATACAGAAGGGTTGCCGTGGGAAAAATGCTGCCTCAGTCCCCAGCAGGAGAATTGTGTCTGTCTTTGACACTTGCACTACAGGGGCATTATCAAAGATCATCAAGATCTTTGTGACAAGAACTTTAACTTTTTACTCGACTGATGTAGATTGTGATTGCGTTTGAAGTTGTTATTTTTATCATAAAATATACAGTAATTGGGTCATTAAATAAGTACAAATTCGGTCAGTGTTTTTCTACAAACGGGCAATGGGGCGGCAGTAGCTCAGTCTGTAGGGAGTTGGCTTGGGAACCGGAGGGTCACCGGTTCAAGTCCCGACATGGACCAAGAACTGAGTGTGAACTGGTAGCTGGAGAGGTGCCAGTTTACCTCTTGGGCACTGCCGAGGTGCCCCTGAGCAAGGCACCAAACCCCCAACTGCTCGGGGCGCTTGTCAGGAGCAGCCCCCTCACTCTGACATCTCTCCATTTGATGCATGTATATGGGTCCTGTTTGTGCATGTGTGTGTCTCGGGTCTGCATGTACCGTGTATAAGTAAAAACAACAGAGTGTAAAAATTGAATTTCCCCTAGTGGGACGAATAAAGGAATATCTTCTTCTTCTTCTTCTTCAAAACATTCTGTACTGTAGCATCATCTCAGTTCAAAATGTAGCTGAGTACACGACTCTCAGGACTTTCGGCAGTACAGTCACAGCAGGTTAATGAAGTTCAACTTTTATACAAGCAGCAAACCACTTTATTGTGAGAAAGAACATCGACTACTGTCATAATACATATGGCAAAACACATTCTGTCTATTTCACATACATCAGCCAACTCAGCCAGTAAATAAGAGTCTTTAATAAGTTCATGGGTGTCCTCATTTCAGCATGTCTGTATTCTAAACCAAATGTCACTTCTCAAACACAATACATAGTTTGCTTCTGTATAGCACAAAAAGGGTAAAATAAATTGAAATTAGTGTTAATTTAGATGACAGGTTGGTAGGCTATCATGACAATTATGTGTTGGAAAATGCAATGACATTAACATGCACACAAACATGAAAACTTGCACACTGAAAATAATGCTAAGTTGGACTTAATTATAAAAATATAAAATGATTTTGCAATATGCAATGATTTTACATTTGTAAGCTAGTGTTAATTTCAGTTAGAATCAAATGGTGCCTGTTCCATTGCTTTTATGCTTTTATGCTGGGTTAAGGTCATTCTGTCTTCACTGACTTTGTGCAAGAGCTCAACCCATCGTGCATGTCGGAGGCTGAGAAAAGGATGAAAACTAAAAGGAAGAATTTTGAAGACTTTTGTGCTAGAATGATACAGTCTTAGAGACTGTGTGGGTGAGTGAAACTTTCTAAAGCTGAAAGTAATTAAAAGATATTTGCACACATCAATGCCTCAGGACAGAATATGTGGATTCATGATTGTGTCCATTGAATAAAAATGCATTTATTATCTGGAATACACAGATCTTAGTTCACTGCCATGAAAGAAAAGAATGTGGTATGTACAGTGTAGTGTCCTAGCTATCATTAGTTTGTTACAACATCTCAGCCTTCCTTTTGTTCGTTACACTGCTATAGGTGCACTTACTGCTTGTGTACAGGCAATACTTTGCACACATACATATTTGACCAGTGATGCATTTTCTTATTTTCTTTTCTCATATCTTAGTTTTTGTCATATACATAAAGCATTTCAAACTGCATTTCTACTAAACTGTACCATGCAATTATGCTTGACCTTGAACTACAAATAGCTGTGTGCATTGTACTGTGCACAAATGCATGCCAATGGTCCAGGCCCTGCAAGCCAAGTACACACAGGACCTTGGATCAACCCCGCAACAGCTTTGTTTGCCTGTGTTGTGTGTGTGTGTTTCTATACTTTTGTACTTGTGCATATATCTTTGTGAGGACCAATTTGTGATTAAGACTTTTGGAATGAGGACATTTTTGTCCTCACTTTGGGACAGACCTTCAAAGGCCTGTTTGAGGGGTCAGACTTGGTTATAAGGTCCCATTTTGTATTAGGTTTAGGTTTAGGTTTGGTTTGGGGTGAGGGGCTATGAGGAATGCCTTATGTCAGTGACAAAAAGATTGACAGTGATTATCTGTTTGGAGTAAGACACTAACCCCAGCACTTTTTTTTTTCTTGTTCTGTCTTGATTGTTTTCAAATTTGAGGCAGCAGAATATTATGCACACAATGAAATGACACAGAAACTACTGTATATAATAATGTATCTAAAGTAAAATGCAAAATGAACTATCTCTTTCACTAATTGTATGTTAACCCTCACTGAAGTGAAACTGGGGAGTCATGCTAGTGTCGACAGACCAACAGCCCCTTTCAGCATCCTTCACATGTGCAGCAGTGACATTATCGAGGCAACGCACAAGACTCATCTCTTGTGATCTCCTCCTGTCTTGCTGTCACCTAAACTATTTTCCAACTAACATTCAGTGCGAGAGGACTGTGCAGAATTACAATATTTATTTCCTACATGCATAATTGTGTTTGTGAAGTTGATAAATTATGACTTAACAATTAAATTAAGCCATCATGTAGAAATAGAGACTTCCTCTAAGAATTGAGATGAGATGAGATTCCTGTTTTTTTTACTCATTTCCATATTTAATGAACTTACAACTGAGTTAAGGTGATTGATTTCCTGTATATGTCACAACACCACCAGTGAATGGCTCACTGGGGCATTTTGATCCAGCCAGGGCTGTTTTCTTTGGCCAGCCAATTTCTGCACTCACTGTATAAAAGTCTGGAGGGCACAATTACAACTGGCAATGGAAAGGAAAATGTTGGCATTGAGAAGAAAAATGAGGAGTAATCTCACTCATTTTTCTTATCTGTTGAAGTCCAAGAAGCCTGAGAGGGTAGACTACAGTATTTCCCCAGATAAAAGCCCAAAACAATATTCCACCCACACAAACGGCAACGCACAAGTACATAACAGGCTTTACTATCTGCACTTGGTATCCCTATTGGTTTATTCTGAATTGTAGCAGGCCAAAGCATTTTCCTCCCCATCTGTGAGTCAGGTGGTTTTGGCCTTCTGGAAGAATGCCATATTTTTATTGTGATTATCTTCAATATTATGTCATAATTTCCATTCCTCATCTCGTAGTAGTAAAAGTATTCACAGATAACACAGTACAGGTCCAGTGACAGAAGACATTTGCAATGGCATGACTCGATTAATTCCAGACACTAGATCTTAATTAAGTCAGCCTAACCATACAGATGATTTGTGTGCTGATGGGATTTGGTCAATAGGGATGATTACATGGAGTAGATATGCTCATTCAATATTCATTATCTCCCTGTTCCATTTTCTCACGGGGAAGACCAGATCCTTCCTGAGATCAAGATATCTTCCTTATGTCTTCAGGTGTATAAAGACTTAGATGTGAATCATTCACATTAAATTATTTCAATAAAATGGAGGAACTATTTTAAAAAAAATAATCTGTCTTGAAATATTTTCTCCCCTGTTGATTTAGCTACATTTAAGTACTTTTAACCTTCGCTGTGAATCGCACATGCAATAAACAAATTCAGCCATTTACGCAATAGTGTGAAATTTGCTTTTGAGTCTCACATGTCTGATTTCAGAGCCAATGTGTTTGCACCGAATGTCATTACAGAGCTAAGAATGCAAGAGTGTACCTTCCATTTTCAGTATGTCTGTAAGAGAAATGAGTGAAAAGGCTCACAGGATGGATTTATTATCCTTATCAAAAGCCAACGAGAATACAAATATAAACCATTCTCCTGCTAATGGCCCCTTCTTCACAAAGCCTTGGGTAGCAGCATAAAGACAGCTGAAATGTGGTGTTTAAAAGTGTGTGGAAGGGAAACACAAAAACCTATTATTGTATACTATGATCAGGAGCCCGGCATAATAAGCTCTTCTCCGAACTTCTATTATTGTTTCCATCATATAACTCTGTGGCCCTGAACACTGTCACCTCCTCTAATCTGCTCTGCACACACACACAACATGCTTAAGTCAATTTTGGGGACGCATTTACACCCTCCCCTCCGCCACCCCAACCCTTCTCACTTTACCCCCCTTCCCACCAACCCACCTTCCCTCCCATCACACCACCTTCGACCGCCCCCCCAACCCCGGAATTTCCACCACCACCACCCACCACAACCTCCCCCCAACCACAACCCCCACCCCCCTCCCCCAAGACGACAACCCCACCCCCCCCAACACACTTCTTTTCACTTACACCACCACCCCACCCAACCCCCCACCCCACCCCCCCCCCCGCCCCCCCCACCCCGCCACCTCCCCTCGGCACCCACACCCGGCACTCCCCCTCCCCCCGACCATACAACAACCACACTTTTTTTACCCCCCCACCCCCCACCACCCCACCCCTTTCTGCCACCCCCCTTTCCCCTAACACTTCACCACCACACGGCCCGCAGCGCCCCCCCCCATTTCCCTTTCTCTTACTTCCTTTTTCCCCCTCCCCCGCCCCCCCTTACCCACCTCCCCCCCTCCCCCACCATCCACCCTTTTTTCACCCCACCCTCCTTTTTCACTCCCCACCCCCCACACACGCCCCACCGCCCCCCTTTACCACCTCACCCCCCCACCCCACCCCCCCACTTTGCTCCCCCCCTTCCCCCCCCCCTCCACACCCCCCCCCCCCCGCACCCCCCACCCCCCTCTTTACACCCCCACCCCCCCCATCACCACCCTTTTCCCCCCCCCCCCCCCCACCCACCTAACTACCCCCCCGCCCGCCCCCCCGCCCCCCCCCCACCCCCCCCCCCCCGCCCTCTCACCCCCCACCCCCCCCCCCCCCCGCCCCCCCCCCCCTCCCCCCCCCCTCCCCCCCCCCCGCCCTCCCCCTCCCCACCCCCCTCACCCCCCCCCCCCCCTTCCCTTTCGCGCCACCCCACCCTCCCACCCCCCCCCCCCCCCCACCCCCGGCCCCCCCCCGACCCCCCTTCACCCCACCCCCCCCTCCCCCCCCCCCCCCCCCGCCCCCCCCCCCCCCCCCCACCCCCCCCCCCCCCCCCCCCCCCCCGGGGCCCCCCCCCCCCCGGCCCCCCCCCCCCCCCCCCCGCCTTTCCCCCCCTCCCCCACCCACATAAGCCCCCAACTTCATTACTTCCACATATAACCTTAGCCCTAACACTGTCACCCCTCTAATCTGCTCCTGCACACACACACACACACACACACACACACACACACACACACACACACACACACACACACACACACACACACACACACAAAAACACACACACACACACAGTATGGAACATGGTGTCTTGCTTTAGGTCTTGTTTGCAGGGTTGAATAGCTATCAAGCAGGCATTCTGAACAGATGTGGAAAAAGAGGATGATTTAAACTCATACATACACATAAGCTTTAGCTGTCGTGAATTTCTGATTCTTCAGAACATAAATAAATCTTGGAGGGTAACACCTCACAGTAAATGTACTCCTTGTCACTCTGTAAAAAAAAAATAAAAGCTAGTTTTACAGACAAAACTGTGCACAAATATGCAGGTGGTGGTAGAACTGGATGATTCATATTGATATTACAATAAATGCAAAAATGTACCATGACAAAGACTATTATTAATAATGAGATAACTGAGATTGTAAATGAGATTGTTTAAATCCCAGTTTTAATCAATATAAGCCCCTCAGCTCAGAAGTATAATGTATTACTAATCAAGTAAATACAACTGATTTAAAATATAAATGAATGAATCACAGATCTCATTTTGTCTTGATCAAAATATTTTAAATACACAAACTAAAGTGATTACAGATAAACTTTTAACCAGCAAACAAGCCTGCACAGATAAATAATAGTGATCCAGAGTCATTAGGGTCAATCATCTTTGGATACTGAATGTCTGTTCCGCATTTAATAACAGTCCATCCAATAGTGATCAGGATATTTTCTATTTTATGAGCTGTACTGCTGGCATGGTGGGAGATTGTTATTAATGCATTCTAGTCACCAAGTTGCAAAGGAGGTGGTGGTGGTGGTGGTGAGGGTGACAAACTACTACTAGACACCTGTGGTTATTAAACACTATCGCCTGTGTGTGTGGGTGTGTGCGTGTGTGTGTCGTCCAGTCCTGCCTCCCGCCTCGTTCACTGCAACATAAGCTGCATGTGGTTGTCCTGGCACACAACTCTAAAGCAGAACAAAACATGTCAGTAGTGTGGAACTTTTATACAAGCAGCATTCAAAGGATGCAGAAGTTGAATTGGGACACAGCTAAAGTGTGTAGGACAGATAATCGGCAGGAGGACTGGTAGTTACATTAGCTGTTAGCTGATAAGCAGCCGGTGGGCAGCAGTTCTGCTTGGCTAAATAATGGAGATAACAGTAACAGCTAAATAAAATCATCATGATGTGTTCAAATGTAGTCTTGTAAAATGAACTTGGATGAATAGGCTACAGTTGTTTGGAGGAAGTATTTTCACAGCAGTAACATGCCCAGGTGGTGTTCAAGCATCAGCCCTTTTGGCAATTCATTCTCAATTAAAAGTGTGTTCTAATGTCTGCATTGGAGTATTAATTCTGGGAGAATGCACGAGCCCCTGCCCCTTCCTCTCTGATTTCCCTTGTAACAGCCGCCACAATAAAAGCACACAAATCAAGCTCACGCAGAATCCCTGTCTCCCCGACATTGGTGGCAGCCAGCCAGGTAACCATAGTGCTTGTTTAGGGCCTGGATACTGGACTGTAGCCACAGGTCTTTTGTTATTTCCAAAATATTTATATGGACAATGAGCTCATACAACCACTGAAACTTGTGTGAAATCATTCTCTCCATCTCCTCTCCACTCATGCTGTGTGCACTAGGGCTGGATAGTTTCACTTTCAAAGCTCCATTCATAACATTGATATATGAATTATTATTATAAACAACTTTCAGAAATATTGTATGCAATAGTCTACCTATTCTCTCTCCCTTGCTATCTCACACAGTGAAAGCTGCAGTGCTTATTCCTCATCTCTGTATCTGAGTTTGAAGTCCAAAAGTCAAAATGTATTGAAAAAACATTGATTTGAAATTCACAACATGCTTTTATCTAACAAGGTATTCTGCTTCAATCCATATTTGTGTGTGTTTAGCCTTTCAAAAATGACATCTCTCTCCTGCTTGGTGCAAAAAGGGACCTGTATTATATATATATATATATATATATATATATATATATATATATATATATATATATATATATATATATATAAAAAATATATATATATATATATATATATATATATATATATCAGCAGTAGGGGCGGCAGTAGCTCAGTCTGTAAGGACTTGGGTTAGGACGCGGACGTCACAGGTTCAAGACCCCCATGGACCAAGACCAACTGGTTGCTGGAGAGGTGCCAGTTTACCTCTTGGGCACTGCCGAGGTGCCCCTGAGCAAGGCACCGAACCCCCAACTGCTCTGGGCGCTTGTCAGGAGCAGCTGACACTCCTCACTCCTCACACCCCTCACTCTGACATCTCTCCATTGATGCATGTATATGTACTGTGTGAACAACAGAGTGTAAAACTGAATTTCCCCACTGTGGGACTAATAAAGGAATATCTTTCTTTCTTTCTTTCTTATATATATATATATATATATATATATATATATATATATATATATATATATATATATATATATATAAATATATATAATTCATCTGGAGAGTAAACAGATGATGGTTGAGATGATTAAAAGATGTACTTTGCATGTAAATAAAGTGCCAGAGTACATAGAAAAATCATCAGTCATCACATTATCTGTCAGACGATTTTATCTGATACTGGCCTTTCGCAAATATATCGGTATTACCAGATATGTTGTTTGATTTGTGCCGATATGAAATCTATTTATAAATTAACACAACACAAATTGAAAAAGAAATGCTCTCCATTATCCATACCTACATAAAGTTCCAAAACTTCATGTGTGGAACATGTCTCAGTTTACAATGACCACTTCAACTCCTGCTGTCCACCCCCATGCACATCCAGAGAGAGTGCCTCAGATTACAGTGGTTTGACCTCAGCGCAGCTTTCACCAAGTTCATCAGAAATGGCTGGCCTGCATCTCAGAGCACAGCTTTATGTCAGTGATGGAAAATACTCTGAACTGCAGGAATCTACCGAAGAAGAGTAAAGTGAGCTGCAAGTCAAGCAAGGCTGGCTTGAACACAGATGGGAAGTGCCATCACCAGTGCAGCCATACTGGGACTCAAGAAGTCAGCTTGCATTGCCGGATGGCATAATATACAAAGGACTGCGAATAGTGGTGCCCCATACTATGCAACAGCATATACTGATGCTCATTCACCAATCTCACCTTGAATAGTAAATAGCAAGCAGCAAGCCTGGGAAGTGCTATACTTGGCCAGGCATGAGTGCAGAAAATGAGGAGTCAGACTAACACTGTAGCAGGTGTGTTGACTTTCAAAACAAGCTGCCCAGATAGCCACTCCAACCAATGGAGATGTCAGAGATGCCATTTGAGAAGGTAGATTCACATTTATTTGAGTTTGAGGGCAAACAGTACATCATTCTGGTAGACTACTACTCTGAGTTCATTGAGGCAGAGGACCTGAGAGACACACACAGCCCTGCCACCATCGAAGCCCTGAAAGTCCAGTTCAGTAGACATGGCGTACCCACTATTCATAGAACAGACAATGGCCCACCTTACTCCTCCAAAGAATTCTGTAAGAGTTATGTTGTCTTGCATAGAGCATCAACACCACATACGTCCCTGAGTAAAGCCCCAGACAAAACCTGGCACTGTTGGACTTCATACCCTCCCGGAGTCAGTGGGTCTGTTACCACCCCAGCTCCTCATGGGCAGAAAGCCCATCCGTGTCAAGTGTCTGCTGGACAAAAGCAAGGACATCCAAAACTACCGCTTCCACCTCAAGAGAGCAGGTAACCCTCGTTCGGCCCTGCATCCTGGAAATGAGATTAGGATGCAACCGCAGCCTGGCAACGCACAGTGGTCTCCAGGAGTTGTTGTCAGGCCGCACAGCACCCCATGATCCTAATAAAGAAATAAAGTATGCGGCCAGCACCTTCGGCCAAGCACATCAGCTGCCAACCAATTGCATCACTGGGTGTTGTATGAGATGTGGACTGAGCAGCAAAATCCATCAACTGGGATGAAGCAACATTGTCCAGCCTCCCCGGAAGGTCCCCCAAACAGGGCCAATCAGATGAGCAGCACTCTACCAGGCCCAGCATAGTCATTACGTCTCCAATTAGACTGAATTGATAATCTCTTTATATTCATAACAGGGTTACAGAGGGTGGGGGGGTGGTGAAAACAGCTTTGGGAGGTGAAATGTCAGTAACTTCTCCTTCCAAGAAAGTGAACGTTCACACATTGAGGTTAAATGTTAAGAGTGGTAGTCTCAAGGGTTAATAATACATTTTATTTATAAAGCACAGTTAGTGAGTAGTAGTAGTAGTGTTAGTGAAATAATTAATACCTAAATATATAGATTTATTTGTGCAGGAGACAGAATAAAAAAGTGAAGTTGCCACCTTGATTTTGAATATGTTTTGGTTTAGAAGACAAGTCACAAGCTAATGTTTATTGCAGAAGAGTGGAGATTTAACATATTGTTATGTGGCGCACCAGTTACAGTGCGTCTTTCTCTGCAAGAGTTGTTGTGTCAATGATCAGTGTACATGTGCAGTTGCTTTCTTTGGTTCTGGCAATAAAGACACATCTGTGGAATAAGTTTGCGACGCCTCATGTCTAATTAATAAGTACTTTGAGTTTTATAAGCTCTTCAGAAACCTGTGTGTGACTTCACAAAGACTACAGCCATATTTTATGCAGTCTATGATAAAAACCTTGACTTTTGTCTAGTTTAAATGTTCTCTGGAAGCTGATTTCACGCTGTTTTGGTAGGTGTGTTTTTTTGCAGTTCAACAGACCAACAGAGCAGTCAGTCTTTTCTCTAAAGTAGTAGAAAGTATCTAGCTAATTGTCAATCATGTCAATTTTAGCAGTCAAAACAGTTAAAGAGTAACTCAAAAGGGGGTCCATCTGCATTTTTTTCCCATTGCTCAACCTTTTCCAACCCCCCTTTTCCAAAGACCCATGCTTGTCAGGGTTTTTTAGAGGGAATATAGCAGGTCAACAGTAGATGTCACATAGAAGTTGTGTACATCATATGATTAATTTGAGATGTAGCTCACTCACGCACTGTGTTTTAAGATGTTGTAGTCATAAATCAGAAATAAAGCATTAATAAATAAATAAAAATAATAGAATTATGAGAAAAGTAGGCGCACCAGTGCAACCTATGAAAAAAGTTAGTCTGGAGCCCTGGAAAGGTTTTGCTTTATTTATCGATGCTCTCTTCAAAGCCACCAGACTACATTCACAAAGACTGGAGTTTTACTTCTCAGAACAAGGGAGTTTCTGGTCTATCACTGCATTAACACCTTAGTTTTGTTTTTGTGAGACTTTCTGACATGAAGTAATGTGGCGTACACAGCAGTACATCACTTAGCTTCCTGCTGGTACTCCTGACTGCTTATCCAAACTGGGAGCATGCTGACAGCCAACCAAGTTACTGTAGGTAATACATACTGAATGGTTTAGGATATAGACATATGTCAGGCAACATAGGAGCCTTCTAAAACATACATACTTCGCCCAAAAATTGAAATGCTCAGATTTGAATATATAAAGAACACCACTTACCACAACTGTAAATCCTTGAAAACACCAAAAATAATGAACCTAACCTTTAGCACCAGGCTGGAATGCAGTGTTCAAACATTGGCCTCTCTGGTTCAGTGTTTCAAGTCTGTTTCACCTCTGACCTGTGCCTTGGGAGGTAATGTGCTGTCCACAGGGTTGGGGAATATTTTAATCCTCAGTCCTTTAACAAGTTGGAAATTTATCTTCTGGAGGTCAGCAAAAACAAGATTTTGAGGGGGTGTTAAATTACCCTTTAAACGTTAATGTGTATAATATCAACATATCATGTATATCATTTTCAGTTTGTAGCAACTTTTTGTGAACTTCAGGAGGTCACTCACAACTTTACTCTTACTGGTGCTGATAATATATATATATATATATATATATATATATATATATATATATATATATATATATATATATATATATATATATATATATATATATATATATATATATATATATATATATATATATATAACATATATGTATATGTACATATATATACATATATGTATATTATATATATATATATATATATATATATATATATATATATATATATATATATGGAATATATATATATATATATATATATATATATATATATATATATATATATATGTACATATACATATATGTATATATATGTACATATACATATATGTATATATATATATATATATATATATATATATATATATATATATAATACAAATGATATATATGTACATATACATATATGTATATATATGTACATATATAGCCAACCATAAAATATGTTTTCATACCCTATTGGTGATTTCCTATTAATTTAACAGCCATTTTCAAGCCACTATGACTGAGGACAGTGCTCTATCTCTCACTACAGCACCACATTTAATGTCATGATTATTGATGGAGTGACGAATTTTATTGGAGGATGGGCTGGGAGGAATAGGAACAGGTGGGGTCTTGCTTAAGACACATGATTTATTATAACTTAAGATATACAGTAATTTCTTAAACATATATTTCTCTGTCAGCTGAGTCCTTGACGGTATGTATTTTGACATCAGTGCAAGAAGCCACCAGTCATAAATAAGTAAGGTCACCAGTGATCTAACTAGACACTGGGGCTTCCAAACACTGGCAGCTGGGGTGTTTGTGTCCTTTGTCCATAAATATGCCAATCCCCCCTCATTCAACAAGAGTCTCTCAAGTCAGCTGTTGATGAATATCCGGCGTAACCCTGAAACGACTAAGCTGGCAATGATGACTAATGTCAGAGCAGCAAGGAGCTGTAGAGCCGCAATCCCTCACTGTCATAAAGTTTGCCTCACCCAGACAGTCCTCCCCTGAATTTGACTACTGTGGTCAGCTCTGACTTGTAGTCCTTTTCAACATTTATAGATCTGAAGAAATATTGTAGGTGTTGCTCTTTTTATTTCCTTTGCCACAAAGTGCTTTTCAACTCACAGTAAATAACAAGCAAGGTCTGTGTATGTCTGTTTTTTTTTTTTTTTTTTTTTTTTTTTTTGCTTTTCCATCCCTTAATTTCCTGCCTTGACTTATCCAGGCCATAATATGCCATGCATTAAATTTGTACACATTTTCAGCCTGTGCAAAGTGGCTCCAGGACAAGGAGGGAAAAGCCTGCTCAACATCCCTGAAAGAACATCTAGAATGAGAATAAGAAACTAAACATGTGATATGTTTATCTTGCCAGTATTATTCATTAACATCCACCGCTAATTGGGTGCTGCTGAATATCAATTGGAAATAATAAGTGTTTTGGATTTAAATTACAATGGGAATCACCTGTAATTAATTCTTCATGTTACAGATGAGTAAGTACAGTGAACAGGCTGTCAGGAATAGATGTCAAATTAGCCCTCATTGACATTAATTGGATGCACGACACCCAGTAGTAATTATTTCTTTTTTTCTTTTTTTCCCGGAGTTTTGCAGAGGTACTATCTTAAGATGCTAGCTAATTTCATGTACATGGATATGCCACTGATATCAGCGGTCCAGTGGAACATTTCAATTTAATTAGAAACAGTGGAATTTCTTGCTAGGACAGCGAGATAAAAGAAAACATTGTTTCCTATTAGCAATTAAAATACATGTTAAAGCTTTTTTCCCTCCAATCTCATAACTCTTAAAATGTGTTTGATCTTCAAACAGCATCTTTTGCTATCAGTGATGAATACTTGTATTAGTAATGCTTTTTAACACGAGACCCTGTGAGGTTCAAACCTGGTCTCACTCCCAAATTATTCAAAATGCCACCAAGTGTTGAGTGCCCCTCGGCATTGGAAATTGATGTAGGGAGGCACCGTTTAGAGACATTATGTATTTTCAACTATCTAATGTGAATGTAATCAATGGTCAAAGTATGTGATGTAGAATCAATAGTGTGAAAGTCAATAAAAGGCCATGAGAGGTGGGTGCGAGGGGTGGTGGATGAGTCAACCAACACAGGACTTTCATCATAACCTTAATTTAACTGGGAAGCCACATTGAGATCAGAATTTTCAACCAGGAGAATGGTGTTCGTATGTGGTGTGACTCGTCAGTATCATCAGTCTTGTGAGTCACATACAGTCATTATTCACATGAGTTATTCTTATTGTCTCATGAGTCACATGAGTCGCTATTCAGTGAAGTTAACGTCAACCACAACCGTTTCCTAACCCTGCCTTAAGTGGTTGTGTTGCCTAAACCTAACTTGCAGCTGGACTGAAAGAAGCCTGAAGACTGAGTAAAACATGCTGAACTTCCAACAGTAATGTGGTTGGTGTAGCACCAATCCACCCTTGGCAAATGCATTGGCGCTTGCTCAGATAAGCAGCTGTCATTTGAAATTTCGCTATCTACTGACAGTTTGTAGGGCTCAGGAATATAGGGAGCGATGCAGAGGACGGATTTTCTGTCTCTTATCAACACCTGGACAAACTGACAAGTGCCCATGTAAAAAAGCTTGAGGTCAGAGTCAATCAAGCTCAGGGTTTTGTGACAGATCAGTCAAGCATGTTGTCATTTGATTTACTGTAATAGGTACTTATGGCTCAACATATATTCATCTGCAAGAAAATGAGTGTAAGAATTTAATCTGGCAAACATGTTTCCAGAACAACATGCTTCTAATGCAGATTTGTGTTTGGGGGAAGGCAGGATTTAGGATTTTGAAATAACACTGTTGAAATCTGTCAACATTAAAAGGTGTATGTAGGATAAGATCACTCTAAACCTACTTTAACTGCAACACTCTGAGTGCCTGTAGTAATATAAAAGTATTTTTTTTTTTTATTTGGGGCACTCTTATGGAAACAATATGAAAACTGGAGGTGCACAAGTGGTATTAATTTCCATGTTCTTCAAACGGACCGTTTTTAAAGCCATTGACTATGCCTGTAATTTGCTCCTACTAAAGCTTGCAAAGGAGGAAAGCAGAATCATATCCTGGGCTTGGTAATGTGGACTGCATAAAAAGTTGCAGCGCAGATGGAATGGGACAGTGTGGGCTGCCCTGCCAAGCTTCACCCCTGACCTCTGTCTTTAGGGATGCCACAGAGGTCACAGAGATCACGCAGTTCCCTGTAGAGTAATGCTTTTTCTTTTTCTTTTTCTTTTTTTTTTTTATAATAACATACACAGCCACAACATTATCATGTCAACTCATCAGCATACGACCTCTTTGCCACACATCTCTTTAGGATTAGGCAACAAACCACTTTGTTCGGTTCAGGGAAAAACGACTTGGCTGGGCTTAAATCGACTCCAGTTGGAAAGTGAAAATGAAACTGGATGTTGTGAACATGAACAGCAGTCTGGATGAAAGCTTTGTGTTTTTCAGACTCATTCACCACTCTTCCCACCCACCCTATGTGTCTCTTTTGCTCCTGCGTTGCCATCCGTTGCCATGGATGGGTTTATAGTGTAGTTAATTGACAGCCTGGTACATCTACTATAGGTACTACTGCTGACAGCAGTAACAAGGCCTCAGTATTTGATGCTCTGGGAATGAGAATGGGCTGACAACATCAAAATTACCATATCTGCCCGTGGTTGTTCAGATATGATAATCTGGACACACTGTCTACACAGTATATATTAACTGTTGAATGTGATGTAAAATACCCCATGGAAGAGTGTGTCCACTTTTGACTACTGTATGACTATACTGTATTAGTATAGGATAACAACAGAGATAACAAAGAGTTCAAAGGGTACAAAAAGTATCTGAGATGTTGAGGTCGCAAGTTGAATCCGGCTTAGGGCCCCTCTGTGTGGAGTTTACATGTTCGTTCCCATAGGTGTGAATGATTGTCTGTCTCTACGTGTCAACCCTGCAATGGACTGATGACCTGTCCAGGGTGTACCCTGCCTTTGCCTGATGCCAGCTGGGATCGGCTCCAGCACCCCTGCACAAATGGAAGTAATTCACACATCACAACTGAGAGCACAATCAAATGAGTTTTGGTTAACAGAGTTGAGGAAGATCCAAACCTCCATGGGATAATGATTTTGTGCACTGTAAATTATGAAATGTAGGGATAATTAATATAACAATATCATAACATATCATCAGAATAGCAGGTGTCTTATGTTTCATTATCTGTCTATGATTACAAGCAGGATATGACTAAGAGGGACACTAGTATGTATGGATATAATTACATATTATGTGTTGTTGAAGACATTTTACAGATCAAATGTTGTAATAGTTTAATTTAACTAATATATAAATTAATTGTTATAAAATATTCCAAAGATCAGTCACATCAGCGAATGTTTGGCCTAGGACACAAAAATATCCAGATATAGCCCTACTTACACTATAACACACACACTGACAGAAAGCAAGCACATACACACGCCATGCCATCGCTCATGATCGTTGTCATTACTTTCCTATCACTTACTAACTAGTTTAAAATAAACTGAGATTAAAGCAAAGCATTGTAACTGCAAATCCTGCTATATTTGACCCTATAAGGAACTCTGGAGCTAAGCAGATAAATAGAAAAATGTGATAACATTCATCATAGTGATATTACCCTAATTGCATGGCAGTGGAGAAGGAAATTAAACCCTACACCAATTTTTATGCTCCATTTGTCAAGAAGTGAATGACACTTAGAGGGTTAGCCTAAGCTGATGAATTGTTGCTGTTAAGGTGTAACACTGAAATGCTCTATCATTTCAATGAAGTCTCAGACAAGCATAGTAGGTTGCACATGCAGAGGGAGCATGGCATTTGCAAAAAAACAAATTAAAAGACAAGCCGGTCCTTAGATGGAGTCTGGAATGTCTCTGGTGGAATGACCTTGGCTAATACAGTCAAGGCTAAACTGGTTGCCAAAGATTCTGTCTGATCCAATCAGCCTTTTGCTCAAATCAAGGACTTGTGTTTTTCACTTCCTCCTGGATATTGTCGAAGTATATTGCCACTCCCTGTGTGAGCTAACTCAGACTCATCTGGGGTGAACCCCTTATGTAAGCCATATGTGTCCTTGAGGGTGAAAATGAAAAGATTCAATATAGATTTGTTTATTCCATCCTATAAGTGCATCTGTCTTTGATCTTCCACATGCACACATTCACAGGATGCCTCGTGAGCAATAATATCAAGATTGGACCATCATTTTAATAAAGTGGATGGCTCCTCACAGAATATTGTAGTTGTCAAACAAAATGAAATAAGGCTAATAGGATAAAATGAAAATTTATACTGTAGATAATTACTGACTGAATCAAAACCAGATGCAGTATGGTATGGATCAAGTCCTCCGAAAGTGGATATATACAGTCCATCTATCCATCCATCTTCAACTGCTTATCCCGTTAGGGGGGGCTGGAGCCTGATCCCAGCTGGCATTGGGCGAAGGCGAGGTACACCCTGGACAGACAACCATTCACGATCACATTCACACCTACAGGCAATTTAGAGTCATCAATTAACCTAAAGCTCATGTCTTTGGACTGTGGGAGGAAGCCGGAGTACCCGGAGAAAACCCACGCTTACACGGGGACAACATGCAAACTCCACACAGAAGAGCCCCAAGCCAGATTCAAACCTGCGACCCTCTTGCATGTAAGGTGACAGCTCTAACCACTACATCACTGTCCATACACACAATGAAAATCAAGAAAACAATGAATTAATAATGTGTTGACCTTGTCATATTTTCAGCTATTTTTAACATTCGGTAGATCCACTTGGCATGTATATTTCTGCAAACTAATTTATCTTTTTAGACATTTTTTTAATTTTGCTCCTGTACATCAGAACAGAAACGAAACACAATAAGACAGCTTTATATAACAGCAGATGTTGCTGATTATTGATAACAAAATGTTTCATGTTAGGTAGCATTTTTTATAGGCTGACTTTCCTCAGAGGAGTTGCTATTTTGTTCAACTCAAAATTACAGTTTTATCACTGAAGCCTTTGATGAGGGAGTGAAGCATAGCAGAATAGCACCTGCAGTCTTATTTAGACTATTAGCCAAGTAAATTATGTCCCAGGAAACCATATTAGAGGTGTCAGTTCTTGAATGTCATTTGCCACAGACCTACATAAAAGAAAAATCAATCCGTTATGCAGTCAGGCATAGTATTGCTGCACAGGTTGATAAGGGGGCAGCAGTAACCTAGAGGTAAGAGAAGTTGGCTTGACAATGAAAGGTCAACACACTGCAGACAGCCCTGCAGCTGGAGGTTGCTTTCGTGATTCATTGTTCATTATTTAGTGTATAAAATGTCACACAATAATGATCAACACAGATTAGAAGAGGTCAAAGAGATGTGCTTATTCCATCTGGACAATTTATCAATTTTATGAAACAGAGATAATGTTGAAGCCATAACCAGTTAATACTTTAACTGTACCTGACTTTCAGCATTCAGTCTTGTGGGACCTTGATTCATGATTTACAACTAAGATTATTAAGATTTCAGAACACTGTAACCTTCAACAACTCAGCCATCCTTTTTCAATACTAAAGCTGGACATCGTGTCCATGTTGTTGAACAAACTGGAGCTGATCCCAGCTGGCATTGAGCGAAGGCAGGGGTACACCCTGGACAGATATCCAGTCCATCGCAGGGCACATAGAGACAGACAACCATTCACACTCACATCCACACCTACGGGCAATCTAGAGTCATCAATTAACCTAAACTGCATGTCTTTGGACTGTGGGAGGAAGCCGGAGTACCCGGAGAAAACCCACGCTTACACAGGGAGAACATGCAAACTCCACATAGAAGAGCCCCAAGCTGGATTCGAATCTGCGACAGCGCTAACCACTGCACAACCGTGCAGCCCTTTAAGACAAACCATGATCTTTTTACTTACATTAAACAAGTAAATTTGTTGCCTATGAACTTGTTTTTTAGGGTTTTTTTGGGAGGGAGTGGTGGTAGTGGGGGTGTGTTAAGGGTTCTGTCACTTTAAAATGTATCTTGCCTTTATGGGAATTACGCACCGTGCATTCTTCTTACTTGCCATGTCAGCAGTAAGTCACAGATATAACACTGTGCAGATTGGTTTACTGTATGTACCTAGAGGAGTTGAGACATGGACAAAAACATTTGTGTAATTGTAGATTTGCAAATTCATTATATATGTTCTTCAAAGAACTTCATGTAGCCTACTTTGCTAGCTAAGTTAGCCAACTGTGGTTATGTGAATGTTTCTCTTCTGTATTTCTAGTAACATCATTACTGAAGATACATGTTCCAGAGCAGTTCAGTGACTGCACTTTGTCTATTCTCAGGTAAAACCAACTCAACTGGGAATCCTGGCCTGTGGTGTCTTCATAACACAACACAAGTTCACAACTGTTACATCTACACTAACCAATCAAGCGTGACAAGGCTGATATGAAATGTATTTATGAAAAGTACAGAAGCATTTAAGGTTCCCCTTGGTTTGCAGAAAGGTGCAATACCAACCTGTTTTTTTTGTTTGTTTGTTTTGTTTTTTTTTCAGCAACTGAGTTGTTAAATTCTAGACATCTTTATGCATTTCAAACAGTCACTAAGACATCACACTGCACTGCCCTTCTACCAGTTCTACATGTGTAGAAGTAGATACTGGACACGGTTTTGTCCAATCATGAAACAAGCTCATTAATGTGCTCATGTTGCCATACATGAAGTATTACAGATGTAGCCAACTATAGCAGTTTGTAGCAGGAAAGCCCAGTGGCACTGAACCTGCTCATGTTAGTAAATACTGAAAACATAAACTGGTACTAGAAGAAGAAGAAGAAGATAGTCCTTTATTCGTCCCACTAGGGGAAATTCAATTTTTACACTCTGTTGTTTTTTACTTATACACGGTACATGCAGACCCGGGACACACACATGCACAAACAGGACCCATATACATGCATCAAATGGAGAGATGTCAGAGTGAGGGAGCTGCTCCTGACAAGCGCCCCGAGCAGTTGGGGGTTTGGTGCCTTGCTCAGGGGCACCTCGGCAGTGCCCAAGAGGTAAACTGGCACCTCTCCAGCTACCAGTTCACACTCAGTTCTTGGTCATGTCGGGACTTGAACCGGTGACCCTCCGATTCCCAAGCCAACTCCCTACAGACTGAGCTACTGCCGCCCCCTAAATGCAATTCAAATGAATCTGATTCATTGGTTGATTTGTTTCATTAATGAATACAACCTCTTGGGTTTTGTATTACAGTGGATGTTTGTCAGTAAGGTATTTGTTTAATCTACATGAACAGGATATTGCATCTGCACAGGTTAAATACATTATAAGGCTACAAATCAAGGACAATCATTCACATTCCTCCCAATTTATCAGAAAAGGAAAACAAGAATGAATCGAGGCTAGACTGCTTGCATGAACATTCAGCTTTTCTGGTTACCCTAAGAGTTAATTGAAAACAGTAGTTCCTTACTTGCTTTTATAGATACATGAGATACCGTTTGATACAATGTGCTGCCCTGGTGGTACCTGCTGCCTTTCCCATTGTTACGTTCCGTTAAGCAGTTGCTCACCTTACAAGTGGTATGATAAGCAATTAATTTCTTTACATGTATAATATCTTAAACTTCCAGTTTGAATTTCATTGAGCATTATGCTTTTGTAATTCACGCAGTTAACAATGTAAATTATCTGTAAAGTCATCCCATACAATTTGCCAGACTATTACAATCATGCACCCACAACCAGCATAACAGCGACAACTACTGGACAGTATGTGTGCTTCCCTATCTCTCACTGTTGTTCCCATTCAGGCCAGAACATCTGACTGTCTGATGCAAATATTGTGTTTTTCAGGGACCAGTATCTACTTGGAGAAACAGTGCATTTTTCACTAAGGCATGAGCAGAAGTGAATGTTACACTTACATTGTCTGTCTACACTGGAACTCCCTCCCTCAACATGAAGAGAAGTGCCAACTCTTCTTCATTCATGCATCTTTTATAACACTGCTCAGGGACATTTTGCATGTTTTAATACCGTATACCACATTTGGTAAATAAATGAGGTGCAGTCTGCTCTGTCATTGTGTAATTGTGAACTCTGAGATAACCTCTGCCTTCAAAGAGTTGATGATCAGCCGATGAACCACAACATTTTATAATGTGTGTTTTAATATTGGCAACAGGAGATTGTTTCCATCAATAACTGTGTTGAAGTTGTCTTGTTATGCTGAGTTGTTCAGCTCTAAACCAGTCATTTAAATTGGGCATTGATTTAACTGGATGCTGCCAATTAATTCAACTGTATTTAATTAAAACCACAACATCTAGATCAGATTAACCACTCTGATGAACTAGCCTTATACAGTAATCACGATATTACCACAGTGTTGGGACTGTAACATATACTTATTTTAATTTGCAGATAGACGAAATGAAATGAAATGAAATGGAAAAACCCATGGAGCAACTGTGCCTCCTTAAAACAGCATTCACATATAACAAATTGGCTTTAGTACATGTTTAACAACAGGGGAATGTATTGAACATATCTGGAAACTGTTCACCACCAGCTACACCATGACACTGAAAAGAAACTGAAGATCCCCCTGAGAGACATTCCTCAACATTGGACATAAATCCATAGATGGCTGAGAGCACACAATGCCTGAGGTGGGCAAAACTCACCAACAGCTATGTTTTACATTTCAGAGATCTCAGTGCTTTCACACGGTGCCTTGAGAGGAGCCAAAGCCCTGACAGATGCACACAGGGTAAATGGTGAACATACTGCTGTCAAGGCTTCTCCCTGAGTGTGGACATGCTGCTGGATCTACAGATACAGTATCTGGGGAAGACAGTCTATTTGTAGATTCTTACAGCTTCCATTTAAATGTTGATAAATGCACAAGTCAGTGCAATATATTTATTTACAGGGTTGGAAATTATTTGATGAAATGAGTGGTGACAATCTACTTAACCTTAACACATTTTTAAGGGTACACCTGGCATTCCAAGGTGTAATTAGAGTTGTAATACTGTAATGCATAATTATATTAAGTCACACAGTGAACATTAAAGAACAGAGCAACAAAACTGTGACAGCGGTGCTTCAAGATATTAAAGAGTCATCCTCTAAAATAGGCATATTCATATCAATACAAGTATTGATTTATGATTGATGGCAACAGTTGAATCGAAGGCAACTGGTCTTAGATTTGTCTCTGAAGACGTTTCGCCCCTTATCCAAGTGGTTTCAGTTCGAACGCTACAGTCTGACTAGTCCCCACTAGTCTGGAGACATTTATGATTGATATATAGCATGTTTTGTTCTATGTGTATTTTGAACACCACGGGCATAGGGCCAGCAAACACTGCTGATTTAAAAAGGTAACAAAAATCTAATTTATTTTATATACAACTATACCTCTTTGTCCAGATCTTACACCTGACCGAGTTGGGGTTCATGGTCAAGTGAAAGAAGAGCAGCCACCTGTCACACCAACAGGTGGAGTATTTGGGTTTATTTCGACCCCTGCTTGCTGCGGGCTGCTCTGTCGGCTCACAGACGGATGTCGTTGCAGCTCAGTTTTGCAGCTGTGGCAGGGTGTGGCGGTGAAGCCGTTAACCATCATGCAGGTGCAGGGATTTAGGGCAGCTGCCCATCTGGTGGTACCGCTGGGGCTCCTACAGATGCAGATGTGGTTTGGCAGCCTTCGCTTGGATGCCAGGAAGCACAAGTTGTGCTATAATTACTATTTTTCCCTCAGTACAGGACAACTTGTGATACTTTTGGTCCGACAACACCTGTTGCAGGGTACACCGCTGAGACGAGTAACCCCCTACCTCACAGTGTTCACGGCTGCATCCTTGACAGGGTGAGGAGGGGTGTGCCTGGGGAGACTGGTAGGTGGTTTGTTACCCCAATGCAGGACCAAAACATCAACATCCTCGAGCCACAGGCAGCGTAATTGGTCCCCTAACACTTCAGACCCCGATACAGGGAAGGCATGTGTTGGTGAGGATCGAAAACTGCACCATGGTGGTCCCCTCCCAAGAGTAAGCTCAGGTCTCACAAAGGTTGACAGTCAGTCATTGTCATGTCAGTTTTGTCACATGAACATTTTTTTTTTTTTTTTTTTTTTTTTTTTTTTTTTTGAAGAGCTGCTAACGCTGTGTGTGAATGTGCTGATTACCTCCAAACTGGAATTCTACCCAAAGGAGAAAGCTGCCATGAGGCAAAGGCAAAATCCCTGCCATATGGCAGAAATCTGCACAATTCATGTAGAGCTGTTTAATATAAAGTTGGAGAATATAGTTCCATTAGAGAGCTCCTTTGAAGGATGGCTTTCTATTATATTAGATTGGGGAAAATGGAAAGCACTTGACAGATCCCCTTGATCTCCACTGACTTTCATCAAAGGGTCTGGACTGTGTAGGAAGATAGCAGGATTATTTCTGAGTGTTTGTAGGCTTTGGGGCTGAATTAGTTATGGCTTAAGAACACAGAGTGCCTTCTTACCATTTAAAACTACACTTGTCCAGACCATATACGACTGCTGGGGAGTTGCTATAGGATTATGGTGATGTGTAGATGGAGTCAGATCACTAGGACCTTCTAAGGCAAAATGCTAGCGATTAGGCCTAATATAGCCTTTTAAGCTGACCACTGTGATTTAAATCACCACTTTTATAATTCAAATACAGTGGTTGATTCAAATTCTCATTTTAAATCATAATCGAAAACTTACACTGCTCATACAAATCCAGTTTTTCTAACAATCGACCAGCATGGTCCATGAATATTTTCTGCAAATATTCAGAGGGACAATCAAGGGCTCTGTTATGGTGGAAAATGAAAAGATAAACAGGTTGTACTCAGGGTGAAGCTTTGTCGGATCTGTCTTTAGCAACTTAATCAGACCACTGATTTGCCCTTCAACTGCAAATCATCATTTTAGTAGTTACTTAATGACAGCTTCTGGAGAAAAGTCGGCACATTTTCTTTAAATAAACGAATCATAACTTTTTGTCCAAATGCCAGCAATCATTAACCATAGTAATTAATATGCAATACTGCAGTATGATGACAAATAGTCGGTAATAATTTATCCATTTATCATGATCTGGGTGAATACTTGATTATGATTGGCTGATGGGTCTCCAATAATTCCTGTTAATGGACACGTCTGTTCACTGTTTTAAAATAATGTGCTGGATACAAAAAATGCTGAATATCTTACAGCGTGTCCTCACCGGGAACATCAGCAGCACGCGGTGGCTGCGTAATCTGTTTTTTTTTTTTTAATTATTAGTTTGGTGTCCAGGTTAATAAAGAGCAATAAAGAGCAGCAACACAGCCCTGTGTCTTCCAGAGGTTCAAGGTCTTGTCTATGTTGACCACAAGCTGCGCTTGGCTCACAGCAACAACAAAGAGGACATTTGACTGTATTTTGACATCATACCAACAACGTCACGACAGTTTTGATGTCTAGACATCTGTAGAATATTCCACAGTGAAAGTGATCATTTCACTGTATATTGACATCATACCAACAATGTTACTACAGGTTTGATCTCTTTATATGTAAATTACAATATGCCATGGACATGAAAAAAATGAAAGATTTCTTTTTAAATCAGCTCTTCCTGCTTCCCTGTCAAAATAAAAGCCCTCAAACTTTTTTTGTGTGTGTGTGTGTGTGTGGGTGGACAGAATCTCTTCATTTGTTAACATGAGGCTATTACTCTGAAATATTTACAGGACTTGCTTGCAGAGCTCCATGAATAAATATAGTACAGGGTTATAATTGTTGATTATTTATTGATTTACAAATTACCACATTTCTTCAATTTTTCTTCACAATTTTTCTCCATCTAATATAGATGACATTGATAATGAAATAATACAGCCATTAGGAAAGGAAAACTCTATGTCGAAAGAAAAGGGCTGACAGCAGCAGCCAGCAGCAGAAATGCTGTGAAATTAAGTGTTCACAGCTGGGGTCAACACCCAACGTGTGAATCACGCAGCACTTCAGTGAGGCAGCCGTCAGGTGTGGACACGCCATTATTAACACAGAGTATAATGTTAGTCCTTCAATGCCTCCTGCCACTTATCAACACAGGATGGCAACTGTAATACCTGTGAATGTTTCTCCTTTGTCAGTCTCTACACAGGAGATGGGAGAGGTGACACACCGGGACAAGCTGGCTGCTGCTACATGTATGGGGGACCTCATCACTGGCTCTGGCTTCCCCATGTTCTCTCTCCCTGATCCCCACATGGGAGCTGGGATAAACACAGTGACACAATGTCTGCTGCTGCAGACGAGCCAATGGTGCTTTCAAGGACTTCTTTGCCAGCTCTGTCTTCACTGAGCAAAAAAAAATTAAATTCCTCTGCTGGGTTGGCAGTGTCATTGGCTAGTAAGTGTCGTGTGTCATTCTTCTTTTTGTAATCCATGATTGATCGGATACCTTGCCACATCTACCGTGGGTTGGAGTTATTGTGGAAGTCCTCCTCAATCCACTTTTTGCACTTGCGTTCTGCCGACCTGATGCCTCTCTTGACATTAGCTCTGGTGGCGCTGTATGTTGGTGTCTCCTGATTTGAAGGCTGTAACCCTTCCCTTGAGCAGTTGTTTGACATTGCTGTTCATCCATGGTACACTTTGATCCCTTTGAGAGACATCTCATTTAGTCTTAAAACATACAGTATGGGAAAGCTCTGTGATGCTAGAGCAGCCTATTACTCCTCATTAATAGAGAAGAAATAAGAACAATGTCAGGTTTCTTTTCAGCACTATAGTCAGGCTGACAAAGAGCCACAGCTCTATTAAGCCATGTATTCCAACAACCCTGAGTAGTAGCAACTTCATTAGCTTTTTTAATGATAAAATCCTAACACAGGGCACTTAGAAACAGTTGTAAAACCTGATATATATTCAGATTGCTTTTCTCCCATCAACCTCCACAAATTGACTTTAATGATTTCCTCATCTAATCTACCTGTCCCTTAGACCCCCTCCCTAATATGCTGCTTGAAGAAGTTTTACCCTTTGTTAACAAGTTGTTAACAAGTGTTTACTAGGTAAGATCGATCAATCTGTCTTCACAAACAGGCTATGTACCACAGTCCTGTCAAATATCTACATTAAACATTCTTAAAAAGCCCACTCTTGATTCAGAGGGTTTAGCCAGCTGTAGAACTATATCTAACCTTCCTTTTCTCTCTAAGATCCTTGAGAAAGCAGTCGCCAATCAGTTGTGTGACTTTTTACATAACAATAATTTATTTGAGGATTATCAGTCAGGCTTTAGAGAGCATCCTAGCTCAGAGACAGCACTGTTTAGAATTACAAATGACCTTCTAATTGCCTCAAAGGACTTGTCTTTGTAGTTGTCTTGTTAGATCTCAGTGCTCCTTTCGACACCATTAACCATCCCATCCTATTACAGAGACTGGAACACATGGCGTTAAAGGATCTGCACTACTCAGAGTATATCTCATAGAATATTTGGTGCAGAAAGAGAATCTTGGTATTGCCAAAAAAATGAGGCTTTCCTCTTTAGAGACATACAGAAAACTCAAAATGTGTGTCAAAGTGACTCAAAATGATGGAGCAGGTCACATAAGTGCTTCCTTTAGGGAATGTTATTAGAAAAAACTTCAAAAACTGTCACTGGTATGCAGATGATACCAGATTATATCTCTCAATCAAACTAGATGAAACCAACCAGTTAGCTAAACTCCAAGCATGCTGTAACATTCAAACCTGGATGAACTGCAATTTGCTGATGTTAAACTCAGACAAACCTGATGTTGGCCCTGAACATCACTGATACAAATTATCATATGATTACTCTTGATGGCATTGCCCTGGCCTCCAGCACCACTGTAAAGAATCTACGAGTTATATTTGATCAGGATACTGTATGTCCTTTAACTTCCACATAAATCAAAATTCAAGGGCTGCTTTCTTTCATCTATGTAACATTGCAAAAGTCAAGCACATCCTGTTTCAAAATGATAAATAAAGGAAAAAAAAATCCATCCATTTGTTTCTTCTAGACGAGATTACTGCAGCTCTTTATTATCAGGATTCATCATGGTTACATCTGCTGCCATGGCCCTGCTTGGCACCAACTGTTACTATTGATATTATAAGCCTTGTTTCTATTATGGGTAGCTGTCTGTAGGGAACTGGTAGCTGGAGAGGTGCCAGTTTCCCCCTTTGGCCCCCCCCGAGTTCCCCCGAACCAAACACCAAACCCCCAACTGCTCGGGGCGCTTGTCAGTAGTAGCCCCCACTCTACACCTCTCCATTAATCTGTGTGTGTGTTTCAGGTCTGCATTACCATGTATGAGTTTAACAGAGTGTATTTTTAATTTCCCCATTTTTTGATTAATAAAGGACTATCTTCTTCTTATTATTACTGCTAATATTAGTACTGATATATATCATTATTACTGCAATTAGTACTGATATCATTGTGCTGGCATTGTGCTGGCACTGGGGCTCGTGGTGGCTGCCCACCCAGTACAGCTGCTGGGGCTGCTGCACATACAATGCTTGTAGAGTTTGTTTGCCAACCTCCGCTTGGATGCCCCAATACCACTGGGGGTCCCTACAACATCTGCTGAAGGGAACGCTGCTGGGACAAGTGACCTCATGGTGGGGGTAGCTACCTGGGGTGAATGGTTGGGGATTATGGCCTTTGGCAAAGGACTGACACATCAACTTCTTCGAGCTTCAGGCAGTGTTCTTGATCCGCCAGCACTTCAGGCCCTTGAAGCATGTGATGGAGAGGACCAACAACTGCACCAAGTGGCCTATATCAACAGGTCCTGTTGGAGATGGTGGAGAGCCTGTGGTTGTGAGCCTCAGAGCATCTGTTGCCTCTGAAGGCTCTCCACATTGGATTGGCTGTATTACTTAAGTGTTATTAATGCTTATTACTTTATTAATTAATGTTAATAACATTATTTCAAACATTTAAAAAATGTAGATATTAATATATTGGTTACTATAAGCATTTTAATTGCTTAATAGACATTTTAAATACTGCTAATTAACTCTTGATTAAGGCTTATTGATGTATTAACTACTGATAATGGATCTACCGTCGTTGTAAATAAACATTTATGAAAACAGGTTTTCCTAAATTAAACGGCTTAACTGTGAACTTAATGACATGACATCAACCATTGAGTAATATTAGTTAGTACCTTCATTAACATGTAGACCCTGAATACATTTTAGAAAACAAGGGACATTTGTCAAAAGTTACTGAAAGCTGCAGTGGGTAGAAATAGAGCAAATATGATGAAACAAAGTTATTTTCATAAAATGGTCTCCCAACAGTGACCAACAGTGCATGAGACAGGTAATCTGAAAAAAAAACATGTGCCTCTGTGTCCTTTGGTGCTCCTAATGGCATCTGCAAAATTTCACAGACCGGAGGAAAACAACCAGTCAGAGCTGATTTGAGGTCTGCCATCCAGCTGCTTTCTATGAGAGACAGCTGTCAATCACTCACAAACAATCAAACTAGGCAGCGCTGATCAAATATGAATCAACATTCTGTCACTGTAATGACTATTTCTCTCCTAATTTTTGTCAGAATCATCTTGCAGTTACTGTTTAGCTGTAAAATGAAAATTGTGTGACCCGGCAGCCATGTTGAGATCTCTCGAGGAAATACCAAGCACCGCCGACCATCCGGAGCACAGCCAATGGGAACGCTCTCTCTCTCTGAATTGATCTGTGATTGGTCAAAGTCTCCCATCACAGGCTAGATTTATTAAAGCCTGAAAACAGAACCACGAAGAGGTGCAGAAGTCGAGTTTCCTCTCAGAACACTTGAATTACAATATCCTGAAGGTTTTTTTGAAAGGTTTGCCCAATGCCAAAAAAATGTTGCCACTAAAGTTTTAATGCTTAATATCGTATTACTTAACTGAGTTAATGCTTATTACCAATAGTTAAAAACATCCAAACATCAGATAATGAATAAATACATATAAATATAAATATATATGTACAGTACACACACACACACATACACACACACTAAAGAGATATGATTATGATTACAGCGTTGTTATATTGTTTTGTCAAGCATTCATTACCTGTTTATACAACAGGTAGGCATTCTTCATCAAAGAGGATAAAAGCTGTTGATAAAATGTCACTATAGCTGCTTAAATCTAGATTAGAGTGTTCTGAACCATTTTATAAGGATTTCTTCAACTGTTCCCATATAACTGTCAAGATGGCTTCAAAATAAAGATAGTAACTGTGGGCAGTTAAACTTATTTGAATCACAGTTTGTGGGTGGAGTCAAAGTCAAAGAGAAGGCTCACACAGTGAATCAGCAGGACAGACTGTGAGGCCTTAAAGAGTGTGAGTAATAGCTCTGATACCTACATAGTCTGATTTATCTTTCAGAGAGCAACTGTACCTATCACAACAATAAACACTGGTCCACACATATCACTTACTAAGCTCAAAAACCGAAACTAAAACTTAGGGGCTGTTATGGGAGGAACTGAGGAAGATTGTCCTCTAGTAAAATGCCTTTGCAGATGTCAAGCAGCAGTGTTAATCAACACTTACTTGGATTCAATGTGATGACATTCACCTCAGTAAGTAGTTAGAGGAAGAAGTTCATACTGGTATGCTTGACATTTTTTTTGTTCCTTTTTTACATTTTGGTAAATTGCAATTACATGTCTAATTGTTATTCTTATTTATTTATTTATATGAATGAATTTATTCACTCAGTTTATTCTTGCATGTCTTAAAAAATATGTATTTGCAATCTTACAAAAGAAAATTGTAATGCACAGATACCGTTTTTTTTTTTTTTTTTTTTTTTCACACAGTACAGGTTGATTGCATGACAATGATTTGTACACTGTGATTTCAAAAGAGACAAATTAAATTTGTCTTAAACTTCTTTCAATTTGTTCCTCAGACTTATTTTAATCTGTGTCACAAATAAGGGTAAGCAATCACAATTACAAACACTTCCAAAACAATGCTTACAAAACTGAAAAGGGCGCCTGCTTCAGAAAACTTGTTCTGATACTGAGACACCCCACCAACGTCAGATAGTGTGATATCCCATTTACATGATATTATGGTTCTATTTGCATTTATTGGCTACACCTGGTGAATATAGGCAACAATGCTGTTCTCTGTAATCTAAAGAGTGTGAGACTCCTAAATGTCACAAAATGTCTGGTATTGGTATCAACACTTCCTTCTATAAATGCATATCAGCAAACTCTAATCTCATCCATCTACTCCTTGATTGTGTATATGAATGAATGGAACTCCTGCTGTTCCTTCATCACACGGCTCTTAACACTTAAACTGGTGGGTCTTATCACCAAACAACTAGCATGTCATATTAATAGCATACAGCTGTCATTAACACCATGGAGCACCTCATATTGTAAATGGCGTAAATGAAAACTATAGAATCACACTTGCTTTACAGGTTGCAAGGGAAGTTAATAGATGTGTCATGATATGTTGAAAATACTGTCATTAATCTATTCTTGCTGAAAGAATGAAAATCTCACACTTTTACAAAAACTCCTTTGCCTTCACAACCAAATAAAGCGCTACAGTTGCTCTCTTGTACTCTGTCTAAAGTACAAACACCCTTTCATGGACTGTGTTTAATAGTGAGAGTGTGATACATGCCAATGCAGTTGGTGTTTGGAGCAAACTGAGACCCCAAGTCCACTGTCCACCCTTAGAGAGCATGACTGATGATCATAGGGTAAGAATCCGATTCCAACGGGATGCAGCAGACTGTGAGTCTCTCTCCCGCTCCGGTTTGCTTAGATTTGACCATCTGATGATGTCATCCTGTCTAATCTGACCTTGCCACATGTTCATCTTCCCTGTATGCACGCCACTGCAGGCACATACCGATGCAGCATTGAAAGAGCTACATGGCGTCCTGTATATATATCACAGTCCCAGACATCACATTGGTTGCTTCAGCCCATTGCAGTGATACGTCAGTGTGGGCGCCATACTGGACCTGTCCAGACTTACCTGTGGCCCTGTACTGGTGAACGGCGAGCTGCCATTTTTCTGGATAAAAAGCACTATAACGTCTACATTTCCCAACCGATTTCAATGAATGTCATTATATTAAAGGGTTTATGATCTACGTGGAGTAGAAAAATAAGGTTTGTCTCCACTTAGCATCTCGATAGTTAAGCTGTAATCGCTGCTAGAAGCTCAGGAGACAAGTGTGTCCTGTAGGCTGACATGAACTGAATCACTTATGTAATAGAAGATAATAATTTTATCATAAGGAACTGTTAAGACTCACGTTTGTCAAGTGTGACTTTGGCTCATTTTCCTTGTTCAAGGTTAATACTTGTAGAGAGGTCCCTGTATAATATCGTATAATGATGAAATATATAAAATAAATAAAAATGTAGTAAATAACAATCATAAATAATATACTAAATAATGTTAGTTATCTGAATTTAATGAAGTAATCGTGATAATACAAACCCCACCATACTGAAGGGCAGACCTGTGATCCATAAACCGGAAGCAGTGACATTAATGTATTTAACAGATTTTCACAAAAATAATATAGTATTACTCCTCATGGATCATAAAATTTTGATTATAAAATGACTCATTGAAATTGGTTGAAAAATGCAATGTTATAGTGCTTTTTATCCAGAAAAACGGTTCACTTATATAGGGTTACAGGCCAGTCTAGCCAGGTCCAATATGGCACCAACGTTGTACGATCCAGGAGTCAATGCGGTGTCCATGTATGAGGGATGGGAACAGTGCGAGTAAAAATACGAACTGCTTGGTTCTCTAGTCACAATTCAGTTCGTGTATGTATTGTTGGGTTCATTTGAAATAGGTCATGAGGCCGATTGTATATATTTTTTTTCATCCCATGTATTGTCACACTAGAAATCAAGGCCTATGGAAAGAGGCTGGGACACAACTAAAACACAACCAAAGCATTAGGGATGTTTATATAGAAAGAAATGCCGCCTGATGCAGTCGTGGAAGACGCTGGATGTCAGCATATGATTAGGGTACTTGAGCCGCGCTGTAATATGTCGTCTCGCAGACACATAAGCTACACAATAATTCCCAAACTGTATGAACAGTATGAGGAATTGTGAAAGAACTGTCCGACACAGACCATGTAGCTCTGACTACAGACAGATGGATTGAACTGAAAACCGTGACCGCAAACCGTGATTTGAACCGAACTGTGAATTTTATGAACCATCACACACATGCAAAATAATATATTAATACAATTTCTGAAGCCTTTTATACATACAAACTTTTCTTTTTCATTTTTCCTCATGTCCCAAAACTGTGGTGTTGAGATGCCTAAAACAATTCAGTTATAACATTATATCAAACTAGAGAATGCAATTTCTGAAGAAATTGCGGTGTGAATGCTGCATGCCGAGTAGCTGACGCTACGCTGCAATGCTGGCTCGAATCTGTATGAAGAAGGTGAAGTAGTACGAATCGTTGGAAAAGTAAGAATGGATTTCATCTGAATGAATATCACTGAAAAAGTTGAATTAAACAAATTATTTTGAAAAAGATTTGGAAAATTTGAAGGGTTTCGAATAGCTGACGCTACAATGCATTGCTGGATTTAATCTGTAAAAATAATTTGAAAAAGTAGGAATAATTGGAAAAGTGGGAATGCCAACAGCCTCATGCATCTTCTCCTGGATAAGAACTGTGAGACGCGTCTCGGTACAAGTAAGTGACAGCTTTACTAAAGACAAACTGTATAAGAAATAGAGATTTTATTTTGTTGTTGTTAATGTTTTATCAGAATACTAACTGGTGTCATGGTTAGACGTGAGCTACATATAAAGTGATAATGTTGTCTATAGAGAGACTAGACCCTGAGAGTTCCAGAGACCTTTGATGGCAGTGTGGAGTGTTTGGATCAGGTATCAGGTCCAACATATGGAGATGTACAAACTAAATGTTGTTGTCACTTCTTATTCAGGAGGAGCCTATGACGTGAAAAGACACCCATTCTTCCAAGCTGTGGACTGGAGCGACCTCCTTAATCAGAGGCCTCCATACGTCCCTAAACTGGACAATGAGGAGGACACATGCGCCTTTAAAGGTAGGTGCCAACGCAGACACATTGACAAAGGCTGTGGGTGAAAAGTCGTTTTCTCTGAGGAAGGTTCCTAACGGAGTAAAATGACCCCGAAGTATCTGAGTAGCAGCCGTGATGAGAGCTGGTCAGAATCTCTAAACGCTGAGGAAAGATGCCTTTCTTATCTCCTTTAGCTTAAATCGCACTGGAGCATTCTTTACCAAAGGAAAGGAGATAATGCCATCCCACAATTCCTTGCAGCCGCAGCATTTACAGTGACGCATCATTCTGCTGTTCATGAAAACAAACAATATGCTTATCTTGCATATTATCTTCATACAGTCATATCCTAATTGGGATTCATGTTGATAAATATGAGGGGAAAGTGACAACCATCTAGTTTCAATGTATTTTTATTTATTTATTTATTTTAAAAATGTAAAACAAAACAAGAATAACAAATAAAACAAACAGTAAACATAAACAAATAATCAACATCTGTAAATAAATATTAAATGTCCTAAAAGGAAGACGTTCAGCCTGCACATGGTCCTACCCCTTCTCCGTAACTCCAACAATTAACTCAATTTTTATGACATATTCCTTTTTTTATTTCAAATCCAACCTTGGTGATGAAGCCATATTCTTCACCGGTTGTCCACATTGGGCCAAATCATGATTATCTGCATCAGAAGGACCTGTGGTATCTCTTCTTCACACACGGCAGTTTGAACCACCCCGTCACTGAGGGAGCTATTTAATAACTCACCAGGCCAACATGTGCCTTTTGTAGTCCATCTCTGAAACATTATAGTTTCACCACCCGTCGCATCATAATTACCGAGCCGAGTGAAGTGCAGTTGGGTTCTATTAACACCGCCGTTATCTGTTCCTAAGTCCTCATGAATTTGTGATGTTTTCCATCCAGGTCAAGGAAAAGTGGAGAGGAAAATACATCATTGTTTGACTCTTCGACCGCAGCCAAATACTCATGTCTGACATGAGGAGTAGACTTGTTTTTTTCAGTGATGTTTGGCGTGAATTTTAGGATAAATATGTCAGTCTTTCCCATGACCTAACGCATATTTGTTGTTGCAGGGTGTCCTCGACTGCTCATGATGGTGATGTCCAGGATGGATCACCTGCCGAGCCGGCAGACTTCTGTTATGTTGCCTTCCGCTTCGAGGAGGTAGGCTACAGTTGTTCTCCAGCTCCTCACCTCTCACTGCTGGTTGAGGCTGTATAAATCTGTTTCTCTCTATTGAATAAACAATGAAGATAAATAACTGACAGTGTTTTTTTCTTAAAACTCCAGGAGTATGGGAGCCCCCTGCCCCTGTCCCCCTGCCCCTGTCCCCCTTGAATCAGGACCTGCTCTCAGAACAGCCAGTACACAGCGAGGCAGTGGAGGAGCAGGAACCAAACAGCACCAAACCCACCGTCGTGGACGACTCCAGTGAGGATATCACTGAGGATGACTCCAGTGACACCAATAAGGACAGCACCAAGGGTGACTCCAGTGACAGCAGTAAGGACAGCACCAAGATTGACTCCAGTGACAGCATATATATATATATATATATATATATATATATATATATATATACTGTATATAATTTATTTTTAACATGCAAGTTAGAAGGGGCGTGTCCATTTACAATGTAATGTCTGATCTGACATGGATAAGTAGCCAGTGATGGTTAATACTGGTGTAATATGCCTTTTTCACAGCAGCCATTGTGATCTATCATGGCAGGGTAATCACAGGTGTAAATAACGCTGATTATGGCCCAGATCCATTGAGCTGACAGAATGAGACAGATAGGAAAAGGCCCTTGTGTTTCAGTCTACAGACTGACTTCTAAAACCTTCCACTTCTTCCCCTGAACTCCTTGGTTGTTCTCAGTGTGTTTTGGGTCGTTGTCTTGCTGCATGATGAAGGATCTCCTGATCACTTTGTTTCATCTCTCTTTAAATTGTCAGACTAAATGTTTCTGTAGACTTCTGAGTTCATTTAGCTGCTGCCATAATGTGTTACATCATCAATGAAGATCAATGAGCCATCCCAGAGGAAGCCATGACATTACCATTTGAAGGTAATCTATCCCACACCTGTGAGGTGGATGGATTATTTCAGCAAAGGAGAAATGCTCACTAACACAGATTTAGACAAATTTGTGAACAATGTTTGAGAGAAATAGGCCTTTTGTGTACATAGAAAAAATCTTACTTCTTTGACTTCAGTGCATAAAAAATGGGAGCAAAAATAAGTGTTGTGTTTATATTCTTGTTCAGTGTATATAATCAAACCAGACGTGCCAACACATGTTGTGAGACTTTATGGAATTACTTTATAGCGTACTTACAATGTGCTTTACTCTGTCGATGGAGATCAATCACACATCCATCTGCAACCGGGGGTGGGGGGGGGGGTGGGGGGGGGGGGGGGGGGGGTGGGGGGGGATCCCAGTGATGTACAACCTGGACTAGTCCGTCTTAGGCAGCGCAGCACCGTGTTTGTCTTGGGGGCAGTGTTGCCAACTCCTCAGTAAGGACAGTAGCTATTGGCTGATACTGGTTACTGATTCGATATGTATCGGGATTTTTAAGTACTGCGATTCAATATTACTTTGATTGTTGTTAAAAACACTGTTCAAGACACTGAGTTTTCCACCATAACTATTGACTGCTCTGTTTTGGTTGCTCTAAATAAAGAAAGGTTCATTATCTTCCCTCTGAAATCCACTGGGATGTATCGATGGAAGTCCTGTTGTGCTGGCAAGGGAGCAATGCTGTCTCCTCACTGGAAATAAATACAGTATTGATTAGCCATTCTACAAGGCTTTCACTGTCATTTTTCTACCCTACGCACCAATAAGGATTAGTGGACAGTAATCACTCTGCATCCTGCAGGCAGGAGTGTCCACCATTAGAGATGGGCCAGAATGGAACCTAATAAATCATATTCTCTCTCTCTCTCTCTCTCTCTCTCTCTCTCACTCACACACACACACACACACACACACACACACACACACACACACACACACACACACACCAGATTCACCTGTCAACATGAAGGATTCAGCAAGGAGAGCGTGGAAATATTTCCTTTGTTATTTGTTGCTCTACAAATCAGGTCAAGCAGCCTCTGTCTATCGTTTTTTTTTCCCCAACTTTTGTTTTTCTTTTGATACAGTGTGGTTTTAGGCACCATGGTTCAGCCAGATCTCTCCAATATATCGACCATGTGATATTTTATCACAAGTTACTAAGATTGGGATGTCCAAAAAGTGCTGGAGTTTGCTGTGCAGGCTCTACAACTTGTAAACTGGGACTGTACTGAGGTGCATTTCCAGGTGTGTTCTATTCTCTTCTTGTGGGGCAATGTGTTTCGTTATAATAGCTGTTCTTCAGATATTTATTTTAATCCTATAGGTTGTCTTATTGGACAATGACATGTGACCTGGTGACCTTATAGGGGCTCAATTTATGGGGACTCCTTTCTAAATGGGTTCCAGATGATGTTTTGTGTGCCTACCTGGCACCAAGGAAGATTCTGATTGACATGTTTTGTACAAGCCAGCTTTAGGGACATAACAATTAACAGATTGTCACTAGGATATAATCTACCTGCTGATGAAGACTCGGAGAGCACTCCACTCGGAGAGTACTCCACCGATGTACACTCTGAGTAGGCTTAAGGACACCGGGTTCTTTAAAGGTAATACACTCTTTTTTACATATAAGAAGACCTGTCAGGGGTGAATCTTTCTCTCATCAACCCATCAAGATACCACAGTATCACAGCTGAAACCAATGGACATTAGACCTCAGTATGTCCATACCAACACAGGGATGCCAGCTTTCACATGAATAACTTCTAATTAGAATTTAGACATTTAATTGTTATACATATTTGAGCACAGATGAACAGGGGACGTATGACTCATAGTGAGGGAATTAGTTATATTTGCCCATCTGATCGTCTTTCCATCACTCTGATCAAGATCACGATATCTACTCAACTGCTACCCTTATTGCCATGATATTTGATATATTTGATTTGTGGTCATTTTTGCAACTCTGAGGGTTGATTCTCAAGTGTATAATAATAATAATCACAGTGGGGGATGGGGGATTCACACATCCCACAGCCAACATATGGAAGACAGAAATGTTTCCTGCCAAATATTTTTAATGACAAATCTGATTTTCTCCCCTCAATATTTGGTGTTAAACCCACTCCAAAGCACACTGGATGCTCACTGGACTACTGCTTCATGTTGATACACACATCCCTCAGCAAAAGTGAACACAGCAGCCGTGCGCAGTTCAGATGCATGTGCCAGCCTTTTTGGTAGTTTTGTATCCTCCGAGTGTCATGCACAGATCTCCACACAAGCTGATCACAGGTCTACTGCACAGTCAGTCTCAATCACAGCATCACTGATCACACGATAAACCAGTTTGTTACTGCTGTTGATAATGAACACATTGGATGGATGATTGTCTGTGTAACAAGCTGGACGATGATCACTTCTCTTTTAAAGTTTTTATTGCAGTACTTTGCAGTGGAAGTCTCTGATGCCTAGAAGTTGTTGTTAGTGATCACCACAAATTTATGTGGATCCATAAGTTTGAATTGTTTGTTGACTATGAGAAATTTGCAGGCCATATATTAGCAGGTTTAATATGAATAGTCAAGACAAGTCAATAAGGATGAAAACTTGAGTGACAGACCAGCCTTCTTATTTATGTATTTATATATGTATGTATTTATTTATTTATTTATGTTGATCCATTTTCTAATTGTGCCTTCAAATGGAACTTATGAACTTGTGTTCACGACATAGGAAGTCATGAACATGATGTGTTGTAGTCAAGTGGTTGAACTGTGAAAAAAACGCTGCGAAGCAACAGCAATATTAACATAACTGTTCAAGTCTAGAAGCCACAGAGGCTCAGTTTAACAAGCTAGCAAGTGGGTAACAGCATGCAGTAAATGCAAAGGAATAATGACAGAGAGAAAAGACGAGGTCATTGGGAAAATCAACAGTTTCCTTATATTATGATATTAAAGAAGAAGAAAAACAATACATGAAAAAAAATCCAATATAAGAGATAAGATAAGACAATGAATGATGAACACCTTTATTAATCCCCGCAGGGAAATTCGGGATATATATATATATATATATACACACACACACACTGTACAATATTAAATTATTATGCACAAAGTTGTGAAAGTTGTGCTCAGAGCTTTCAGAAACTTTCCACTTACGAGGCTGTGATTACAACACGGCAATATAATTTTGATTTAAAGTTCAGCAATGTGTTCCTTATGTGAATTGATCTTTTCAAGATAGCTATCTTAATCTGTCATCTGTCAACAAACAGTGGTATTCCAGGAAAAACTTTACAACAATGTTATGTTTAAGAGCAACAAAATTGATTGAATTTTACATTGATTCTTACTTTGTGTTAAAGATGAGAGTTTATTTATTCAGTCACAAAAAAGTTTTTCAAGTAAACATGTTTATACAAGAATGTGCTGCTGACTCATTTTAATACAACAGGTCACTTAGAATGCTGTTTACTGACTATAGTACATAGCCTGGGACTCGCATCAGTGAGGACCTAACCTGCACATCACATCAACACCATCAAAGTCAGCAGGACAACATCTCTTCTTCTGTAGGCTGAGGAGGTTCAACATGGACTCCTGGATGCTTTGTATCTTCTACAGGAGAGTATCCTGACCTGCTGCATCTCCACCATGGTATGGCAGTTGCACCGCCCTCAACTGTAAAGGTTATCAGCACATCACCAGGACGGAGCTGCCATCAATGGAGGACCTCTACACCCAGTCATGTAGGAAGAAGGTAAACAACATTATCAGGGACCCCAACCACGCCAGTGGCAAACTGTTTTGCCTGCTGAAGTCCAGCATACCAGCACCACCAGGCCCATGTTAACACTTTAAATGCACCAGCTATTTATTGTTTACATCTCAGCATATATACTTATTACCTGTTAATTACCTGTTAAGTTGTTTATTTATCCATCATATATATATATATATATATATATATATAGTTTATTACTGAGACTCACCTGGCTACCACAGTATTATATTTACTCCCTTATTCCTATATTTTAGCTGCTGCACTATTTATGTCTTAGATTCAATTTTGTTCCACTGATGTGATGTGTAAGAATGTGGAAAAGACCACAGGCCATATTGGAGCCCTGGCCTGCGGTTAGGACTCAGCCTTGTTATATGGGTGCCCTGTCTACCAGCTGAGCTATTAGGACGCCCTAATACCTGTTTGATCAACCTTTTTTTTTTTTTCCCCTTTTTTTTTTTTTGAAGCAATGTCATCACATTCTCAGATTAATATGAGCAATTATATCATGAAACTGCAAAGACAGGATCCAAGGTGTAATGAATCAGAAATATCCTTTAACTTTGCTTATAAAAAAACAACAACAAAAAAAAAAACACCATCAGCTCAGCTATGTGTGTGAGTAACTCGTATGTGGGTTTGTCTTGTCTGAAAGACATTTGTACAACTCTTAAAGAAAGACTTGATCAAGACAGTGTCCGTGGGATTGTGTCCTTCCACAATTGATGAAATGATGATTTATTACTAATATGAAATAGCTAAAAGGACAGAATGCAAGCTTTAACCTCTACTAAGTGAATGTGGTTCCTGATGTGGCATGCAAATTGTCTGATGCAACACATGCTTCAAATATTTTTCATGGGCATTTACTTAAAATACCAAGGTACTCTGATGACAGCTTTGGATGAACTGGTTCACATCGAATGAAGGACGTGGGTGGTAAGTGTCACCTTTGCATACTTGAGAACTTTCTAACTGATACAAGATGCATTGTACGTATACAGATATTTCCTTTTGACCAGAAAATAATTCACAATCCCTGAATGAGAACATTTTCTGTTGCCTCTACAATTCAAGTATAGGGTGTCAACTAAGGTAGGTCAGGGTCAGCTACAGAGCAGCAACTTTTGTGCCTGAAGGAATTTAGGATCTTAGGAATCAAAATAAGTCAAAAGTCACAGCAGCATGTTCTTGTAAAAATACATTTTTACATGAAAAAGTGGATTTTGGGCTGTTTTGTTTTGTATGCATTTCTGAATAAATACACTTTCATCTTAAATATAATGTAAGAATTGATGTAAAATTCAAATGATAAGTATCGTATAGTTTTAAAGCTCTTAAATGTAACATTGTCATAAAGTTTTTGCTGGAACACTGCTGTTAAGTGTTTATTTACGTGGCTCAATAAAGTTTATTGACAGATGACAGATTGTGGTTGACAGAGGATATTAGCTCGACAAGATGAATTCATGCACGGAAAACATTGCTCAGCTTTTAATTTCAATTCCCATTAGAGGTGCTTTTCACTGCACCAGGTGATGAGGAGACGGACAGCCGGTACTGTAAGCCAGACTCAGATGGCCTGGCCAACACTAGACTAGTGCTCAATCCGCTGATCATGATGAAGAAAGTGAGATGGAGGGAGGTGAAGAGGATATTTCACTCCTTGAGACTACTATTCATCTCCTAGAAATTATTAATATAAAAGGGGAAATGTTTCATACATGCAAAGAAGCACTGTATCTGAACATAATCCAGGCAGATGTTACCTTCTAACCACACCAGCTATTATTAAAACTATACACAACCATCGTTACTGGGAGACAAGTTTGCTGTCAGTGGCACAAAAGTTGAAGAAATAATTTTAAACAACAAAATAAATAGTTTTCCAAATAGTAAAATGATAGTTGTTAATCCATCTGATATCACATGGTGAATAAGCAATGTTTCTGAGTAGGACTGTATTAATATGGAAATAATTAGCCCTCATTCAACAATGACTCAATGTAATTTAATCAGCCTAAAGTCTTTGAAATTACTTATTTTTTTCTCTTTATGCTTTATGTCATTTTGCAGATGAAAAACATTTGGTTCTCCTTGTGAATTTCAGCTCCCATATCACATTCATAGGATACAGTGAGCAGTGAGAGAAGCCAGCAGAACCAGCACAGGCACCACATTTCTCTTCTACTTTCTATTACAGCTATATTTCTATTATATATTATAATATATAACATTTCAGTATACAGTATGTGCATACTATTTGTTCATATCTTATCCATTTTCTAGTATGTTTTTTTTTTTGTTTGGGAATGGACATTTAAGTTTGTGCATGTACCCATGTATATGTGGCTTTCATTACATATTCATCATGTTATATAACTATTGTATTTAAATACACATATACAGCATACTATATATTATAAGTACAGTGTACTTGTTGAAATTTTATCAATTTTATTCCATGCATGTACATGGGCTTTTAGGCCTATCTACTGTACTGTGGTCAACCACATGCACGTAGGTATGTGTAGGCTGCATTAGGGAATGTTGGGTGTCACTTTTGACCAAAAAATATTGTGATCATGTAGACTTGAGTCTTGATAAATGTATTTTAAACCATGTGAAAAGTGGCTGAATATGAATCATCATCTTTAATGTCCTTTTTCTCAAAAGTAATGGTGGATGACAGTCAAAATTTGGAAGAGCATATCATAGAATATTTGGTGGAGAAGGATAATCTTGATAATGTCATAAAGATTTTTTTTTTCCTCTTTACAGACATACAGAAAACTCGAAATGTGTTTCTGTGTCAGTGTGACTCAAAATGATGGAGCAGGTCACAAATGATACAGAGTACAACAGAAATGTTGATATAGGAAAACTGTTTGCCATGATTTCCTCTTCCAAGTAATTTCCCTAACCTGGTGGGGTGTTTAAAACATGTTGACTGCTTGTGTTCCTTGGCCCCAACTATTTATAGCAGTGTCATCATATTTTCATATCAGAGCAATTGCATTGGTAAATACAATAGTATTATTACCAAAGGGAGGGATAACCAAAGCTACAAAGGTAGGATCCAAGGTATAATGAATCCAGAATCAACAGACAGCCCACACAGCACTACCACCATCCTTCAGGAGAAAGCTGCTTCTCCAGTTTTTCCAGTGGTGCTTGACATGCATTCACGCAGCAGCTGATCCGGAGCTCCCAGATTCCAGCCCTTTCCCATACAACTATAACTATCATCTCAGACTGGACAGTTGCACGCTTGCAGTGTGCCCTTACCAGGCTGCCACAAGTCCTAGGCAGCTCTTGACATCCCATGGGGCAGCCTAGTTTGGGCACCTCTCACCTCTTCCCTCCAAGGTAATCACAGCAGTGGATTTCACCTTTGGCTTTCCCTGTATTGGGACACATTTGTTCCATCTTCCCTTACTGCAGGGCTGGGCCAATTTCTATACGGACCACGTCCTCTTCACATCCCAGGCTGCAGGCTGCCTCCAGAAGTTCAACCAACATACCTTTTGGGGAATCTACTGCTGCACATTCTCGGCAAGTTCATCCCAGGTTTGCACCTCTAAAATCATCTCTCAACATTGATGCTTTCTCTTCCACTTTCTTACTCTTATCCATTCAGACATTTGCTCTCTCAGGCATCTGAATATGGTCTCTTCGTTTTCAGCCACCATACCGTGAAGTCTTCCATCGCATCAACCCACATTCCAAGCCCACGTTCACCTCATCCCACCAAGTCCCACTGTGCCATATCCTTCATCCAAGTCTTGACCCCTGCTCCAGCCACACCAAAACCCTGTTCAGTCTCATTCATCCCTATGTATCAAACCCCTTTTTTCTTCATCCCTCCCCTCTATCCCCTTTCAATCCATTCCTCTACAAGACCTCCTTGACTCACCCCCCACCTGCAACCCTACATCCCTTCATCTCCATCATCCCCTTCTTCCCTAGAGCCTCATCCCCTCATGCATTCATGCTTCAACCCTCACCCTTCAACCCACAACCCTCATTCCCTGACCCTCATCCCTTCATCTGTCATCCTCCCCTATCTTCGTTGCTTATTTCCATTGCAAATACGTAATGACCTATTCCACACCCATACCATCATTGGGGAGGTCTTTGTTAGTCAAATCACATTTGAACAACTCTGAAAGGGACACTTGATCAAGACAGTGTCTGTGAGATTGTGTCCTTCCACAATAGAAGGAACTGTCAATGCAATGAAATGGATGATTTATCACCAATATGAAATAGCTCAAAGGATGACAGAATGCAAACTTTAACCTCTACTAAGTGAATGTGTTTTCTTCAATTGTAGGTGGCATGCACATTGTCTCATGAAAAATATGCTTCAAGTCTTTTTCATGGGCATTCACTTAAAATACCAAGGTACTCTGATGGCAGCTTTGGATGAACTGGTTCACATAGAGTGAAGGACATGTGGGTGCTAAGTATCAACATACTTTGAAACCTTCAAACTGATACGAGATGCATTGTATACACATAATGATTCCATTTGACTAGAAAAGAAGACACAATCCCTGTAAGAGAAGATGTTTTCATTGCAATTTATAGGTGTCAACTAAGGTAGGTCAGGGTCAGCTACAAAGCGACAGGCTTTGAGCTGGAAGGAATTTAATGGTGCTAAGTGCACTTCAGTGCTGCAATGGAAAAACAAAGTTTTCCTTAAAAACTACAAAATGCAGCCCTGATGCTGTATATGTGCATATACATGTACAAAATGTATGTAGCTGTACAGCTGGAAGTATTTTTCATTTAATCCCTTATAGAGGACATATTATGCTCCTTTTTAGGTTCATACTTGTTTTTCGATTTTCCACTAACATGTTTGCATGCTTTAATGTTCAAAAAAACATATTTTTTCTCATACTGTCTGTCTGAATATACTTGTATTTATACTCTGTCTGAAATGCTCCATTTTAGTGCCCATCTCTTTTAGCCCCCCTCCCAATCTTTAAGCTTAAAGTTAAAGACACGATACATGTAAGCAGAAAAAAGAGTTTGAATAACATTCTTGTCATGTCGCAGTTGGAAATAAAGGTCAATTTCAATCCAGTGTGCACAGGTATTTCAGGCATAAGCCAAATTACATCCTCAAGCTACAATAAAAAATATAATTAGATGTATTTGTGTCATACCAGCTCTCAAGTGCTGCCAGCTTTTGCATCAGACACTTTTGCATAACCTTTTGCTTGCAAAAATGCTAATTTGTTTGTATTCAGATCATGGATTGGGCCCTGACAAGGAGGGGCAGAGAGGAGGGCAAACCTCAGCCTGCTGAAATCACACATCTGCAGCTCAGTACTGCCTGTAAGCCCCAGGTTTGCTGGCATATCCCTACTCGCTGCCTGGCTGGGAACACAAGCATTTGTGCAAGATAAGTCATGGCTTTCAGTGATTATCCTACAAAAAAAGCAATTATCTTGCATTGCCTTTGATTTCCAATGGCTCTCAATGATGTGGACAGCATCCTTCATTCTGCAACTTTATTCGACATCGTAATGATTTAATTTGATGATTTGACATAAGTAGATCTGAACACGTTCCCAGCCTGCCTTGTGTTTACAAAATCAATGATTCAGGACATTGCTAATTTATAAACTGCAAGGGTTACTAGTTATATAAGTAAATGTACCCACTCTCCACCAGGCCTTTTCTCCTTAAGTGAGTCGATCAACCTCTTTTTCTTCAAGTGGAAGTGGGTGCGACTTGGGTTACGACAACGTGTTCTCATCCAACACATCACATAGTGTCACTTTGTCATGTCCCTTGGTGTCACTTTATTTTAGGCATCAAAACCACTATAGCTCGGTATGGGAAAGAAATACATGGTTGGACACTGAACCTTGTGCATATTTGACATGAACGAGCACCAAACTGTATCGTCACACACAGGACATGGACAGTGGTCACCTGGATTAAAGCCTTGTGTTGGACCAATCCACCTTGCCTGTTTTATGCCGTGACTTGCCTGCCTTGTGTGGCAGTGCTGAAGGCAGATAGCAGTGACAAAGCCTTGGTATGGTATGCCCTTGGAATGAGACTGGGCTGGTTATGGGACTTGTCAAAAAATGCTCTTCCCTCTGCTGTGGTGCCTAAAACGCCTAGAGGTCAAACCTGTCCCCCAGCGCCCAAGCCAGGTTGGTGATCTTTATTCAAAAAAAAGTGAATATCTCTCCAAGATACAACTCTCTGCACCGACTGCAAAGAGAACAACGGCGCATGCTATTTTAAATATTCACCCTGGCTCTGTTGCAAATCCTGCTAAGCACATAGCCAAACCTGGAGCTTTTTTTGTGGGGAACAACTATGTGATAGTTGGAAAAACAAGTCATGTCAACTAAAAATACACCCAAATATGTGCCACATTATATTCTTGTTCTCTGAGAGGGCAGCTAGTGAGTTATCAGTCAGGACAAGCATGTGACTGGGGCAACTTAGAATAGATTAATGGTGCTTTTAATTTGCCTAATTACAGCTTTAAAGACAAAGAAGGTCATTGCTTGTTGTGTAAGAAACCAAGCATGTGATGTGATGGAGTAGAGGAGTTAATTTAACTTAAAAAATGCATTAAAGTCTTCCACTTAAGCCCTGTCCAAATAGCTTCACACTGGTGAACTTAGTGCTGTGCCTAAATAGCTGCAGCTGATCACATGGGTAGCATCCCTCCTCCCCACCACCTCCAGCCCTCAACCATGACTTCATGTTCAAGAGCTGGTCATGCATAGATATTAAAAAAAAAAAAATACCTGAGTGATATCTAGCCTCCTTTTTTTTCCCAGCACTGTTTCTGAACACAAACTGGATTTATAAATGACACAACAGGAGTCCTGCCAGAGATACTGTACATTAAGTGTAGGTTTTGATATACAGTTCAATTGTCCCACAGTTAACTGTGTTTGCCTTGTATCATCCCACTTTGTGGAATGTGGAAAAGTTCAACTTGTTTCATTAGCGAATACACGACTACTGTTGTGCAGCTGTTGCGTTTCCTGGACATTGTACCATTCATTAGAGAGGGGAGGTGCAGTGAGGACAAGGTTTGCAGTGATGTCTTTGCTAGAGGCGTGTTACTGTAAAAGAAAAGACCACTTTTTTTTTCCAGTTGGCTTCATGTTAGCTCATAACTCATAACAACCTCACACTTGGCAGTAAAAACAAGCAGCCCATTCTGACCAATCACAGTTCTTGCAGCCCCCATGTGGTATCTCCATACGTGCCATAGCCCCAACCAATAGTTACATATTTGAGAAGTTGCACATCAGCTGTGCCCAGGTTTTGGACTTTAGGCATGTAGGCATGTAGGTACAGCAAAACATAGAAGTTTAAATCCAACTTTAGACAGAGCCGTGCTTTGAGCTAAATGCTAGCGTCGACATGCTCAGATGCTCAGAATGACAATGCTGATATGCTGATGTGTAGCAGATATAATGTCCCATATTCACCATCTTACTTAGCATGCTATCATTTGCTAATAGTGTCAGATTCAGTAGCATTAAACAGTGCAGCTCTGTCTGAGGGGAATGCCATACTTTTTGCAGGCCACAAAGCAAAGTACTGGACAAACTGACATTATGAGATGATGGATTGAATGTTCGCGGGCCAACTGAACAGGCTGATATTACCATCTCTAAAAATTCAAAGGCAAGTCATTCCAGAAAGTACTCCAAAGACTTTGCTATTATTATTATTATTATTATTATTATTATTATTATTATTATTATTATTATTATTCATTTTTCATTTGAACTACCATTTGCAAAGGGTAGAGAAACTATTGACAATGTCTTCATCTCCATTGTATCAGGGTAGAAGAGAGATTTCTAAGAAACTGGGAATATAACATGTCGGACAAAATACGCGAATATATAGCAGTATTACACGATGCAACAGAAACTACACTCAAGTACTAACAAAAAAAGCTGCTGATAGTTTGTTTTAGCCCACCTGGATGGTAGATGGCTGTGTAGTACTTCATAGGCCTACAGTAAAATGAAATAAAACCGTAGCCTATTGCAACTTGAATTTTATGTCTATCTGTTGGCAACTTTCAGTGCAACCTCCTAAATGAACAATTTTATGTAGTAAACCCATGTGGTACGTCAAGCCGATTAAATGAAATATTGGTCAATACTTATTTGCAGCTGCTGTTGGACACGGGTTTAGAAGGTAGCAAAAGACATATTACCTGATTACCTGAGTTAATCTGATTGAGGAACATTAGCTTTCACTGTCTACTTGGTAGTCTAAAGAAGCTACAGTGTGAATTATCTCCATCGGAGCAGTCTGACTCAAGGCCAGTAGAATAAGTGTGGCTTTTGCTTTCAACGGTGATGCACTGGGGATGCCTTTTTCTGCATCTGTAACTCATGCATAATTGCTCTGTTGTTTTTGGATATTTGTGTTGGTTAAGGGACAACACAGTTTAATTTACTGCCACAATTATTCTCTGTGATCGTGTAGCGCTGAGTCCTGTAAAAGGACTTGGACAATGAAACAGGCCTACATGTACTGACATTTTTAAAGGATGGTACATTATTTAAATAGTGATCATTATGTTCGCCATGCCTAAGTTTTTTTTTTTTTTTTTTTTTTTTTTTTTCAGAAGTAACCAGCAGAAGCTCTCGATTTGCTCCATTGTTACAGCTTTGTTTTTGTTTTTGTTTGTGTTTTTTTTTTTTTTTTTTTCATTAAGTAGTAATTAACTAGGAGTGAGGACAAAGAAAGGTGGAGGAAGGGAAAGAAATGCAAACCACAGAATTACTTTCACGGTGGTGAGTGCAAATATAACATCCTTGGTTTAATCAGCTGAATATGACAATACTTGTGAATCTCATTGTTATGGAGGCACCAATCTCCTATTAGTAAGCTCTTTAAACATCTGCCAGGAGCCAGATGAAGAGTCTATATTGTCTTGGCTCGCTATATATCCAGCACTGTCTCTGACAATTACCCTCCCTCCTACTATTCATCTATTTCTCTTGCTATCTCTGCACATTGAATCTCCAACACAACCCACCCGGTATCCAGCTCCCCCTCCACCCCCTTCTCTCCCTCTATCCTTCCTCTCCCATCAGATTAGCTTTAGCTTGGTCATTCTGCCTCCTGTCTGATTGCCCAGCAGAGGCTGATTGGCATGTGGATCACTACAATATGAGAGCTGCCTAAATATTAATTGTGTATAGTTGTCACATGCACCTTGTCACATGTTCCCTTTCACTGGGCAGAATCATTGCAGTACTTTATTTTCTTTTGTAAACTGTCTGTCCTGTCCAACACAACATACTGTATGTCCACTTGAAAGGAGCCATGTTGAGTGTCTCTATCATTTGCATTTACCCATAAATGTTGGTTCCAGCAGTGATAAGTGGAGTGCTGTAAAATGCACATGTTTTTGAAGCAAAGCATTTATTTCCATATCATCTGTCAGCATTAGTTACATCAACTGATTTCACATAAATTATGTTCTCCTCGTGCTCGATGGACTGCTAGTGGTAAACGAGGTGAATACTCGAGCAACTATTGGGCAGACATTATAAACAAATAACCAAGATGGAGTGATTCTTATGAAGACTTAATCTTGCCTTACAGTACATGTCTCTCAGATAGCTGAGGATACAGCGAGAGCATGGCAGGATGTCAGCTGTAGGTCAACTGAGATTTTGCTTGAGGGAGGACTCTGGCTTATTGCCTGCACACACACACTTTTACACACATTAGACATCATAACACTATAGCTGCTGCCTTGGTACACACTACTGAGAAGGGAGGAAGGAGCTGGTGTTATTGTCTGTTTGTACAAATATACTCAGGGGGATGTTGCTTTTGTCCTGCACATGGGGGGCTGTTTTCCCCTGCTGCAGTAAGTAAACTGCTTTGTTTACTGCTCCATCCTATCTCAGCAGCTCTTAACAATGAGAGTTTTAATTGTAGTGACCGTACAAGTGAAATAAAATTAATTACATCAGCAGTCAGCAGATGCATGTTTGTGTTTATTTGTTTTCCGATGCAGTCTGCTGTGAGGAAATGAACAGTTTTTAAGGGGAAAGAGAGCTATGGCTAACTCTTTCAAAGTCAGAGGTTGCTGTTTGTCCGGGGAGTCAGCATGCCTCTGAAATGCCAAGCTGAGCAAGGCAAAGATGACAGTCGGGAAGCTAATCCTCTGAAATAATTTGGTCGGCAGTCTCTGAACTTCCACATTATCTCCCTCTGCATATGGCTGATGATTTAAACGCCTCAGCCCACTTTTGACAGGTGAATACAAGGCTGAACCCGCTTTTCTAATAGGCAACCATTATGGACTGGCTCCATGTTTTGGCCTCCAGTTTGAATTTCTTGTATACAGAGGCTGTGAGGGACCTTTATTTAGAGATAAGGGAGCTGACAGACTGAGCAGCCAAAGCCACAGAGCTGAAATATGCTTGCACACTGGTTTCAAGGCAGTGAGTGATGGTGGATGGCGTTATTTTGCTGGTTCCTTGTTGTTACACAGTGGTACACAGACCACAACAGATATCTTCATTTAATATGTTTCCTCAAGTGGGCTGTTGCCACACCTGCTTAGCACCAGATAGGAATTGTGTATCTAGTCAAACAAATAAATTAACATGTCACAAAAGCAAACAAGGAAGAATTAATTCCCAAAAGTAATAACACTGCACTTTAAATATGATATAGTTCTTAAAGTGCTGTTGAAGGTTCCTTGAACAGCGATGATGGCAGAAACTCTCGGGTGAAAAAAGCTTTCCAGGAAGGTCTTTAGCAATCACCAGCAATGTGGTTTCAAACTGATAATGAGATGCCCATTCAGGTGTTTTCAGGTGTTGGTGTTTTCACTATTAACCAATCAGCACCAAGTAACTTGGTTAGCTAAGCTGTCTACTGACCTGAGAGCTACTGTGATGGTTCATGGCTTGCTAGAATGTTAGCCATTAGCTCACCAACTACAGTACTTCACTAATAGGTGAACTGCAAGTAGTCTCTCCATCAGTAAGCCTTTAGCACCACTTTGTTCAGCCTGTTGTCATTCCCATTGACTACAATATACACCCTTTCACAGCAACTGTAAACACTCACAGAAAGTGTGCTTGGAGTGTGGTGACATCATGGAACCTTCAAAAGGGGTTGCCATGTACATGATATGTGTGGCATTCAAGTGGTTACGTTGTGAAGAACATCATTGCTAAGCAGTCTAGAAGCCACAGAGGCCAACAATTTAGCAAGCTAGCAAGTGGGTAAGATAATACAGGAAATGCAAAGGCGAAATAACAGAGGAGAAAGATGAGGTCCATGGGAAAATCAACATTTTCCTCAGACATAAAATTACTAAGAAAAAAATAGGGCTGAAATTACAATATACTGTACAATATTGACTCGACCCTCCACCCTCCCATGTCACTTCTGTTTGCAAATAACAGTGACAGCCAAACACCAAGATGGTGTCAGCCCAAATGCTAAACTCAAGGCTTTAAAAATCCTCAAACCAATGGGCGACATCACTGTGACACAGTCTATGGTTGGTGCTGGGCAGGTAGTACTGTAGAGTTAGGTCGTGTTTCTCTGTAGGTTCATCACTACAAGCAGCACCTTTCACATACTAATAGATATGAGACCCATTTTTAATATTGATTATGGTGCTATAAAAATGACAGCAGTAGCATGTTAGTTAATCCATTTTCACTCTGTCACGCTCTTCTGACCTTGTTCATATTCATGTTGCCTGTGTGTAATCACTTTCAGTAAATAGATGTGTTTAAAGGTGAATGCTGAATGCATTAATTGTAAAACAGAATATAATTTTTTATGATGTCAGGCTTCAAATCTCTAGTCAAGGTTCTTTACTCATTTCATACAGATAACATCATCTTTGGGACGTTCAACATTTCCCAAGCCAGTGGGGATGCAAGCATCAAATGACACACATTCCAGTTTATTATCACCAAAGTGATAATGGCAGGATGAACAATTGAAATTAAAAAAAAAATCTGTACCTCAGAAGCTAGCTTATCCTAGCCAGGCTTTCTATACATGTAAGCCAACCATACTGAGGAAAATGCCTCTTTATGTGTCTATAACATTTGAAAAAGTTGGTGGAGTGTAGGTATTTCTGCTTAAAAAGAACATGGTTTGACTCTTGGATAAGTTGGTGCATTGCAATATGTCATTACAGCAGGCACAAGCTCAAACACCAAGGCTGAAAGATCACAGACATTTAAAAGCCTCAGACATCATGGGCTTTGTGTATCAAGCAAAGATGCTGTTGCCTGAATCAGACAACACCTCATGTTGTCTGCTTGACAGCTGCTGTGCTTTTCTTCTTCTGCTCCTCATCCCTTCACCCAGACTTGAAGCAAAGTAGGCAGAGGTCTTGGGAAGTCCCTCAGGTTACTTATCTCAGCAGTATGGATAGACACATAGACATAGACTCCCACTTTCCCCAAATGACTCAAGCTTTATAGTGTTTGGTTCTATGTAACGTGCTGTGTGTGTGTAAAGTCAAACAGGTTTTGTCTTTTGGCAGGGGTGCTACCTACCACTGAGCTGAATTATGAATCAATTGCTGATGTTTGGAAATGTATTATTAAAAGGCTGAACACCTCTGCTTTTTTGGGACGGTGTGTGTAATGTTCAACTGCTGGCATACTTAATTTGTAAATGATCTTTGTTTGCACTCCCAGTGTTTGTATTAACATTCAATCTTGCATTAATGAATATGAATGTGGTCGTCCAAGCGTTGCTTAACTTGCACTTGTCTTTTCATTAGCGGCCGTGCTGTCACAGAGCAATGAGAAGAGCCTGCTCTTGGCTCGTATCTTCACTGTGGAATGAAGCTTTTAATACAGATTGCACACTTCTTCAGTTCATTTTGTTCACTTTCTAATTTAATGTGCAAGATTATACTAATCACAAACAGAACATGTATGAAAAGTCTACGACAAAATGGAATCAGGAAATTAAAAGAATAAAGCATGTATCCCATGTGTAGTGTTAAGTTATTTCTGATATGGGCTATTATGTTTAAGTTTATTATTTTAAAGGCTCTATTATCAATCTATAATCAATTCCAATCTAATAGGAGTAGGGAGTAATTTTACAATTTAATGATGATAAGAATCTGATGTTAAAACTCATAACAATTCACAAACAAATATTAATAATAACAATGCATAAATACATGCAGAGTGATTTATATCTGTAAATCTCTATCTGTGCCTCTAATTTCATCCGTACATCCATCTTCAACTGGTTATCCCCTCAGGGGTTGCAAGGGGGCTGGAGCCAATCCCAGCTGGCATTGGCCGAAGGCGGGGTACACTCTGGACAGGTCATCAGACAGCCATCATTCACACTCACCTTCAAACCTACAGGCAATTTAGAGTCATCAGTTAACCTAAACTGCACGTCTTTGGACTGTGGGAGGAGGTACCCGGACAAAACCCATGTTTACACAGGGAGAACATGCAAACTCCACACAGAAGAGCCCCAAATTTCAAACCGGTGACCCTCTTGAGGCGGAAGAGCTAACCACTGCATACAGTGAGCATGTGACTTGTAAAAAGTCACAGGACTTGTGTCTCATAATATCTCTGTCTGTGCCCCTAATTTACATTACAATACATACATGTGATATTTTTACATTTGCATGCTTTAATGATATTAAAAATCCTTATATTCATTTATGAACTGACATTTTAGTATTTTAAAATGAAATTTTAAAAAAAAATTTAAAATTGATTTCTGTGGACCCTTTGGAGACTGTTTTACACTGTTGTGTCTCACACAAAACTCACAGGTGTCGGGAGGAGCCAGCTTTCTCCAGAAGATAGTACTAATGCAACATTTATGGATGCCAACAGCTGTTAAACTGAACTAAAGTTTTTACAACTTTTCAACTTCTTTGTAGTTTTGAATGAGATTTGGTATCGATGAAGTTATTTCATAGTAGGTCCTCTGCCTTCTGTGACATTTCTCAATAATCATAGTCAGTGATTGATCAGCATAGCCTACTCCCAGTACCAACCTACTTGCAGCAACAACTTGACAATGCTTATTTTTCAATGGCCGTTGGCATGGCATTAATGCCATCCCACCCTGTGCCTAAGTGTACCACAGGTGCGGCAAGGGAGCTTGGCCACAAAATGACCAAAAGTGCATTTGGCATGCTCCCGGTGCACTAGGCAGGACGCCGCACACTTGACCGTGAGCTGGCCGTGCCGCTGGGTTCACAAGAATAGAGCCCATGCAGGTGTCCTCTACTGCATACAGAGCAGCAGCTAACCATCACCTCTTGGAGGTACAGAGAGAAGAACAAATGCTCTGTGCTGAGAAAGTACTGACAGATGAGCGGATTATTCAGACAGACTGAATAGAAACATAATGCATCATAATAATATGAATAAATCAACATAAAGTAGGTAATAATCAGCTTGTAGCCTACTTGTCTATATGCTTAATAATTTGCTGTAATCTCATCAAGTTTCAGATTTGTGAGCTTTTTACTTTAAACATTAATGCTCATGCACATACTGTAAGCTGTTGCATCTATGTATCCAGTCAAATAGTAAAATTTTGAAGAGCATCCACAGGATTCTGTTGAGATTCACAAATACATTTCCATTTCAAAATGTAAAATTGACAATTTGCGAATGAGTATAAGGATTGTGAATGTTATTGAGCCATGATATGGGGATGTTTTAGTAAAAATATGACAATGTATTGATACAACTGTTGTGTTTAAACTGTTTATAAATGATGATGCACGCTGATACACTCATTGTGGATTCTGTGTGAAAACAGAATGGTAACCAGTCTCGAAAGAATCCACACAAGTGGAGAAAAGGCTAAGGCGATATATAAATGATGTTTGTGAATTCTTATGAGGTTGTTTTGACACCATATAATCTTTTCCTGATCTTAAACAAAAGCTGAACTATACCTTGTCCATGTGCAAGCACAGTGGTTAGATATACAGACAGTATGGCATGATTTATTTATTGTTTTTATTGTACATTTTTAATAATGTTTCAATGCATTAAAAAAAAGAGGCATTTGCATTGGCTACATTTTATATTGTGTAATTCTCTACAGTCAAACAGTAGAATAAAAATACATATCAGCATATTAAAAAGCCTGTTAAATTAATGCTGCTGCTAAGTTGACAGCTTGTGATTATCAGTTGTCACAGAAACACGATTTCCATTAGAATTAGTTAATAGCAGTGATGGGAGGATCTGCAACTTGAAACAGAGCCGAAAGAAAGGCTGATACATCCCAACAACAGACAACAGAGTCAAGGATGCTATGTATGCATATGTTTTTGTTTACTGGACTTCTTTGTTTTGTCCTTATTCATTTATTAATGTATATATTCAAATTACATATTGACATATTGTATGCTGTCAGCTCCTGCAGCAGGGCTCTCTCCCCTCTGCTCTGACCTGAACCCATCCACCCCCCTTACTCACTTCCACCCTGCCGCATTCTCCCGCCCCCTGCCTGCCACCACCTCCTCTTTCCAAAATACCGTCTGGGTTCATCAGTCAGTCTGGTTGTGTTGGTCAACGGCCAGCAGATAGTGCTCGTATGATTGAGATTTTTGAATGAAGCTTTGAATGTCGGCATACAGTATTTTTATGTTAGACTGCCCCATTAATAGGCCTACTACATGTGCATACAGGGGAGTAAACAGCTTTGGACTGCAGTGAAAAGTTATTTCTGAACGGCAAGAAATATGTAAGCATAATATTTTGTTAGATAAAACATGAATTTCGGAAATTATATCTATCTGTGTGTGTTTGCGAGAAATAATCCATCCACCTCACAGGTGATGGGCTGGGTACACTAACATTGTGTGTATGATTCGCAAACTTATTAATGTTTTGTGTGTGTTCAAACTGAGAATAAAGATTTGTTTGTATCTGTCATCGAAAAATAGTTAATTTCTATCTTCTGTCACAGAGCTGCACTTGTAAAAACTAATATTTTTCTTCTAATCTGGGTTTGCTACTGGTTTGTCATTTTGATTTCTCCCTATTGCAGCACTGGACTATTTGAATTAACCTCCCCGGGGTGCTAGGACTTCATCAGCTCTTCAACCTAGGACACCAGCATTTATTGGGCCTACAGTAAATTGACAGGAGACTGGGAGAAGATGCTCAGTCATCCTCCTGATACAATTGCTAACACCCAGACAAGAACAACTGCAGTCCCCCAAACCAAAGAATGCTTTTCCCCTAGAACACAACTATTTTTAGCCATTTCTCCCCACAGTGAAAGCAAAATGCTAATCTTCAGTCAGCATCTCTTTGAAGTATAAGAGGATACTTGAGGTGGATTATTTATGGCCACATAGCTGTAGTCTTAAATCCTGTTAAGTGAACTAAGAAGCCCTAACTGTAATGTTGGAGGGCTGGTAAATAAATAAGAGTGCGTTGCAGTGGTGTGTCACCCGGGTGAACATATGACAATTTACCGAGGATGATAATCATGAGCACTTTTGAAAGCTCAGATCATGCTGCCTCCCACCATCTCTCACTTTCTCTCTCTGCCTCTCTGTCTCTCCTAATGACAAGAGAGGAAAAAATGAAATGTTGTTATTTGATGTCCACAACTTGTTAATGATATGCTTGGCCTTTGCTGCAGTGACACAGCATTCAGCACTGCCGATTGATATGGTAATGCATTATATGTTTATGCTCACAAACATATTTTCGTTTCAAAGGAGCAACAACAAATGCACTAGACGAGTACAACGTTTGGAAAATAGGTCACTGCTGCTAAATGTTGATAGTGCTACTTTGCCCCCCAGTGGCACACAGACTCAGTGCAGACGAGGAGCATTTCATTATCATAATCTTCAGGCTGTTGACTTTCTTCCACAGAGTGGCAGGGATATAGATAGGTTGTGTTTATGCCCTTTTAAAATATGTGTGTTTAATTTTGTACAAGCATTTTATGGCATGCTAGAAAAATACCCCTTGCATCTGTATTTGACTGTAGTATTGTAATTGCAATTGTAGATTTTTTTTTTTTTTTTTTGGCCGATCTCACATCTTGGATGTCTTTGCTCCAGTGAATCATTTCCAAAGTGCTGTGATGGATGACTCATATGTTGAATTCACTTGGCATCAACTTTCAGAAGCTGCACCGAAACCAATACTATTTTTATTGAATGTATCTTCACAGGTTACCAGGCTTTGTTTAAAGCCAAGCCAAACTGATTTATGTCTCATATGACAATATGATTATTTTTATCTCACAGATTTATAATCAGGCTGGGATATACAGTGTAAATATCAATCATATCCTGGATAGTGAATGATCCATTCACTCTGCCTGAAAATCAACAGTAATAGTAACAATAGGAAATGATAATTATTTGTAATATTATATGTAAACGAATGGCTTGATATTTGAAATCCTTCCACATGACTTCCCTGTCTAACTTAAGTCGGCAGAGGCAGGCACACTAAAAGATTTAGATATTTAAACAAGTGCTGGTGGTGGGTTAATAGGGACACACACTTATAATTCATAGAAGGTGTTTGGAGTTGTTATTCCCATAAACTAAGCTGAGCTTTGTTTGTACTGTCACCTATACTATCATCTATATTCCTGTCCCACTCTCCAAATAATGTCTTCATTAAGAGTTGCATGAAAAGAATTGACCTTAGAGATCTGCTGAGCACTGTATTCATTTGATGAATATATGAATGCAGAATCACTGAAAGGATCTTGCTGTGCTCAAACACTCAGTAATGTATTATGGAAATCAGCAGCCGTGCTCATTGATATATTTTGACAAGCAACTTTGCCTCGGTGCTGGTATGAAAGCTCAGCTGATTCGGCTGTATCTGGTTCCCTATTGTACTGACTGTCACACTGATCCTCTTTGTGATCTACAAAGGAGATGAAGAGGAGGAAGGAGGCAAGTCTCGTAAGCCAGCACATGCCCACATACACACTCATGCACACACCCTTTCATTGCTTCCTCACTTGTGTATATATCTGTGTACACATTCACACACAGACACACTCTTAAAATACGCAAACATGTCAAAGCTATATGGGAGTCATAGTCACATCAGGGGACACACAGCCTGGAGCTGCAACACAAAGCTTTACAGTGTTGCAGCAGTGACATCTGTACTGTGAGGGCAGCTGTACCACAGCCATTCATACCGTATGGGGATTGGTATTGACTTCTTACACATGCTCAGACTTCATATGTACAAGTGTGCATCTACAGTATTCATATGGCATTCATATGGACAAGATAGTATATATGTAGTATCTAGTAGATAAGTACTTAAGGCTGCTGAGAGACATTGCCATTTATGAAATTATTAAAATGTCTGTATTTTTATTTTTTCTGCATATTTGCACAGTGAATGCACATATCTATTTCTGGAAAATCTTTATCAATATCTTTCAACCAACATATACTGTACAGTCAACACACAGTATGTTACTGTCATTATTAGCAGCAACTCCTGGGCAATAATTTAAAGGTACTAAATTCAAAATCCAGAGCATTAATATATCATCAAACTAGTATTGTCTGTGTCAAAAAAACATAGAGGTCTAATGTCTACCTGAGTCTATGATATCATAGCATTAATATATAATCAACTATTGTCTACTGTGTGTAAAGATATAGGGTAATGACTACCTGAGTCTATGATACTACAGCATTAATACACCATCAACTATTGTCAAATGTATGTAATGATATAGAGGAGTAATGATGAGCTGAGTCTATGATACCACAGCATTAACATATCATCAACAATAATAACTATTTATGTAAATATATAGATGAATAATGTCTACCTCAGCAGGCTTTCTCTGCTCAGGTAGACAATACTCTTATATACTGTTACATAGACAATAGTTGTTGATGATATATTAATATCATACATGATATATTATCGCTCTCTGTGTTATAATCAGATGTTCTCTGTGCTTTGTTGACATAACTGAGCCAACCGGGAGTGCTTCTAGTGCATGTTAGTCTGTTGAGCCCATGGATAAAGAAAGCTGGACTCAGTATTGGAGGCAGGCTCCTGTTCCTTCCAGAACAAGTTGCTCTGTGGTGAAAAAAAAAAAAAAAATGACCTCCAAATACAAAATTCCTCAGATCTTCTGCTGATATTGTGCATCCATGAGTCCAGCCATGGTTTGGGTCTCGTTTACATAAATGGAGGAAGGAAAATAACTCTGGATTTGACTATTAGAGCATTTTACAATTTTCAAAACCTAATGATTTAAATAAGGGCCATTAAAGTGTCCATACTGGGATGTTGATTTAACTTGACGTGGATGTTGTAATTCCACTAATTCCACTATGTAAAATTGTCCTCAAAGCCCGATGCTGTTCCCGTGGTCTTGGTTGTGCTCCACTGGCTAGCTCATGCCCGCCACCCTCCACAGCTCTCTTACGGCAGTTACAGCCAATAAAGCTGTCCTGATCTGTGGCCTTATCTTAACTTAAGTACATAACTTAAGTAGTCAGTGCAAGTGATGGAGATGATGAGCTATAATGATGCCAAGTGAGTCCCTAAAAAGTAATACTTTTTTCTGGTCAGAAGTATGGTTATAGTCTTTGTGAAAGAGAAGCTGTCTGCAGCCTTTGTTTTATGATGGCAAAGACTGGCTGCACACCCTGGTCAGACCAGGTTGCTACTTGATGGCGCATCATTTGCCAGTGCCTTAAAAGTACCAACATGGGACCAATAAGAGCATCTGGAAATGACACCAGGAAATGAATGTCCCTCCTTCAACAGCCTCGCAATGCATTGACCGTCTGTCAGAGCAGGCTATTCCGCGGCCATTTCTGCACTTGATGTGCTGAGACAGGGCATGCTAGCTTGTAGTTGAGATGATACTGAGTAGATAGGCATGCTGGTAGTTTATTTACTTCCAGCTTGGAAAGTATTGCTTTTTTTTGTCAGTCCTGTGAGACTTCAACACAGCCCCACGTGCAATTTCCACAGACTGTCATGCATATAAAGTAGAAAGTATTTCCATTAAGTGAATTCCAACTGTGTTATAGCTTTTGCTGAAGGCTTAGAAAACTTAATCCTGTATCCCAATAAGGATGGTTACACCTATCTTAAAATAATTCCATTCAAAGAATTAATCACTCGAAACATCAAAACAACATCATTTGTGCAATCGTTTAATTCGGCTTTTCACTATTCCACACACTAAACTAAGCTGTAAGCCTCAACTCACCTGTTTTCAAAGGAGTATTACAGTCTTCACAGACAGACATAAATAGCAAAAAAAAAAAAAAAAACCCAAAAACCATAAATGTAGAAATTCTACCACAACATGACTGAGCACCTCATTAGAGGCAGGAGGAAGGAATCTGGGTCATCCTGATCATAATATCTCACAGCTGGCAAGTCGTACTCCCATTCAAGTATAGACAGTCTGGGAGGTTTGCAAAGAGAAAAGCCATTACTATGCAATTACTAAGCAGTCTATTGGAATGGATTAGGCAGTTTATTCAACAAAATAAATATTTCTTGGCATTTATCATTTCATCTGGGGGCCCGAATTGTGAGCAGCGACTGGGATAATCTTGTTTTGCTGAATTGCAGCAGAACTACACAAGCAAGCAGGGGATTAGTAATTCCTGTTGGAGATTTTTATTTTTTATTTTTTTTAACCCCAGAGAAGACAGATAGTGGCTGGCACCTGGGGCCCGGGCTTGATTTCTGAACAGTAAACATTGATGTTTTCCTCGCCAGAAGAGCTGTAGTCTGTCTGGACAATATTTCATATTGATAATAGCATTTCAGGGCGCTTGAGTAAATGGAGTTGGATACTGCAGGTGACAGCGTGAGGTGACCTTATCAAACTGTGATAAACTGGAAATGGGAAACTGAAATCAAAATACCATCACGGAGAGGGAGGCAGGATTCATCTGCTGTTCTTTTCGGGGGCCAGTAAGACGGGGGAAAAAATGAATTGCCTTGTTCGAAAGAAGATTATATGACATGGTCCTTGCCAACTTGACAGTGCAGTGTATTCAGTCTATAGCTTGCGCTCACTGAGCCGTATTCATTCTCCATAATATGGTCAAACATCTCAGATACCTCTCACAGAAGTCGATCTTCAGCTGTGATCACGCAGTCTCGGCTAATCGAGCCGTAGTCACGGCGTCTAAGTAGTGGACTTGTTTGGGGGGGGGGGGGGGGGGGGGGGGATCATTATTATTCAGAGAAGTACCAAACAGCAATTTGGACCTAATTAGGTCTTAATGGCACCTGAACTCTCATATACACAAGCATGTTAAAAACACATGCGCGCTCACAAACACACACACACACACACACACACACACACAAATTGGCACAAAATGCTACGTTTCTTTCTGAGCCAATGCATGAATATGAGCATGAATAACTCAGTCCAGGTCTCTGGGCAACAACTAAGGTCAGGACAAACAGAGTCTTTGCAGAAGTGAGTGAATTATAAATTAGTGAGATGAATATCAACAGAAACTGACTCAGAACCACACATATGCACATGCACGCTAACACTTGCACATGATATATAGACTAATTTACATGAATGCTTTTCAATTGCTTTTGAATGGCCTATCAGCGAGTTTATGGTACATACCCTTCAGCAATGAAAAAACAGAAAACTCTTACCTAAAAAGAAGGATAGAGAAAATGTAATTAGTTAGGAGGAATGGCAAACAGAGTGCATGTAAACAGACTGTCAGCGCTGTCTTAAACTTCAAGGATATTATTATCATTAGGAAGTTGCAGCTACTTCAAGTGTACTGATGTAAGTCCCTGTCTGAGACAGCGCTATGCTGACTGATGGAGCGTCATGCCACACTGAGTCACATCACACAGAACTGACTCAGCCATGTTTCAAATCAACACCATATTTGCTTCATTTCTAAGCAGGCACTTAGCTCAGTTCACTCAATATTTGAATATCTGCTTTTTGTTGTTTGTTTTAATAATGTCTCTAGGATAAAACAAAGGTCATTTCAACATAAGATTGTCTTCTCCATTTTCACCCACAGCTTGCTGGTTTTAAACTGTGTTTTTTCTCTGGCCAGTTACAACACGCTGTCCCAGCAGATGTCAGTGTTACTCAAGCTATTTTAAAGGCTTCACTGACTTTACGGCTGAACAAACAGCTGCCAAAATCATTTTCATTACAAGAATAACTTGCAGTCACATGGACTAAAAAGTCAACGTATGTACACAGGTACTTGATGAGCAAACAGTGTAAAGATGCAAGAAGGAGGTGGAACAAGCAGCACAACTGCAGCACGAGAGAGGCATTCGCCTGTAGCACACTCAAGATTCCTATCTGTTTGGTAAGCCAATTATATGAGGTTTGATTGCTTATTTGTGCATGATTCTTATGATTTTATTTGTTTTTTTTCAAGAATGGAATTGTTATTAGTTGCTATCCATAATAAACACTGTAAAACATTATGAGGGGATTGTAAGTGTGAATAAAATGAAAAAAAGAAAATGTCAGCATGTGTAGCAACTCATAATGCAATAACTACACAACGTAATCTAATAAAAGCTCATAATGCAATGATCACCATATTATGCAATAAACCCATGAGCACATAATTAAATGATGAGAAAAAAAGTTGAATAATGTAATATATTCAGCACATGTAGTGCAATAATTAAAAAAAAAAAAAAAAAAAAAATGGGCCTCAGAGCAAGAGGGTCGCAGGTTCGAATCCGGCTTGGGGTTCTTCTGTGTGGAGTTTGCATTTTTGCATTTTCTCCACGTGTTAATGTGGGTTTTCTCTGGGTTCTCTGGCTTCCTCCCACAGTCCAAAGACATGCTGTTTAGGTTAATTGATGACTCTAAATTGCCCGTAGGTGGGAATTTGAGCGTGAATGGTCGTCTGTCTCTAGGTGTCCTGCGATGGACCGGTGACCTGTCCAAGGTGAACCCCGCCTTCGCCCAATGCCAGCTGGGATCGGCTCCATCTCCCCCACGACCCCTTACGGGATAAGCAGTTGAAGATGGATGGATGGAATACTATCATTTGCTGCGTTTACATGGACACAAATAATCAGAATAAAGGCCCAATCAGATTAAAAATTCTTCACGTCAAAACACATCAATTGGAAGATTCTAATCCGATAAGACCCAATCGGAAAGAAATTTCATTCTGAATGAGAGAGATGCCGATCGTTGTTCCGATTGGCGTCCATGTGCACACCCATTTGGATCATGTCTTCCTGGTTGGGTAAAAATTACCTCCACTGGGCATGTGCGCTACGTCAGCGTGACGCGTGACAGACAACACAGTGTTTGTTTACAACACAGGCGGAAGTACAGCTTCTTCTTCTACTATTTCCAGAAAATTAGACAACTCTGCACATGCCCAAAGGATTTATTTTGATTAAATGCTCGGTGCATGTATACATACGTCATGATTGGATCAATTTATTTAGCGTCCATGTAAACAGTGGATTTGGAATTTCCGATCAACCAAGGTTCAGATCAGATTGGAGAAATTTGGAAACGTGGCTACTGTCTTCTTAAAGCATAGAAACCCTTCTAGTTTTACGTGACACAAGAGGAGACCTTCATTTAAAGCAACTGGACTTTGTCTTGAAGGTCTAGTAGACATTTTCATCAATCGGTGCCAAATTGATGAAGCCTCTTGGTTGTGAGACTACAAGACCTCCAGTGACCTGGACAATTGAGATCCTCAATTGAGATGATGTTGTTTAATATATTGGGTGAAATAACTGTTCTCTAAATAATTATTCCAGTTGTTATAATATGTCATTTAATTAGTTTGGAGTGTGCATGTGATACAAGCACACAGAACTGTGTCAAAAACAGATATACCACAATACTGCCATGAAAAAAGATCCGCCATTACAACAGCTTTGCTTTTTCACACTAAACCACGGGCACGCTGGAATCACAGGAGCAAAAGAGGAGCAACGTTTGACAGAACAGCATCAGCGTCCAGTGTGTGTGTGCAGAACGACTTCTGTCTCCGTACCTTTCATACAGACCAGTGAGGCGGTGTAAAGGCTCAACAGTCCCACCTTGAACAAGTTGTGAAAAGGGCTACAAGGCACAAACCAGAATAAAAACACGGCGCCCCGTCTCTCTCCCTCTTTCTAAGCTATCCACTGTCATATCAATAAAGGCTTAATATATATATATATATATATATATAAAATAACATGTATTGCTCTATAATAAAACTTACATAAAACTGTATTAAGATGACACAAAAAATCCCAATGGTACTTAAACAGTTCATCAAAAATAATCTAGATAACACCTAAATCACAAAATATAAATACTAATATAATAATATCAATAATAATATATAATAATTAATTTCTTGGGCGATAGGCTACTTAATAAATACAAGGGGGACTCTTAATGTTTTGTCAGTTGGTAACTTTGAGCAAATATTAAAATATGTATTTTTTCTATGTATCAGTATCCTGACAGGACCTAAAGCAGGTACTGTGTTGTTTCCTAGCAGTGGCAATTATCTGCGTCAACTTTAAACCTGTTCTGATGAATTCATTTGAAGGATAAATTGTGAGCAAATATGATAAATAATATAAAACTATATAAAACTTTTTCTATATCTTGGCAGTAGTGCATGAGACAGATAATTATTGCTCAAAATTACCAACTAGAGATTTTCAAGTAAAACTTCACATAGTAGCACAGCATTGTTATTACATTATGCACTCATAGTTTTTGCTTTCCTGTTAGGTATCAAAATGTTATTTTTTACCCACATGGCATGTACAGTATTCATGAACTGACAAGATAAATAGTATGGGAGGACAAGACAAGCAAAAACTTTTCATGGCCATTGTCAAAAACATCAAACACATCAAACTTACCCATTTTATTTAATGAAACTTCACATTATTTTAAATTTATCTAGTTTCTTCATTCTGGTCAACAAATTAAATAATGGCCTAAGTGTCAGTACATCTGGAATCAGTTTAAAGGAATCAGTCATGATGACGTGCAGAACATAAAGCTACTGTACAGTAGAAGTGACACTGATGATGGTAAATGGTGAAGATAACAAATGAGGAACAGCCACACAATTACTAAGACAACAACTGTAATTAGAGGCAGGCTGCACAGGGGGTATATCACTGCAGTTATCATTCACCACAGTTATTAGAGGTGGACTAAAAGAGAGGATTTTACCTGCATGTACTTGTGTGTAATGAGGTCCACAAAGGCAGACAAGTATTGCCTTTCAGTCCACTGGCCTGCAGCAGCAAAACAGACGACTGTTTCCCTTCTGAGCTACGTGACATTTGTCTTTGACACATTTAACACAAGGATCAGTACAGAAGAAAGCTCTTCCAAACTGTGGCAACTGTCCTGAAGAGACTCCAGGGAGACTCTAAATGACTTCCAAACTGTGTTGTCTGGAAATAAATGGATGGATGATGTCGCAACAGCACAGACAAGGATACTGATGTAAAGGGTTATGCTTTATGGAGCACAACTGTGGGTATTAGCAACAGTTGACTCCAATATGACTTTCTGTGACAACCATAATCTTGGAAAGCAAAACTACAGTGGTTGAAGACAGCAGAGAGGGCAGATGTGATACCATAAGAAATGCAGTGACACATCCATTAACTAGTCTGTATTCAAAAGACTGCAGACTGGTACTATATTAATCATTGTTGATTATTAATAATGAACATAGTGTAACCACTGTAACTTATTGTAACTGTGACTTTTGTTGCCTGGTCAACAAACATAGAAACAATCCACTCTGGAACAGAGCTGACGTCATAGCCGCAATATACATGCTGAGGAAAGGCTCGTCAACCAATAGGAATCCACAATACATGTACAAAACTAAATATGATCTAAATATTGCAAAGAAGAAGAAGAAGAAGACATACTTTATTGATCCCTGAGGGGAAATTCAATTGAATAAATCCTGCTTGGTACTCAGGACTATATGACTTATATATGACTCTATTTTCAACGGAGCCAGTACTCACTTTGAGAAAAACATGGACATGAATATTCCAAAATGAAATAATCAAAACTGCCTTAAAGGAATACTTCATCCCCAATGTGATCATTTGTATATCAATTACTCACCCTGTGTTACTTTGAATTTGTGAGGAAAACTTTGTCTTGCATACCTCCTAAAAATATATATCTGAACATCCATTTACAAGCTCACAGTATAATAACACTGCTGCATAAGTGGTACTCACACAGACGAGTAATGCATCTTAGCAAGGGTGAGACTGTTTATGCAAAAGTGTTTTAGAAATTAAGAATTAACTTGAATGCATGTGTTTTTATTGAGCATATGACTGGATAAATGAGACTTGGATTACATTGCACGAGATGTGTGACAGTTATTGATTATCAAACTGGTATTGTTTTGAGAAGCAGTCTGATAAAAGAGGTTTGAGGGTTTATGGGTTTGAAACTGACAGTTGGCCAGGACATATACAATATGTTTCTATCACATTTTCATTGTTATCTTCAAGCTTTTGGCTTGGACACAACTAAAGGATGCTGAACCCAGAAAGATGACTACTTCTATCTCTGGACTTACAACAAAGTGATGCCTGATATAGTTTTCGGGCCTGGGCCCGCATGCAAAGGCTGTACTGAAAAGTATACGGTATTATTTCTAAAAAATGAATTGCATTATTGAGGGTCGAGGGATGCTCGATGCTAATTAAAGTTTGCACACATATCAGCAGTGGTGAAATTTTACATGTGATGTGGGTCTTGTACATGGTTGTGGCAAAATGGCTCGATAGTGCCCCATATTTAGTAACCCTGGGGTGTGTTTCATCTGGAGCTATGAAATTTAGTAGGTATACTGTACGTGATATGGGGAGACATTAAAAATGTGTGTACTTAAACAAATTCCTCCTAGAGATTTAATCAGATTGACTTCAAATTTGATCAGAACAATCTTAAGACTTTTAAAATGAAAAGTTATTAATCATCTGCATTTTCATCGAACACCCTTACCATTATGTGGTGTTCATTTTGTGTGATTTGCCATGAAACAAAACAGCAAGTTGTTTTAACTCCAATGTACATTGACATAATTAGGGTCCAGGCTTGAGGACATTTACATGTCATTATTAAGCCATATTCATAGTGTTTCCTATTGGGGTACCCAGATCCACCTCAAATGTGATCAGAAAAGACTCGAGACCTTGATGATGCTTTATTGCGAATATTGTGAGTTTTCAGTTTACGGTATTGTCTTGATGGGTTATCTGCCATGAAACGGGTAGCTGCTGTTAGATGGGCTTGGGGGTGCTCCAAGACTCATAAAACTTTGTACAGATGTCAGAAGTGGTGAAAATAGATCATAGATCTGAGATGGGTCTTTGGTTTGGCATGGCATATTTCCTCAATAATGCCCCGTAACAGTTTTCAAATTCAAACACCCCACCTTTACATTTTATATAGACAAATTCAATTTGGTAGACAGATGGATCATGTGGAGGTGCACAAAAACAGATCAGCCATTTTTTTTTTTTTTTTTTTTTGCCCTTGAAGGGTAACAGTGTACTTTAACAAACTCCTCCTACAAATTTAATCAGTTAATGGTCAGTACAATAAAGACCTTTACAATCAAAAGTTATCAACATCTTGAGTCTTCTTGGAATGCTCTTGACATGGCAGCCATTTTGCATGATTTGCCATGAAAAAGCAAGTTGTTGTCCCTCGAATGTACGTTATCCAACCTGCCCCAAATTTCTAATGCTTCATAACAGTATAGTAGTAGTAGTAGTAGTAGTAGTAGTAGTATAGTAATATTGACGTTTAGTTATAGCACCTAATGGGAACAGGAACAGGATTGAGTACACATTGCACAATCTACCCCAAAAAAAGAGAGTTTTTTTTTTTTTTTGTGTGACAGTGACAGTTTTGCCCCGCACCCTACACTTTAGACCATCCCCCTTTCGTAACTTGTGAACCAAATATTCTTAATGCTAAATTACTTCCATATCAAACTGTTTTCCAAACCTACAAAAATATCCCACTTACTATTTTTAGTTTTAGTGGAATAATAGTTTGGTCTAAATAACCAAACTGTGCTGATTAACAAACTAATTGTGCTTTCAGTATGTTCTTCAAATATTTAAACTCCATCTAAGACACCAGGTAATCACTGCGATATGTGATCATTTGCAAAGTGACTGATACCAGATGATTCTGCACGCTTCATCTGATAGCCTCTCAGTGACAAATCGCCCACGCTCTTTTTCCACAAGAAAAGGGTTAGGGTTAGGAAAGGAAGTGTTTGATATGTGCTTCAAAACTGCCACCATGGTGGCAGACATAACAGAGAAGTGATGGTGATAATAGAAAGTAATGGTTGTGCAGGTCTGTGGAAAAACAGCACGTCAGGCAGGAGTCACTTCATGACATCTTTAGCTCCTCTTATATTCAGTATACTTTACAAATAAAACACTACCAATATCTGAAATGTTCTTCTAATTATTTTTAAACATATTTCCCACCCCCTTCTGAGAGAGTAATTTATGTATTACTTTTATTTGTCGTCAAATAACTGTAAAATTTAAGTCACTTTATATATCACTAATGTTTCCAGCAAAGATCTGACAAAGAGCCACAGAAGACACTTGACACCTGCTGAAGAGGAACTGATCCTCCTATGTTAGTGATGGTGGCAGTGTGAAACGCTGCGTCTCTCCAATCCCACAAAGTTTAAAAAGAAAAGAAATGATGCTTTGACTTATCTCCTCTGCCTTACATCTTAACCTGTGTTGGTGGATGAACTTACATTCAGGTGCAACAAACAAACAATTGGCTGCACCCTTCCCCCCAATAGCTGAGACGAGCCCAGACTGAACAATATAGTAGGATAATTATGCGACAGATGACAGAGCTATGCTGTAATCTCGACAAAAACAAGCGACAGATTGGATCAGGTTGAGCACCGTGTCAGAGATACATGATACTGAAATTCTGAATACCTGGAAAAAAAAGACCTGCAATAACAATGTGCATATACTTAGCATACCAGAGAAAAGTGAAGGCAACAATCTGCCAGCCTTCCCCAAAAACATGGGGCTTAAAATCCCTGGAGATTTTAACATCATTAGAGCACATTGTGTGTACATAGAAGGCAAAGATCATATTAGACCAATAAGCGTTGCCTTTCTGAACTTTGAAACAAAGAAGCAAAAACTACATGTCGCCAGGGGGAAGAAGGGATTAACCTATAATGCTTTGCATGTCTGTGTTCTTTGATCTCGACTTCACCTTCAAAGTGAAACAACAGAGAGCCATGTACAGACCCATGAGCAGGGCTGCTGCTAGTCATTTGGGTGCCCCAGGCATAATTGGTTTGTGGTGCAAATATGTGTTTCTTTGTATTGCCTAGTGGTCTAATATGCCAAATGCAGTTGTGCTTCATCTTCGGTTAAATAATTCATCATAAAGTCCCAATTACAGTCACCGGAAAAAAAAAAAAAAAAAAAAGAGTCCACAGTTCAATAAAAAAGAACACAACTTTTCAGGGATTTAGCAAAAACCCAGCAAACCCAGCTGTTTTCGAAACCACCTACTACATACTACTGAGGAATAGTATGCAGTATGTACCATATATGGCATACAGCGTTCCTCTAGAATGTAATATGGAACGGAAATCAATTTGTTTTGTAGTATGCAAGGCCATGTTTTGCTGGTTTCTGGTTTTGGAAAACAGAAATAAACATGAACGTGACCATTCCAGCACTTTGCATTGTGAGATACAGTAGGCAAGGTAGACTGGTCCAATGCATACTGTAGATTTTCTCCAGATCAGGTATTTCTGTTATACTGGGGACTTTGCTGGTTTGCATACTGCATACTACATACTACATTTGGCCAAATCAGTATGTACTACTAGTATAGTATATAGTAGAGGTAAGATCTTTAGCCCGAGCCCGAGCCCAAAATGTCAATTACTACGTTCGGGTTGGGCCGGGCCAGGCTGGGCTTCTCTCTCACTAACTTTTTTTAATAAATATATATTTATATATTATGTATACTAAAAACGATCCTGGGCGCCTCCCTAGGGAGGTGTTCCAGGTACGACCAGCTGGGAGGAGACCCCGGGAAAGACCCAGGACTAGATGGAGAGATTATATCTCCACACTGGCCTGGGAACACCTAGGGATCCCCCAGTCAGAGCTGGTTAATGTGGCCCAGGAAAGGGAAGTTTGGGGTCCCCTGCTGGAGCTGTTGCCCCCGCGACCCGACGCCGGATAAGCGGTTGAAGATGAAGATGAAGAGACTAAAACGATGTATGGATATTAAACTAAGGAATACTTGTTATAAAATAAATAATTTGGATAAAACAGAGAAGGCGCTGTATGGTAAGATATAAATGTTTGTTGAATATGCATCTTACAGTCTTGTTTAACTGGGAGAATTTGTTACAAAAGACAGGCTTTAATTTGTTATCATTATGCACAGGCATCGTCACAAATGTGATCACACAAATCGCAACCAGTCCCTTTTCCCGGAGCAGAGCTCTGTCCGGGTCTGACTGACGCATCCCCCCCACCTTTCCTCCTCCTCCTGAGTCCTCACAAATGAAATATAAAATTTCGGGTTTGTTTCGGGCTCGGGCCTGCAAATTAAGTTAATTGATCGGGCTCGGGCCGGGTCGGGCTTTAATACCCGCGGGCCTGGGTCGGGTCGGGCTGGATTTTTTAGGCCCGATCTTACCTCTAGTATATAGTATAGTTTTGAACAACATCTCACTGTTGCATGGCACTGTTGTGTTTGTGTGCCAAACTCAAAATGTTTACCTGCCAGTGCGGCGGACAGCCTTCAGAGAGTTACTTGCCAAATGGAAAATCTACCTGGCACTTGACGAGTGTAAATTTTGTACCCTGATTATGATTTATAAAATTTGGGCCATAAAAGACCACATTTGGTTCCTCTGGCACATTGTAATGCCACTTTTCCATCACATACATTGATCTTAATTATTGCATACTTTAATGAGTTCTCTGTCTGATCATTAGTCCTCGACTTTTGGCTTAAAGCTATGCAACATCTTTTGGGATCATCTGGCTAGTTAAACAATTATTTTATTATTTACACATATAACAGCATTCGTCTGAACATTTAATTCTTCTGGAAATGTTTGCCTTAAAAGAGCAGGTTCTGAAAACTTTTAAATAACATTTCATTCATTTTATATGTTCACAAAACAGTTATGGTAAACAGTTTATCTAATTATGTTACAAAAAGGATATGAGCATTGTGTCATAAATTACACTACTTTCATTGTCATCCCCCCCCCCCCCCCCCTCCCCTCCTCATGCTCTCCACACTTTTTTTTTGTGTTCATATGGCTTATGTGGGGCAAATACGCTGGTGCTGCGCCGTCATGAATTTCCCAGAGTAGCTGATATGGAGAGGGCAGAGAAGAGTACCGGCAGCTTGAGAATCTCTGTTATGCAAGAAAAACTCACTCGGTACTGCGTAGCAGTGAGTAGCGGCCTACTTCGAGCACTGGCAGCCTCATTCATAGCCTATAGGACATGTAGGGGTGAAACTGATGCAGGCAGATCTCAGTCATCATCAGCCTTGAGTCAATTTCAAGAAAAACAACAGGTTGATCTACCCGTTTTATGGACTGGTTAGATAAAAAATAAAAATAAAAAATAGAAAGACAGTTGCGGCAGCCCAAAAGGTATATTGGCCCACCGGGAAAGTGCCTGGTATGCCAGATGGCCAGTCCAGCTCTGTTTATGTCTGTGAAGTCTCATCTTTGCTGAAAACCTTCAATTTGGTCTGGGCCAAGATGTGTGATTTGATATCCTCAGCCTGAGTTGTTCTCATGAGGGATATCAAATCACATGTCTTGGCCCCAGGAAGGTTTTCAGTAAAGACGAGACCTCACAGACATAAGGAAGTCCACAAGCTGTGGCAAAGTGTCCCTGTACCAGCACACGTCAAGAGACATTGATCACAGAACGAGACACCATCGTTGGTAGCGTTGGTAAGCAGATAATAAACTACGGATCAGTCAGAATATCATTGAACTGGTACTGGAGGCAGAAAAACAACTGCACAGGCAGAGGGGGTATTACATTTCAGAAAAAGTTTGTTATTATTCTATTTTTCTTCATAATCCTTAGTTTCAACTCATTTTCGACAGTTCTTATCTCCTCTACTTAAAACTGCAGTGTGTAGAAATGGAGCAATATGATTTTAAAAAGTTATTTTTATAAAATGATCACTGTATCCTGACAGTAGTGCATGAGACAGGTAATCCTCCAGTGCTCCCAATAGCATCTGCAGGATTTCACAGACCAGGAAAACAACCAGTCAGAGCTGATCTGGAGTCTGCCATCCAGCTTCCATCCATCCTGTCGATCACTAGCGAACTCCGACCAAACAGTCAAATTTTTGATCAAATATGAACCAATATTCTGTTTCTATTTTGCTGTAAAATGAGAAAATTTGTGACCCGGAAGCCATGTTGAGAACAGTTGAGGAGGTACCAAGCACCGCCCACTACCTGGAGGACAGCCAATAGGAACGCTCCCTAGAATTGTTCGGTCTGAACTGACCTGTGATTGGTCAAAGTTTCCATTATAGGCTAAGCCTGAAAACAGAGCCATGAGGAGGTGTAGAAGTCTGGTTTTCTCTCAGACCACTTGAATTACACTGAAAGGCTATTATGGATTTTTTGCCCAATAATGCCAAAAACGTGTTGCCTTCTGAGGCTTTGCCTGATTGATTCCATGATTGCATGATGATTATGCTCATTTTCACCACCAGATATGTAGTTAAAGTAAATGGGAAGAGGATGAGACAGCATGCTACTGCCATAATAAATTAATTCAATGGCTAAGGCATATATTATTGTCTTTGTGTTTTAGGTGTACTTCAGTAAGTGCATTGTGTTTTTGAAATTGTTTGTTTGGCTTCAAGTATGAAAAGAAGGTAAATCCTTTTCTTAAGTGTCTTCCTAGTTTGAGCTGAAGAGATCAATATGTGCTAAAAACAGAATGTGGTGGGGATATACCATATACATACCGTATATTCAGTCATGGCCTCAGTAAAAGTAGAGGTGAACATACTGATGATGGTGGATGGTGGGTTAGTTAGAGGTAACAGTAAATAACCTGCACATGAATTCAATTAATATATACAGTATGTGCCAAATGAAGACAATTGAAACTTTTTTGAGGAAAACCAACAAGTTCATAATAACCAAAATATTACAGTCAGAGATTTCAGTGTAGTCCTAAATATAAACAAAGCCTGTGCATGAGCTCAATACTTCAACAACTACCCATTGGATACTCATATAGGCATGCATGGCATAGAGGGCAATAAGCTAGTCATATTTATTACTTTCTTATCTTCTTTTCTCGTAGTAGTAGTATTGGTAGCCGTCTGTTCATGCTATATTGACACTTTTCACTGATACCATATTTATTAGGAAAAAAATAAATAAAGAAATAAAGAAAATTCATCCCACACAATGCCTGGGAGGCATTTAAGTGTGTTTTTTAGAGGATACACCATTAAGATGTGGTCATGGAAACAAAAACTATTTTTGATAAAGGAGAGTTTAAAAAAATACATGCATAGAAACAAATATATTAAAAAAATAAAAAAATATATATGTGTAACTAGACAACTTTTTTTTAAATGGTATTATTAAGAAATTTCTTGCTATATGGATGAAAAAGGGGAGAACTGCACTGCTCATTTATTTTAAGGAATAAATAAGACATATTTTAATTATCCCTTCACACAAGGAATATTATCAGACATGCAGAAAGAGGGTTTTTATCACATTGGTCCTCAAGTAAGATCCAAAGAGTTATTACAAAGATCCCATCTATGAGACACTGGGGGCCCTGCCCTGACATTGCTCTGCTGTGATGCCCTAGATGCTCTCTAAATGTATTGCATTGAAAATAAAAATACTTACTGATGATAAATTATGATGAAACATGCTTCATAAAAGAACACTTTATAAATGATAATCATCTTCTTGATACAACAGACTTTTGTGAAAATAAGCAAAAATCTGCCCTTTTTACTTCTGAGGTTGTAAAGACATGGAGATGGGATTTCATTACTAAATCTCTTCAGTTGTTTCATTTTGAGGAAACCCTTATTAAATGGGTGAAGATCATGCATAACTAACAGTGTGTGTTCATGAGTTTTATGCTGAAATGTAGAAACAAGAGCATTTAAATAAAATGTTGATAGCAGTTCTATGCTTACATTAGTGATTCCTGTTATAGATGGCAGGAAGTCTTTGTTTTGAGGGTTGACTGATTCCAACATTAGATGAGGCGTTCTGTAAAGATGCATATCAATTTGTTTATTGTACTTTCTATCCAGCTGCTGTAAACAGATTCACAGGCCACTGAAGGTGAAATTGAAGCAGCGATGGGTGTCCACATTAGGCATTCATCTGCAAGGACTGGGCTCTATTAAATATCATTCATATATTTTTGTTTTCTTATTGTTTAAAGATGTTGTACTTTGGCTAACTATTGAAGAAATTAGTATAATGCACTTTACACTGAATGCTGTCTTTTGTTGAATAGTATTAGGCCATGTATTGATAACAATATTCATAGTATTGTTGATAGATTTATCCAGCCCCATATTTGTATCCTCTCTAAACTTTGTGTTTAGCATTTGAGCCACATCCTATTTTATTATAGGTTAAAAGCAGCATAAACTTCTGAATTACATGAGACTTTATCAGGCTTATTTTATTACACCACTGTAAATCAAGTATTCAACAGATTGAGAAATCTACATACAGCATAACAGCTGAGCTTGTTACAGGTGTTGTGGCCATGTCAATATCCAATTTTATGTAAATGAAAGTGGAAACTGCAAACTAGGGCAAACTACAAGGTGTCTGTGACCTGTGTAGCTTCCCTGAAGTGTGAAGTGCATGAGTGTATATTAAATAAGTTCAATTATTTCAATGGCTCATTGACAACAACAGTCCACATCATATGACTTCCAGGACCAACATTGATTTAGACATCTGCAACCTTGAAATGTTTGCTGGGTGTCATTATTAAATAACACATGGGTCTCAAAACAATGATATGATGTTTACATGTATGCATGGTGATGATTATGCAGCTAAGATGCTATTGTGTTTCACCTGCAGTCTAATAAGTGAGAAATAGAAAAAGCAATCTGGAATCACCTTGGTATTATGATGTCTGTCGCGTAGACTGAGTTGTAAAGCTACATGTTGTAGCCTAATCAGCTCATCAAAGACTCCAGAGCAGAATACACCTTTTTCATAGTAGCTTAGATATGTTGTCATAGCAGGAAAAGTGAGCCAGCATGCACAATACCAAGCCACTGGAACGAGCTCACCTTACTACCTTAATGAAGTAATAAAGCAATACCAAAGTTCTCACTTCATAGCATTCAGAAGGAATGATAAAGAATATAATATAAAGGGTAAAACCTGCGTTCAGCCATCTTTTTTCATCAAACATTAAAATATTGCAAAAAGCAAAACTAAATCTTCCCACCTAACAGCTGTTTCTGTGAGACACTGATTAGAGGCATGGTTTCAACCCAAGTAAAATTAAGCAAGCCAGCAATCTATGTGCACTCTACAATGTAAATTTCCAGAGATGTCTCTGCCTCTGTGGTGAGAAGCAGCAATCGGAAATAAGCAAAAGTCTATACAGCAATTATTGCTGATTGCTGATGGACTCTTGATTTGCCTTGTAATTAGGCAAGCAGAGAGCACCACTTGTTATTGTGAATATTTACTGAAAGCTGATACTCAGATTAAGTCCCAATGCTTCAATATCTGCTACTGATTTGACAATTTAATTAAAGGTGGTGAAAAAAAGGATCCAGCATTGAACAATTTACAGCATCCCTGTTATAGAAAGTGTTTTTATCCTGACAGGTCAACAATGATTTTCGTTTAACAAGAGTGGGGTCACTTTTACCCGGGCTGCACAGTTAGCACTGTCACCTCACAGCAAGAGGGTCACAGGTTTGAATCTGGCTTGGGGCTCTCTGTGTGGAGTTTGCATGTTCCCCCATATTAGTATGGGTTTTCTCCGGCTTCCTCCCACAGTCCAAAGACATGCAGGTTAATTAATGACTTTGCCCACAGATTGCCCATAGGTGTAAATATGACAGTGAGTGACCGTCTGTCTCTATGTGCCCTGTGATGGACTGGCAACCTGTCCAGGATGTACCCTGCTGTCGCCCAACGCCAGCTGGGATTGGGTCTAGCTTCTAGTTACAGATGGATGGATGGGTCGTTTTTACCCCCCTGGTGTTTTCAAATGTGTGAAAAAGAAAACCCTTACATCTCTCAGTTCATGATTTTTTTTTTTAATGGGTCTATTAATCATCTAGTGAATTAAGGAGGAGTTTAGGATAAAAAGAAAAAAAAATGCATATATATTATAATTATGTCTTGAACTACCAAGGGGCCATTTTTACCCCTCATAGAAACAGCTGTGTACATCTGCACCATGTCTGGTTGCCCAGCAGAGAGTGAAGGATGTGGGATGCCTTTCTCTATCACTAATGAGTTAGTGATCAAATTTGCATACATAACGTTACGAAATTATACATATTTCAGTCTGGTCAGACACTTGAAGACCTCTAAACAAATCAGTATGAATCTGAGTAATTTATGCATGTAATGACATCTCCTTGTACAAAAACAGTCCCGCAGCCTCTCCTGATTCATTCCTGCCTTCAGATACTGCAGATGCTGTTAGCTCCACAAAAACACTGTCATTGGAGCTGGTACAATCCATAATGGGCTCCCTCAAAGCTGATATCTTCAGTATAATAGACTCTCTGCCTACCAACCGCAGATCAGAGTTATCATCAGTCAAAGACAAGCTTAAAACATTTATCAAGACAATACAAAATAAACTCAACTCACATGGAACAGTCTTATCAGAGTTGGAGCGTAGTGCTACGGATCACAGCACTCACATTTGTGACCTAGAGGCTAGCGCCGGCCCTTTGACAACTAGGGTGATACCTGCACAACAGATGCAAGGACCTGGACAGCAGAATGTGGAGGAACAACATTCACCTTCTGGGAGTACCAGAGGAAGTGGAGGGCTCTCAACTGGCAGAATTCAAGACCCCGGGCCTGGAGGACCACTGATAGACCGGACCCAGCACACCCTAGTCAATCTCAAAGCGGAGAACCTCTATGATTGTTTGTCATCAGGGTGCATTTATTCCACGTCTTCAACGATGCATTGAAAAGGTGTGAAATACGACTTCATTTACCCTGCTGTTATTAGACTGATTCTACCGGACACCGACTTCAGAAAAACAAATGTGAAAAAGGTTGTTTTGCAGCAGGGTGTGGGACACATTGTTGGTTAGCTGGTCTTACTGGCAGGCTAGTTAGCTGGCTGCCTGGTAGGCTGGTTGGCTGACAAAGCTAACCTTTAACTAATATCTGAATGCTGTTTTTCCTTTTTTTTTTCCTTTTTTATCCAATTCACTTAAAGGCTAAGACGTATTGTATGTGTATGTATGCATATGTACAGTATATATTTATATGGTATATACATATACATACAGTCTGTCTTTATTCCACTTGCATAATTACTTTTTATCTCTATAACTTTTATTCTATTTTGATCCAAGTTGCCTCTATTGTCAATATTTGACTGTTGCGGTTTCATCAATTGTGCAACTGGTGTCAATCCAGCTGGAGGGAATGATTTTAATTTTCTTACCTGGAACTGCAGAGGCATCAATAACCTATTCAAACACAGTAAGGTTGGAGGCTCACATCATTTTTCTCCAAGAAACTCATCTCAACAACAGTCAGGTCTTAGGTGCAGATGGGTGGGTCAGGTGTCCCACTCATTTCAGAGCAAAGCAAGACAGGCTGCTATTCTCCTCCATGGATCAGCATCTTTTACATGTTCTATCTTCATCAATCCAGACGGCACATACTGTACATAATTTTAGGTGGTAGACTGTAGTTTTTGAATTAAGACAATCGTGATTTCTTTTCTCTCTTTTTAGTTTTTAGTTTCTCTTGTCTTGTTTTCTCTACTCTGCCTCATATGTCCTCCCATATGTTGATTTTAGGCAGTGACTTTCATTGTTGTTTAGACACACATTTGGATTGATCCTCGTGGAGAATTTTTAATCCATCCCATGCATAACTCTTTTTTTGGCAGCTCATCACACACATGCATAAACTACTTACTCACAGATGACATATTTCTCATTTCTATATCTGTATGTTCATACAAGCTGACCACAGCCCTGTAACTATGGAAGTAGTCTTTCAAACTGCAGATAACCTGTGACTGCTTTGGGGGCTAAATGCTCAACTGCTCAGTGATGAAAACAATTTCAGTTTTGTTTCAGGTCAGATTGACTTTTACAAATAATACCAAAACATCTCTGCAGTTTCTCTTGGGAAAGCTTATATCAGGGGTGAAATTATCTCTTATGCTGTACATGAGTAAACACTCTTAAAAGGAGCATTTATTTTGCAAACAGAATTTGACATGTTATTAACAGACCAGGTAACTGAACTGATGTCAAATCTAGGAGCATTTCCTTCAATCAAGGAGATAAAGCCTGTAAATTACTGGCTCACTAGATACATCAACTGTCATTGTCACATCAGATTCAAACATTTGTACATCATCTGGGATATGGATGGAGTTTTTACTGTTTTTTTTTTTTTTTTTCTGAAAATGAAGCAGCTGTATCAGACTTCAATGATTTCTTCCACTTCCTTGCAGTGCCCTTAGTCAGCCATGATTTGGTTAAAAAAATAGAGCAACTGATCACTGTCAAAGATTTGTTTAATGCTGCCAAATCCATTCAAATCCAGTCTGGCAGAAGGCCAGGGCCTGATGGCTGCAGACAGAGTTGTATAAAAAGCTTTTCCTCAAAAATCCCTGTTCTGTTGTAAATGTACAATGAGGTATTTGTAAATGGTACTCTCCTACAGACTTCTACCAATATTTGTTTCTTTCTTAAGAAAAACAAATACCCTGCATCAGATCGTCTAATTAGCCTGGTAAATGTTGACTTTAACATTCTAACCAAACTTTTGGCAACATGTCTGGAAATAGTCCTCCTGCCCATTATCTCTCCTGATCAAACAGGATTTGTTCAAAGTAGACACCCATTCTGTAATCTCCGGTGGTTATTTAATGTTATATACAATCCCTCTGACTGCCCATTGCTCCAACAACCCGTTATTCCAAAAACAATCGCCCATTGTCCCGAAGCACCATTGTTCCTAAAATACACACTCTCCGTACACTGGCGTCTTAATGCACAGGCTTATCTGGGCTCAAGCCCCCAGGCCTGACCACGTAAAAGGGCCCACAATGCTCTGAGCAATCACAGGGAGAAACGGTACTGAACACACAACGGGATGCTTAGAAAGGCGGCAGTGCTATTTTACTCACTGACTGCCTGACTGATGTGAAGGGATCCAAGTAATGGGCTTTCCAAACGTCCATAGCCAGAGGACCTTAAGTGATACTAAGGATATTATATTATCTAGTAATACTGAGTATAGCACACTAAAATTGCTTGAAATGTTATTTACTGTCTGGCCCCTCTTGATTCAGCACCATGGACTGAGCCAGCAGTCATATTTACAATTCATTCTGATGTAGTTGAGATAAACTGAATAATAAGGAAATATATCCTAAACTAGAATGGACCTCACTCACCTCTGCCAAGGTGCCAGAGTACGATTGCCCCCCTCTCATTTCAGCTTGTGCAATCATCTCAGCTGTACATAGCAGAGCATCGTAAAACACTTAATTCAAAGAGGACAGAAACGCTGTTTTTATATTGTTGGGAAAATAACAGAGGCGATATCTTGTATTTAAATGCAAACATCACTGTTGCTTTCTGTCCCTGTAAGCCAGAGCACATCATGTACAGTAGGAGTTATACTGTATGCCTGATAGATTGACATCTCATTTGACCAAACAGGCCTATCTTTAAAATACAGGACATGACAGTACAGCTGTTTCTGTGTTGTCAGGAGGCTGACACAATGTCTGAACATCAAATTGGGTCAGAGAAAATCGGTTGATTCCTGCCATCAAAGGTACTAACATGTTTGCTAGAAGCCATTTTTCCAGGGCTGAATGTGTGGAGATCCAGCAGGCATTCCAGTTGGAGAAATAGAAGAAATGAGCCGTTGAAATGGAGCTTTTATAGGCTACTTCTGCCGATCTGCTTGGAGAAGTCTGAGAGGGGATATTTGTTAGCTTTAGGAAGATCTCTGTGACTTTCCTGACAGAGGCCGACAAGAGAATTGTTCATGTAAGGATTTACTTTGAAAAATCGATGCTCAAGAGGTGTGCAACCTCCTGTCAATATGATCAAAAGCACTGGATTGAAAGATATAAACTGAGTTAGACAGGAAAAGGCAATGCCACGTCTCACAAACTGAAAACTGTGTGGCATTTTACTGAGAGAGGTTTACAATTATTGTTCTCCCTGTTTATATCACTGAGGATGGGCTGAATAACAGAAACACCTCTCTGAATATTATAAATGTGGCTGCTTAAGAGCTGTTGCTCTGCTTCTGACACGTTTCCTTTGTACATTGAAAGTGCAGCCGGTCGCTGTGCACATTTTGCCATTAGAGACATCCCGATCTGGAAAAATCACAAATGTAGTTTTAAAACCAACCAAACTAAGTGGTTTTGTTGCCTAACCCTAAAGTGATGCCAAGGGTAACTATAGTGGTTTTGATACCAAAAGTAAAGTAATGCCAAGGGGCATGACAAAGCAGCAGTATGTGACAAGCAGGGATGAAAATATGTTGGAAAATTAGACTGCAAATGCAAAAAGATAACTCAGATCAGAGTCAAAAAAAAAAACTTGAACAAGGCATCCCTTATCACAGTGCTTGAGGTATTTTACTGTGTGTACCGTCTGCCACTACTGTTACATTTTTAAAGTACAAGTCAATAGTATCTGTGGAGCCTCTCTAGTCAAAAATGGAAATGAAATGTTTAACCAAATTAAGCAGGTTTACTCAAGGGATTTCCATTCTAATGAACAATTAAATAACAAACATGACGAATGTCAGCATTTAAAAGATTCAGTTTAATTTTTCATGGCAAGAGTGCCGCCATGTTGCAGTACTATAGCCAGTGATGTCACAACATTGGTTGGCTCGGCTGAGTTGGACAGATTGCACTAGGGAGTTATGTTTTAATTACAAATCTTATGATTTCTTGTTTATGCTGGTCATTTAATCAGTTATCTGATGTTTGGGGCGTTTGCTGAATCTGACGTTGCACATTCGTATGAGTCCATGGTACGAAAGTAAACGAGAGGACCATGAGGCCCAGTGAGTACAAAATCAATAGAGCTCTAAAAACAGCTTCACTGCACTTGGATCTCTAACAGATTCCTGCACTAATACTAAAATCAGACATTATATACTAATATATGATGTCATATATGATAAGCAGTATGCTCATCAAATAGAGGTTTTTCTTGTCATGTACATATACCAGCTGTCCTCTGCAGCTTTCCTTGCTTATTTGGATGTTTTTTTTTTTTTTTCAAGAGGAAAGGATAAGAAGAAAATTGCCTAGATGTAAAATAAGTAAGTAAGTAAGTAAATTACAATACACTGACAGTAAATCTTTGGCTAATGGAACAAATCCAATAATGAAAAAAAAAAAAAATCAAAAGACCAGCCAATAGTCATGAAAGCAAAGTGAGATAAAAGCATGTATGCTGATTATTAAACAGGCGTTTCATTAGATTAGAACATACACCCATTTTGAGGTATTTCATTTCCACAGCTTGATGTACCGTATATACACATTTTTGAATACTGTGCATTCTGATTACACTCAACACACTTTTCTGTTTTTCCTTATTTGCTTCAAGCTGTTATTTCCTGTCACCCCCTTGCCAGAATTATATTGATAAAATAGCAGAACTGCAACAACTGCTGCTCCACAATCACTTTGAATTATTAGTACCACCGGTGGGTGAACTGGTGGTCAAGGGCTGTCACCTGCAAATTCCTCCCATAATTGACATCCCATTCTTTCTTGGGGCAGTAAAAGGCACTTTAACCAAACCTGCTGAACTGAAAAGGAAGATAATTGAAAGCACAACCTCAACTCAAGCCTATTCTCTCCATCTCCTATTTGGGGGGGATTTGCTGTATGTAAATTAATATTCTGACGAAGAAGCCATTTTCAATTACGGAGAGGGGTTTCTTCTGTAACTGAGTTCAGCTAAATTTAATAAAGCTAATGCCTCAAGTCCAAAATGATGCAGATTGAATATTTGGTCACAGAGCTGTTTCTGACTCCATGAGACATGGTTTCTATTCCTTACGAATGTATGGTATCTAGTAAACAGTGCGTAACCAAACATTTCTGTTCAATTATGTATGCACTGAAAAAAATGCTGTGGCTCACATTGCTGCATTGATGACTGTTTGTTGACTGGGACTCAATGTGTCCCTTGTGTCAAAGAAAATGAAGAGCTCATTAAATGTCAGCCATTTAAAGACAATATTTACTATTAGCAGTTAGTAGTAATAGTTACTCCTCTCAGAATTATTTCCACTGGTGCCTGCATAAAGTCACTATATGTAGAGATATATAGTAAACACTTTCTTCTCTCCAGAAGAGCAATTTGAGCTGCTGTTCTTATAGATGCAATTTTGAAATTCTGGTGTTACAACAGTGATTTAGTAATGCGAAAGTCATAGTATAGCAGTCGTTTCATACTGTTCATGTTCAGTGAATCCATTACATGTCACTGTGCTGACATTCAGTGACCTGACACGCATATGAAGAAGCGGAAAAGCACCAGAAAAATAAACTGTCCAAACATGTTAGCACACTGAAGCGAGACTGGACTCCTCAGTGTTTCAGAAGCTCTCCGCTCTGCTCAGGCTGCCCCGCTATCCTCTGCCCTCATCCTGTTTGACCTGTCTACTGTATTTGACACAGTCCACCACTACTTTCTCCTGCCTGCCACTCATGCAGAACTTTAATACTAGGAAAGTGAGGCTGGGAAAGCACAGTTAATCTCCTACTTTGCCAAATGTCGCGAGCAGGTTATTTATTTATTTATTTATTTTTTCAGTTTTCTTCACTGTGTGCACAGCTTAGTCCTTAATCTATATTGTTGTACCTTTACACCAAATGGCTTTATACATCACGGTGTGTTTCACAAACTATCCTACTGTTGCTTTTTGGACTATAACCAACTGCAAGAATTTGTCCTGTCATTATCAAGGTTGAAAAGCACATCTCTCATACCTGGTTGCCATCTCTGGTTGACTGTGTCCTACCATCTAAAGCTGTTTTATTTATTTATTTTGGATTTGTTTTGAATTTGTTGTACTTTATGCTGCATTTTGTTGCAATACAAACATCAGTGTAGATGAAATTCTTCTCTAAACGTCTTGAAACTAAACCTGAGTATCGTTGGTATCACTGCGTCTCTCTCCATGGTGCTGAAACATTTAAACCCAGTCTCAGTACTGTTTTAGACAGAACACCATCATCCTATCAACCTGCCTTCACATGCTGTGTGGTTTTGGGTGACAGAGCCCCTTAGTGGTGTCCAGTGGAAGTAAAGGAAGAAATAGTGTGAGGCAGTCTGGGTGGTTGGATGGCTCAACAAAATGTTGGACTTCATTGCATTGGTTTCCGTCAACCATCAAAATGGTTTTTGAGCCTGCACATACTAAACTGTTGTATTACTGATACATGAAATGCCCTTTGTGTTATCAGTGCATTATGTTAACTTGCATTCTCATTTGCTCAGACCAACTTGTTAACTGAGGCACAGATCTCCAAATACCCTTGTTGCTGCTATCCCATAGGTCCATAACAATGACATTCACACATTTTGTAAGAGTGTATACAGTGATTTTTTTTTTTTTTTTTTTTTTTTTGTGCTTTGCATCTGAATCCACTTTTTTAATGTATGTTATAATGTATGGTGCATCTCTTTTTAACTGTCTAATGGTCTATTGTATTATTATTGTATACAATAATATGATGGTAGCTGGTAGCTGTTTATTAAAATGTGTATATTCCAGTATATTAATATTATATGATTATACTGCTGATATGGGCTCTACTGTAAATTAATATTGCGGGTACTTAACCCCCCAAATCACTTGAACATCCTGGCAACCATAACAACCTGTTCAAACCTTAGTAACCTAGCTGAAGAAAGTATGAAGCAGAAACAGACACAACCTTATAAACAAACATCTACAGGAGCCATTACAACAGTAATACATAACTAACACACAAGTGTGTATTGATATATTGTAGAATTTATGGTATCACACACACACACACACAAAAATCACTTCACCTATCAGAAAGTTAAAGTGAAATATAACGCTGTGAAGTGAAACAAAACTTATTATTATTACTGCAAACTAAATGTATGTATGGGACAAATACATAACCTGAACCTTAGGCTTAGACAACAAAAGTACTTGCTTAGATTTAACAAAAGACTGCGGTTTGGGTTAGAAATACGCTAGACTTAGTTAAGTACAATAGTTATGTAACAACACGCCTTCTGGGTGAAATCCTTTGTTTGTTTGACCCATCCATCTACACCCACTTCCTCCTTACATGAACATTATCGCTCTTAATACTACACCCCCTGTCTTCCTCCTTTACTCCAGTCAGCGTTGTCTTCTTCTACTGTATTTGTATCAATGATCAACCATGTGATTGTGTATCATTCATATGTTGTAAGGTATGCATACACTTACTCTCATCTAATTATCTGGATCCGTTTGTGTGTTTGTGTGTACAAACAGCTGAGCTTGGCACAGGAGTTTGATTGCACTCTGGCCTGCTGACTAATTAGTGGCTGTAATCTGCGGGCTCACTCTGGGATCTTGGCTCCAGGGCAAGCCTCCCCACCAACATTCAGATGGGTTGGAGCCGAGCATACTCTTCATTACCCGCTTATTCAGAGTGTGTTGAAACATCACTCTATCAAGACCTTCGTAACACATGGCATTCATCTCTCCCTAAACAATGAATTTACAGTCTGCTATCGCAAGAAAGGCATATATTGAAAGACAGACAGATGTCTCCCTAAACTGGAAATCTGACCTGACTCGAGGTACCACTAGTTAGAGTCTATTGGTCCAGTGAAAATGAATTACTGACTGACTCGACTCCGGCTCATGAGGCTTTTGTCTCAGTTATATAAAGCTTTGAGTTGTGATTCAGAGAATGTGCCCATATGCCTGTAAAGTTGCTATGAGTGTTGTCATATAGTCCTAGGAGGGATGACATCATTACTCCAGTCTCTGTCAAGGTTAATGAGCAGTGAAACACCATAGGAATAAAATTATACTTTAAAAGTGGAAATTTCCTAAAGGCGAATTATGAAATGTAGAGGTACATGTTGTATTCTTCAAATGTGCACTGAAACTACACCATACTCCTAACATACAACTTTAAATGCAATATGTCTTCAATTCACATAGCACAGAGATTTACAGGGAAAAAAGCAAAGCATCAGGACTTGTGCAACAACATTATTTTAAAGTAAGAGTAGGTAGAATTGGAGCTAGAAAGTTATTTTTTTAAAACGCCACTATATATCCTGACAATAGCACATGAGACAGGTAATTAGAAAAAAAAAATGTTCCTGTGTCCTCTATAGAGGACAAATGAGACTCCAGTTTGTGCTGTTTCCAGGATGCCACCCAGAGACTCCGAGGCGGTCGGGTACTCTGAGCTGCTGTTTGGTCTATAAGCGCAAACAACAGTCAGAGACTCACAGCCGCATAGAGGCGACCCCTCGTTCTCCAGGGAGAATGCCAAGACAGTTTTCCTGTTCCTGATTACACAACTCTTTTGGTGCAAATTCATATAGGGTTTGTAAATCCACCTTGGTCTTGGTCTAAACTGATAAAAGCAGCAATGATGGATGACTAAAGATGATAACTCAATGGTATGTCAACTTGCTTAAAATTCAGTGTTTAGGCTATCGTATCCACATTTATTAAAGTGCCAAACTGTATGATTTCAGTCCCGGTTGATTTGACAACACCACATTTGATGTTAGTGGTGGTAACTGCAAATGTAGTTAAAATGTGGTTTAATACTAGAGGTCACAGAATACTGGTTGCAGCAAAACAAACAAATTGTCTTTATAGTCAATAAGTCAATCAGGAAACAAGTGGACAATTTCCATCATTCTGTAAGCAACCATGACCTGATTTTATGCTGCATACAGGAGTCGGTAGACTGCGAAGAAAGTACTGTAGTTGGTTACCTCGCTGAGAATTTGAAGGTGTGCAGTCTGTCACCTGCATGTCTTCATCAAACAGCTCAATGCCTCTGCTACTTCTGATTAAACTACTCCCTGCAAACTGATCTGCTGTCAAATAAATGCCAGAAATTGTTTTGTATATTAACTTTTGATGAATGATAACAGTCACTGTCGAGTTCACTGATAAACAAGTTGCATTCTGTGTGACTACAGACAACTTGCTTGTTTCACCAGGTAAATATTTTTAAAGTGAAACAGTAGTAGGAAATGTTCCTTTTGCAGTAGCAGTTCCATAATACAGCATTACAGCAATTTACAGCATTTATTTCCCCAGAAATGTCACCAGTTTCTAATACTGCAAATATACATGCAAATATTTAAATATTGCAATAGTTTCATCAGCGGGCCATAGTGTTTGAAGTATTAAACGAATGTTTTGTCATGACAATCAAAAGGTAAACAGTAAAAACACAGAGATCATGTTGCAAAGTAATCTATCATGATTGTGTGCTTGTGTTTATTTGATTGGTCAAAGTAGCACCTTGCTGTATGATGACTCATTATGTTGCTGCAAAAGTTGAGTCTAGTTCAACTTTTTTTTTTTTTTTTGCCAGATGACTCTGTGTGGTTTTTCTGGGAGCCTATGAATAATACAATGTAAAATGACACTTCTAAGAGAGTGAAGTGAAATTCGCTTTAATCAATTTGTGAATTATTCACATAGCCGAAAGTCATAGTTACAACTGTTAAAGATGCTAAATTCGATATCCACGGCTTTAATATAGCAGCTAAAAACTATTGTCTATGTAAAGATATAGTGGAGTAATGTCTAACTGAGCAGAGAATCACATCTCTCTCCCTCTCTGTGTTGTAATCAGAGATTCTCCTTGCTTTGTTGCTGGGCTGTGCATGCTTTTAGTGCATGTTTGTGCATGTGAGCTTGTCCCACTACTTATTACGCAGCTGCTGCTCTGCATTGCTCTCATACAGCAGTTACAGCTGATAACAGTCTCGATTGGCGGCATTATCAAGGAACTGTGGTACCCACCCTACAGTTCCCCTCAGGTTAACACTGTTAGCTCTGTCAGCACTGTTGCCATTTTAGCACTGTTAGCTGCAAGCTGCCAGCTCAGCCGTAGCCATGTTTAGAGCTACAGGGAGACGATATGCTCTGAATTTCAAATTTCGCACCATTAAAGAATGTGTGACTGAATCAAATATTCATGTATTTAACAAGCTAGTGACAAGTGACTTGTAAATGTGTTTTTTTCAAGGTGAAGACCAAAATAGTTGTCACTTGCACGCAGCGTTAACTGGCTGCTCTAGCTATTTATACATTTGAAGACTTTAGAGAACAGTATGCTACACAGTATTCATTAGATATGTATTGGATTGGGAAAAGGACATCCCATTTACAGATCCATTTTCACTGTGCTGTGTTTTGCTGTGTAACAGTGTTTAGTGTTTATGGAAAATAGAAACTGTGTGACAGCACTGATTTCCTCAGTCATATTACATAAGGTGAAAAAAGGTTAAAATCCCCTGAGTAATACACTACTTGTCTCCTAGTATTCTGAGCCCAGTCTCACCCAGTACAAACACACACACACACACACACACACACACACCAACTAAGTCAGGTATGTCTCATTTTGCCTCAAGAATTGAAAGATAAGCTCTTGGCATTGTATTGTACATTAGAACAATAGTCCTAATGATCAGGTGAAAGCCATTACAAAATCTGCATGTATCACATGTCAAACCCTAAATGTAATATACTCTAGGTGTCAGTATGTCTATATTCATACATGCATCTCTTCATTTGCATAATACACATTGAATTTTGTGGAGGCTTGAACACTGATAGTTGTTCTAGATGTCTATTGTTTACTTTTACATTACAGGAGCTTCTACAGCAATTTATAATGCCCAGAACTTCCAAATTTTAAGCCTCTTCAATATTTTCAGCAACAACAAAAAAGTATAATCTTATCCACAGGCATTTCTCTACAACTATTAAAACATATACGAACATGGTTTGTAAGACAAAGAGGGGATTGTCTTGTGCAAAAACATAGTACACATTGCCTTATGAAAGGGTCAGTTTCTTGAGGTGCAGTGAGGTTTTCTTTGCCAAAGACCATTATGACAAATCCCAGTGCACTGGAATGGAAGAACAGGTGTCATAACGGGTGCACTATTGACCCTACCGTTGGTCTTATCTTGACCTTGATTCATGCTGCCTGCAAGCTAATGCCCACATGCCATGACCCGGCGAACAACACGCTGGGTTAAGCACTTTCACATCTAGTCAGCGTTTATTCTGGGTACAATCAAAATAAATGTGCTCCGAGTTTGGCACACTGCAGAAAATAATGTCTTATTAGCCACTGCCAAATTTGAATGATTACAAAAAGGTATATCAAATTAGGTGTCAAAATTGTGAAAAACATATGCAGTATTTACTGCTCTGAAACGATGGGGATGTGTTCACTGAAGGTACTGAAACCATGGCCCACTAGCCCACCAATGTGGCAACCCATTGGGATTTGTCCCAGTGTGCCAGATGGCCACTACACCACTGGTTGTAGGAAGTAAGTGTTGTTGAGACTGAGTGGGAGAACAGTCTAACCCCACAATTCAAAACTATAGACCTTATTATTGCCATGGGAACATCTTTGGTCCCAGTTCACTTTCCATCTGCGAATGCATTAAAAAGCGTTGTTTCAACAGTACAGGACCCATTTAGTTGAATTCAACTTTTTACTTTGGAAAATCTAAAACACTTGGACAGAACTCACACAACTCTTGCTCTGTTATTTTCCCCATTAACTTTTATTAATGATACAAGAGAGTAGGAGATTCTGTCTGTCAGCACTTACACTTGCCAGTAGATATATTTTCAGTTGGTTTTATTGTAGCATATATGCAATATTATGTTTGCATATATTCTTTTGTATAAATAGCTACATAAAAACATTTTTTTTTTTAATTAATCAAATACATTTATGGACAAACTGAGGAAATGTACAGCAGGTGGTATCTGATGAAATGAATACAAAAACACTTTTGAAGTGGACTATATTACCCAGATATATGTACAAATATAAATATGAATCTATTGAAGACTTGTGTGATGGTCATGTCATGAACTTCTGAATTAGGGTGCTAGCACTGTTTTTGGTCCAATTCAGGCACTGTGTCTCAGTCAGTGTCCATTATTGTGACACATCCTGATATTCACAGTCACTTCGTCCAGATGTCCTCGACGTCCTTCCCTAGCCTCTTGAGGCTCAGCAATATTTGCTTTCCAAACAGATAAAATCCTTTTCATCCCTAGCACAAACGGCTCCTGTGAAAGTTTCATCTCGTCAAACTTTAAAGAAAAATGATGGACATCAATCCTCTTTAATGCACTCCCTTCAAAGGCTGTTCTTGACATATAGCACTCCCAGATGTGATTCCAGCTCACAGCAGAGAGCTTGGCCAGATGCCATAGGTGTTTTAGACTTCAGCCAAATGGAGGCTGCTCTCCCATGTGGAGTCAAAAATGATTAATGAATCGACTCCCTGACAATTGTGACAGACCAGATAGACAGCTGATGTCTCCCTTACGATACATCAGTCACCTAAAAGACTTCTGTGCTCAAGACAAGGGCATTAGGCATCAGCCTCCCAGGAGGATACTCTTGCATATATGAACTAAATATAGGCTAACGAATCTGGCTTCATTCATAAAATGTGTTGTTGTATGTAGCTCAGAGGTAGCTATGAACTTCGTTAGTGTTGCTATATACAATATCATCAAATCCATTCCCCACAAATATACTGTGATACAAGTTCTATGAATTTCAGTATATGCTGGAGCTTGCAATAGGCAAAACTGGCTTCAGTGCTGAAACTCATATCAATAATCGAGTTGATTCTACCTTTAAAGTTTTTGATTGTCGGCTGATGTTTTGGCTTATGGCCGACGCATTGGTCTCACGGTTGCCGGACAGTTTATTCCCCTACTCCATGCATATTGGAGGCAGGTGAAGTTGTGCCAGAAATCTTATTCAGTCAAAGAACATCACCTTGGACTCAGAGAAATTGTTATGAGCATTTTCCACTATTTTATATTTATACATGATAGAGTAATGGAATAATCAATAAGTAACTGAGAGATTATACTAAAAATAAATGTCCACATGAAATTGTTTCACCAAAAAAAATGACACAATTTTAGGAATGTTGCCATCAACCCAGGATCTATTTGTGCTCTTTTGTACGCCACCATTGTGTGGGTGTCCCCTTTTTTTTTTCTTTCTGCGACTGTTAGTTTCACACTGGATACAGTTTCAAAAATCCTGATAGCTCTGAAAGTCTGCTACATCTTCTCCACTGACAAGTGTGAAATTGAAGATTTAGTACAAAAAAAAAAAAAAAACAATCAAAAAACAGTAGGGATTTGTCATTATACCAAAACCACCAGAAAGTGAACCTGAGTTCAACCAGAGCTGAGAGCTAGTAGCTCTGAGTGCCTGTTCATTCATAAATCAATCTGTTTTTCCATTTTGTTATAATTATTATAAGCTGATGTTACTAAATTACTGAAGGACTCAGTATTTTTCCACAGCCTGAGCCTGATATTTTTCCTACTGAACAGTGTCAAAGTTAACTGTGATAAACATGTACCCAAAAGCTCCTCTTTAATCTATCTTATTATGTCTGTTACTATGTTATGTCTTTTGCAGCAGATACATGCCTTCAGACAGCACTTCCATGTTATGTTTCACACTACGCATGCACACTTGGTAAATGTTTATGTGAAAAGTGGCTAGCCTGTTAACGTTGGCCAATGAGACTCGGTTGCGTGAAACTCCTGAAAGTCCAGCCTCCACTGTACAGGCCAGGGCCAAGAAGATATATGTAAATTAGCCCAGCGCGGTGTACACTTTACCTGTGATCATAACAAAGTGTTCATCTGAGACCTGAAAACCTCTCTGCTCGTTCTTGGAGCTTCCAATCAGAGAACCGATTCTAACAAATGGTGCTGTGACCCAGATGGTTGACTCTGAGACCGTGTCTGATTGAGGACCGTCAGAGCTGGTTAGTGGAGAGTTTCTCAGACAAGTCCAGACGCCCCTGAACTATATATTGATATCGGGCAGATCAAAAGGAATTGTCTGAGTAAGATTATTCTCTGGTAATTTTATTAATTCATAAAGAAATATTAATGGTCAAATGATTAATGACTGATTTCAATGAAATGGTCACATGTAAAGTGAAAAATCATATAGTCTCACGTGACGGGGAGTTCATGAGTGTCCTAGTTCAGCTTGAATCAGCTGAAATAAAGACATGGGGTCTTCTAAATTATTAAGGATATTTTTGATGCCGGGGAAGCCTGAAGCAAGACAAGTTGTAGACTCCCGTACAGTAACAGTTGAGTAATTATAAAGAGAGGACACCCGCAGATTAGAACAGTTGAGTAATTATAAAGATAAAAAAACTTTACGAAGACACAAGGATAAGTATGTTATTTTTCATACAAATGTGTGGGGTGGTTTCCTACTTGTTTCCTATTTTTTTACTGTGTGATACACTGCTGCAAGCAGATGAGACAGATTGAGAATTCCTGTTTGTATTATATTAAAGGGGATATCTTAGTTAGGGTGTTATCAAGGTTGGTGAATGAAAATGGGTGACTAAGACTGGGATACCCTCAGTGATAAAGCACGCTTAAGAACAGACTTCAGCATTGAAGCATCTTTGTCGGCATTTTGCCATTCACCCACTCAGATAACACTCATAACAATGCAATTAAACATGTCATTAAAAGTTGTGAATCGCTGGAAACAGTGTAAATCTGATACTTTGAGGTCGGTGTTAGCTGAAACACTAGCAAGGCAAGATGGCAACAGAAAGTCCCAAAAGGTGAAACAGAGAAAGTAGACTGGAGACTGGACTAAAGAAATGCAGATAAAGGGATGTTTAGAGATTATGAAAACGCTCCACTAAAATTGAGCTATTTCAGTAAGTTTGTAAAGCAAGCTATAGCAAGTGTAGAACAGGCCACAGCAGAGTTAGAAGAGGCAGGAAGAATGCAAAAGAGAAATGCTGTAAAACTAGGAAAAAGGCAGAAAGATCTGTGAGAAGTTAAATGAAATTCTCCATCCAGTCTCTGTTCTCTGCACAACCAGTCAAGACCTTGATTCCTCCAGAGACAAAACAATAACAATAACCTGAATGCACACACATAGTCTGACACACACACACACACACACACACACACACACACACACAGAGCTCTCTGAGAGTGAACGTCCCCGTACAGATGAAATCCACTGAATTATGTTGTATGCCACCAAATGACAGCGAGAGAGGCCCAGCAGCCTACTGGCTACCCTCCAGGCACAATTAGCAAAATCACAGTTGAAGGAGATGTGGTATAAAGTCAATCAAGCTTTGTAAACACTGAACTTATCTTTTTTTTTTTTTTTTTTTAAAAGGGGGTGGGGGGGTAGTTTATTTTACATTTACTATTCCATCAACAGACACCTGAATTATAACAGTATGAAGATCTGAGTGAGTGAGGCAACTGAGAAACACTGTGATGAGTATCTCAACAGGTCACAGAGATATTTACCATCGAGCAGCAACATATATCCTGCTGAAGTGGGAGACTGGGTCCTGAGGAAGGTCAACAAATTCAACTGGTCCTCCCCCAGGTGGAAGGGACCGTACAAAGTAACACAAGCTACATCACATTGTGAGAAGGTATCGTTGACAGAAGACAGGTTAGCAACTGGATCCATAAAACACACTGTGCACAGACTCAAGACCCTACAGAGAGAACATGGACTGAGGTTTGGACTGACTTTAGGAACCTCACCTGTCTGAGAATGACAACCGTAAACCTGGAGGTGACAGAGATGACCAGAGACTGGACCAAGACAGACTGACACTATGGAGACACCTTCTCTAAATTATCTATAATGGCCTGTCAAAAGAGAATAGCCCTCAATGTCCTCCTAGCTGAACAGGGTGGTGTGTGTGCTATGTTCTCCCAAGATTGCTGTGTATTTATTCCTAATAACACATAGACGGCTCCATAACTCAAGCCCTCACTAGCCTCAAAACTCTGTCTGAAGAACTGACTGAATATCTGAATACTCAGGAATAAATAACCCTCTAACTGACTGGTAAATGGAAAGCACTAATTCTGTCTATTTATTTACCGCTGTAACTATCCTGACCCTTTGTGGGTCAGACTCCTCTCTCTAAAATGTATCACAGCTGCTAAAATGATACATTGCCCGCACCACCCCCTTATCATTTATCACAGCATTTAGCTGTAACTAGGATGAGACGAAGACGCTGTTTGTACCCCTGAACCGCTGTATATACACATCTTGTTGCTAATGTTTCCACATAATCACATATAGTAATGAAGATGATTAAAGGCATGAGACTCATAGTTTTCTCTTATGATTGTTGTGCTCATTGCTGTCATGTTATCAGTTGAGTTATAGAAGGTTGCACACTCCTGTGGAGACACTTCTGTCCCCAGTACCAAGAAGACTACTCCTGTTACGATGTGTTTAGCTGACGCTTTTAACATTATAATGATTTATCATGATTTTATTTGATCAACTTTGCTCTGTTTAGCATTTCCTCGTGCATGTGCAATTATATATACTATACTATGCAATTATATAGTCTGTAGGGAGTTGGCTTGGGAACCAGAGGGTCACCAGTTCAAGTCCCGCCATGGACCAAGAACTGAGTGTGAACTGGTAGCTGGAGAGGTGCCAGTTTACCTCTTGGGCACTGCCGAGGTGCCCCTGAGCAAGGCACCAAACCCTCAAATGCTCGGGGCGCTTGTCAGGAGCAGCCCCATCACTCTGACATCTCTCCATTGTTGCATGTTTGTGCATGTGTGTGTTTGGGTCTGCATGTACCGTGTATAAGTTAACAACAGAGTGAAAAAATTGAATTTCCCCTCGTGGGACTAATAAAGGACTATCTTCTTCTTCTTCTTATATATATATTTGCTCAATGCATGCAATGAAGACATGTTTACAGTATCCACTATACGATCATATAATAATTAGTAGATTTTTGTGTTGATATAATAAAATTATATCAAAAGGGGGATACAAAAAAATCTCCCTACTAGCTGTCTTGTGTCTGTGGCTGTCTTGAACTGATTCTAACAATTGTAATAATCCAAAATACTTAATGTTAATGCCCTCACAAGTCTAAATAGAATATGAACTGATGCATTAAATTATTATTATTATTATACTTTATATGTTGTTTTTTTTTTTTTTTTTTTTAGGGTGGGCTTTTCCCACAGTGACAAATAACAAAAAATATTTTGTGAAGATGTTTCAAATCAAGAAATATGCAGCATATGTTCCACATTTTAAACTAGCATACAATAACTGGCAAGATATTGCAGATTTAGACAATAAAATAGATAAGGCATAGTATTATCAAAATATTCTTCCTTTGTTAAAAAAAAAAATATATGGTGTCGGGAGTCAAGATTTATATAAATACTTGCAAATGTGGTACTATGCGATAGATAGGTATATTACTGATGAACTCAAGAGACTACATAAAGCAAAAGTGGTAAAGAATTGAACACTGAAAGATCTCCCGAGGAATGGTCTCTCATCATCCACACCCATATGACAAATTCAAAAAAGTTGGAGAACTGTGCCATCATGGTCTCGGCTGTGACTCTGGGATTTCTCAGTATTTTTTGTGTTTCTACCCCTCTCTCTTCCTTTCATCAACACATCACCATGCTGATTATCAACCCCGGCTCTCCAGTCACTCATTGCCAGATTGTTGATGCAACTACAATAGACTTTCAAATTTTGAAATCAGCTCAGCTTTTTCACCACTTCATGGTGCCATCGTCTTATCCAAGCTGGACCTTAGAAACACGTATCACCTAGTAAGAATTCGAGAAGAGATAAGTAAAAAACAGCCGTCAGCACTCCCCTTGGTCACTTCAAGTGCCTGGCAACACCCTCCGGTGTGGAAAAGTGTGAGCTTCTTGGTTTTCATAATCAAACGTGGGCAGACAAAGATGCAATCTAAAACGATTCAGACGGTGGCAAGACCCTCCTCGGTGAAGCAGCTTCAGCAGTCTGTCCCCTTCCCCTGGAACCCTGAGGCATAGTAGATGTTCACTGAACTGAAAAGAAGCTTCACCTTCGCCCCTATCCTAGGATAGCCCTCTTGTCAGTTCATAGCGGAGGTGGATGATACGTACACTGGCGCTGGGGTGGTTCTTTCTCAGTTCTGTCCCTTGGATGAGATACATTCTGGTACCTTCTTATCTTGCCAGTGCATCTCCAAAGAGGTCCCCAACAGTCCTGATTCATTCATCTTGCTACTATGCAGAGCTTTCTGTCTGGAGCTCAAGTCAATGGACAGATGGAGTGGGCTAACCAGGAACTTCAGGCAGTGCTCCAGTACTATACCTTTTGCATGCTTCCTGTGTTTCTTACCTCCTCTGCTCCCAGGAAGATGAAATTGAAGCTTCCTATGTCCAGACTCATCTTCGCTGCTGCTGCAGGATTTGTAAGGAGGCCCGCTCTGCTCTGCTCTGTTCAATGAATCGCAACAGGACCTTGGCTGATCACCATTGGACATTCATATGAAAACTGACTCCAGATAGCTCTCCACTCATTACATTGGGCCTTACAAGATGGAAAGTATCATTAACCCCTCTATAGTTAAACTCAAGCTTCCCAGCTTCTTGAAGATCCACCCCATGTTTCATGTCCAGTCCTCTGTTTTTCCTGAAATGTTTACAAGAAATAATAACTCTGTACCCTTGTCAAAAAAAACATATATCTCGAAACATAAACCCAGAATATTAAATGCAGAATCTGTAAATTTGCATCCATAGGTCAAAGAAGCAAGAAATCATTTTGAATGCATCTCATATTTCTACTTAAAAATGGTGCCACAATATAAAAGACTGTTGTTCATGGACATATTTCACCACTGTTCAGACATAATGGTATTTAAAGCTCCTCAAAATGCTCAGGGACATCCCAAATCACATGTGTCAGTGTTTGGGTGTCTCCGCATTATGAGAACAGACAGCAAAGGGGAAGTAGAGCAAACAGTGTCCTGCAATGCATTCTGTCATGGGAACTGTTTCCTGTCCTTAAGAACTTGAAAAGGTCATTTCATACACTTGCAGCATTTAAACACAGCATCATGAGGAACATAGAGTATGTACAGTAGGTTTAGTTTGGGGAACATGGAGGAACAATTGCTGATGGATGTAATCATGAAACATTTTTTGATATTCTGAAACTGTTATTATGTGCATTATTGAGCTATGAAGGAGCATTTACATTCTTAAATAAGCAGCACATATCAATGAGAACTGTATGAAAGGAGAACACAAGATTTTGGGACATTGCATCGTCCAAATTGGCCTGTGAGATGAAAACCATTGAAATTGGATTTACTTGTCAAACATATAATATTTGCATTTTAGGTTTGTACTGCAACATGTTTACATGCATTAATGGTCTAGTGTGTAGCAGTTGTCAGATGGTTCGTAAACACACAGTATTCAATGCTGACCCATCCTCCAGAGAGAGAGCGAGCAGCAATGGTCGAGCGAGACATGGCTTGAATGGAGAGATAGCACCGTCAGTGAGAACAAAAGAGTCAATCAGAGAAATAAACCTTTATATTCTGATTGTTTTATGCTCTAAAAACACAAATAAACTCACAACTAACTGCACACCTCCGCACAACCCTGCGGGAAGATGCTGAGTTGCCAGATTTTGAATGAATGCAGTCGAGCTGTTCCCTCTGCTCGATGTGTGTCTCGGTCAAACTGCCGATAGCAGCACACAACAGCCACTGCGAACAGCAGAGGAACAGAGGAATTCATAGTGATGCACTGAAACGATTCATGCTGCAGCTTTAAAATGAAGGGTAAACAGCCTTATGTAACGTCTGCCAGGTCTTAGGTCATTGTTTTCTTGTTTGCATGTTCTATGTGTGCACATCCTGTTTTATTTTGTTATTCTAACATTCCCTCTCATTTCAGATCACTTCACTTCCTGCCCTCATGTTTCCCGCTTGCACGTTTGATTGACACATCCTGACCTAGTTTCCAGCACCATTCACCTGTGTCTGATTGTCTTCCCGCCCCTGATTGTGTCCACCTGTCCCTCGTCAGTCACTCCCCTCACTAGTATTTAATGTGTGCCTCCCCTTCCTTCTGTGCCAGTTTGTTTTGTTCCCTAGAGAGAAGAGTACCAGCATTATTATTATTTTTTAATCATCATGTGTCCTGAGTTCTGCTGTTGAGTCCAAGCCTGCACCACTATCCAGTCGTTACACCTTATATGTGTATGTTGTCCTTACTCTATAAGTGCAGTTTGAACTTTCACAAATTCAAATTCACAAAAAAAAAAAAAAAAAAATCTAGAGGGAATATATATAATGTGCAGAACACAGGGAAGTCTAATGTGTTGGGATGCATGCAGCCTACATATTACAACCTACAAACAGAATGTAACACAAGTAAGTGACAAAAGTCAGAGACAAATCCGTTTGATTTTATTTTTTTTTTATTGGCATGTCCTCACTGGCTGTTAGCGACACAGTGCTACCGCAGCCTGACGTCATGAGCTGAACTTTGGTCAGCTTTGTTTCTATTTATTGTTGGTCACAGTGAAAGCGTTGCAACAGAAGAGGAACAGCTGATGAAATGAGGAGTTATCTGTACAATATCTCCTCATTTCACTATAAACACCTAAATAAGGTAGCTGGTTGGATGGAGATCACCAGGAGATCGCCTGGAAGTTTAATTAGGCTACTGTTGGCTGTAGGCTACGTCATTTTCAGTAAATATCACAGTATAAAACCTGTGATATCTGTTTAAGAAACAATCCAAAATATTGGAAGATAGCGAGTACTACTCACCCATCTTTTAAGTCGTTACATATTTAGTCTGATCTTGCCTGCACAGCTGATCAGTATACATGGGTGTACATGGCATACCAGAAAGTGCATATTTAACAATGTGTCCAATGTTATTATAAGTAAATTTAAAGACCACAAATTTACCTTCTCATCTTGTTGGTTTCCTATTCTGTCAATAAGGTGACACATTATTCATCATTACAATAAATTACTTAAAAAATAAATATATATATATATATATAATATGCATTTCTAAGAGGGCCAGTGAGCTCTCTGAACCAGCACAAACTGCACCTGTGCCCTGCTCTCTAGCTTATAACCAAAAACTGCACTATGCCTAAAATAAATCTGAGCTAGTGCATGTATGAAGACTAGTAGCACTTGTCCCAAAGCCTTCTAATCCACTGGGTCATCCTGTCTGACTTTGCCCAGTGGAAGATGTTCCTCTTTAACAAATATGACCTCACCATTGACCAGAGGGAGTCTGAGCAGCACCAATAGCAGTGACACAGTGTTGAGGGGCCTGTGCCTGCGCTGCTAAAGGCAAAATAACACCAAATGAGATGTGACAGCTGAAAGAGAAAACAGGCCCAGCTGATGGGGCCCAAATGAGAACAGAAGGTTCATTTTTTCATATACTTTAGTATTTTCACAGTGTGGCTACAGTATGAGAAATGTGAGTGAATATATAGCATGTGAATTATGTAGTGCTAAATATATGTATAACGGTTAGGTCCATGTGGTTAACAATATTGTTAAAGTTTTAATTTAAATTGGAGCTAACTACTCTCCTGTCTGTAACTTCTGCAGAGATTGTATGTATATAAAGTGTATGTGTCCATTATTCAGCCATCACTGCCCTTCAGTGACCTTGTTATTGTGACGTATGAGGAAAAAAAAGTAGGCTTCACATTCAGCTCAGGGCTCATCTGTTAGTGAAAGATCTGAGCTGTCCTGGTGATGTAAAGAGAGAGTTGTGTGGGTGTGTGTGTGTGTGTGTGTGTGTTGCTGAAATTGTTGTTTCATCAATAAATAATAACAGACAGAACTCTGATGGCCACACAGCGTCTCTGATCTATGTTCAAACAGAAGGCACTGTCCTGCTCTCAGACTACAAATACAGCCACATGCCATGTATCAAACAAACACAGATGCATACGACACACACACACACACACACACACACACACACACACACACACACATAACAAATAAGTCAAACACTTCTGGCAATTTTAACAGTCAGAGAATGTAAGAACGCCTGTAATATATGAAGTGGGGGCCATTTCTCCATCATAGTTCCCATGAGTCTCAGCTTTAAGCTTTCTCAATTGCTTTACAGCTTTCTTTGCATCTTCAGCTCCATGCTTTCAACTGATTAAACGACATCACAGTCTCTTGTTTCCAGCGGGTCGATTTGAGGCCTCCAGTCGCTTTTCCTGCGCTAAGAAGCCTAGTGAGTGCTTGAACCTTTTCTTGTCAGGAGCGATATCCTGGCTTTACTCTGCACACTCACACTCAGTCAGGAGAAACAGCTCTGGACTTGAATATTTTCACCTTCCTTTCTGATCTGCAGAGTATTGCTGCTGATCTATTTACTGTCTCTTTTCATCTCCTTTTTTCCCCTCTCAGGAAATGGACTCAGGAAGGTTTGATTGGTCCCAATGTGTAACCATCTGTATTAGTCCCAAACTTAAAAAAAGTAAAAAAAAAATAAATAAATAAATGTTTACTACAGGATAAAATGCATTATACTGTCTATCAATTTATTTTTTCATCTTGATACCAAACTTGTTCCTCTCACCAGCCAACTAGTGTATCATACTGTAATAATTTCTAGCCATGCCCCTTTCTCTTTTAATCTGGCTTTCCTGGCAGTGCTATACCACTCTGGTATAGGTATAAAATGGTGACTCAATTCCGCCAATTTGTAAAATTTATCAATTCACAGATTACATTCTCTTCTCAAAACTAATACTTCACCTGACATCTTGCATAGTACATTTTTGGAAACAATAAAGGTCTATTCAAGAGAGAAAATCATTAGTTATTCATCACAGAACAAAACCAAGCATGTGGTAAGAATAAAGGGGCTTTCGGAGGCCATTGCCAAGTTAAATGGCCAGTACTCTGCTCTTCCCACTCCAGAAATTTGCCAAAGGCGACACTCTTTGGCTCTGACATTATTTATTCCAAGTCTGAGGCAGAACACACCTGAACTTGTAATATTGTTAGATGCAGAGAAGTAGTTTGAATGGATGGGATTTCTTGTTTTGGAGCTAGTTTTATTTTGGGGTTTAAATTATTATATTTATCCTAGCTGGTGTCCGTCTGTACTGAGGACTCTGTTATCTTCATTTTTGAGGAACAAGACAGGTGACCATTGTTCCTGTTACTTTGTAATGTAATGTAGTCAATGAAGTCCCCCCCCAGCCACATTATGTCCCTTCAATAATGTTAGCTCTTATTTCAAATAAGGTCAATAAATGGCATTGTTTTTCCATGCTCCCTCTAGCAACTATATAAACTTAATTTTACCCCTCTAATTGAGAAATGCAGATTGGATCTTGAACATTGGCACAGCCTGCCTTTATCAGTGGCTGTTGTATAAACTTGATTAAATTAATATTTGTTTTTATATCTTTTTCAGAACATTCCATTTCACTTCATTTCAGATATTGTCACAATTTATGATTCTTCTAGTTTTATTTAGAAAGGTTAGATATCACATCCACGCAAAGGCTCAAACATTGTGGAGATTGGCTCTCCCCAACCTATTCCACTACTATTGGGCCAGTAATAATCAGAGGGTCATTGAGTGGAGTCAGTATCATTTTAACCCTACAACTCATTTTGGGTGGGAGGAGTCTCAGATGGCCTCTTACTCCTATATCCAGTTTGCAGCCCATCACCCAGTTATTATTCAGGCTATAAAAAATATGGTTGCAGTTTTGAATATATTTGGCCTGCAGGGCACCTATTCGATCCAACCACCTATTTACTCTAAATTTATCTGGTTTTCTGAGCCTGAACTCAAATGAATTTTTTTGTCAAAGATCATTATATTATCATTTAATCAGTTATCAGAAAAATCTCTAAGCCCATCTAACTTCAGGTCAGGGACTTTTGAGGAAAGGCTACATTATTTTAACCTCTACCATTGTAGATCTACATCTGTCCTTGTACCTTAACTGGAAAGGACTGCATGGATATAATCTTTAATTTATGTTTAACATGCAACATTTAGATGTTAAAAAAAAAAAAAAAAAAAAAAACTTTGGAAATGAGAACTTAACAACCTTTTGTCTGAGGATTTACAGTAGGCAGCACTAAAACAAGTACATAATCATATCATCATACACAATCCCATCCAATTTAAAATAGTTCAATGCTGCCATCTTTCCAAAATTAAACTGGCAAGAATATATCTTACTATTGATCCCACTTGTGTGCAAAGCACCTCCAGTGACTTTGTTTCATATATTTTGAGTCTGCATTTAAGCTTTCTGGGAGGCAGTCTTTGGATCTCTAAGTGTGTATGGCGTCACTGTTGAAACCCATTACTGGCTTATTGTGCACACTGGTCACCTAATATGCATAATGTGATTATGTTCACAACACTCCTGGCGTGCCACATCATTCTGTTTACTCGTGTGAATATATACAGTATATTATACAGTACATATTATTACATATATAGGGCAGCAGTAGCTCAGTCTGTGAGGATTTGGCTTTTACCAAGTACAGACTGAACTGGTAGCTGGAGAGCCAGTCCTCTTCCTGTAAGGAAGTGCCCTTGAGCAAGACACTGGATTCCTAAGCTGCTCCCTGAGGAGATGAAGTATATATGTATATATCAACAAAATAAACTTTCTTTATTCTGGATCCAAGTGCAACTGTCATGATCAAGACAATGACACATGACATACAATACATGAACCAATACATTTTTAAACATGGTTTCCTATCAGACAAAAACAGGTGTTAAATACATTTATGGCCATCGCTATTTTTTTTGCAATTGCACTGGTAATTATCATTCTATTAGGGTACTTGAGACTATTTCCTTGAGCAAGACACTAACCCAAAGTTGTTCTCAGGGCACTTTACAGAGGCCCACTGCTCCTAAGGATGTTAAATACAAGGTCAAATTTCATGTATGTATCTTTGTGTATGTATGTACATATATAATGAATCTAAGAAAGTTTGAGTTTTTTTTTTTTTTTGTAGCATAAGCCTAAACATTTGATATCACATACCATATAATTAAACATGTGTAGCTCTATCTTTTCATTTGTCATTGTATATTTTATATACTTTATTTATTAAAGCTGATTTTCTATAAACTTTAAATTTTTTTACTGATAGTTTCTAATACATTCAAATAAAATGACATTTCTATTTGGTCAGTGCTACAAGAACTCTGGTTAAGCAACAACTCAGACTTAGCCTGACAGTTAGCCTGCTGGACCAGGCTAGTTTCTCAGGATACGCTGCCTAGTAACTATGTTGAATGAGCTTTATGGAACTGAATCAACTAAGAGTGAGTCATGCTAACTGAGAAAAGCCTTGCTTTAAGGAATGGGCCCCAGGTGGTATTCCTGTTGACAGCACCTTCCCATCCTATCTAACCTTCCTCCTCTCCTTCAAACAACAACTTCTGGTCTCTCCTATTTACTGCCTTGGACTAAAACAGACTGCATTTATTAACAGTCGTGCTCTGGCTGCCTTCTTTGTACTTTGCTCACTGCTTCCTGCTGATGGCACTGACTTTTTTCAGCTTGTTTACATCTCTTTGCCTCTGCTTCTTCTTCCTGCCTGTGCGCACCTGAATATCAACATGACTTCCACCTGTACAGTAGGTCTGTAAAAGATCTTGTTTGCTGCCTCATTGACATTTTAGTCTGAATGTACAGGCTGTTTATGAGAGGAAGTAAAGCCAACTCAATCTCCCAAAATTTTTTGCCATTGTACGCTCCACAGAATATGCTCAATGTTGAAGTTTCATAAATACATTTCATATCAGCCTTGTAACACAATTGTAGAAATGCACAGTTTTAGCATATAATCACCTGAAGTACTAGTACTGTTGTGTTTTTGTTACCTCAGGATCAGTCATTTATATCTACATACAGAGCGTTCTACAGTAGCCCAGATTGGACAGATGAAACACTGGCTCCTGATAGGCCATTCATGTTTTTGCATTGGCCACGCAGCCTGTTCTCATTCCCAGAGCATTAAATACAGAGGTTTTGTCTTGACGCCGCACAAGGCATCCTTTAGCACCAGCATGAAATGCATCGTGTGTTCCATTAATTATAATGTAAACCCATCTGTGGTAACACTAAACGCTCACTGAAAGTGAGCTGGTAGTGTGGTGATGTAGTTTAAAAAGAGACACACACCTGGCGGGCGGAAGTGGAGGTGGATGGGTCAAACAAACACAAGCCGTTTATTTAGGAGACCGTTGTTCGTGTCTTGTGCATTCCTGTTTGTAAAGTTTCACTTTTATGTTGTAATCAGCTGTTTGTTTGTGTCATGTGTTCACAAGTTTTATAACAAATAGTAGCAATAGTTTTCTGACAAACCATGTGGTTCAAATCGGTCAAATCAGAGGAGATGCTCATATCCTGTGACGTAGTTTCCTTATTCACAAAATTCCCAGTGGATGTCACAATAAACATAGTACAGAACAACCTCAAAGCAGACAGGACACTCCAGCAACGAACAATAACAACAGAAGACATAGTCCATAGTCCACAACTTTTGTAGCTAAGTCCACATACAAGGGAGCTATCTACAGACAGAAGGAAGGGTGTGCCATGGGAGACCCTCTCTCAGCCATCATGAGTCGTTTCTTCATAGAAGACCTGGGGGCTAAAGCCATAGCCACTGAATGTATTATGCAGAATGTAGGCTGTCCCTTTGGAGGCAATGTGTGGACGACATCCTTGAGAAAATTAAGACCGGCTACACACAACGACTCACTGATCATTTGAATTCTATAGATCGAATTGGAATCTTAAAATTCACTCATGAGGAGGAAAAGCACAGATCCATCGCATTCCTGGATGTGACAATCCACCACACTGAAGATGGCAGCATCAAAATCCAAGTATACAGAAAACCAACACACACCGACCAATACATATTATAGAAATCAGAGCATCCCACAACACACAAGCTTTGAGTGGTCTGCACCCTATTTTATTGAATCAATATAATCACGGACAATCATGACAAAGAGGAGGAGGAGAACCATATAAAACAGGCACTCAAAACCTGCAAATACCCTAGTTGGGCAATAAACAAAGGCACACAAGGTTCAAGGGGAAAAGCAACAATGAGGAAACAAAACAGAAAAAAAAGGTTCTCGGCCTGAGAACCTCAGCATGGTCACCCTCCCATCCACAGAGTGCATCCAGCGAACGATGAAGAAACACCGCATCAGTATGCCAGTAAAACCACACATCAACCAAATCCTAGTTCACCCGAAGGACCATATTCCCCCTGAGAAAAAGTGTGATGTGATATATGAGATCCCATGTCTAACATGCCTTAAAACATACATAGGAGAGACAAGCGGACAGTTTAGTACAGGCAAGAAAGAACTTGAGAAAGAATGTGAAAAGGAAACATCTGGAACACTCACTTGTGCATCAAAACTGAAAGCAACACAGGAAAATCTGAAATCAACCATTTCAGATCACCATAAAAGAGAGAACCATCTCATGGACTGGGAAGCAGCCAAGGTCATTAGAACAGAAAGCAACAGGTTCCATCGGTGGATCAGAGAGGCAGTTGAAATCCGGAAACGGGCCCCACCGGGATGAGGGAGCCTCCTAGCTATTCCACACCTGGCACACAGTCCTGCAGACCGACCATTATGAAAGGCTAACTCAGTGTGGACACACAGCAGTTCAGTGAGGCAGCCGGGTCGGGCCAAGCATAAATATCGTGGTTTTGATGCTAACAATAAAGTGATGCAAGGAGCATTACAAAGAGGATGAACTGGGATGAAAACAAGTTCGGCCACAATAGTTCTCCTCCACTCTGAAGAAGTTTCAGTCGGTTGCCATCTGAAACCCCCCTCGAATTCCAGCTGATATCTGCACTTACTTCATTTTTTTCCGTTGATGGTAAGATCATGAAACAAAGATGTTTTCTTTTACATTTCTCTTCGGCTCAGAAAAGGTTGATGTTCTTGACCTTTTAGACTGTTACACGCCACTGTGCGCATGAAGAATATTCATGCACCGCTTCTGCTGTGGTGCCTTACTTCATCATCACACTGTGTCTACTTCACATTTTTATATTTATTTTACAGAAGAATGCAGGTGAACAGGCAAGACTGGGATGAATAAAAATCTTTCACTTGTGACCTTTAATTTATGATTATTAAAAGCACTCATCACTTCAAAAATAATTGTTTTTCAAATGTTATGTTGTAGATTGCTGGATAACATTTTTGCATATTCCTGTATGGAATATGTTACATCTGAAATTGCAGACAGGAACATGGGAGTGAAACTTCACTTCAAATCACAGAGAGAGCAAAGTACTGAGATTTGAACACAGAGGGACTTTTAAAAACAGAGTTTTCTTTACATTCTCCTGCACAGACGCACAAGTTTAGCTGCTTGGGTGCGGTTCAAGTGGATCGACCCAGGCCTATGAAAAAAACCCATGCCTATGGTCCCCCTCTAGACGTGGCTTATGGTCACATGATATCCAGGGATTTGTCAGGATATTTGCTATTATAAAAAAATAAATAAATAAATGTATATAAAAAAAGAGTACATATTAAAAAGGGTTCAAAATCCAAGTTGAGTGTCTGCTGAGTCATTAATGCTTGAAGGCACTCGTCACAAAATAGGGTAATGTACCCCAAGGGAAGCGTTAATAAAGGTCACTGCTAACACACACAGCACTGAGTTGTACAACTCAGAATGCAATTAAACGAAATAGGAATATAAAATATTAACAAAGTCATGAAAAAAGAATGATGTGCTTCCAGTATTTGTGTAAACAGTACCATGACCTGGCCGTGACTCCATGCAAAAACTCACTCATGGCACATTAAGTAAGGTTGGTAAGTGACTTTTTTTTCTACAGCTTAGATACTGTAGTATGTAGTATTTTTCAAGTACAAGTACCACATACAGATGCATTTATGATTTGCTGCATGGACGAAAGACCCTGTTTTTGTGACTGATTGGTACATAGAAAGTTATTCCATAATGACTATAATATACTGTATCTTGTGGGGTCATCCTAATGGGTTAAACTGCAGAAACAGTAATTTATTTACAAATTGGCCACATAGATTGCCATTCTGCTTACTGTATAAACCATATGCAGTAAAATAAATCCATGACCTTCATGGAACATGTCCTCTGGAGGATCCAGACCCTGAACTGGTACAAACCTAATCTCAAGAAGGTAGAATTACACATGGAAACTAGACATACTAGCAGCCCTCTGAGGCTGGACTTATGTGTGACAGTGTTTCGGGCTAAATGCCAACATCAGTGCACTAACGTCATACTGGCAATACTAACAAGTTTACCATGCTCAGTTTGGTGTGCTAGCATGCTAACATTTGATAATTAGCACTAAATACAAGGCACATTTGGGAATGTCTTTAGGTGCCAAACCATTGTTCCGATGGTCCATTATTCTGAAATCCCTATAGTCTGATACATGTCCCATTGCATCAAAAGCTCAGACAGCCCATTATCATGAAAACAAACTCCCACTGTACGGAAAGTACACATTCTCCCTGCAACAAACAGAAATGCAGTTCTAATTTTTATGCATAATGACACCATCAGACCTTCATGGGTGTAATACTTTTGTCCTAATAAAATGAAGAAATGACTTGCTCTGCCTCTTATTGGCTTTCCCTGATTTCCTTACACTAAACCTGACTAATCTCACTCCTCCTGTCTAAACCCAACAAGTACTAGCCAATCAGAGGCAGAGTAGGGCAGGTCATGCCTTTGCCATAGTATGAAAAAACAGGGAAAGTCGGATAATGTTGCAAGAACTGTGTATTTTCGGATCATTGAGCCTGCAGAGCAACAGGAGTTCGTTTTCAGGATAACAGGCTGTAATGTTGGACACGTTGAAATTTTGACCTTAAAATGGCACCAGAGGGAAAGTTAGGGGGTTATCAAAGTGATTAAAATTTCTCCTGAGTGGGTGTCTACCAAATGTATAGGCAGTCCAATTAAATTCCAGTTGTCAAGTTATTTCACTGAACCAAAAATATCAAGTGGTGGGGTTAGAGGGAATGTCAAGGGATGACCGGAGTCAGTCGGATCCATCTGTGAGGGAACAGGAATGTCTGTACAGACTTTCATGAAGATATATATTTTTATAATATTTTTTGCGATATGTCAGTCAGGACCAAAGTGGTGGGCAGTGTGGTAGACTGACATTGCCATCCATACAGTACTGTTTTTTTCCTCTCATCTTCCTCTCTACAGGTAATTACATTCAAATGTATTTGGATGCAAGTAAGGTAGTTCTGAGGGCATGAATGTTAAAGTAAGTAAGTAGTAAAATGTTGTAAAGACAATATACAGTATAAATCTATAGTGTTACATATATACTGTATACTGGTATACATAATCATATATTTGTATTACCTTGTTTGCAAATCCTGAATAAACCTTATGTGTCAGTGTGAAATTGTGCATTTTATCTATTGATGCAGCCAGTTTATTCAGAATATTGAGAAATCTTTCAGACACGATGGCTCCTACTATCAATGGTGTGTAACCACTATTTAGTTTATTACTGTACATATAAAACTATATACATTAGTAAAAATAGTTAAATGTGAATACAGTATATTTAAATTGGGCGTCAAGGCTTTGTTTTTTATATCTCTCCCTGTGAATCACATTTTAAAACCAGAGCAGGGAGAGATCAATGCATCTTCCCCAAGGGGAACCACAACAAAACAGTGCTTGCAGCTGGATTCTGAAGTTCAGGTGGGGCGTGACATGCATAGGCAACAGCAGCTGAAGAAGCAGCACAAATGATCACCAACAGGTTTGGCCTCATTGTTGCTCTTCCATGTAGCTCTACCCTTAAAGTGGAAATGAAATTTCCAACCAAGTTCAGCTGGCTTACTAAATGGATTTCCACTCTGATGATGACAATTATATCACAAACATGACACATATCAGCATTTAAAACAAAACAATAATATTTCATCTTTTGTAGCAAGAGTGCCATGATGCAGTACTCTAACCTGTGACATCGCAGTGATCAATGTTCATCAAGGTTGGCTGGCTAAAACTCAACTTTACATCCGGGAGCAATACAGTTGTGTCCCCTATATTGTTTTCTTCTGTCCTGTGTTTCCTCAGTCTCCATCTTTCACGGTCTCTACCGTGAAGCACAACATTGCAGTGCAGTTTCCATTTTCTACTTTCCACTTCAACATTGCTACTTTAACTAGTCTATGTTGAACACATCTTACCCACCTGACTGCATAAACATGCTTTGATATGGTCATTGCTCATTTGTCTTGTTCAGTCTGCCATTGGCATATTTGGCATGTCCAGATTATATGCAGCTTGAGTTTAGAAAATTTGGACAGCAAAAGTCTGTCACACTGTCTGCTCAAATAGGACTGTAAAATGTTGTGACCGGCCCTGGATAAGCAAAAGAAAATCGATGGATGGATGGACAGATGGATGGCATTCCTCAGGCTTACCTGTTGGAATACTGCATCACCTGCTTAGCGACGGTAATTTCAGACGCCGACGTCATTACTACAGCAACCCATCTAAATCTAAAAATCTGATTTGAGAAACAAATATTCATCTCATTCTAGCTCTGGTTTGGTCTCCATCCACTGTTCTTTGTCCCTGTGACAGAAATGTACCATTAGAATAGCCACCAGGGGATCAACAAGTGGTAACAGCAGAGTGACACAGTGTAAAACAACCTTCGATCAGTCATCTTTTCTCATTAAAAGGAATACATATTAATGCCCTATCAATGCAAATAAAAATGAAGCCTGGCTGAAAAGGTGAGACTGGCTGAAACTAAACCAAACCGGGGATCACTGATCTCTGATAAAGAAATTTCATACAGACGAAGTCTGCACTTAGCTACAGCTATAATGTCCGACATTGAATTGGTTGCACTTTATTTAAACATAACAATCCATACATGTATTGTCAAATAAATTAATAAAATTAAATTAAAAATAAACTAATGAGCTCTGTAGGGCTTGAGGGAACTGCTGAGATACTGAAATTCTTTTGTGATTCATCACTATGAACGACCAGTCATTTGTACCATTCCTCACATGGAAAATTGACTAGTGGCTGCAGAGATCCTCTACTTAACACACTGACATAACTTCCTGTGCTCTTTACACTGCTCCCAAAGACCGATCAGTAACATATAAATAGAATGAAATGAATTTTTTTTAAAAACAAAATATATTTTTTTTTTTTTTTTTATTAAAATATATATTTTTTTTTTTTATTTATTATATAAAATAAAATTTATGAAAAGAAATTTAATTTATTTTATGATCCTCTTCTACAATAACAAATTTGATTTTTTTTAAATTAATTTAATTTTTTTTTATTAAATTTTATTTTTCCTTTTATTAATTTTTATTTTTTTTATTTAATTTTTTTAGCTTTTTTTTTTTTTTTTTTTGGGGTCCCCTTTTTTTTTTTTTTTATTATATTTTTCTTTAAAAAAGAATTAAAAAAAGTAAAATAACCACCTGAGATACATCACTATTTCTTAGCTATTGTTTCAGAATAATGGACCGTTTGTTGTGTGTGTGATGTGTGTGTAAATATAGTGTTGTCACAATACCTATAATAATAATAACATTTTGGTATCAAAATACATGTTGGTACTGGTACCAACATGTATTTCAGTAGTTTTTGATACTTTTCCAAATAAAAGGAGAACACATCACACATCAGTAAATAAAAAAAAAATACCACAAGTACAGGCTTTTCTAACATAATTTTAAAATAAATAAAGAATAAAACACGATTCAAAACACCAACATCTGAGCATATGAAAACACTGTATCGTTTTCTGTTATTTTTACCAGATGTAATTTTTGGGAGAAACTGTTATCAGTGGTTTAGAATTTGTGAGTAGAGTAGAGTAGTTTGTGTTTAGAATGAAACAAAAACATTCATTTTATTCAAACACACAGCCATAAATAGGCTAGTAAAACCAGAGAAAATGATAATTGCAATTCAGCTTTAATTTTTTTTTTCCAGAGCTACTTTTGTGGAGAGTGAGGGGAGCTGGCGTTACTGGCTTTTAGCTCTGAATGTGGCTTTTTTTCATGGGTATATAAGTGATTACCTGTTGTTCTCTGAACTCCCTGTGCAGGTCTGGGTGCTGGTCCCTCAAATGTTTTTTATAACACTGTTTGCACAGTGGTGCTTCGGTGTTAGCTCATTTATTTTGAAGCTGAAGTAATTCCAGATAGCATGTCGCGCTCCTGGTTTCTCTACGAGTTGAGGTGCATTGAGGGTTTCCGGTAGCTGCCATCCTCTCCCTACTCCTGTCTCTCTTTCTCTATTTCTCCCTCTGTCACCAAGCTTTCCTCCTGCTCCGTTAGGGTGAAGGTTAGGGTTAGGGTTAGCTAAACGCTGCTCGCTCACCTCAGCTCAAATTACAATGTTGGCAAGATCAGCACTGCCAGTATATATATATATATATATATATATATATATATATATATATATATATATCTAATCAAGTACTGTCTAATCCAAAGGCAGTATAGTACTGTTTTAAATGCATCAGTACCCTGGTACCAATTTAGCACCAGTATACTGAACAAGCCTAGTGTAAATGTAGGTGTGACGCTCTCCATATTACTGAAAATGAAAGCGATAGACAGACAGAACACAGTTTCTTAGCCTGTTTGCTTTTCCAAGTTGTAAATACAACTTCTGGCCCAAATTCCATTTTCCCTCCATTGTAGGAAACCACAGAGAGAAGGGAAATGACAGAGACGAGAGTGGACGCTCAACAAGAGAGAGCGCGAGAGAGAAAGACGAAAGCCAAAAAATAGCTATTTCTATGCACCTCTACTGATTTTAGAGATATATGGCGCTCTGGTGGTGCCGTGTTCTCATGTGAATGGCTATCACCAAGATGCTACTCAGATGATCCCTGATGGAACCTTAATCTAAATTGTGATTTAGTCATGCACATTGAGGAGATTGATTTTTTTGTAAAATTCATAATTTAGACTCATATTTATACCAAAATAGGCTATATATTATATTTATTAAGATAAATCAAGCAATTCTATGTAACATCTCACATTCAGCACTCCCATGTAGCCCAAAGGGAATGATCCATTGTTTCATAACCACATTGGTGGTGATTCAACTATGAGATTGGCAGCTAATCATTAATTATTAATTACAATAGATAGAATTTTCAGAAACGCTAGGTGACACCTCGAATTTCTAGAAGAGATAGCTGAGCTGCTCATGCGGGCTGTGTGGCTGCTCTAACCTGTTATCATGAGTGTTGAAATGAAAAGCAATAGGTTCCACCATGCACATGCACTGCTCATGCATCCAGTGTGTCCCAGCCATTAATGTGACATGTGTGTGATGTAAAAGTGTAAAAAAAAATCACCATTTTATAGTCAAATTGACAAATGACCATTGCCATTCAGCAAATCAATGGAAGCTGTTACAGCAGAAACAAACCACTGCCACAGTGATTTCCCTCAGTGTGCTATGACCCATTTTGTTTCAGTAAATAATGGATAAATGAGTCAGTGAGGGTTTATTCTAAATGAAAACAGCTGTAGATGAAACTGAGCACATTTGTATGCAACAGGAACACTGCCACACTGTACCTTTTAAACCCATTGGATTCTGGCATTACAGCCGTGCAGCCTCCTGACACTTGAATGCTTGTTCTTGCTTGTGCCATCCGTCATCTATTCATCTATCACTTCCATTAAAAGACTGTGATGCGCTCATTTAGACACCAACGTTCAGTGAATGCTCGCTGGGGATTGTGGACTGATGACGAGAGACAGTGTTCTCACAAATGTATCCCCTCCAATGAATGTTAGCCTGTGTTCACTATTGTTGCAGTGCAGTGGCTGTGTGTAAGTAGTGACTCACTGTCAATGATTGTTCCATTGTACAGCTTTCGAGAAAATACTCCAGTGTCTCAAATCCCAAGTAGATTATGAGTTATCTGACTTGGTATTGGTTTCTGAGTATCATTTTAAGTAACTCTCTTTTGATTTGTATTCCAATGACTCATTCTCTGAAAGCTAGGAGCATAAATTCTAACAAACAGATCAGGATTTATGTTTTAAATTCATATCTCATGTGACTGAACGTGGTAAAATACTATGTAGGTACTTATTTTTTATTTTTTGGATTTTAATTATCTAATTATCTTCGAAGAGGTGCAGGTAAGCTTCACTGCATCTCAAGAACAACACTGATGTAGGAAATACTGCATGCAGCGCTTCCTTTCATTGGGGTTAACAGCTATTACCTAAAGGATGTTTGATATATTTCTGGGGATTGAAGAGCCTTGCTACACTTATACTGACAAAATGTGTTATAGAGCTGCATGAGTGATGTGATCCCAAGGAAGGGTGTCAAGGTGATGAATTGTCACACTTTCCATCTCCTTTACAGACATAAGCTGTGTCAACTGTGAGTAATATGAGGCCATAAAATTTGACATATCATACATTTTAGTGAAAACAACAACAGCAAAAATAAGTTGAACTGTGCGGCGCTTTAAAGTGTTTTCAAACGGGGATTCGTGGGTTCTTCTGTGACATGAAGGGCGCTATGGTTAGCATGATTTACAATCCCAATTTAGGCTAAGTGACATTTGATGGTCTACATATTAAACAGAACGGGATGCACACACTGATCATAAACAGCTAATAAACTGAAGCTTCATTTTCACAACCAATTTGACTCACCGATAATTGTAATCCATCATTTTGAGTCTTTGGGATCAATGGGCAGAACCGAGCAGCGATGTTGACTAGTGGCGTAGGTGTGTCATTATGATAAATGGCTCAATCAGCTGAAGCTGAGAAGGCTATACCTTATGAGTCACACACAGATCAGAAAAGTTGAGGGAGTTTTGGCCACAACTTTATCTTGTGCCACTATCAGTTTGATGAATGTGCAGCCTCAAGGAAAGCATCATGTATTGAAGAGGAACTAGAGTGTGGAGAACAGTCTACTCCGGGCAGCAGATTGTCTGAAGGATAACACCTGTGTCTGTCTTTTCTCATTGTTATAAATCCCAGTGAAGAGTCTAAGTACACCAGTGTGGGGTGTAAAAATGTAATGATACGAATCGGAAATCAATACAAAAGTCTTAGATATGTCTACATTAGCATAAAACTACAAATATGACTCAGATTTTAGAGTGGAATCAGTCAAAAATCTATACGCCCGTCATAAACCGATACAGCCAGAAATAGCTCCACTTGAGCTTGAACTTGTGTGAGTGTATCACATGGTGTCTGTGTGTGTGTGTGATGTTATGAGGGGAGAGACAGGCAGCGAGACCCAACCCCACGTCTCAGTCTTTGCTGTATACAGAGATGAGGGACAAGAGTAGACCCCATCATGCAAGCAGGCTGTCACTAGTGGGGAACTGGTGGTAGAAGAGACATACATTTTGTATGCTGGAGGCTGAGCTACATTCACACACACACAAGGATTGTGGCTACCTTCTTTGGCTTGTTGGCAAAAAGTTAGCAAGAGCTAATATACTAGCATCACTACCTTAGACTGTTTAGTGTAGTGTACCGCTGCTATTGTCAGTGGGACGCAGTGAAATAACACTTGTCTCTGCATCAAGTGTTTCTAGTAGAATGCAGTCTGTATTATATACTGTGTAGATATACTGTATATATAACACTGAGGCAAGTGACCTCATTCATCACATTGTGATGGGGTGTGGGTAGACTTAGGGAAGAACGGTTCGCGGAGTGTGGCCTCCAGCGCAGGACTGACACATCAACCTCCTTGAGCTTCAGGTTATGTGTTCCTGGTCCTTCAGCACTTCAGGCCCATAATATGGGGGAAGCATGAGTTGATGAGGACTGACAACTGCCTCACGGTGGCATATCAACAGGCAGGGCTGAGTTTGGTCTGCTGTCCTGTTGGGAACGGCAGAGGACTTGTGATTGTGGACCTCAGAGCACCTGTTGTCTCTGAAGGCTCTCCACATGCCGGACTAGAGAACAGGGGTGCCGACCTCATGTCAAGAGGTGGAAACTTACGAGACGAGTGGAGGCTTCACTCGGAGGTGGTGAAGCAGATTTGGTCACAGTTCGGGAGAACGGAAGAAGATCTTTTTGCCAACTTCTATAGTTATCTCTGTCACGGTCAGATGGTGCTATCTCTGGAACAAATTGGGCTCCTTTTCGGGGTCTGTGCTCACTGGAACAACACAGGACTGTTGAAAAGGGTGAGGTGTATGTGTCAGTATTTTCGGCTGACCTCGCTCTGGGTGTGATGCACCTACATGTTCCTGTGCTCCTTGATGATCCAGGGAATGTGGTGTGCAGGGTGACAACTCTTGGTCTTTTCAACCCTGCAGAGTTAGCCCATGGCTTTACCCAGCCTCCTTCTTCTCTGCTGTGATGACCCAGGTTATAAAGAAGTGTTTTTGTTTAATTCACAACATCAAGCACATGCGACTGAAAAGTGATGTCAAGGGTTCTAACAAAACTCAGTATGTAACAAATGTTGAGATTACATTTGTTTTTGACGTATCACAAATATGTCTGAAATGTCCACATAGGGAGGAGGTTGGGTTGCTAGATAGGTCAAACAAACACAGAACTTACGTTTCAGTCCCTTGAAACGTAACTGAGAATGAAGTTTATTTGTATGGGAACAATATATGAAGGAGACTGTTGGTTTCTGAAAACCTTCACCAACCACAAACATGATCAGAGTCTTTACGTGTGAATGCGCATGTTGTGTGCAAATGTGGCTTTAAAATTATATCCTGTACTTCTCATAACGATTTTCTTAGTTGTGCATATTTAAAGAGTTTCATTTTTCACCGCAAAACTAAAAGAATCTAAAGGCATTTAGTCCTCACAATTAAAGCTGCTGAGAGGCAAAAAGCTATCAAGCTCCTTAAAGGTGCTAAATTAAATAAAAATGAGCAGATTAAGTCATTCCATGTGACAGTCTTTAGAAATGTGAGGTTCTTCCAAGGTATTTTGTATCAAAGGGTGTCAAAACACACACAATACTCAGCAATTCTTCTAAATTGGACATTAGCAAGCTACTGCTCAGGGATCATCAAGCATTTCACTTTGCTCAGACTAATGGAAAAGAGAAAGTCTTTTCGTGCTTTTATTTGGTTTCACTTAAGAATGTTGAACTTGAGATAGATTAATTCCTTCTTGTGGACTATTTAATTAATTTGAACATCTAAACATTCATTTTTCACATATTTTCGGACAGTTTAATTTGCTGATGCAAATGACTGTTGTGAAACTTCCTCAGCCTGCCTGAACTCTCAATGCACAGGGTCACTTTCCGTTGTTTTTTTTGTTTTTGTTTTTTTGTTTTTTTTGCAGACATTGAAAAGCCAACGCTTGTACAGGCTCAAAATACAGTCAGAGTGACAGTCCAATTAATCCCAATAAATAGAAGATAAACAAAACCAACAGCAAGACATGTCATTCAGCAAATACACACCCTGAACTGCATTCTTTAAATCACTGTCGCAGGAAAAAAGTTTGCACAGCTTTATGTCAATGTCAGCTCTTTCTTTGCCTCCCAACACACACCGACGAACACACACAGACACACACACACGGTCCGTAAACAACCTCATGACAAGAAGAATACTGCTTCTAAACTTGAAAGGCTGTCCCTCTTAACACTCTTCTATCAATAGCTACTGACAAGGTGCCCTTGAGCAAGGCAGGTAAGAAACAGCGGCTTAGTCAGCAGATGAGATTAACTGTAGTGGTCCTGGGCAGTTCCCAGGTGTGAAGGTATGTACAGAGTGTGTATGAACGTGAAGCCATGCAGCACTGAAAAAAGAACATGCACGGTCAGCAGATCCCTCCCTTAGATGAATAAAGGAGGGGAAAATACATGGAAGATAAGGCTTGACATCTGTGTTGCACTATTTGGTACTAACAAACAGAACATGCCAAATAACTATAATAACAACCCAACAAGAATACAAGGGTGCATGTTAACATTATAATTAATGAGCTACTACAATTCTACATTCCTTAAGGAACAGATTTACAGTCTGAGTTATACTTCTTTTTTGTGCCAAGTGTTAAATACAAAGATGTGTTAGTAGTATGGAGCCAACGCCAGAAGCTGATTAGCTTAGCTTAGCATAACAACACTGTCCAAAGGTAATGATACCCACCTGACATCACCTCTAAATCTCTCTGATTAACATGCTATAACTGTAAAAAGAGCAAAAACAATATGTTGCTGTGTTACAGGGGTTATGCGATGGATTCTTTCTTGGGCAGGTGCAGTAATTTCCTGAATGCTGCTATGTCAGCACTAAAGAAATGTCTGGCTGCACACATTATTCTCGTATAGGGAAAAACAAAAAACAAAACAAATAACAAAAAAAGCTCTGGCTTGTTTGATTTTGGTATGGTACTGAGTTAATTATTAATCAGTGCTCATTAGTGAACTTTAGTGCTTTATGATCCTGGTTATAGCTTTATATTTACAGTGGTATCGATCTTCCAATCAAACTATCACCAAGAAAGCCAATAAGCTAGACTATCCTCCAAAGAAGAATGACTGCATCAGTCATTTAAGGGCATGACATCTAAAAAAGGAAGAAGTCAGGTGACCAGTACGGACCGGCACAAGGGAGGAGGTCAGAGTACAGATGGGTCAACACAATGTCAGACTTTAAAATGGGAGACTGCCTCCCATTTCCAAGTCAACATTGCTTTTTAAAAGCATGATCACAATTGTTCCCTAACCTTAACCATATTTATTTTTTATAACCCTGGCAATGAAGGGGTCACTTCAGCCAAAACCACGATCTTTCCCTAAGCCTAACCAAACCTGAATCATGTCATAAAAAAAGATTTATTTATCTTTTTTTTTTTTTTTTTTTAATATTGATACTTATTTCCCAAAATGTCAAACTTTTTCCTTTAAGGATTTTGAAACTCTTTGGACACTAGGAAATGGTGATGATCACACAGAGCGGCAGTAGCCATCTGATAGGGAGTTGGCTTGTGATCCGGAGGGTCACAGGTTACCCACATGGACAAAAAATTGGTTGTGAATTGGTTCTTGGGGGGGGCCCATTTTCCCCTTGGGCCCCCCCCAAGGCCCCCTGAGCAAGGCACCAAACCCCCAACTGCTCGGGGCGCTTGTCTGGAGCAGCCCCATCACTCTGACAGCTCTCCATTACTGCATGTGTGTGTGTTTTGTCAAAGTTAATAATTATTTCCCCCTTCTAATAATAATCTTCTTCTTCTTCTTCTTCATGACATACAGTACAAGCCTATGTCAGGTCTCATAACTATTTCTTGTTGTCAGGTGACAACATGGATATACATCAGACATATTTTAAAAATTAGACATTAGAAACTAATGAGAAAAATGTTGATTTCTGTCTGACAATAAATCAAATAGGCGTCTTCACAGCTTATTGGTGTTAATGACTTCCATACAGTGGCACCACCATGGTCGTGAATCAGGGCACAAATAGCAATTAAAACTATACTTGGTTACAGTTTCATACAATATGATGTACGATGCACATGCATAAAACACTTAATAATGAATGAATTGTTTGCAGTACATTTGGGAAATTGCACATACAGTACATTAGTCACAAGCTGAGTGCAAATGCAATTTGAGGTACAATATACAGTATACTGCAGGAGGTCCACGTTGGGCAACACAGGAGACAACAGAGAGAGCTGATGTCAAAACATGCAATATCAAGATATTTCATTTCCACCTGAGGAGCCCCAGATTGTGTTTTTTTTTTTTTTTTTTCTAGTTTTGAATATTTCTGTCTGTCTTCATATTCTGTTTCATATTATCTTTGAGTTACAGCCAATGTACAGCATATTTGCAATTGGTTTTATGTTCATTTAAGTTACACTATGGCTTGCCTTGCAAAGCCTACAATTTCACAAATGACTTTTGAGTATGCCATCTGTTGCTTATTGGATTAGGGTTTCATATTAATGAATATGAGCATGGGCATTGATAACATGAACAAAAAGGCAACAAGATAGCCATAGAGTACATGCCTCATGCAATTATTAATGGTTGCAATGCAAAAAAAGATGAACAGTGTTACTATGATAATTACTTTTCTAAAGGAGTGATAAGGAAAGTCATTCTCAACTGTTTTAGACTAAGTAACTTTGTGTTTCCCTGTAACAAAAGCAACATGCATGTATTTATGTATGTGCAAGATCTGCAGTTTCACCTGAGCCCTGGAACACACTGCACGCCTGACGAGTGTGTGGCGGCTGCGTGACCTGTTGTTTTTCATTTTGGCGTCCATGTTAACAGGTTAGAGCGTTCAAACTGCCCGCGTGAGACGCACATCCGACTCAGCTGTGTGTCTTTGTTTCACGGCAGCAACAGACACTGAAAGTGACTGACTTTGTTTGACTGTATATTGACATCGTATCAGCCACATAACTAGGTTTTCGTTCATAAAAAAAAAAAAGAAAAAAAAAAGTCAAGATCTATTTTTAAATCAACACTGCCTTCATTTCAAAATAAAACCCCTCAAATGAGGACATGTTTCTTTGCCTTTCTCTGTCTAAAATAAATATAAATGACATTTATAATGACCTGATATGGTCATTATTAGAGTAAATTTCTGTGTAGAAAGAACAGCAGCAGAAACGCAGCTGAAACGTAGCCAGTGTTGTAACAACAGACACGTGAATCACGCAGCCACCACGCGCTCGTCAGGGGTGCAGTGTGTTCTAGGGCTAAGAGAGGACACCTTCTAGACGTACACCACCTTCACGGGCTGATAAGTGCACTCAAGACTCAGTAGTGTCACCACTGCCTGATGGAGACATGGTACTTATGTTTGATCAATAGACAAGGTGAAGAAAGCCATTTATCTTTGCCTGATTTAAAGGGGAACTACGCCCATTTTCAAAATTCAAACATGATATTATCATGGTCTAAAGCTGTCCAGAAATAATACAACTCTCTCTCGAATCCAGAGAATAGAGTGCTAAACCTGATTATGGTATAGTGACAAGTCATGAATTAAGGAGCTCAAAAGTTCAGCAGGCTTCTGGCCTGTGGGATGAAGCTATCCCTGAGCCTGGTTTTGCGGGACTGGATGCTGCGCTACGCCCAGACAGCAGCATGCAGAACAGTCTGTGATTTGGGGGGTTGGGGTCTGTTATAATTATGTTGTCCTTGTTGTGAGTCTTGCGGTTAAGGGTGGTGCAACTGCCACACCAGGTGGTGATGCAGCCAGTCAGGATACTCACGATGGTGCACCTATAGAAGCTGCAGAGTATCCTGGAGTCCATGTTGAACCTTGTCAGCCAGCGGAGGAAGAAGAGCTACTGTTGTGCCATCGTGGTCATGGTGCCTATGTGATGAGTCCCAGTTAGGTCCTGACTGATGAACTATTGAACCCTGAGGAACTGCTGACTCTCTCCATTATCTCCTCCCTGTCTCTCCCTGTAATCCACAATCAGATCCTTTGTTTTACTGACACTGAGATGGAGGCACCAAGATGTCGAGGCTATGACCTCCTCTCTGTGGGTTGTCTCCTCTGTGATCAGGCTGGTTGTCTCGTGTCATCAGCAAACTTAATGATGGTGCCGGGGCTGTGTGTGGCCACGCAGTCATGTGTGAACAAGGAGTACAGGAGAGGGTTGAGCACATAGCCTGCGAGACGCCAGCATTGAGAGTCAGGGTGGACGATGTGGTTGTGCCTTTCTGCACAGTCTGGGGTCTGCCCATCAGGAAGCTCAGGATCCAATCACAGAGGGCAGTGTTCAGTCCCAGCTCTCTGGGCTGCATAGTCAATGAAGAGCATTCTCGCATATTGTATATGTTCTTCTGGTCCAGGTGTGAGAGGGCAGTGTGGAGGGCTAGGGCAATGGTGTCATCAGCATACTGAAGTGGGTCCAGTGAGTCAGGGAAGGAGGAGGATGATGAAGGTTTTATATATAACATCATGATTCTTTCATATAGTGCTGTAGATTAGGAGAACAGCCCGTAGACATTACCTTCACATCTGAGCACCACTTTGTATTGATCATGAAGCTGACGCCTCCCATCCTGCTCTTCCCCAACATTATTGTCCAATCCTGGCCATGAATGGAGAGTCCCTCAGGAACAATGCCCCAGTTTGGGTTTGAGCCAAGTCTCTGTGAAAACCATAATGTCACAATTCTTAATGTCATGTTGAAAAGTCTTCCTGCTCCTGAGTTCATCAAGCTTATTATCTAGTGACTGGACATTTGCCAGAAGGATACTCAGGGAGAACATTTTTTTTTTTTGTTTCCTCAGCCGGACTAGGACCCCAGCCTGCAACTGGACATCCTTTGTCTTCTCCCTTTTCCAGGTAAAGTAGGTAATCCCAGCCATGATAAAAAAAAAAAAAAAAAGTGCTGACCGCCAACAATCTGATACGCAAAAGTTGTTGTGTTGTGATAGGGCTCCCACAGGTGGTGTGCATGAAGTTAAGGTGGAGCTTGAGACATGGCAGCTGTCCACGGTGCCATGTTGCACCTTAGTGCAGCTCCAGACTTTCTGGTTTTGAGAGAGTGTATATATATATATACATATATATATATATATATATATATATATATATATATATATATATATATATATATAAAAATAACTTGTTTACAGGACTTAAAACCTGCCTTGGCAGAATGCATACATCCATGCACACATGCATCACATTCTTCCTCTGTCAGACTCATTCACATAATCTCCTTCACACAATCCCTTTGAGGGGATAAATCATATTTCTCTCACTTCAGGTGCTTTGGGTAGATATTTGCATTTTCAGACATCAAGCTCATTTTACATAATTTCAGGACATCAGGCTCCCCATATGACACCACTGCAAAGCTGTTTTTGTGCACTATGACCAACTCCTAGTTTTCCCAGTCAGGAATATCTTCTCCTCTGTGTGAGGATATGGAGCCTAACATGCCTTACATGCCAATGCTGCCATTATATACAGTACAAGCATCAATACACAATGCAAACTCCTTTTGAAAATCAGTTCTGCGCTCCACTGAACAACACATCTTGGATGCTTACACAACTTCATCATGTACATAATTCTTCATTATTATTGTTCTCTAACTACATTGTTGGGATTAACTGCTCAATATGCCTTTCAGTTATATTCCATTTAATGGCAGCAAGTTATAATTGATTTTTTTCATTAATGCCTAACAAATAGTGATTTTATTGATAAGCCTACGCTTTAGAAAAACAGAAGATGCTCCAGTTGTTATTGAATTTTTAATTCACTCAAACTAAAGACTGATGTAGTAATTCTTGCGGTGAATCTTTGGCATTAGGCTTCAGTAGGCAGAACGTTTTTGCATTAATGGGCACAAATGTCATAATAACATTCTACCTCCTCATGGCTATTGAGTGGTTCTATTAGCTGTGCTCCTGCTGGTGGGCGGTGCTTGGTATTTCCTCAACAGATCTCAACATGGCTGCCGAGTTAAAAACTTTCACATTTTATAGCTAAACAGTAGAGGAAGAGGAAGACAGACTCCATATATATATATATATATATATATATATATATATATATATATATATATATATATATATATCCATTTGTACCCGTACTACAACCGTACCGTACCACAGCTTTAATGATGTCATCTTCTTAAAGACTGACAAGTAGTTTAGTTTGAGGTGTTGGTAACTTTTTACCCATTCCTTGTGGGAAAATCCTTGGCAGGACTGAACAACACAGAGAGACTCTCCATAAACTTAAAATACAACTTCTCAGCTTCAGATGTCCAAACAAGCCTCACAGCCACACTGACAGACGATTTGTGGAGTGTAAGAAAGAAAGAGAGTATCGTATATGTTTCAACAGTGCATCACTGTGTGCTAACAGGAGCTGATGAGCCACAGACAAGACAGAAGGACGTCAACACAGACTCACTAAGAACAGAGACAGGAATAAAAGTCTTACCTGGGAACACAAGCACAGCAAACACCCATGACAGGATGATGAAACATATCGAATTATACATGCTTCCTAAACAGAGATGCTTCAGAGAGCTGTCCACTTTTTTTTTTCTTTTTTTCTTTATCTGCCTTTTTTTCTGAATGTCAGTTTGGATAGCTTTTCATCCACACTTGCGGGTTGTAGTGAAGGTGCTTTAAATCCAGTGCAAGTAGCAGTTGGTGGCACACACAGAGGCTGGCTCTTCACGCAGCATTCGATCTCCCTCTCCTCCACGTACTACAGCACACAGAGGGACCAGCTCTCTGCAAGATTGGGGGGAGAGGAGGGGGAGGGCAGTCTCTGCTCAGCTGGCATTGGCGGAAGCTTCTGTCGATCACCCATGAACAGTCCTAGCTCTGTTTTTTTTTTTTTTTTTTTGGCTGCTCTGAATCCCCAACCATGCTTTCCTTTCTCTGCCCTCTGACAGAACTGGAGCGGGATTAAAAAAGATGATGCAGGATTGATATTCAATCAAGGGTAAATAAATAGAAACCCCCTAATTAATGCAGAAGGTGATTTGGGATTGGGTCACTTTTCTGAAATCATACCTTGATGTGATTTTGGTGTTGTCTGACATCTTGAATGTGCCTTAATGAGGAATTTTGATGCAGTGTTGTGACAGTTGGAAATGCTCTATCCGGTTGGCGCACATAGATGTGTGGAGAATAGAAACACTGCTGGACAGTAAGAAACATAATGAGGTGACACTCATGTATGATGATATTCACACTGCTGCTATTTTGAGTAAAGTCAATTGAGTTGAGGGGTGATTCATTTGAAAACCTGCAGAAATTCCCTGCCACAAAAGTGTAATACGATATTGTGAGAAACTACCCATACCCAGCAAGGTGTATTTACAATTTACGTACATTTATATAAAATTTCAAAGGGGGGGTTAACCACATGTAAATTTGCTAAACCAGTTGGTCTTCATCCATTAAGTGATTTCTATTGTAAAACACATTACAAAACATACAGTTTGAAAATACTTCTTAAAAGCATATGAAGCATAGACGTCACATTGTTTGTCAAGTTGTTACCGAGTGTGGAATTGGCACATTGCTGCTCGTTGAAGCATGTGGGGGGGTTCCCACCAACAATAATTGACCCTTCGCTAAGCCCTGCCCCCCGCTGCTACTCCGTCAAGCTGTCAGAGCTACCATGGAGCCCACACTGGCACTGCTTTCCCTGAATAAACTAAACTAAGAAGTGGCTTCAGAGAGAAGGAGACAGAAGGGTCTATGACATGAGTTTGAAGGATATATCCAGGATGACAAACTGAACCACCATATCACCTCAGATAATGAAATTAAAGGACTCTTAAGTGTATAATCACCTAAAAATAAAAGTTGTTTAGTGTGTTTTAGTTACTGTAGGATGAGCTGTTTGTATCTACATACAATAGTGAGTGGGTCCTCTGCTTGGGCCAGAGTCAATAAAATTACATGCATTAAGCCCTTGTTACAAAGAAAGTGGGTGTCAACAGACCGCAAAAGGATAACAAGATTTATCGAATTGCAAATATAATAATAATAAAAATAGATTGTGGTGCCCAGTGCTTGAAATTTACTTTTTGACTCACCGGCCACTGGTAAGTGGGAAAAATCCAACAGCCAAGCAATTTTTTTTCTGGCCACAATAATAAATTGCCCTCTTGTATCACATGCACACTTTGTTTCATTAAGATAATAGAATATTCTCTCTCTCTCTCTCTCTCTCTCTACTCTCCATGTCACTCTCAAATGGTGTGTGTGTGTGTGTGTGTGTGTGTGTGTGTGTGTGTGTGTGTGTGTGTGTGGAAACTCCAACATAGGAAAATCTAGCCCCATTTGCTGCTTGATGGGTGCTAATTTCAGAACCTGGTTAAGCCCACCCCCTTATACCAACCAACAATTTATTGAATTAACCAACTTACATTTTACAGTATTTGCAACATTAATGTCAGTTCTTACATTAAACAAACATAACAGATGAAATACCTTAAATAAACACCAAAACCATGGCACAATAGCCTATATAGTTAGTATACTATAATTATATCATAGTATAATTTAACCTATGCTCTGGAAAAACATGGTATCTTCCACCATCAGCACACCTGCATGTGACATGCTTTAGCCTGTATATATAGACCCAGGAACTGTGGAGGAGAGGAACACCAGATCATGCTGACACTTCAACACTTTGTTGTGAGATGAGTATGAATAAACTGAACCATGTTAACTAAACAGTGACATAGTGTGCTTTTTTTCGATATCACTGCAGTGGATATGTGTAAAGTTGTGGCTGTAGAGTTACTGTGGTGTGTCCACTCACCAGTGGGAATAATAAAAACTGTGACAAAATTTTGTTTGGCTTTGACCTAACTGGCACACCAGGCAACCATCAGTCATACCTTCACAGCGTCGGTCCAATGATGATTTACAAATTTAATCTTCTATTCTCTACCACTGTATGTACATGAGTGTGACAAACTGTCAATAAATTAAAAGATGAATACAGTAGCATATTAGCCAAATGCAACATTGAGCTTATTATACCAGCACTGAAGGAGCGTAAGCTAGAGGCAGGACACTGCCAGGGACTGAATGGAGAGCTCTGCTCTGCTGGCATGGGCCTCTGACCATGTGCTTCTTTAGTCCACTAACCCCGGACTGGACCCCGCCATAGTAAGGGCAACGGACCGCTGCATGGCATGGAGGATGTTCCCACTATAACATACTGTTGGACTGGCAGGCCTCCAGTTACACAAATCAAACTTGTTTCTCACTACATCCCCAACATATTAGAGCCATAACTGCCCTATTTCAAAGAGAAAGAAAAAGAAAATAGTGGATATGATAATATGGGTTATGGGAAAATGTGGTGTTTATTAAAAAAAAAAAAAAAAAAAAAAAAACAAAGACAATATTTTCTTATAATAAACTTAATTTGTTGGCAAAATAATTTATTCACAAATTTAACAATAAAACAGTATTTTGTTGTGCAGTATTTGACTACTACTACTTTCTAATTTGACTACAACAATAGGCTATCAAGACAACTGGTGTAAAATAAATTTTAGTCACCAGCTGCTACTGTTATACATTAGATGACCTTGCCAAACCAAATTGCAAGTGCAAATTAGTCTGGAAAGTGTCAGTTCTTTTTGATTTCCAACATGTGGTGGTGGTGGTATCAACATGGTGGTATCAACATGTGACAGTGCTGAGTGACCAGCCATCAGTTCCATTCGGTGTAGATGGCCAATCACAGTACATTAGGACAGGACTTAGCATAAAGCGAGTGGGGAAGAAAAAAATACCTGAGTGGCTACAGTGTGCAGAGATAACATGTTTATCAGGGGATTACCTATTGTTCCAATGACCCATTATCATAAATCCCAATACTTCTCAAACAATGTTCAAAAATTCAGAGTGGCATTCTGTCAACACAGATAGGCCCTCTACAGTTTCCTAATGAACAAAAATACTTTTACACTTCTCAACGGATCTGTGAAGTCTACCGGTGTGGATTCAACTCCACAGATTATGGATGGCCTCCTGCTGGTGTGGGAAGATCCCCTTGTGGGACCTCAGCAAGCATATTTCCTCTGGTGCTCCATGAAAGGCTTTAGGTTACTGTGGAAAAGCCCGGTGTGAAGGTGGCTCATGGGTTCAGCCATGAGCTTTACAGCATCCTTTGCCCAGACGTCGATCTTCCGTGGCCGGCCGTGGACTTCATGCTCACTGTGATGTCTCTCTCTGCAGGGAGGAACTGTCCTCAGTGTGTGGTCTGTGGTGATCTCAGCAACCCACCAGATTCGTCTTGAAACACGGACCCCGTCTTTTTTATGATGAAATTATTTACTGACCTCTTAATTTTGCACTCAAAGTGCACCAGATCGATGCATTTGACTTTAAAATGTACAAAATGTGTCACACAAAACCCCGGAGGAAACTTTGTACGACATCATACAAAACCTGGATGCTCTCACATTTCAAAACTCATTCTGACACCACTGTTTGGGTTATCTTATGTAGCCTACAAAATTTAAATTAAGTCAACATTGACTTTTGGTTATGTAACATAACTTACATGACCCACCTACTTTAATATACAGTAAGTCAACACTGACTTTTGGTTTCACATGGGACAGAAAAATTGTGTTTGACCCATCCATTCATCCATCCAAAACTAGCCCTACCCTAATCTACACTACACTGTCTCCATGGCACTTGCACCAGCATGTCTCAGGCTGCTGGAAAATCTGTCCAAACATCTCATTTTGCTGCAGCAGGGTCTGACATTCTGCCCCATGCTGGTTCTGGTTGTCCTGTGCCTCCCTTCCCTCTAGTGGGCACATCAATACAGTTTGGGCCTCCAGCAGTGCGGTGTTGTCATTGGCTACCAGTAGAGACTGGCGGTGCTGAGCAGGTAAAAGGCTGCAGCAAAGCTGGATCTGGGTCTATCTACAGCAGGCTCACAATAAGGAGACTGATTGAAAGCACATGAGTTATTTTCAATTACATATTAACAGTATTACTGTATAGGCTGATATTTATAATAGGCTATTTATCAGGATTTATTGAGAGAAACCTCATTCTGCACCGCCATATAGCCTGAATGGAATGATACTTTGCTTGAAATCCACATATAAGAAACAGAGTTTTGTTTTTTCCAGTAATAGGCCCTAGAGGAAAAATAAGTCTCCCTTATGCTTCCAAGCCACGAGCTGGAAGCTGAAGCAGGAATGGTTAGCAACATGTTTTATAGTTCCTGTCGCTCTCATCACCCATTGCTAGTTTATTTTTGTAAACATCATGGGCACATGCACAAATCCAGTATAAGCCTCATAACTGGGTTATTCATGTACATGCAAACACTCAAGGACTTTTGATACGTGGATCCCACAACGGTTTGATTTAAGGGCAGTGGACATTTTTAAGTCACTAACAAATGAACTACAATAAACACCGATTGTCACATCATCAATATATAATGAGAATAGCACAGCTAATGTTATTCTTTATGGAATTCCATTAGCAAAATCAATTTCTCTACATTGCAGCAGTAGCCTAAGTGACATAAGTGCCCCTGTGGATAGCAAGCTATGGGACAGCTGTAAAATAGGCAAATAAAAGTGAGCAAGAGAAAATCTATCTTGATTTTCCAGTAAAGATGTTCACCTGTCTGAATACTGTGAGTGCACAGGAAGGACAGAAGAGATAATGTCAACATGAATGAATAATGTTAGGCATCAATGTGATAAATGCAGCGTTTGTTTTGCACAATGAACATAATTATGTAGGATAACAGCATTTTCCCCACGGGTTTATTTTGGCTTACATTTAATAAACAAAGTGACTCATATGCTGCAGTGTTAGCTGAGGTTATTTCACACACTATAACAAAAAGTTCATTGTTAAACTTTTCATTTGTTTAACTGAAGACTAGAATAGACATGAAGTGAGTCAATGAGGATTCCACAGCAACCAGAAGGTCAGAGAGGCAAACTGATTCCCTTCTTACTGCTACAGTTTAGATTATTGCTCAGATTAAATTGGTTGTTAGCTATTCAAATAATAAAATTAAAATAATGAAATAATGAGAAACTTATCTTATGTGTCAAGCAACAATATTATAACTTATCAATACATCTAACTAATCTTTTCAGTAATTTCAGTATGTAAGGGCATAGAGACCATATTGAACACGTTCATTACAATTTACTGTGACATATTTTGCTTCATTATCTATAATTTGAAGTACGTGAGGGAGTAGAGCAAAAGAAAAATGATCTTTTCTGCCCAAAGCTTTTACTGTCACAGAGTCATGTAAGACTGAAAGAAGAGACTGAGAGGACACTGATCCAGAGTCAGAGTAAGTATGTATTTAAGTGTAGATGGAAGCTACTAATCTCTCCACAACCTTCACATTTGCTGCAGCTGCTTCATGACTTGAAGCTCATTCATCATACCATCTCTCCTTTCCAATAATGATCACAATTTAAATACTTCATTATGTGTTTATCATTGACTGCTATGCCCAAAATTGATACACACATTTATATTCTCATTATTGTATGACTGGTCTTACAGCCAATGACACCGTAATGATAGATGACCCAGAATTGGCAAATGCACTTCGTCCACCAAAACTCAAGTTCATTTTGCTTTCAACTGTTCTGCAACATTTTTGGAATTTATGTATTCTTTGTGAATGCTGCCAACAGCCTTAAACCAGTGTGTGACATCCAGAAATTTTGCATAAAACTGTAAAACTAAGTTACTCCTAAAGATTATTATACTTTGATTATTGTACTGTAACTTTTTTTATGATATCGGTGTGTAGCATGAAAAAAGGTATGATGATGATAAAAAAAATATGGTTAGCCATCACTTGTATAAAAACTGTGAGAAGTCACAATGATCTTCGATAGAGGAGAGCCATGCTTCAATGTTGGCCTGAAAATTCATTCATAATGAGTTGCATGCAAGTGCACAATTGTAGACAACTGATCTGCAGTGTAGTTAGACAGCTGCCTAATCCTCCTTTGTATTCACTATTGGTGGCCTAATTACTAATGCAAAGGAAAAATATCCTTGTTGGCTGAAAGGTAAGATGAATCAGACCCAGATGATAGATGACATCCATCCATTTTTAAATGTATTTGATTACTATTTAGTCATACAGTGATCGAAAACGTGAAAATCTCTTTATATTAATGCATACCATTAATGCATTGAATCTCTGATTGACTGTGATGACCACAGCTTCTTATTTGCACTCATGAATGATGAAGAAGCAAGCTGCTACGAAGTCACATCGCCATCTGTGAAATTTTGTACACCAGCAGAATAATTTAATTTTGAATAAACTACACTGCATCAGGGAGAAATGCACTTAGGAGAATGAGTGTAATGACATGCAAAATTGATTGGAAAATAAAATATCTGCTGCATTTTTGTTTTCAGGGCACAGTCATTTGTTCTTGTTCTTGCACGCCTGGACATGCCAGGTCACCAGTCTTAATTGGATCCTGATCCAAAAAAGCTTTTTGTGACATACCCTAGGGGCATTTCATTTAAAAATGAATACAAAATAAATGAACACGTAAATAAATAATATTGATATAATCTAGCATGTTGTGCAAGCAAGTGGATACACTGGATGACAGCTATTTCTCATCATTGATTGATTTAAAAAAAGAAAAAAAAAAAAACACACAAAATAAAATTGCATAAACCAAAATAAGACAAACCAACTGATCAGAAGGCAAACTGATCTGATTCAGATAGCTCAGCTTAGGAAGTGTCTAATTTGTTTGGTAAACTTGATCCTTACATCTTCCTTATCTAACAGACTTGTGATAATGAATCATCTTTCTGGATAAAAATGTGTTTGTTGCAGGCTCTGGTCTTATGTTGTTTTATCCACCAACAATAAAAGAAAACACACTTCCCGCAGAGAATATACATATATTTCCCAAGGTGCTTCACTTCCTGTTCTTGCCCTTGGCATAAACCAGCTATGATCTGAAAAACATTGTTTGTTTTTTACAGCATAATTACCCATATTCATTTAAAAGCCTAATATTACTTTTAATTTTGTGTTGGAGCACAGGGAGAGTTGCATAAGATGTGGAATGCAGATTATTTTTAAATACACAAATATGAATATATGTCTCCAATGTGTCTACAGACCCTCCAAAGTGTCAGAAAAGACCACCCTCACTATTTTTCTCCTGCTCCATCTATCAGAAAATGTGTCTGAAAAAAAAAGTGGCTCCAATTTGTCTCCATTGTTGACATCGACAAAATTGTATGCTATGGGTTGGTAGGGTAGAACAACCTCCAGCTTGGTGACTGCCCACAGAGTTGCTGCTGAATCCCTCACTGTGTGACATTGTGCTTTCCCAACTATCACAAGGTCACAAGGTATGGCTGGAGGGGGGTGCCCTTATGACGTGAACTGCTACTTTAGATTATGCAAGATCTTGCTCATCATCTGAGTCACTCGTGCATCGGTCCGCGGAGGGATTTGCAGTTGTGGAACTGCTACTTGCGCCTGCGGTGCGTCCTTCTTCTGTGTCTCCCTGGCTTGTGTTTCCTGAGGAGGGTTTTTCATTCTGGGCTGCCGGGCCGGGGGTTACTCGCCCTGAAGCTGGCGAGTTCTGAGTCTCTGGTTTTAGGGGAGTTAGCATCTTGGTACTCAGTGTTTCATCCTGCTCAGACACCACTGGCTTGATCTGCTCCCTGAGTACCATGAGTTCAGACTGTCTGGCATCTCTCTGTTCCCATAGCAGTTGGTTTGTAGTCTGTCACTGTAGCCTTCCTATAGCCAAACACTCACATGTCAGGGCTTCCAGTGAGGCAGTGGGTTGCACAAAGCTTCTTGGGGAAAACTGATCAGTTGCATAGGGATCAGGTACGTGTGCTGTATGTTTAGTGGAGGCATCCCATCGGGTGCAACATAAAGCCCTCTTCCTTGCATTTGACTCAGCAGCCTCAACTTCTGATTCTCCACCAGTCAGTAAGGAAACTTTCTTTGTCAGGTCACTGCGTGCACACATCACAACCTAGGCATTGTTGTTTTGAGCTTTGGAGCTTTGGATCACCCAAGGTCCTGTGGAGGGTCACAAACTCCCCACTTAATACTAGAATTCCAGCGATGTCATCCTGCCAGGTGCTGGATTCACTTGTAAATCATTCAAAAGCCTCTACCATTCATGCCATACCCATCATGAGTGGATGGGAATCGTTGCTGTTTTCCCTGGTGTGTGTGGTAAGGGAGCTGGGCTCTGGGGCTTGTCTTGAGCCAGGAGTAAATAAGGGTGTTTTGCTACTGCTGAAGTCTCCACCTTGTCCTTGATGTCTCTGCATGGACAGGGACAGCATATATGCCCTTTCTCCTTTGTTATAACTCTTCAGCACAATTTTGGGCCCAGAGGTTTCCCCTGGAATGTCAAGTGTTGGAGCAATGGTTATGGTTGAGGGTAGAGCCTTCTCTCATCTGGCTGTGGGATGGGAGTTTTAAGGCACCGGTATCAGGATGAACGCAGCTGACTGGGCAATAGATGGGCCGTTGCTCTAGGGTTAACAGTACAGCATAGGTTACCATGACGATCTATCCGGGTTAAAAGTGAGCTGTGCGGTCAAGAGTTGTGTTGTTATCAGTCAATACATCATCTTATCATCACTGTGGTTGCAACATATACAAAGTCACACTTGCAATTTTTATGTTTATTTTGTGACACAAAACTTTTTTAAACATCGTCGAGTTAGTGTTTACCCATGCACCTTTTAAATTCACATCAGCATTTCAACATATAACCCCTTTGTGATAACTGCACCACTTTGTGTAAATTTCTGCACATATGTATTGCAACAGATTACCATTTTTCATCTTTAGTTCAGTTCAAACCTCCAACTGGCAGCGAGCTGTCACTAGATGCAAGTGGTTCACATAATAGTGAATTAAAACTGAATGGATGAGTTTATTGAAAACTGAAACCACTTTGGCTCAGCACAGAAAAAGTAGATGAAGTCATGTGAAAACTAAATCCAACCTAATTACTCTCCAAAGTCATACTAATCAGAAAACAATACCATTTCATAGATATACAATACAATCTTTTATCAATAAAAATGACACTAACTATTCCCTTTTCCCTTGTATGACTGTCAGGAAGGATTATGACCAAGACATAATAATGGTACATTAATTTTCTCCACCAATAAGAGAATATTTTAAATTGAACTTGTTCCCTGAAGTCGACTCTCAGAGGCATCTCTCGTGTCATCTTGCACTGGTGACTTTTCCTACTGTGTGCGTGTGTGTGCCAACACAATAGCAGATATTGTAGGTTTTTATAAAATGGTTGGCTGCCAGATAATTAAGTGAGCTGGATTGCTACAGTAGATATTCAGGGGTATTAATGACAGTGGGAGATGCAGTAAGAGAATAAGTCAGCCCCTGAAGATAGTCTGTCAAGCCTACGAGATAATTTACAAGCTCAGTTTCAAATTGAACCCTTTGATCTGTCAATTACTGCTGAGTTTCCCCACATGCTGCCTCCAACTTTCAATTTTAGACTTAGATTCTTGGCTGGCAGTCTGAAAATGGCTAATTTTCTATTTGATGCTGGCGAGGGTAAAAATTGTCTACACAGCATACAAACACACACACACACACACACACACACACACACACATCCTGACACAAACATTAATCAGCACAAACAAACACCAAGACTTTATTACAATATATTCTGTTTAAAAACTTGAAGGTTTAAAGAGCATTTCAGAGGGAGGCCATGTTGATATACGTAGTAGTACTAAAAAGACTTGATGTTTCAGTCTGTGGTAAATTGGCACACTTCATGTTGGCACTGGGATTGAAGTGGTGAAAGGAAGGGTAGGTGCATCATTTGGGTCATCAGGTGGGCACCCTCCAGAGGGCTCAACCGTGATACTTGACATCTCAGGTACACCCCCCTCCAGCCTTCAATTTGTGGCCCAGTTGTTGTCTTTTCTTTTAATCTAAAACCAACTGCTGATTTTCTTTTTCAGCTGTATTTGACAGGACTTGATTGCTTGTTAGAGAAAGGGACCTCTCACCCCCATTTTTTTCATCAGACTGGTTGTAGATGTAGCAAGGAATCCCCCATCCCACTACTACATGGAACATACTGGTCTTCCAGCCATTCTGGGCAGCTTCTATCTATCTTCCCATGGAACTGTTAATTCCACAACCTATGCCAACATGTCAGAGTGTTATATTCACAGTAGCTGTTATCTGTCATGGGGGGTGGTAGAGTGTATGGATGGGAACATCTCTGTACCTGTTAGTGCTGATCTATTGAAAGCCCTCTCTCAAGGGTGAAATGCTTTTTGAGTCTAGACGATGAGAACTCAGTGACACTGTTGACACAGTGCTATGCAGACATCAATTATTTTAATGGAAAAAGCAAGCATTTCTTCCCTGCAAGATTATAGGAAAATTACATCATGTGGAGAACCTTTAAATAAATACAGTTCAATTTGCCATTAAAAAAAAAAGGCAAGCAGGAGGGGGTAAAACAACTGACACTTATTTCCTCTTGATTTTTTTTCTTCCTCTGGAGAAGGAAAACAGCAGGGGAGTCTGGGGAAAGTACACTATGAGCAAAGAAGCAAGGACAGAAACACAGTTTTATGTCACATTATGTGGGAGGTGTTGTTTGGAATCTCACTGATTTCGGGTGTGCGAAGGCAAACTTCCTACAGGGAAGCACATTGCGCTTTTAGTCTTTTAGTATCCCATCATCAACACAGCAACCAGTAACTCATTAATGAAAATACATCAGTACAATGCATTCTTTTCCAATTTTCTTAACTTTTTGATCCTTGACAGTTTCTTATAATATTTTAGATGGTATTGTACTAATACAATAAAAATAAATAAGTAAAAAAATAGTCTATTACGGCAATAAGGCTTTATTTTTTTTATATATACACTGACTACAACACTGTCTGCTACAATTATGTGTAATATTACTAATTCATTTAGCCAAATAGTTGCACAGTTGACAAGCAGAGTAATTCCTGCCTTATTGTTCAGAGGCAACACTTTTTTCAGTAACAAAAACAATTTATTTTTTGTAGTGCACAGAGGTGCAGGAGGATGGCTGGGGTGAATGGGGGGTTCACAAAGAGCAGGACTTTGAGACCAGAGACCAGGGTCTGCATCCTGAGTACCACATGTGATTAGGTTCAGGAAATTAAAGCACTTTGTTTAAAGGAATAATTCAATATTATGCCTATGTGCTTACTGGTAGACATAATTGATACTGCTTTCATATCTGTCCTTTAAAAGTGACGCACCAGCCAGTTGACTTGACTGGAAACAGTGGGAAACAGCTTGTCTGGCTCTGTCCAAACATAATAAAATCCACCTCGAAAGCTCACTAGAGTCCCTTTTTAAACCAAAAGGTTCCAGGAACAATGGAAATATCAGAGGAAGTGTGTAGATTAGGTAAATTAGAGCCACGGCTTAAAAAACATTAATTGCGTTTGAAACGCAGTTGCGACTGTTTGTATTTACAGTTGTGTGACTCAGTCAGTCAGATGTAATGAATGAACGGAAAGGAGACATGCAGAGGCGGAGAAGGAGACTGATATTTCCAGTGTCCACAGTAGACGACCTGCTGTGTGTTTGATGTAACTGCAATGAAACTATCAGAAAATATGTTATATTTCTCTACGTTACACATTTTTTCCTCTGTACCCCCCTACTCCCTCTCTCTCATTCACCCTCTCCAGCTTTCTTTCATTCGTTTTCTATTTCTTTATCTCCCTCGGTCTTTAGTCTTTCAAAGTAGTCGGGAAACAACAACAAAGCCTAACCTTGTTTTAACATATACAAAAAGAAATATCTGACTGTCATCCTAATATCAATATAAGAATGATTTGTTAGAGCAGTGCTTTTAACCGGGGTACCGGGTGCCCTGAGATATTGTAAGATGTGCCATGCAAAATTATCCAATTTTCTTAATTGGTCTAAAAAAATCAATAACACAAACCCACCCCGAAAGCTCCTCAACCTTAAGAAACTATTGTTCTTTAAACAGCATCAGCCTTGGATCTGTGGTTTCAGGAACTGCTCTACCTGGAAAAGGAGGACAGAATGTGTCTACGCAACACTTGGTATTGATGCAGCAGGTAACTCTCCTCCCCTCCGCCATCTCTACTCTGCTCTCCTCTTATCTCCTCTCCTCATCTGTCCTCCTCTCATCTCTTCTCATCTGTCTTCTCTGCTTCTCTCCTCTCATCTGTTGTCTCTCATCTCTCATGTGTCCTTACTCTCAGTTTGTGTATGCAGTGTTACAGGCCGTAAATTTAAAAGTGCACACATTGTGATATCCATAGACACCAGCAAGGGGAAACCAGGAGGAAGAAGAGGGAAACGTTAGCTCAAAGGTGTCAGGATCCCAGGAAGAGACCACAGGTGTGCTATATGTGATATTCACAAAAGTTGTTGTTTTGTATGAATAACAACTGAGAAACATGACAATATTTGAAGTACCTTTCTTATCCAATTGCAGCTCCAAATGAGTCACCCCTTTCAAAGAAGAAAGCCTTAGATGCACTGCAGTTCCTTCACCGAGAGAGAAAACCCACCAAGTCAGCCAGAGAAGAAGCGATAAGGTACCAAGCAAAAGATTCTTTGCATTTGATTGAAAATGTCATGAAGTGGTGGAGATAACACAAGAAAGAGCTACCACTACTTTCAACCCTATAGCCAAACGGTACCTGTGCGTCGCAGCAGAGTACATTTTTAATACTGCTGGTGATATAGTGAATGCACAGAAAAGTTTTCTGCTGCCATGTCATGTGGACCAGTTGATATAAAAAAAGAGATTGAGTAGAGTGATTGCAGAAAAGTTGATTGCACTTAAATGAATACAAGATTTATTGCACTACCTTTTGCTTTGAAAATGAGAACAAGAGCAGCAGGTTCAACCACTGTTCATTTAATCTAAATATAAGTACTCTACCTTTTATTTTGAAAATGAGAATAGAAGCAGCAGGTTAAACTACTATTAATTCAACCTGATGAGTAGTTTTTTTTTTTTTTTTTTTTTTTTTTTTAACTGCATCAATGATATTTGATCATTGATCACTGAATCTATATACATAGAGCCGGATCAATGGATCGTTACACCCCTAGCCTGTGAATGCATTTGAATTTCCATCATAAAATAATCATTGGCTTAAAGACCAAATGTAGCATTTCACCATCATCTTTACAGCAATGGTGTGATCTTTGTTTGTGTGTTTGTTTTGTTTTTTGTTTTTTAACTTGTGAAAAAAATGCATATATTTTATTTATTTCCTAAAGCAAATTAATAAATGAATTTAGGGGCTAGTCGAGGGTAGGGCTTCTTCCAACCCTTCCCCTCATTCATCTTAACTTGCCAGCAACACATTAGAAGTAAATGGTTTGTCCTACTGAGAAGGCTGTTTTACGACTTGGCTTTCCTCACAGGGTTAAGAGTGATGAGTTTTTGATCCCTTGTGTGGAACTATTAGCTCCCCTCTAACCACATTGCACAGATGGTAGTGCACACTTCACTCTCCATTTGGCCACAAAATGGGAGGCTGGAGGACAACCAGATGAAGAGGGGAAATTGCAGGCGTGAGGGAAGGAGGCATGGAGAGACTACTTGCCTTTCTCCGTCACCTTTGACATGGCAGATTCATCCACACTGATGGGAACTCCTCTAAGGCAAGATGTTGATTAGCAGGAGCAGAAGCAAAATATAGGCTGTTGTTAAGAGTAGATCCATCATGTCATGGTGCTTTGAGCTTCCCTGCTAGCTACCCCATCTGTGTGTGGGACATTCTACTCAAAACAGCCCAGCCACTGCCAGGACTTCAATCAAAACCAAAACCCTGGCTAATTTAATGGTTTCAAGTATGATCATTACCATACATTTGCAACTAACACAAGCTGCCTGAAAGCTGCAGGAAATTGACTTGATGATATAATGTAAACATTTTCGTTTAAGCTCTTTGTTAGCACTATGATGAAGGCTTGCAAACTCAAGTGGGAAGGACAAGGTGACAGTTCTGGAGTCAACCACTCCAGCCCATCCACCCCTGCAGCACACATTAATTGTTGACTGCATTATTTTTGAGTACTGAAATGTTTAGCTGATTATAGCAATTAGTTGATAATACACAATACAACAGTCAATTCATCTTTTTTTGTTGTTCATGCAGTAAAAGTGCCAAAAGTTTTCTACTTCCATTTCAAGCAACCTGGTCTCAAGAGTAGGCATATAAATATTGTAGCATGACATTACACACACATTTAACTTGTTATTTGTACACCACAGTTTGTTGCACCCATTCACCTCCCCACCTACTATGTCACTAACTCTTATCGTAGCATTTATATGCAGAAGCATTTACAGGATACATGGGTTGCAAATTACAAACGGAAATCATGAAAGGCGTACACTTATAACATGCTAAATTTGTATTATTGTGGCAGTCATGCACCTTTTTGTACAAACGGAAGACAACATTTTGGGCTCTGAGATATTATGTTGACTTATCTGACATTATATTGACTAAATTTATAAAAAAAAAAAATAAGACACAAACAACAAAAAATAAGGTAGTTGAAACAATCACAAGACTTTCAACCAGGAGACCGCCATTCACACAAAAATCCATTTCTCAATGTTAAACCTGAAATGTGAAATGAAATTCGAAAAGCATAAAAATGCATTATCATGACATGTAGAATGTGTTGGGGGGATATTTAGGGGAAGCAGTATATGCAAAATAGAGGTGGTGTACATCATGTGAAAGCTGGAAACCTGAAGATTATTTTGAGAGGCAGCTCAGCACTTTGTGTCATAAATCAGAAATAAACATAAATTAATTAATTAAGAATACGTTTTGAAGTGCTTAGAACATTATGATGGAAGTATGCAATGCCATTCATGTTATATTATATCTCATACGTTGTTGCAGCAATTTTTGGCCCGAACTTGAAAATGTTCTTGAGGACTGGATGAACACACAGAGAGCAGACGGCTGAGGTGTTTCCACCGTGCAGATCTGACTGAAAGCGAAAACAATCGCCACTGAAACGAATATTATCTCAGATTTATGAGACGGAAGGGCCTGTCCATCGGGACACGGACAACTCTCTGTCAGCAACTCCATCCAGACTACAAGGAAACAGTTGCAAACTTCCACAAATTGACTCAAACAAAGACTGGACTGCTGCGTGATCAAGAGGACAGCACCAGCTCAGGGGCAACTTTGTCTCGAGATGAAAGTGACATTGATAGCGACAATGAAAAAGCGACCGAGAAGGTGTGTGACGGAGCCTCTCTGAGGCTGTTCAACTCCGACACTGAAGAAGACATCCTCAGTGGTTTCAGTGCGCAGGAGGAAGATGAAAATAGTGCTGCTGTGTTAGTGGGCACTGTTTGGAAAAAAAAGCAGTTAAAATAAATATTTAAATAATCTTCCTGTTTACCATCTTTCTGTTTAAATATCTCATGTTACAACTTTTAAAATTTGGTGCGGCTTATATTTAGGTGTGCTCTGTAGTCCGGAAAATATGGTAAATACAGTTTCAAGTTTATTGGAAATGCTGTTGCATAAATAATGTTAATGATGTTCTGGAGATGCTCTGACCCAGTCGTCTCACGGTCACAGTTTGGCCTTCGCCAAAGTTACTCACACCCTTACGCTGAGCTTATCAATGTTATTCACTTCACCTGTCAGTGGTCATAACGTCGTTAATGTGATGGCTGATCAGTGTACATCTTGTATGATGTTCCTTCATAGTTCTAACAGGTAGACTAAGGTGTGGAACCATCAGAAAAAGGACTTGCCCAAGCAGTAAATGCCCTTTTCAAAGAACCAACCTGTCTGTGTTGTGATGAGAGCTGTATGGACAGTGAGGAGTTGCCCCAAGCAATTACATTACAGCCCATTTAGCAGCTAAAGTATACTTTGTTTGTCACATGGGGAAACTTTTCTTGGGCAATAGGGCTGCAGATCAGTTTCAGCAATCAGCTTAAAACAACACATAGCCAACAAGACATTACAGCGGTACACCAAGATGCAGTAGAGAAACATATCAAATGTTGTAAATTCCCTGAGAAAATGTGATAACTAGGTATAAAAGAACAAGAGAGAATCATAAAATACATATATACATAAGACAAAATTCCACAGTACGTTCTTGTTAAGTAGTTTTATAGAAGTTGGGAGGAAAGAAAGCGTGAAGCAGATGCTTTTACATTTACTGGCTCTGTAATGTCTCCCTGAAGATCCATCTGTCCATTAAGTGCTTATCCTATTTAAGGTCACGAGGGGGCTGATGCTGATCCCAGCTGACATTGGGCAAAAGTGGGGTATACCCTGGACAGGTCGCAGGGCTGACACATAGAGACATACATTCACATTCACATCTACAGGCAATTTAGAGTCATCAATTAACCTGCATGTCTTTGTACTGTGGAAGGAAGCCAGAGAACCAGAAAAAACCCACATTAACACGGGGAGAACATGCAAACTCCACACAGAAGAGCCACAAGCCACTTTCAAACCTGCGACCCTCTTGCTGTGAGACTGTGTGCATCCCTCTCCCTGAAGGTAATAGTCTGTAGTCAGAGTACAGAATGTGTAACGGGTCCAGCAGAACTGTGTGCAGGTCTAACATTAGTACTCTCATAGATAGTGTAAAGCGACAGATAATCTTTTTGTCCTACCACTCACCATGTTGTTGATTCTTGATAATAACAGGACTGTGAAACCGTCATACCATACCATATCTAATGTTGCTTTCTTGCACATCATTGTAGAATGTTAGCATGATCTCAGCACCCACACCAAACAGGTCTGAGCCAGCCTAGCACACAGATTATCAACATGGGGACTTCACTTTAATTTACAGTCCATTTGTATGCCCAGGTTCTTATAGCAGCACATCTGCTAAATGGCACTGTCAACAATGATTACTGGCCCTCACTTACCTGAGGTCAAATAAAATACTGATTGCATATACAGTATTCATGCTCAGTTGCAGTTTACTGACAGATGGTCAACTCATTCTTAATTCAAAAGCATACATATTACAAATAGGAACCAAGCAACAAGCCTTAGATAGCATTTCAACTCTGAGACACTTGCTAACACAAGTTAACATTTCCCAAAAAACAAAGAACTTGTATATGAGCCTAAATGACTGGAAAACACACACTTCTGTATGTCAGTGGAAATCTGTGTTTGAATGAGACTATAATTTGAAATGACTGAAAACTGTAAATAATATTTGGAGTTATTACATTTGCTTCAAATCACATTGCCTGCATGTCACTTGAAGTTAAGCACAAGCTGTATTTTCTCCTTCTAATTTTCAAATAGAGCAAAAGAAACTTGCTAATCGTACATTAAAAAGTAACACACTGGCACTGTGACATGCTATAACTACGGCATCTGAATCACTGCACCATGTAATTGACCTTGCCTGCTCAGTAAAGTCTGGGACCAGTTTCTATGTTGAATGTGTGCAGGAAGAAATGGCTGTGTGTTGGAGTGCATTTGAGGGGATCCTTACATAATTACATAAAGCTATGTAACCAGTGGAAAGCTATACAAAATCCCAAACTAGAAGTTATTAATTTGTATACAGAACACAAGGCAGATGGAGCGGGTAATTGTAAAGAGTCACTGAGCAGACAGCTGAGTGTTTAATGGAATTAAAATTTGATTTTACCCCAAAGGCAATAAATCTTATCTGGTTCCAGTAATATACCCTTCTAGCAGTGACTGCAGTAATGATGCATCAAGGACGTATGTTTCATTTCAACTTTGGGGGGGGGAGACACAGTCCACCCAAATACTACTTTCTGTCAAACAAATTTTAGTTTTAAAGAGTCATTCTGCCAAATACTACTTTCTGTCTAACAACTTAGTGTTTCAAAGTTTCATACCACCCAAATACTTGTAGTTTTAAAGGTTTATAAGCAATTCTAAAAGATTATTCCAGCCAAATACTAGTTTAACTACTGTTGCTGTGGGGTCCCTGGGTCGTGGGGGTTGTGGTCTGGGGGGGTCTCCCGCATCCCTGGCGGGCCCCCTATTGCTGTGGCCCCTGGCACGCCGTGGTGCTGGATTGGTTGCCCTAGTGGTCGCCGGGGCTGCCTCATGGGCTGGTCCCTGGTGATTGCTCGGCTCGGGTTGGGGGGTGGTGCGTCTCTGGGTGCGGGGGCCGTGGGTCCCCTGCGTTGCCCCTGGGCCTCGGTGCCGGGTGATAGGCGGGGTTACTAATTACTTCCATCCACACCGCCCGCGCTCTCTCCCGGGCCTGGGCTGGGCCCTGGCATCGGTCTCCTCTGGCTGGCCCCCCCGGTGGCAGCTTGCTTGGTGGGTGGGCCCTCGCGCCCCATGCCCCCTGGCCCTGTTCAGGGTGCCTCGGGGGGGGGTCTGCGGCTGCCTCCTCTGGGCATCTGGGTGTGCGCGCGGCCCTGGTGGTGTCTGGGTGTTGCCTCCTTGGTGCTCTCATGTCCTGGGATGGGGTAGGGCGCTTGACCAGTTTCCCCAGGTTTGGTCACGACAGCCGCTCTGGGCTTCGGTGTCAATAACACATGCATGATTGGGTTCAGGGCCTGCTAGCACCTGTCGAGTCCCATTGTTGAGAACTAACGGGACCCACAAAAATGAGCTAGGTCACTATTCGAACTTTACACTGGGCTCACGCACTTCATGCACTCCATCACTCATGGTCTCCGACGGTTTAACTTTCTCCCTTCCGTTGTTTCTCATAGGTTACTGGTTGGTGGATATAAATCAGCACCTTACATTCATAGCATGTACCCTTCCCTACCCATCTTATCTCCCCCTATCTATCACTTATTTCCCCCTCATTTCACTGAAGTGTAGCACTTCCCTCTCTGGCTCGTGATAGGAAAAACCAATAAAGATTAGTTATGGTGATGATGGTCACACACGCACTAAAATATTAACATACTTTTGTGCAATACTAAAATAAGCATAAATCCCATAAAAGTTGTTACCTCCCTCTGTGGTATTCAACGATGGGAGTTAGTGCTGACAGGTGGAACAAAAAAAAAAAAAAAAAAAGCAATTCTAAAAGATTATTCCAGCCAAATACTAGTTTAACGGCTTACAGTTTTAAAGGTTGGTTAATTCATTTCATTTCACCTGCACAGAGGGTCTAGACGGTGGTCCAGCTGACAGTCTCTGGTTGCAGCAGCCCCAATCCCAAGTTCCTGTTCAGCCATAGCAAGCTCGAGTTCAAGGCCCTGTTCAGCCGAAGCAAGCTCAAGTTCAAGGCCCTGTTCAGCCGAAGCAGCCCCAATTCAAAGTTTCTGTTTGGCTCACCATTGGACCAACCCACAGCTAAGCCACTGGCAGCCCTATCTGGCCTCAAGACTCCATGGTCGTTCTCCAGAGTGGGTTTCACTGGAGGGGTCTCACTGGAGTCACCATCACTGACATCCACAAGGGCTCTGCCCATCTGGTCATCTTCCTAACCCTGTCACTGCAAATATGCTCCTGATAGGGTGACAGGATGCTTTAATTCCTGACATGATGTACCACTATGATGAGCTCGAGTTTTCATTGTATAATGAACATAGACACAGGTTCAAAACTGCAAGACAGCAGTGTGTTTCATGTCTGCCATTATCCTAATTAGGTCAGATCGGAGCCATAGCCTCACCTGTGCCTTGTTGCAGGCACAGATGATACCAATCTGCACAAAATCAGTGTTCTTTTAACTAGGAACGTAGGGGGAAGAACATGTCTCTGTTTGCCCTGCTACCAGCCAGACCTGCTCCCCTGTCAATATCCAGTGCATCTAAAGTGAGTTATTCTTAAAGGTATATATCTTTAATAATGCATGCCTTTGTCCACTTTATGAGTGTCCATTATTTTTGGTATATTGTTGTGTTATGATATTATCTGGCTTTCAGTTAATCATGATTACTATGACTAAATGCATATGCAGTGGTCTTAATATCATGCATATCTCTCTGTTTATGTGTTAAATGCAGCTACACCACTTGATGATATTTAAGGGGAAACTAATCAAAAATAAAGGGCCTTTTGGTGGAATTTTCAGGCTTGTTGTTCCTGATTCTGGTTACCTCATGTCCAATAGTTGAGTGTCCCTCGTCTCCAACCCTCACCATTTTGGTCACCCAAACAATGGACCTGAACAGGGAACTGAACCCTGGACCCTCAGATGCACTGGAAAAAGGAAGAATTCCCCACTACAAATATGTGGCTAAGGGACCTTATAAATACACTTCATTTAGAAAGAACAGAGAGGAGCCTGCCACTGGTTTGAGGTGCCGATGCGTGGCCAGCATGGTTTGCTTGGGGGAATTCCTGTGGATCCATGAAGTTGAATCTATTTAGAGCCTCGTCTCCTGAGGTTGTAAAATATGGGGATTGCCTGCCACTTTGTCTCTCTCTGCCATCGGTAGCCCAGCCTTCAGCAGGCTCAATGCAGATGGTAGGGCTAGGTGGGGCTTTGGGTTTAGCTCCAAGTAGGATCCAGTGATCCAGTGAGCCTGACTGGGAGAAGCCTCTGGAGCAGCACAAAGGAATGCTAGTATTATGAACCATCAGTACTGGAGCTGAACAGGGGGGAAACTTAGGATAAGTTGTTTTGAACTCCAGGACATATCAAAAGAGCTCAGTCTCCAAAGGAGAGCTGTTGCAAATATTTGCTTAGCTTGTTTCTTTGAAAAACATAAAGTCAGATTCAGACAGTTTAATAAATCAAACTCAGTTTATTATAGAGCTCTCAAAGCGCTGAGCTTCTCAGGGTCACACAATAGCGAGCACAAATGAAATGCCAGAGCTTGTATCTCATGTCTGTTTATATATATATTAATATTTTAAGAGATGTTTTTTTGGGGGGGGTTTTATACCCTGTTGTGACCTATTGTGTGTTTGTTACACCTAGGGCTGGGTATTGGTCTGCGATACCTTTAAAGTATCAGTCGAAATAACCCACTACCAAGTAGTACTGAAATGTCTCCTGTCAGTTTATATACACTCCTGATCAAAATCTTAAGACCACTTAAAAAATTGCAAGAATTTACGTTTTGCACTGTTGTATCTTAAGAAGGTTCTAAGTAGAGTTTCAAAATGCAAAAAGAAGAAATGAGAGCAAGAGACTTAATGTTTTGAGCAGGCAATTTATTGAAAAAAACAATTTAACTAAAATAGGCTGTTCATCAGCTGATCAAAAGTTTAAGACCATAGCTCAAAAAAAACCCTAAAACAGAAATTAAAGTCTCAAAAACAGACTCAGTAATGAGTAGCTCCACCATTATTGTTGATCACTTAAAAAATTTGTGTTGGCATGCTTGATGCGAGTGTTTCCAAAAGGCTTGTAGGAATGTTGCTCCAAGTGGTGAAGATGGCTTCACGAAGGGCATCCACTGTCTGGAACTGATGTCCATTTTTGTAAACTTCCCTTGCCATCCATCCCCAAATGTTCTCAATTGGATTTAGATCAGGGGAACATGCAGGATGATCCAAAAGAGTGATGTTATTCTCCTGAAAAAAATCCTTTGTCAGACAGGCATTGTGAATTGCAGCATTGTCCTGCTGAAAAACCCAGTCATCAGCACACAGACGAGGGCCCTCAGTCATGAGGGATGCCCGCTGCAACATCTCCACGTAGCCAGCTGCTGTTTGACGCCCCTGCACAAACTGGAGCTCCATTGTTCCATTGAAGGAAAAAGCACCCCAGATCATGGTGGCGCCCCCTCCGCTGTGCCGTGTTGAAAAAATCTCAGGTGGCATCTCCTTGTCATGCCAGTAGCGTTGGAAGCCATCAGGACCATCAAGGTTAAATTTTTTCTCATCAGAGAATAAAACTTTCTTCCAACTTTGAACGTCCCATGTTTGGTGCTCCCTTGCAAAGGCCAAACGGGCAATTTTGTGGCGTTGAAGGAAACGTGGCCTTTGAAGACGTTTTTTGTTTTTGAAGCCGTTCCTTTGCAGATGCCGTCTGATGGTTATTGGGCTGCAGTCAGCACCAGTAATGGCCTTAATTTGGGATGAGGATCGTCCCGTGTCTTGACGGACAGCCATTCGGATCCTCCGGCTCAGTGCCGGTGAGATTTTTTTGGGTCTACCACTTTATTTTTTTGTTCCATAAACCTCAGGATCTTTTAAGAAATGCAAAATGACTGTCTTACTGTGTCCAACCTCAGCAGCGATGGCACGCTGTGAGAGGCCTTGTCTATGCAGCTCAACAATCCTGCCACGTTCGAAGGCAGTGAGTTTTTTTTGCTTTTCCCATCAAGAGGTCTTGACAGTGTGATTACTTGACAGAAAATGACATGGAATCCAAATTTTTGCACAGATTTGGGCTTTTAAAGGGTGTGGTCTTAAACTTTTGATCAGCTGATGAACAGCCTATTTTAGTTAAATTGTTCTTTTCAATAAATTGCCTGCTCAAAACATTTGGTCTCTTGTTCCCATTTCTTCTTTTTGCATTTTGAAACTCTACTTAGAACCTTCTTAAGATACAACAGTGCAAAATGCAAATTCTTGCAATTTTTTAACTGGTCTTAAGATTTTGATCAGGAGTGTATATATATATATATATATATATATATATATATATATATATATATATATATATATTGCCTTGTCTCCTGCTCCATCTCGCCCAATTTAGCCTCGATACTGCTCACACCATGAGTCTGAAGCATGCCACAGTGAGGCAAATAATGATATATACATATTTAAAAAAAAGTTTGTGCTTTAAAGACTGTAAGTATTATAACATCAGCAGTGGATATTTTGCCATTAGAGAGTTACTGATGATGTACTTTATGACTGATTTGTGTTCATCAGAGTCTATGGGTAAAAACTCTTCTTAAGTCTGGTTGTTTTGCTGCACTGAGTTCTGTAGCGCCTACCATAGGTGAAAGGCTAGAACAGGGAGTGAAGGGGGGGAGATGGTGGATCCCAAAAAACTTAAAGGCTTCCACAGCACACACAACGTTATTTGGTATGGTGTATAAGCATAGAAGTATAAGCCTTCAGATCCAGGTTGTTCTGAGCACACCAGAGGGCCAGCTGTTCAGCATTCTGTCTGTATGCAGATTCATCACCCCCAGATGAGACCAATGGCAGTTATGTCATGTGCACATTTCAGGAGTTTAACAGGCGGCTCTCCTGAGATGCAATCAGTGTAGAGGGAGAAGAGCAGAGGAGAGAGCACACATCCCTGGAGGGTGCCGGTGCTGATGGTCCTGGTGCTGAATGTGATTTTTCCCAGCCTCACCTGCTGCCTCTGGTCCATCAGGAAGTTTGTGATCCACTGACAGGTGGAGGCTGGGACAGTGAGCTGGGTGAGTTTAGAGTGGAGGTTTTCTAGGCTGCTGGTGATCTTAGTGATGCCAAGCTGAAGTCCACAAACAGGATTTTTGCATATGTCCCTGCAGAGTTGAGGTGTTGTGGGATGAAGTGCAGTCCCGTGCTCACTGCATCACCCACTGACCTGTTTGCCCGGCAGGCAAATAGCGGCTGGGGACTTGCGATGTTCTTCCGGAAGGTCAACATCAGTCCCTTGGAGGATTTCATAACCACAGACGTCAGGACGAGGTGCCAGTTATCACTTAATCCTGTGTTAGAGGGTTTCTTTGGGACTGGGGTGATTGTGGAGCATTTGAAGCAGGAGGGGACTTCACACAGCTCCAGTGATCTGTTTGAAGATGGCCGTCTGCTGGTCAACACAAACTTTCAGACAGGCGGGAGACACTGAGCTTCTGTCTGTTAAAGAGCAGACACAGCCTTCTTCACAGAATCTTCACAGATTCTGAGTACAGGTGGGGAGAAGGTGGCAAGGGCTTGTTTCCTGTAGCTGGTGATTTCCTGCAGGTCCATCCATGCTGATGTAGGTTTTTTAGCTGAAAAGTTTTTTTTTTTTTCAGCTTTTCAGAGTAGCTCCTCTTTGATACTCTGATCTCCTTGGTCAGTATGTTCCTGGCCTGCTTGTATAGGAGTCTGTCCACACTTACGTAGGCCTCCTCCTTGGCCTGAGTTCTGCAGTAAACCAGGGTTGATTGTTATTGTACGTGCAGAAGGATTTTGCCAGCACATATATCCTCAAAAAAACATATGTGAGATGTCACAATGTCAGAGAGTTTATCCAAGTAAGAGTTAGTAGAATCAAAAACACTAGTTCAGGCACATTGTTCCATCTCTTCACAGTCTTCACCACAGTCTTAGCAGATTTTAGTTTCTGGCTGAACCAGAAAGTGATTGGAGAGTCCCAAAGCTGCACAGCTAACAGAGCAATAGGTGTCCTTTAATGTGATGTAGCACTGGGCCACTGTGTTATCATCTCAGGTGGAACACTTAATTTGTTGTCTGTATAAAGGTAGATCTTTGCTGAGGTTTGCTCTGTTAAAGTCCCCCAAGAGCGATGCGCATGGAGGTATTGTGACATCTGTACACCAATCTTTGTTAATGTAAAAGCAGATTCTGCCTCCCCTCAGTTTTTCTGACAGTTCCATTATGTGGCCCGCTCAGAGGAGGTGAAAGCTCAGCAGATGTAATGACGTATCTGAGATGTGCTCACCAAGCCAGGTTTCAGTGAAGCACAGGGTGGCAAATCTGCAAAAGTCCATGTTTGCTCTGTTGAGAAGCAGCAGCTCATCCATCTTGGTGGCCATAAAGTGGACATTTGCCAAATGTATTGATGGGAGCACAGTTCGAAATCTCTACTGTCACAGTTTAATGAGCACTCCAGTTCATTTCCCCCATAGCCTACAACCCCATTCAAAATACAATGCATCTTTTTGCATATTCTGACTGACTCGAGAGGAGCGGCATCTAGGGAGTAGAGAGAATGAAGAACGAACAGCTCCATGAGCCAGTGGGACAAATGCACAGCTTCCATTCATGTGAAGGATGTTGAATGAAGAACGCTTTTGGTATTGGTATCATCTTAAGGGTTCTGACACTGGTACTGGCATTGTATTTTAAATGATACCCTGCCCTATTTACATCCCTACTGCATACTTTATTTGATATTACCCTGTCTGCACTGTCTTCACCAGGGCAGCGTCTCTTCTTGGAAACATGAAATGGGCATCAAGCTGCTCAGAATGGAGGATATTCCTGAGTTAATATTCAGGGCCCATTCACCTTAAAGTTCTGTATGCTAAACATTTTCCCACATAGCTCTGAGGAGTCTTCAGTAGTCAGTGTCTGGGGTAGGAGCTCACTGCAGAATTTATATGACTCATAAGGCTTAATATTGTGAGGGGTACAGGTGGACCCAAATGCAGACACAGACAGGTGGAGAGTAATGAAGGATTTATCGTAGGAAGTGGGGGGAAAGGGTGAGGGGAACAGGAGTGTGGTGGGAGCAGCAGCTCAGGGTAATGGAGTGGCAGGCAGACGGGCTGAGGAGATGAAAGTAAGTGATCCTGAAGACACAAGGAAACAGAGGTAAGCTCACAGAATCAAAAACACAGCATGGAGAAAAGACTCAGATTGCATAAAAACTGAGGAACCACTGCAGTTGCAACAACAATGTGATGATGAGTGACAGGAGAACCAGAGGCCTGTCTATGAAGCAACATGACCAGGGTATCTTCTTATTATCTGGCTTAACTAACCCTAAAAAACGCGATCCCACTAAGCGGTCCTATGACAGAAGTTATCAACTGGGTAAATCAACCCAGGGTTTCTCAATCTGGCTATGAATGCATTCACATGAAAAGGGTGGTGTAGTTGTATCATAGACATGGACAAGTCTACTGTCAGCAGAGTGGCACATTTTACAAAGGTAGTGCAACCTATATAAGACATATACAAAGAGGTTAAACACATAATCCACATTTTAAACTGCCACATGCAGGAAGAACAGCTGGCAAAAGAAAAAAATGCTGATGTGTGAATGTGTAAATTAGCAGATTAATAATTCAATGGAATTAAAAAGTCAGATAAGGTCATCTATATGGGGCAGTGATATCTTTCAGAGGTATAATCAAGAAAAGATTACACTTCATTATTAAAGTTGTGTCATGTATGAAAATTTCAGCCTTCTTTTGACCCCATCTCCAGCAGTGTGAAACAGACTTGAGAGCAAGTTAAAAAATAAATCTAAAAATATAATTCAAAGCGGTGAACAGTCAGCCCTAGTGAACAGTCAGCAGTCCTTCCTGCATTTGTCAGTTTAGTCTGTGTTGATTTCAGCCTGGGTTATAACTTCTTCATATTTGTGTAACATTATCATATGATCTGTGCACCGGCCTGATTGGTCAGTAGGCGGTGCTTTCATATGAGCTGATCTCTTATCTGGAATTTAACCTGCTCCGGAGCAGGTGAGGTGTTCGACCCCGTTAAGAAGTGATCCACCTTCATAGGACAAAAACCCAGGGTTAACCCTGAATTTACCTTGCAAACTGCAAATCCTGCTTCATAGAACAGGTCTCTGGGTTGATAAACTGCGTGGTGATGAGCATGAAGGAAGGGTGGGTAATCAGAAAGGTTTTATCGACAGTAGACTACTGGAAGCCATCACATAGACAGACACATGCACAGAGGAAAGGAAGAGACACAACGAAACAGGAAAACCCTGAGTCATGACAAAGACTGACGCTTAGAGACCCTCGGCTGTCAATTATTCACATAATAAATAAAACCCTGATTTTAAGTGGTGGAATGTGACAAAGTACATATTGTATTGTACTTGAAGTGGCAATCTCAAACATTTTCATTTAAATAAATATGTTAAGTCACTATCTATTGCCAAATGAGGCAACACAAAGGTGACTGAGCCTCTAGTCCACTGATGTAAGTATTGCAATATTTACATATTTGCAGTATTTATGAAATGGGTGTCTGTGGTGACATTGATAGAGAGAAATGCTGTAATATACACAAAAATGAAACTGTTAAATATTCACATCTGTTACGTCATGTAAACAAACCATGTACATATCGACTGCGTGCTTGAGATCAGACTGGAGACGTAACCGGGTTTCATAATGTCATATTTACTGTAAATGACCCACAATTTAGCTAACAATGGTAAAAGGACTTGCATTTATATAGCGCTTCTCTAGTCTTGACCCCTCAAAGCGCTTTACATTACGTGTCAGCATTCACCCATTTACACACACATTCATAGTCGCAGAGGGTGCTAATATGAGGAACTAATCTAAATACTCATTCATCTCATTCACACTCAGATGGCTATGCCTTCGGGAGCAATTTGGGGTTAAGTGTCTCACTAAAGTACACATCAACATGTGACCGGAGCAGCCGGGGGATGAACTATTGACCTTTCGACTGCTGGATGACCTGCTCTACCCTCTGAGCAGTCGCCCAAGTAGGTTGTTGTTAGCAATGGTCATTTACCTTAATATGGGTACTCTAGTTTAGTTGCTGGCTTGTATAAAAAAAAAAAGTGTAATGTAATGAAATGTAAAATAAACTACATAAACAATGTATTTCCTCCAGCAGAGAATGTACAGGACAAAGTAATGGGTCCATCCTCTCAACCAGGCATGAGAGCAGCAGGGAGACTACGTAATAATACTATAACAGAAATTACCACTTAAGTGCAAAAGGTTCCACAGTTACTTCAGGATGAGCATTGCTCAAGTGGAAGAACCATTTTTTTTTTTATTTATTTAATTCCATACAAATACTTGCATTAAATATGGGCAATTAAACGGATCAAATTTGAAATAATATAGCACAGTTCCTCTCCAGGAACCATCACCGTAACGTGGTGGAGAGGTTTGTGTGTCCCTATGACCCTGAGGGCTGTGTTGTCGGGAGCCTAGTGCTCCTGGTAGGGTCTCCCATGGCAAATCGGTCTCAGGTGAGGGGCCAGACAAAGAATGGTTCAAAAACCCCATGAATAACCGAGGCAGAGGAGGAGTGACTTGGCCCGGGGCCCCCGTCTGGAGCCAGGCCCAGATGGAGGGCCCGTGAGCGAGCGCCTGGTGGCCGGGCTTGCCATGGAGCCCGGCTGGGCTCAGCCCGAAAAAGCGTCATGGAGACCCCCTCCTCCCCATCTTGTGGGCCCACCACCCGCAGGAGGAACTGCTGGGGTCGGGTGCGCTGTCATATGGGTGGCAGTGAAAGCCAGGGACCTCGACGGACCAGACCTGGGCGGCAGAGGTTGGCTCTGGGGACGTGGAACGTCACCTCTCTGTGGGGGAAAAAGCCGGAGCTTGTGCGGGAGGTGGAGCGCTATCAGTTAGATCTGATGGGGCTTACCTCTACGCACAGCCTCGGCTCTGGAACCATTCTCCTGGATAGGGGTTGGACTCTATTCTTCTCTGGAGTTGCCCAAGGTGTGAGGCGCCAAGTGGGTGTGGGGATACTCACAAATCCCCGGTTGAGTGCTGCTACGTTGGGGTTTACCCCGGTGAACGAGAGGGTCGCCTCCCTGCGCCTTCGGGTTGTGGGGGGGGAAACTTTGACTGTTGTCTGTGCATATGCACCAAACAGCAGTTCAGAGTTCAGAGCACCCTAGGCCGAAGATCGATGATCGATTTTGTGATCGTATCATCCGATCTGAGGCCGCATGTTTTGGACACTCGGGTGAAGAGAGGAGCAGAGCTGTCAACTGATCACCATCTGGTGGTGAGTTGGATCAGAGGGTGGGGGAAGACTCTGGATAGACCTGGTATACCCAAACGTGTAGTGCGGGTGAACTGGGAATGTCTGGAGGAGGCCCCTATCCAAGAGATCTTCAACTCACACCTCCGGCGGAGCTTTTCTAGCATTCCTGTGGAGGCTGGGGGCATTGAACCTGAGTGGGCGATGTTCAAAGCTTCCATTGCTGAAGCTGCTGCGGTGAGCTGTGGCGTGCGGGTCTTAGGTGCCTCAAGGGGCGGTAACCCTCGAACACCGTGGTGGACACCGGTGGTCAGGGAAGCTGTCCGACTGAAGAAGGAGTCCTTCCAGGATATGTTGTCTCGGAGGACTCCGGAAGCAGTTGCAAGGTACCGACGGGCCCGTGGGGCGGCAGCCGCTGCCGTAAAGGAGGCAAAGCAGCGGGTGTGGGAGGAGTTCGGAGCAGCGATGGAGAAGGACTTTCGGTCGGCACCAAGGTGCTTCTGGAAAACTGTCCGGCACCTCAGGAGGGGGAAACGGGGAACCATCCAAGCTGTGTACAGTAAGGATGGGACACTGTTGACCTCAACTGAGGAGGTAACCGGACGGTGGAAGGAGCACTTTGAGGAACTCCTGAACCCGACTGATACGCCCTCTCTTGTAGAGGCAGAGCTGGAAGCTGATGGGGGATCATTGTCAATTTCCCTAGGGGAAATTGACAATGGTCACTGAGGTAGTTAAACAGCTCTGCAGTGGCAAGGCCCCGGGGTTTGACAAGATTTGCCCAGAAATGCTGAAGGCTCTGGGTGTGGAGGGGCTGTCATGGATGACACGCCTCTTCAACATTGCGTGGAAGTCGGGGACAGTGCCTAAAGAGTGGCAGACCGGGGTGGTGGTTCCCCTGTTCAAAAAGGGGGACCAGAGAGTGTGTGCCAATTACAGGGGTATCACACTACTCAGCCTCCCTGGTAAAGTCTACTCTAGGGTGCTGGATAGGAGGGTCCGGCCGATAGTCAAACCTCGGATTGAAGAGGAACAATGCGGATTTCGTCCTGGCCGTGGAACAACAGACCAGCTCTTCACTCTCACAAGGATCCTTGAGGGGGCCTGGGAGTATGCCCATCCAGTCTACATGTGTTTTGTAGACTTGGAGAAGGCATACGATCGGGTCCCCCCAGGTATACTGTGGAAGGCTGCGGGAGTATGGGGTGAGGGGTCACTTCTCAGGGCCATCCAATCCCTGTACTCCCAAAGCGAGAGCTGCGTCCGGGTTCTCGGTAGTAAGTCAGACTCGTTTCCGGTGGGCGTTGGCCTTCGCCAGGGTTGCGCCTTGTCTCCAATCCTGTTCGTGATATTCATGGACAGAATATCGAGGCGTAGTCGGCGGAGGAGGGGTTTCAGATTGGAGTGCTGAGGATCTCATCGCTGCTTTTTGCAGATGATGTGGTTCTCCTGGCATCATCAGTCTGTGACCTCCAGCGCTCACTGGATCGGTTCGCAGCCGAGCGTGAAGCAGCTGGGATGAGGATCAGCACCTCAAAATCGGAGACCATGGTTCTCAGCAGGAAACTGATGGATTGTCTACTCCAGGTAGTAAATGAGTCTTTACCCCAAGTGAAGGAGTTCAAGTACCTCAGGGTCTTGTTCACGAGTGAGGGAACAATGGAACGTGAGATTGGCCGGAGAATCGGAGCAGCGGGGGCGGTATTGCAGTCGCTGTACCGCACCGTTGTGACGAAGAGAGAGTTGAGCTGGAAGGCAAAGCTCTCTATCTACCGGTCAATCTTCGTGCCTACTCTCACCTATGGTTATGAGGGCTGGGTCATGACCGAAAGAACTAGATCACGAGTACAAGTGGCCGAAATGGGTTTTCTCAGGAGGGTGGCTGGCATCTCCCTTAGAGATAAGGTGAGAAGCTCAGTCATCTGTGAGGGACTCGGAGTAGAGCCGCTGCTCCTTTGCGTTGAAAGAAGCCAGTTGAGGTGGTTCGGGCATCTGGTAAGGATGCCTCCTGGGCGCCTCCCTAGGGAGGTGTTCCAGGCACGACCAGCTGGGAGGAGACCCCGGGGACGACCCAGGACTAGATGGAGAGATTATATCTCCACACTGGCCTGGGAACGCCTCGGGATCCCCCAGTCAGAGCTGGTTAATGTGGCCCAGGAAAGGGAAGTTTGGGGTCCCCTGCTGGAGCTGTTGCCCCCGCAACCCGACCCCGGATAAGCGGTTGAAGATGAAGATGAAGAAGAAAATGAAGATAGTACATATAGAAGATATATAGTAGATAAAGATATAGTGATAAATAATAATACAGAATAGAATATAGTTAATAACAATTCAAAGACTTGCAGGCTAATTATTCCCAAGTGGGTGGGGTGGGATGGGATAGTCTGCTTGTGGGGGAGGGAGAAAAATCTGATCGCTTTCCCAAATGAAAATTGTGGTCAACAAGTGTGCTTTCAGTTGGCCTTGTTGGTTTTCACTTGCTTGAACTCTGGCAGTAAACTCAGTGAAAACATTTCATCTGGATCACTGGGTTGAGGAGGTGCCAGAGGTTCGTAGAGGTCTTCGGTAGATTGCCTCTGTGGAGTCTTTGCTCGCTTCTCTCTTTTGCAATTGTATTGGCCCTCTCTCATCTTTCTGCCCGCTCACATGTCTCTCCTCACCACCAATTCACCTCACCTCCCTCTCTGCTCTCTCCCCACTCTCCATATTTAGTTTCCTCTTGTCCTTATCTTTATCTTCCACTTCAGTGTCTCCTGACCTTTCTTATCCCTACTCCTCCTCTTCCTCTGTCCTCACTACATCTCCCTAGTCGTGACTGCTTTGATAACTTTTTTCGGGTATTTTTTAAGGTGCTTGTACTTTACTTTCCATGGCAGTTTATAATATTGTATGTTTTTACCAGATTATCAGTACAAAATGTAAACCAAATAATAAAATGACATTGTTATAGGTTAAGCTACCTAGCAGTATAAAGTAAAATTATATCCACATTTATCAGCTGCAACATTAATGTCATGAACACAGTAATGCATCAATAATTATATTCCAATATGACATACTGTATATTATTATAAAATTAATAATTTGCATAATTAATATTTTTTATGCTAATACATTTGAACTTTTACTTGTAACAGTGCACACACTACAGAGGATCCTCCCATCTTTCCCTGAGATGTGGCAGCAGAAACCACATAGCTTTCAGCTGTCTCAATCCCTTCTTACTACCCCCGACCCACTTGGTGGCACAATCTGCCTGACTGGTACTAACATGCATCCTCAGTGATCAGATCAGTGTGCAGTTCTAGGTACAGGCATGAATGCACTCGAGACACGTTGAGGGCGCATTGACATTGGCTTTCAGACCAGATTCAGAGGTAGTCTGGGTCACATTCTTTTAGCAGTGTGTAAGTGAATGTGTCCTGGGCCACATGAAGGACCACCGACTCAAATGACATCCTGCTGGGATCCGAGAGGTCTCACTGTGCTCCTCAGGTGAATAGACAGACAGACGCAAGCGCTTGTCAGCATGGAGACGGCCTCTGTGCTCTACTGTATCCTGTCGGTACAACTGTATTTTGTTAAAATATAATTATCTATCGGTTACATGATCTACTGCCATCAGATTAGGCACGCAAAGAGCATTATCGTCATTTTGTCGGAGATGCATCAGTGTTTTTGTTCCATTGCTTTACATTGAGCTGACATCCGTCCATCCATCCACTTCCATCTGTCTGTGCCTGCTCTCTCTCAATCCTGTCTCTCTGGAGGTATGTGTGTACCTTTTATTATGATGTTAATAAAATGTACTCAAATTTATATGTAGGATATTATTACTGACAAACATGTACTATTATGGCACAGCATGCTGCTGTATTAGCCATTTACGATGTGATTATTTGCATATAGAGCGGGAAAGTGAGATCGGATCAGACGCATGTAGAGACGTGTTCTAACGCCAGGTATGAAGAGATGTACTTAGAACTAGAATCGGATCATTCAGGATGTTAATACCTGGTCTGAACAGGGCTGAGGTCTCTCTTGCTGATACATGGTGTCAGGGGATTACATGCATTCAGTGGCCTATGATTGCAGAACGAGGGTGCAAACAGTGTCAGACTATATATAGGACACCCCCATGGCTATTGAAAGGCATGTGATAAAGCACTTTTTCTTCCTACATCCAACAGAGGAAACGTGGGCCATGGTGGTCATAGACTTCTGGGAGAAGTGGCAATTTCCCCCATTGCATTGGAGTGCTTGAGGGAAAGCACATCGCAATCCCAGCTCTACCTAGGAGTTAATGCCTTTTTTTTTTTTAATAATAAAGGCACTTTCTCAATTGTGCTGCTGGCCCTTGTGGACATGAACTACAAGTTCCTGGTGACACAGATAAAGGATTTTGGCAGAACCAGATGGTGTGGTCAGAAGCTCTGCCCTGTACAGGGGGCTAAAGAACAACACCCTCTACATACCACCACTAACATCCCTGCCATATGCGTTCCAAGGGGGAGTGCTGCATAACATAGTGGCTGATGCAGCATTCCCCTGCAGCCATTTCTCCTGAAACCCTTTGAAGGACAACACCTCTCTTGCAACAGAGCCACTTACAACTACAGGCTGGTAAGGACTTGCATGACAGTGGAAAAGGCCTTTGGTACGCTGGCAGTGAGATGAAGGATCATCCTCCACACATTCGACATGTCAGTGGAGAAAGTGGACACACTGGTAGTGCAGTGGTGGTCAGGAGGCAATTCTTGTGTGGGATAAGTTCGTGCAATATTTTTTCTAAGACATAATCTATTATTTATCCACTTATTTCTCCATTTGTTTGGTCAGCATTCGCTTTTAAATCTATTTGTCATCAAATTAAACATTAAACATTAAACACAACAACATCATTAATTGATCAATATTATTATTATTATTATTATTATTATTATTATTATTAATTGACAATTCAGCCCTTGTGAATCAGTGAGTGAGTGTGTGTACAGTAGAAGCACTTTGTTATATTGTTCTTAAAATGTATACTATTTTTGATACTATGATGATTGTTTTAATGTATTTTTTGATGTCCTTTCAATCTGTATCTCCATGATGTCTTGTTGTAAGTCTGGAATACAGACTATTTGTGTGAATATAAATGTACTTAATAACATGCCTAGGAATATTGTGAAAAACGGAGGACGATATGTTGTTCAGTAAATTAATAATCATTCAAGTAAAATAGTGATAAATAAATTAGAGAAGTATTACTGTAACCCTCATCCTTCTGGGTTCCCTGTAGACCCCAGAGGTATACTTTTTATCATTATCTCACAGGTGTTTTTTTTTGTTTGTATATATATAGATGAAGTCAAGAAAAACTGGAATGATGGAACAAAGCAGAGATTTGAGTATGTGGTCTGTGGGTATCTCAGTTGATAGGATGAGGATTAAAGTATCACACACCACACACTATCAGGGGGATAGGGGCACTCTGTCAGTCACTTTGAAGGAGACAGACATTAGACCATGTCATGTAAGCCACAAGGCCAGACACTACTCCCATTCTGGATGATGATTAAATCCGTAGCATCACTCCAACACAGTTACAGATGATGAAGGAGTGAAGACGAAGGGGCAGTTCCAAAAATGTCCACAAAAAAAATACTGTATATATGTACTGAATGTAACCAAGTGCCCGTAACATGTATCACACTGGGTCCACAGACAAGGACTTTTACATGCAGATTGGTCTGGTACAGAGGTAATCAGTCCAAGGCAAGCAAAGGTATTAAAAAACACTGGGCAAAACTGTGGCATAGGCAGGTATGGGTCAAAAACACAAGATAGGCACATGAGGAACAAAGGCTGGGATGCTGACATAGATGAACAGACGAACTGGCAACAGAGAAGGGACAGCATGAGGATTAAATACTCAGAGGAGGAGGGGTAACTGAGATCAGGTGGAACTAATAGGGGCAGGGCACGTTTTCACAGATGCAGAAAATACACAGGGCAGCAAGTGAAGGATCTGAAATGAGACACAAGGTGAGTATATCAAATGAAACTGGAAGTACTAACAAAACTGAAAAAAAAAAAAAAACTACCTTACCAGAAGACTCGGATGTAACAACATACCCATACTGAAAAGCTGGTAATATTGTCAACTAAATCACTTAATTCAAATCTGATGTGACTTTTACTTACTCTTGGAAGACATTTCAAGACGGCTCGATGTCGACATTGCAGCTGAACCCTCACAATGAGTCTGCCTAGGTTGACGAGCGAAATGTTTCATTTCTCTGTCTGGTCTTTTCCATAATGGCTCAAACACATAATAATAATAATAATAATAATAATAATAATAATAATAATAATCTTAGCCACACTGGGACCACTAAATATATAATGTAAACTGGCATTTTGTATAAGACGGAGATTACATTATAATCTATAACTGCTGCAGATAACTGTTGCATGCATACTGTATTCATTTGCTTGAAATGAATTTACACATCAGTTGAGGATGGAATTCATCAGTTAAAAAAGCATATTCCTTTTATTGGTAGTCCCTTCGAGTATTTCAGCTGACAGCCATGGGCTCAGCATAATGCATTGGTAACGTGTCCTGCATGAGTAGGTTTGGGACAGGAGTCAGCACTGAGAAAAGCAGCAGAAGGGTTAAGGTGCAGGATGAATGAACCTCACACAGCCATCTACAGTACACTGATACAAAAAAAACAAAAAAAATCCACAAAAAAATGTGTCAACCCACAGGTGCATCAAATGAAAGATATCTGAGACTTGCCTCGCTATCAACAAGCACACCAGAGTACAGTTCCAAATTAACACAGCAGCACACTGACAAAATGCTAATAAGATCTATTTGCTTTGAAGAGGAAAAATAATGATCATCCTGGCCCATCAGATGAATAAAAGCCTACAAATCCAATTAGAGCTGGCTTTTATGATGGATGAAAGGCACTCACTGTAATGGTTTGTTAATAATACGCGCAACTGCCCGTTTGCACAACAATAGTCTAATTAGGGGAGACTGTTGGGATGTGACCCATTTGTATAAAACATCTGCAGCTGCTTACCATCACTGTGATTCACTGGTGTTTGAAGCACTCAAATTGTGACAGATGAGTGGAAATAACGGTAGGTAGGAGAGCAGCCCTGTGACTGAATGCTTGGCATTGTGGGTAGGAAGCCATGTGCATGCTGTGGGCAGACAAAGTGTCAGCATGCCAGGGGTACAATCAAAAGTATTGAGAAAGCTTTGTGGAAAATAACTGAACTTTCTTTTGGCATTTAGCGGCTGCTTCTCCAAACTAATCAGTTGGTCGGCATGTGGAGTCACTGGCATTGTTAAGTCATTTGATCCTCGTGTGATGCTGGACTTTGCAGTGTAAAGCTATCTCTGCATGTTTGTGCCATTTGTGTAAAGAAAAGATGGAAACGTTTCGTCACTCTTGTAAAAATGAGCTGATTTCCAGATGATTTTGCTCAATGTGTCATGCAGTCATGTAGCCTTCTCTTTCTGTGCTGTGGACATGTGGGACCATTTCAGAATGATGAGCACACTGAGTCTGGGACTAGTGTAAAGCAGACTGTCAGCTCTGGGACCCCTAGTCTCATTCACTGGGAACCACACTAGATGCAGGTGCTAACTCTATCATCACGCTATGTGATATACTGAGCTACTAGCAAAAATACTTGCCTGTGAAAAATTTGCATCAACACTATTTAGTGGCGCAAATTTGCCACAGTTGCAACACTGACCTTCAAGAAAAGGTTTGAATAAATTTGTGCAGGCAGAGAACCAACTACCAGGATCCTATTGACCCAGAGCAGAGTCTGGCAGTCTGTCTGTCCGAATTGTTATATAGCCTAAGCTACTGTAAGCTTCAGTGGAATGCAGCAAGTGACTTTAAGTTCCCTTTGGTAAACAGTTACACAGTGTACTGTATGTCTATAGGGCTTTTATTTTGAGAAGTAAGAATGGAAGGAGTGGATCTGGTATGTGCTGCCTTTGTCAAGGCTGAAAAGAGTAATAAAGTCTGCCGTCTTGGTTCAAAATACAGAGCCTCCGTGTTGTTGTTATATAATCCTCATAAGTACCGTATAGCTCATAACCCTTGGCTACAGTGTATAGTGTTATACATGTTGAATATGTCTGTTCTGCACAGCATGATTAGTTGATGCCTTCATTCGCAGTGCAAAAACTCAGGGAAATCAAGCTTGTTCTGATAAAAAATCAGACCCTTAAGACTTATTTTCCTAGTCTTTAAAACCTTTTCCTGACACAATACCAAGAGCCAGAGATTGCTTAGAGGAGAACTGACTTTAATGCATGAATTTGGACCTATTTTAAGTGCAACTGTCAGTTCTACATATTGCTCCTTTAAGACAGCACTTCAGCACAGTGGTGATATACTCTATATGCTGTATATTTGTCTTCTTGTGCAGACTGCTCAGGACACTGAGGTCTTTCGGAGAGCAGGGAGCACTCCTGAAGACCTTTTATAACACTGTGGTGTTATCAGCCATTTTTTGTGGAGTGGCCTGCTGGGGCAGCAGCATTTTGGCTGCAGACAGGAAGAGACTTGATAAAGTGATCAGGAAGGCCAGCTCTGTCCAGAGATGTGCCCCCGACCCAGTGGAGGTGGTGGGAGAGAGGGGCATGATGGCTAAGTTGTCATCCATGATGGGGAACGACTCCCACCCCATGCAGGACACTATCAGCACTGCAGAGCTCCTTCAGCGACAGGCTGCTCCACCCGAAGTGTCTGAAGGAGCGCTATCACAGGTCCTTCCTTCCTGCAGCTGTCAGACTCCACAACCAGCACTGCTCCCAGTAGACCACATAAACAGCAAAACTGACAATGACTGCACTATATTGTTCACTGTGCGATATCAGTACTACTCAGGTGTAGCTTCAATTCATACTGTGCACTTTCAGGTGAAATTTCATTCCAATCACTGTGCAATATCAATTTTCCACTTGTGCATGTATGTAAATACTCCATTTATTGTCAATACTGTATTTATTGTTCCTATTTTTTTTATATTTCCTTCTATTTAAATTGTTCAATTTTATGTTCCCAGAAAGAGGGAATGATGCCAGTGTCGAGAGACATCTGAAATAAATGGTGCAGAACACTGCTAAGCTGGTCAGCACAACATCTGTGTGTGCGTTCACAGATTTGGTCAGGGCCAGGAGCTTTCCTCATGTTAATATGTCTGAGGTGGACTCTTAAACCTTCCTCGCTGATGGAAATGTTGCTTTCAGAAAAAAGAGATTCCTTAAGGGGGGACATATTTTCAGAAAAGTCAAAGAGGTACCTCCCGGCTGTAGGTGATCCTCTTGACAGTGTCATTGTCAAGGTAAATAGCCAACAGTGTCCAAAAATAAAAATTCCCCGTCATGATAGACGCTGACTAAAAAATAATTAAAAAAACCCAGCAGATAACGACAAATAGACAAGCTGCTCCCAGGTCGCACAGGTACGTGAGCGCCTGTCGGATTCGTTCTCAGCATTACCATTTGTTGCTCCGTGTTACTTTGTGTTACTCTGCGTTACTGTGTTAGTACTTTATATTGCTTCATGTTACTTTGTGTTGCTCCATGTTACTCTGTTACTCTGTCATCAGCTGAAAATTAAAGCTTGCCTTTGTTGAAATTACCTGGCTGCCTGGCTTCTGTATTTGGGTCCATCATTTAAAAGACATCTGTTTTGTCACAGAAAAGGTCTTAATGCTATTAGTAACATTTGTTCAATGTATACATTAGAGAATATACACATATGCTTACCAATAGAATGTAAAACATAATATAAAAATGTATCAGGAACTACCACAGAGGAGGTCTGGAGTAGTTTGTGGTTTTTGGACCAATACCGTTACTATGATAGTGTTATATCCTGGACTCCGGTCCAGTTTCCCCAGTGTTTACCTGGTGTTTCCCCTGCCCTTCTGGTTCCTGTCTTGTCTTCCCCTGTCTGTCTCCTTGTGGGCATGGTTACCTGTTTACTCCCCCGGAGGAACTAATCAACTAATCAACCTGATTCAACCCAGCAGTTTATATACTCGGTCTTACCTTCCACTCAGTGCCATATTGTTCCGTCACCAGTCTCTGTATCTTCGTTCAGGCTCAGATCCGTTGGCAACTTTTGAATGTTTTCTCTCCCGTGGAGAGTTTGTACTTACCTGCTTTTTCCCTCTGTGCTCAGTGCTGCTGCCTGCCAAGATCAAAATAAAGGTAGAGTTCAAAGATGGGTGTGGTCTAAGCAAGGGCGCTGGCCAATTCCATCACAAGATCATCTACTGTTATATTAGCTTCACACATAGTAAGCCATAAAGTGCATCCAGTTGGCCAAACAACCACATCCATCCTCACACAGTCACACATGAAAAATATTACATTAGATAGCATTTAGTTAAATTTCCATTATATAAAATTTTGTATTTTCTTTATTGTCTCAAAAATTGTTGCAGCAAGTTTTGGGTTGATGCCATTTGTTATTCAGATTTTATGCTAGATTTAACCTTTTTTTTTTTTTACCACTGGAGAATTGATAAAATGATCAATAATCATTCCAAAATACCACATTAAGATACCAAGACAATGAGGAACACCATAGATATAATCATGCTGTGATTTGGGATCAAAAACTTTTGACATTTGAGATTTCTGCAGGGATTGCATTTTTCAGTGATTGAATGGAGAGCACTTGTATTGAGTAAACTGTTCAGAAACCCCCTTATTGCTTATTGTCAATATACCTCAGAAAGCCATCCATCCTCCAGTGATCTAAGTCTCTAGTTTGTGGCTGTAAAGTTTCATGAGGCCGTGATTATCCTAGAGGTCATCACAGGTCATTTTACAGTGGTTACTTCAGGGACTGACATCACCACACTTGAATACGGTTGGGCTCTTTGGATCCACAGGAGTCTCAGCTTCATCGTCATACTCAATTTATGTAGTTCAAGACTGTTTAGGGACCCCAGTAGGCAGAAATATTCAAACACATCATTTTTAGAATAGGAAAAAATAACACATTTATACTGCAAGAAAAAAAATGGCATGGTTTTTGCCCCTAACTGCATGTTATTAATATAAAGTAGGCATGTGTGTAAAGAGGAAACTTGTGGGTACCCATAGAACCCATTTTCATTCACATTTCTTGAGGTCAGAGGTCAAAGAGGCCACTTTAAAAATGGACATGCCAGTTTTTCATTGCTAAAATTTATCCCAAATTTTGAGCGTAATTTAACCTTCTAACCTTTAACCTACTGACATGGTAGCATTTGTTGGTAATCTGCTATCTGCTAGAGCCCCTGAAAGACAGTAAAATCAGTAGGGATCAGCAGTCACGTGCAGATGGCAAGGACATCTGAGTTTTTATACAATGCTGACTGACAGACAAGTAATGAGGCCTGTACTTTGAAAAACTGTCCTGCACAAGGGTATGTAAATCATATTTGTTGCTCAAACTACTCGGAAATGTTTAGTCATTTTCTAGTGAGTACATTTCACCACAATGTCATTCACATTAAACAGTAAACCTAATAGAGAATATGGGCACAAGCATGAGCAACTATTCATAGCTGACACTAGGGAAGTTGACCTTGTAATTTAATGCTCTGCTACCCTGCTACTCTACTACATTGGTAAGAGAGTCCATCTGATGTATATCAAATTATCACAGGCAGCAGGACATACTATTAAAATAATAAATTGAAATAAATGTGTTTACAAAGCGTTGTGAAGTGCAAACATTAAAGTGTATCAATTGCTGTAGATTATATAACAAAGCTGTGGCTCAATTGTACTGTCACATATCATCATCATGCTGTAGCCATGGCATTAGTCACAGTACGCAGAGGGGTGAATGACATGAGAGGACACTGGAGGACAAGCATATCTCCAAGTGAAAGCATTTTCTGCCATTTGGCATTTGGGTGACATCGTCATCAGCTCTGTGTGCACTCCCACCATTCATCTGACATAACTCCTGCTCATATTTCCATCAGGGACTGAGTGATTTCCGTCTCATAGACCTTTTAAAGGCCACATTTATTATAAGCCTCCAGCTATGCCAGAACAAGATCCCTGTGGCCATGTTTTTAACTGAACAATCAAATTGCTGTTGTAAATAGAAAAGGTGCAGCCTGATCTTTCAGAAAATATGTGAAATGACCATGACCTCTTAACAGCGTATTACATGGTAAGAAACAATGTCAGTGTAAAGTCGATTGGGTTCATTTGTCATGGTAGACACTCAAATTCCCAGGTTCAACAGAAATATGCTGTAACTCACACAGGCTCCCCCACTATTGAACTCTGTGGGTATTATGGGTAATAGTCTCCTCCTATCACAAGCGTGCATTTGCCTCCTGAATATGTGAGTATAGTTATAGTTGCAGGATGGGAATAGATCTTGTGTGCGTAATGTGTCGCTAGAAGCCCATCTGTAAACTGCTGCCCATAGTCTGTTGCCTATACCAGATCCAATCCCTGGTTAGCAACATGTTGGGCTGCCACACGCCACAGTAGTCCCACTGTGGGTCAGCCCAAACAGCTGACAGCGAAGCCCTAGGCTGCCTCAACACAGCGGACCTCTCCATCCATCCTGGGTACCCATGGGTGACAGATTGCTGCATGGGTCCTTTTGAGCAGCTATAATCAGCTAACTCTTGCATAGGCTAACACAAGTAGCTAGCTACTGCGCAACAAAAAAGGGAAACTTTGGACTGTGTTGTAAAGGCCTACATTTGAAAATCATCATTAGACCAACTGTCATGTCAATGTCAATCAGGATTTCAATGATTGATTTTTTCCAGTTAAAAGAAAAACTGTATTCTCTTAAATAACATTGAGATTCTATAATGGTTTACTTCGACCAATTAGTCATTTTAATAGTTAGTAGTTTTAATATTGTGATTTCCCTCTTGCCTCTCAAAAATAGAGGAAGAACCTCCTCTGCCTCTATGGACCAGCCTCCTTGGTGAACACTGTAAGTTTGGACCAGAGAGACATACCCCATCTTTCACTTAAACGTGCAGCAGAGTTGAAATTGTGCTTCCCAAGAGTTTCTGTGGTAATATTAACATTAACAACTAGCAGCAACCCTAGTTTATTGACTAAGACAATAAACCCTATGGATGGATATAAATGCACAGTTTAATTCAAGGCTGGTGTGAGGGGTTTGCTTGGCAATGATGCTGTTCTTTACTGGATATACACTATTTTTCCAAAAGTATTGGCTCACCTGCCTTGACTCGCATATGAACTTAAGTGACATCCCATTCTTAATCCATAGGTTTTAATATGATGTTGGTCCACCCTTTTCAGCTATAACAGCTTCAACTCTTCTGGGAAGGGTTTCCACAAGGCTTAGGAGTGTGTTTATGGGAATTTTTGACCATTTTTGGCCTGTCCATGCCAGTGGTGTTCTCTCGGGTCAGGTCAGGACTCAGCAGGCCAGTCAAGTTCATCCACACCAAACTCTCTCATTCATGTCTTTGTGGACCTAACTTTGTGCACGGGTGCACAGTCATGTTGGAACAGGAAGGGACCATCCCCAAACTGTTCCCACAAAGTTGGGAGCATGGAATTGTCCAAAATGTCATGGTATGCTGAAGCATTCAGAGTTCCTTTCACTGGAACTAAGGGGCCAAGCCCAGCTCTTGGAAAACAACTCCACACCATAATCCCCCCTGCACCAAACTTTACACTTGGGACAATGCAGTCAAACAAGTACCATTCTCCTGGTAAGTGCCAAACTGCCAAGACTTGTCCATCAGATCGCCAGATGGTGAAGCATGATTCGTCACTCCAGAGAACGCGTCTCCACTGCTCTAGAGTCCAGTGGCGACGTGCTTTACACCACTACATTGGACGCTTTGCTTTGCACTTGGTGATGTATGGCTTGGATGCAGCTGCTCGGCCATGGAAACCCATTCCATGAAGCTCTCTACACACTGTTCTTGAGCTAATCTGAAGGCCACATGAAGTTTGGAGGTCTGTAGCGATTGACTCTGCAGAAAGTTGGCAACCTCTGCGCACTGTGCGCCTCAGGATCCCCTGACCCCTCTCTGTCATTGTACGTGGCCTACCACATTGTGGCTGAGCTGCTGTCGTTCCCAATCACTTCCACTTAGGATTAATAATTACACTTATAAATAACAATTATAATACGGCTGACAGTTGACTGTGGAATATTTAGGAGCGAGGAAATTTCCTGACTGGACTTGTTGCACAGGTGGCATCCAATCACAGTACCACGGTGGAATTCACTGAGCTCCTGACAACGACCCATTCTTTCACAAATGTTTGTAGAAACAGTCTGTGCCTTGGTGCTGATTTTATGCACCTGTGGCCATAAAAGTGATTGGAACACCTGATTTCAATTATTTGAATACTTTTGGCAATATAGTGTATAATGAGCATGTATTTACCCTGTTGTTTTGAGCCATTAACAAGGAGATTATTCAAGGTGAACATCATGAAAGGAGTCTTATTCACTACCAGAACATAAGCTTCAAGATGATCAAGGACACAGCTTTAACAACAAGGAAAGTGTTTGTATTTCTGGCACATACCTCTACTACCTTTGCTCAATCTGTATTGTTCTCCTGTCCAGGCATTTTGAATTAAAGATGCAATTTTGTTTTATGGAAATACACTCTAAAAACTTTTATGGCATGCTAATGAGAAATTGTGCTCAAAAAGACTGATTTACCTGAGCTTAGATTGAATGCATTAATAAATGAAAATCGAGGCCCCAATGGAAATGATGAAAATGTCTTTTATTCTAACCTTTGCCTGTGTGAGCTGAGATCCTGCTGGGTGATACCGTACTTGAACTTGAATTTAAAATATGAGTAACAGCTGAACATGAGCATCATAACAACTACAAGGCACATATCTGAATGTTTTGTTAGCTTTGAGAGTGTTTGCAGAAGCAGGTTAACGACGTGTTCGTATATCTCTCCATTTAAATAAGTTACATTGGTGCAAGAGTAATTGTGAATATATTTGTCATCGAGCAATTAAAGGCAACCTCCTCATTAACATAGCATGGTCAACAGTCCCTGCTGTCCGTCCACCACACTCCCTCCTGAGGTTGGCAAATTGCCTTAGACTGCATTGCAATAGAGTTTTCTGAGAGGAAGGATGTCCTATTTCCTATTCTTTGTACTGAATCAAACCCCAGATTTTCAAAGAAATCCCTCAAAACAAGGTTGAACCAAATGATTCACTGGCTTATCAGTTGCTAAATAAATCATGAAGGTAATTACACCAAAACAAGCACCTTTCTGCTACGTGATAATGACATGATTAGAGTAGTTAATGAAAGCCAATGATTTTCCTGCTATAAAAGCTCTAGCTGAAAATTTCTAGATAGAAAATGCATCAAAATAGGCCTTTGGCTCTTCCATGACCACAGTCTTTCATTAACTTTAACCACTAACAAACAATGTGGTCCTGTCCATGTGGTCCTCAGAATGAAAACACTCAAACAGGTCATTTTGGAAGGCAACAGCAAATAACCTGTGTTGTCGTTTAGGTTGTGAGACTTTTTAGGATTCAGCACACATCTGCAGCATCTGGTAGGTCATCTTCTGGGAAAAACTGAATCCCAAACACAAAGTGTTTTTTTATGCTTCCTGTGTGAGAAACAAGGGTTTCTGTGGAATATACAGGGAAAAGGTAGAGAGAACACAACTGTTTTCACCTTTACTGAGAAGACAAAGAAGTGAAGACCACCCACAGAAACACCACATACTGTAAATGACAACAATAAAGACACATTCATCGTGTACAAAATGTGACAAATATAAACACCTGTACTGTTGCCCCAAAGATAAAAAGCTCTCCAAGATGAGAAGACAATCTGGCTTTTTTTTTCTATATTTCACTATCATCTACAAGCTACAGTCCATCTTTATTATTATGGTGTATTGGGCCCAATGTGTCTCAGTAATGGCATTGTCCTTTCAACAAAATTCAGCATGTCTATTTTCAGTTGCATATAGCCACATACTGTACATTATGTGGATGTATTAAGCAATCTCATTCATTCATAAGGGAGGAGCACTCATCTCTTCTCACTGGCCAGTGGGCCCACAGCAGACATTACTGGACTGTGGGTTTTGACCAATATGAAAATACTTAAAGAGTCTACTTCCAGAATGAATATCTGATCATTTATCAATTTTAGAAGTCTGACAAAGAAGGCAGCCATTTATTTCATTCAGATCAAACAAATTGGACTTAAGAAGAAGAAGAAGATCTACCTTTATTAGTCCCACAATGGGGAAATTCAATTTACACTCTGTTAAACTTATACATGGTACATGCAGACCTGAAACACACATACATGCATTAATGGAGAGATGTCAGAGTGATGGGGCTGCTCCTGACAAGCGCCCCGAGCAGTTGGGGGTTTGGTGCCTTGCTCAGGGGCACCTCGGCAGTGCCCAGAGGTAAACTGGCACCTCTCCAGCACCAGTTCACCTCAGTTTTTGGTCCATGTCGGGACTTGAACCGGTGGCCCTCCGGTTCCCAAGCCACTCCCTACAGACTGAGCACTGCCGCCCCCAAAGTTTGTTGCCAACTGAAGTTTGTTGATTTATTTATCATTTTTCTGCCCATCAAATTGAGTGTATTGAGTGTAAAGGACAGCTTAAAAGGATCCATGAAAAGAACAAAAGCTTGCATCCAAATTGTTTGTATCTTTTGTTGAATTTTGAGCTTGGGCTCACTATCAGACCAGTAAAGCAGAAGGATATCAGTTAGGATATGACCAGATTTTATAGGACGATTGTTTGAAAAAAAAAAAGGAAAAAAAAAAATAGTGATTTTTCATTCTTCAACTGATGGCAAATGCTGGGAAAATTGTGATCAAAGGATAATTAAAGCAACGCACTCTTAGGCTTTAAGATTCAACACTAGGTATCACAATCAATGACAGTGACTTCATAAAAGCCTCTGTTATTCCACTGTCTGCTGCTGTGGATTTCAAAGACCACACAAAGGCGAAACAGTCATTTAGCTTTCTGGTGAATTAATAGTGCAATCATCCTGACTTACGCTGTGCATACCTATCGCGACATGCCACTTAGCACATTCTTTACAAGAAAAATACTGATTGTACAGCCCCGCACTGTGTCTCACACGTGGACCAGGATTTTCAGTGAGAGGGATGAAGACAGCAACTTCTTTGTCTCCCTAACATTTGAGTAGGCAGTCATCTTGGATACAAATTAGAACATTTGACAAGAGGAACAGCCTGGAAATGACAACGCCAAGTGCATTCTATAATATTCACATTAGGAAAAGAACTTTCTCCGGCTGGCTGGATATACTGGCAAAGGAAAAACTGTGTAGTCTCTTGTTGAAAAAAAGCACAAATGTTCTGTAAATCATGCTTATAGACAATTGATTGAGATTAATGCGCAGAATTATGGGAATGAGCTCTAAAACAATAAGCCATTACATTGGGTAATTGATCATTTGAAAAATCTATAGCAATCCTCTCCCCAGGCAAGAATTAATGTCTCTTTGGTCCATAATTCATTAGCTGCTTGGCATACTAGTTGGCATTTTTTCAAGACTGAGAAATAAATGCAAAAAGAGGAAAATCTCCTACTTGTGACATAAAGTCACCAGACTTTCCCTGATGTATTCACAAGGCCAGTCTGCATACCCAGCTTTTCTAGTCTCATGTAGGATATATTAGTCTTATTCCTCTTGATTACACTCTGAAATACATTCTAAGACACTGAAAACCCCATTCATCCTCCCTATAATTAAAGGATGATGATGGCATGTACAATTTGAACCAGTGTCACAGTGGAAGAAATCTATAATCATCATCTGGGTCAGTGGTCAGGTTCAAACCATTTCCACGTGGACTTGGATGACCATCCTTGTGTCTGGCAGTTGAGGCAAATTTAACTCACCCAGATTTTGCGTTCTCAAGGCAGCAATCAAATTTCAAATGTGGGGCACATCCTTCGAGGGTGTTGGAGGACATACTGATGAGCAGCAACTGATATTACGCTGTTATGAAAAAAAAAAATGAAAAAAACACTTTGTGTGATGATGGTGAGCTGAGTGCAAAAGTTCAAAGACTGCGCTGTATGTTCGATTGCTCCTGATTTGTATGCGAACTTCTATTAACAGCAGAGACAAGGATATCCAGGCTGCATGAATGTGGGCTGATTATTAGATAACGGGGCTCTCCTGGATAGGAGCAACGCAAGACTTAATAGTTATTTTGCCTCTTTTTGTAGTTGTTTTGCATCACTTTGTAGTCATTTTGAGTCTCTTTGTAGGGGGGGTGCTGACACTTTAGGCCCCTGGGCCTGTGCACGATAAGCCCGTTCAGTAATCTATCCATGTGCATGAAGATGGAGCGAGCTGATCTAAGTGGCCTCATTTGACAGGAGGGAGGCTGGGATTTCACAGACTTCTGCAGGCAACAACATCCGTATATCCAAGATGTCAACATACCCTGCAGGCCCAAAGGTCTTTTGAAATCTGCAAGTACTCCAGACACTTTAATCATCAGAAGGGGGAGATAAACAAACGCAGACCCCATATCAAAACTGAACACATAACTGACAATAATAGAATATATATATATATATATATATATATATATATATATATATATATATATATATATATATATATATATATATATATTATTTTTTATATATATATATATATGTGTGTGTGTGTGAAACAGAATTATAATTGATAATTAATCAAGCAAAATTATTCTTTTGCATCTTGCTTGCTGTGTGTGTGTGTGTGTGTGTGTGTGTGTGTGTGTGTGTGTGTGTGTGTGTGTCAGAGGCACAGAGAGCTGAGACTGACGTGAAGGACGGAGCAGACTGAGCAGCAGAGAAAAACTAGTCTTGCCAATAGTTCTTGACAACAACACGACCAGACTGCAGCGCACTGAGAGAACCATGTGCTGGCACTTGATGTGGCGCCCAAGCAACTGACATCCAAACTGATTTGCTGGCCAAGTTTGAGCCGCTGAATTGCAAATCAACTGAACTCAAGCAATGTTTTCACAAAGAGGAGAACGTTGAGGCCAAGTTGACCAAAATGACTGAAGGAGCAGAAGAGAAATCTAACTTTTAAAATAATATAGTTGTCCTTAGAGATTGTTTTGTGTATTATTGAAGTGAATTGTTTAATATGTGCATGTCGTCAGTTTTATATATTATTAGGCAATCATAAATCAGTTATTCTTTTGCACATAATGTTCTGATACATTTATATTTATTTGTAATATACTGTCTGCAATACATGATCAAATCCATTATTTGCAGTTCTGACCTTTTGCTTCCTAAACTTGATGATTCTGGTAATCAAAATCAATTCATCATCTCAGGTCTTATCATTTTTTTCCTGCTGTTCAAATTAGCTCATAAGGCATGTGATTTAAAGGCTTGAATATTTTATTGGCTTATTTTGATATTTCTTCATTAAACACTTTCCAGTCCTTTGAAATAGCCCTTGTGGTAGATTGAAATGGAATCTTGCAATGCAAATATTATTTACAGTTTTTAATCACTTGTATAATTCTACTCATTTGGCTCTACAACATGACTTTAAACTAATGTAATTTAGCATAAAGGGACATCATGCACCACATTTCATGGATACTGATTATGATTTATGTTATGAGAATTTCAACAAATATAACAAAACTGTTTTTGCAGAACATCAACAACCCTAGCTTTACCACCATTTTATTTTTATGGATTATGTCATGTGATATGTCCTGAATAATTTATATCACTGTACATTGTGGATGACAGTATCACACCACCTCATTTTTACAGCTCAATTTAACAACCAGTAGCCATCAGTTTGGCATGTCTGTAAAGGGGAGACTTGTGGGTATCCATAGAACCCATTTTCATCCTCATATCTTGAGGTCAGAGGTCAAGGGATGCCTTTCAAAACATGGTAGCAGAACATGGTTATAACATTGGATTCATCTGTTTTTCTAGTTTTATATATGAGTATATCTGGTTTTATATAATGCAAGTATTTTCACTCCACTTTCGCTCAAATTAGAGTCTCTGAACTTTAAAATGTGACATTTCTACAAGCTGCTGTCAGCCAGCTGTCTGTCATTTTAAGAAAGGAACCCATCACATAGTGCACACCAGCCTCGACATGCCTTTCTCTCTGTGTATTTTGATACCACCTCTACGGGCACCAAAGTTTTTCAAATCATACATTCTGGGGATTAAACAGCAGATTTTTATGTGTCATAACTGTCTCTGCAGATAATCCTAACTCTGATCTCCAGAACACAACCTTGTGCCTGTAACTGCAGCCCACTAGTGTCAGTATTACACAGTATAGCGCTTCCTGTCATGCATGAAATAAGTAGCTTGACATTTTTGGAAACAAACTTATTATTTTCTTGCCAAGAACTAGATGAGAAGATTAATGCCCCCTCATACTTGTGCGTTAATCTTGCTCTTTAAATAAATGTAAACTTTGTCACATTGTCCCAAAGTTAGTAGTTTTTAGTTAGTAGTCCTTCTATATAAATCTCTGGCAGTTAGTTTGGTGTACTACTGTATAAAAGCCAGGAGAAGGCGAGAGCTTTAGTCAGTGTTGGAATCAGATTGTGAGCTGTGGTTATTTCCTGGAAGCAGTTCGAATCAGTGCAGTCCCGTGCATACTAAACTCAGTCTCACCCAGTCTCAATAGACATGATTTGTTTGTTACTTTTGTGCCATCCCTACATAGTTTGATAATCTAATTCTGAGCGTGAAAACAAAAAACGAATTTCCTAATTTGTTGAACTTTTTCTTTAATGCTCAATTCAACCAAGCTTCAATTGGTGGAAAGTGTTGCAAACCCCAAGTACATACAGTAATTCTGGACGTTAATCCAACACTGACGTACATACTCGTACATAGTCAGAAATAATAATATAAAAAGACAACACAGATTGCTGGCAGAGGAGACAGAATAGTGTTATGATGCTTGAAGAAAAGAGTAAAAGTCAAAGTCAGCAGAGGATGACCCAGATGTGGATGTTTATCTACAGAAACAGAAGCTGTATTTGAGAAAGTGCCACATGGTGTCATGTTGAGGTTTCAGTCAAGAGAAACACCATGTCGGTTTTTAACAGAGCCGGTCCTTTGCTGTTCAGAGCCACATGATAAATAGCTGGAATGACTAGTAGCCAAGGGCATGTTATCAGAACAGGATAATATGCTAAGGAACACATGACAGAGGAAATTAACATCACCTATAACGCCAACATATACATGTATGCTTAATTCCACAAACAGCTGCCTGACATGGAAGACACGCCACATAATGAATATACAGCGCAAACACCAAGGATGCTGCACTTGTAGGGTTTCCGATGTTCTGCTTCTCTTGTTGGCAGGAACAGGCTAAATCCCTCAGGCCTTGAATAATGTCACATAATCAGTAAAAGTCTGAGAACAGATGCACAAGCTGGATGAGGTTCTAAGTTATTTTGGAGAGGTAGTGTTTAGGAGGAAAAATGCAGGTTCACCTTCAGCACCTACATATAGTGAAACCTTTTATGTAGCTGATATATTCTCCTGAAAAAGGCAGCTGTTTGAAGTCAGTCATGGTAAAAAATAAAAAAAAAAAAAGAGGAAAACTGTGAGTCACATTGACTCTTTAGAACAAGAAACAACTATACCATTACCTTCACCTTTAAAATCCAACAAAAATGCCAAAGTGCTGGTAAAAGTGTTTCACAGGCTCAACATGCAGCATCACTGAAGCCTTTAATGGCTATTTATCTCACTGAGATCTTGACTATGAATACATGGACATCAATCAGCGCACATCACTGCATACATCACAGCAGCTGTCTATCACCACACAGTATACACATAGTACACACAGCTATAAGAATGCACAAGCACAAACACACCTCTCTAGCGTGTGATGCATCAGGACTGTTGACAGATGAAATAGATGCAGATGGGGCAACACTTGGCACATTTATATCAGTCTTTCCTTCTCCCTCCTTCCATTTATTTCTCTCTTAAGCAAGTCATCAGTCAATATGGAGCTTTCACTCAGCCACCTCAGGTGGCACGATATTTATTTTATGGATGCGATATGCAACTAGGCAACCAACCAGTCCCAGTCAGTTGGAACCGAAGTGATTTCTGCAACCCACTTCATTTAAACCACAACAGCGGAACCTGGTGTGCCAATATAATCCACACCATATCACCTGCTCCCGCAAGAGAAATGAACAGGTCTGAGAGCTTTTCATGTGCGCCTCCTTACTATGTTTGGAAAAAAAAAAAAAAAAGCACAACAGGAAATGAAAATCCAAACTGGTAAATGCCTTATCTTTTACTGCAAAGGGAAAAACACAGAATAGCAATCCCCCCAGGCGTTCCCATTCTTGTAGTCATTTTTCAGTCACAAAGAATACAACTTGAACTTCCAGCACAACAAAACCCATGAAGCGAAATACACCGAGCACCATTTGGGTGTCTGTTATTTACACAGTATGCCAATGGGGTTTGCTATTGTTGTTGAAAACACTGAAACAAGATCTGTAGGCAATGCCAGGGGAATTCTACAAATTGAGAATCTGGAAACAACAACTCTTGCATTAATGAGAATACATATTAATTAGCAACACCAACCTGTTTGAGGGTGTGGCCTGTATCAGGCTTTCTGAAACAAATATTTCCAAAGCAGATATAAATTCATGAGACTGAATTCAACACGAGAGAGTGCTAAAAATAAGAGGCATCCAGAAATAGAGGGTAGTATCATGTGAGCAACAAAATAGTGAAGATGGATTGCATCCTCTTCCCAGAGAGGCAATTACTTTGTTCTTCCAGTGTTTCGACCACAAGGCAAAGACATGGAGGAAAAGAGTGCAGACATACAGAGCCACGGCAAAGATTTAGACAATTACTTACAAAGATTTATGTATATACAATATTTGTGTCTGATGAGATCAGATGTCTGCCAAATGCCCAGAAATGAAATGGTAATACAACAACAACTGTGCACACAGAGATTCCCATGTTTTCAGAGGGTTTACTTGGCAACTGTGAATTCTCTGATAAATTTGTTAAGCTTTTTGATGCTACCGGACAACACAACAAATTGAATTTGTAGCTACAAGGCAGAGGTCAAACTGTTTCCAACTGTTCCATGCATGCAAATGAGGTTGGGCCTTTGAAAATTGTCAGACATCAAACTGAACAGATCTGACATAATCCCCGGCTCACGAAGAGAGAAATGATTCACCATGAGCAGTTACACCACCGACACGGACTCATTTGAAACCGTTCTGTGGTGTCATCGGTAAGCCGCTCTCACCAATTGGTGTATGAATGACATGGCAGATTGTATCATTTCAATAAAAACAATGTCATTCTTGCTTTTGGCATGTCATTTCACACCATGTAGTCTGTACTGACGACAAATGAAACACATTCGCGTGCACATGCTACGTTCAGATATCTGGGACCATACAAGACATCATGCATTCTGGCACCCTTACACACATACATGCTCCTTTCACATGTGAATATTTTCTCTTGTACATAAATTTATTTTCATACTTTACACCCATACATTTTTATTTGCATATTTATATACAGTATATCAACTCACATATGTATACCTTTTATGCTTATTTTCATATATACATACTGTACATCACACATTCATGTATCTTCACTCATATTTATATATTTTTATTCACACATCCATACATTTACTGTCATATTCATATATATTGGGTTGTTTCTAAAGTGTATGAGCTTATTTGGGCTCCCGTCTCTCTCCTCTACACCAGCCAGACCGGAACCGCCACTCCATTACACTGCCATATTTCATTCAGTCCGTGTCAAAGCATGCATCGAAGCTCATTAATTACTTAGTACTATCTAAAGTTACACAGTTATTCACATTCAAATATCACACTCAGCTCAGAATAAAACCTCTGCTTGTCGTTTTGTTTGCAAAGTTCATTTTTATAACGCTGTGACAGAGACTGCAGTCAGTCTGTTGGAGCAGTTCCACTAACTAGTTCAGTGCACATAATAATTGTGTAATTACAGTTTTTTTTTTTTTTTTTTGCTTCAGTAAAATTGCATTTTAAACCATTATTATCGTATAAATAAATGTTTGTGGAATATAGTTACATGGTGGTCTCTTTAATGTTGCATAAAAGTGAATATTGCCAGCCTCTTCTATGTCAAAAAAACTATCCTTCATCTTTACTAGCTATTGATACAGTGTTTTATGGTCATAGTTATTCGTTTATAATTATTAATCAAAGTTCCAAATTGATAGATTAGCATACTTAACACTAGAAGAGAGATGAGAATAAATTAATGTGCTATCAGTTTCTCTTTGTTTCAAAGACGGAACACCAACAATGATTTCATATTCTGTAAATTATATTATATTATTATTAAATTAGATCATATAACTAATTACTTTATTTTAATAATTATGACTAACATCTAATTGCCATTTTGCCATTTTTATGTATATACACTCCTGATCAAAATCTTAAGACCAGTTAAAAAATTGCAAGAATTTGCGTTTTGCACTGTTGTATCTTAAGAAGGTTCTAAGTAGAGTTTCAAAATACAAAAAGAAGAAATGGGAACAAGAGACCAAATGTTTTGAGCAGGCAATTTATTGAAAAGAACAATTTAACTGAAATAGGCTGTTCATCAGCTGATCAAAAGTTTAAGACCACATCCTTTAAAAGCCCAAATCTGTGCAAAAATTTGGATTCCATGTCATTTTCTGTCAAGTAATCACACTGTCAAGACCTCTTGATGGGAAAAGCAAAAAAAACTCACTGCTTTTGAACGTGGCAGGATTGTTGAGCTGCATAGACAAGGCCTCTCACAGCGTGCCATCGCTGCTGAGGTTGGACGCAGTAAGACAGTCATTTTGCATTTCTTAAAAGATCCTGAGGTTTATGGAACAAAAAAATCAAGTGGTAGACCCAAAAAAATCTCACCGGCACTGAGCCGGAGGATCTGAACGGCTGTCCGTCAAGACACGGGACGATCCTCATCCCAAATTAAGGCCATTACTGGTGCTGACTGCAGCCCAATAACCATCAGACGGCATCTGCAAAGGAACGGCTTCAAAAACAAAAAACGTCTTCAAAGGCCACGTCTCCTTCAACGCCACAAAATTGCCCGTTTGGCCTTTGCAAGGGAGCACCAAACATGGGACGTTCAAAGTTGGAAGAAAGTTTTATTCTCTGATGAGAAAAAAATTTAACCTTGATGGTCCTGATGGCTTCCAACGCTACTGGCATGACAAGGAGATGCCACCTGAGATTTTTTCAACACGGCACAGCGGAGGGGGCGCCATCATGATCTGGGGTGCTTTTTCCTTCAATGGAACAATGGAGCTCCAGGTTGTGCAGGGCGTCAAACAGCAGCTGGCTACGTGGAGATGTTGCAGCGGGCATCCCTCATGACTGAGGGCCCTCGTCTGTGTGCTGATGACTGGGTTTTTCAGTAGGACAACGCTGCAATTCACAATGCCCGTCTGACAAAGGATTTTTTTCAGAAGAATAACATCACTCTTTTGGATCATCCTGCATGTTCCACCTGATCTAAATCCAATTGAGAACATTTGGGGATGGATGGCAAGGGAAGTTTACAAAAATGGACATCAGTTCCAGACAGTGGATGCCCTTCGTGAAGCCATCTTCACCACTTGGAGCAACATTCCTACAAGCCTTTTGGAAACACTCGCATCAAGCATGCCAACACGAATTTTTGAAGTGATCAACATTAATGGTGGAGCTACTCATTACTGAGTCTGTTTTTGAGACTTTAATTTCTGTTTTAGGGTTTTTTTTGAGCTATGGTCTTAAACTTTTGATCAGCTGATGAACAGCCTATTTTAGTTAAATTGTTCTTTTCAATAAATTGCCTGCTCAAAACATTTAGTCTCTTGCTCTCATTTCTTCTTTTTGCATTTTGAAACTCTACTTAGAACCTTCTTAAGATACAACAGTGCAAAACGTAAATTCTTGCAATTTTTTAACTGGTCTTAAGATTTTGATCAGGAGTGTATAGTGTAGTGATAATTTCTTAATATTATTTTCATATGTTTGTTTATTTTATTCAATATTGATATTAATAAATATCTTTCATATTTTCTCATAACTAATAGCTAGATTAGCTAGCTGACTAGCATCCCCAACAACAGCAACAACAATAGTAGCACAACAGCTATAAGTAGTAATACTAATAGGACTAATAACAATAATCAATAGCAGTGGATGTAATAGAGTGATAATATAATTATCAGTAATAATACAAGTAATGATAATAAAGAAATATGATTACCACTGATAATGAAAAGGTTGATAATAATGATGGTAGCAGTGGGTGTCAAGCAGATAGCAGCCACAGCAGCAACCACAGTCCAGGTGTAACCCAGATCCATGGATACCTGCGAGATGAGAAAGCACAAAGACTCCAGGGAAGAAACCAAGTTAGTAATATGCATGAATGGGACATGAATACATCCAGATGGAGACTGAAGAAGAAGACAGGAGCTCAGTGTGTCATAGGAAGTCCCCCAGCTTGGCCTATAGCAACATAACTAGGGGCTGGTCCACGGTTCCTGAGCCAGCCTTGGACCAGCCTTAACTATAAGCGTTTTCAAAGAGGTCTTAAGCCTTCTCTTAAATGTGGAGAGGGTGTCTGCCTCCCGGGTTGAAACTGGCTGAAGGCTCTGGCTCTCATTCTACTTTTGGAGACTCTAGGAACCTCAAGTAACCCTGCCTTCTGGGAGCACAGTGTTCTGGTGAGGTGATAGGGTAGTATGTAGAACTATTTAAGATATAATGGTGAATGACAAGCTTTGGAGGTTAGGAGGATTATTTTAAATTATATTAATGCATTATGCATACATGCAATAATTAATGCAATGTTATGCACATATTCATTGCCACCAAAACGTGACACTGAGGGCTTTGAGGGAGTATGAGTACATGTTGACATACCTGTCCTTGTACTACAAATCTGTCTCAGGTTCCATCAAAATACACCAAACTGGATTTTTAACAGGTTACCCCTGAAGGCATTTCATTATGGTTTTTTGATCTTTCAACGCCAAATTTTGTACATGGCCTTAGGAGACTACACACTTTACTGACATGTGAGTAAAGGCAGTTAAGGAGGTGGTGGTGAAGAGGGATGATTACTGCTTGATCGCAATTACTACAGACAAATTGTATTACTGCTGGGTTATGCTTACCCATTGGTTAGTTTATTGGTCTGTTTATTGGCAGGAAAAGAAAATATTTCCTAGTGAAATCTGGTGGGCAGATTGGAGCAACTGTTTGGATTTTGTTAGTCATCTGGACGTCGGATTATCACCATTTAGAAAATTAGCATTTTCTAGCCATAATTATGAGAGCTAACAGAGCTAGACTTGATTCCAAATATGATGAATATGTTTGCAGACTCCAAAAAGTGATGGAAATGAAGGACTTGAGTGCAACAGCAAGTTGGAGAATTAGTGTCTTGGCAAGCTTCTGTAACAGTGTTTTCAACCTAACTTGCATTCTGTACAGATGTCTCAATATAAATATACAAAACCACAAAAAACGTAATCAAGCAAGAGTAGTGTAACATGATCATCACACCACCAAAACTAGACAAATTAAAAAAAAAAAAAAAGTAGCAGCAACAAGCAGACAACAAACAACATGAGTGTTACAGCATTGCTTTTGTGTGTTGCTTGCTGTGTGAAAGCAGCACTTGCTCTCGCTAATGCGATGGCAATTCTTTTCTCAACCAGCTTATTATTTTGGAATATGTGGTGTAAATGACTAAATGAATAAATCTGCTGAAATGATACTGTCACACTTGCTCAGTGTTCTGCAGACGTGGAATTGAGAGGAGATACTGTATATCTGCCTGTCAGGATATTATCAGCGTCAGGAGTTGACAGCACTGAGTGAAATACAATGTCAGGCCCCCTTTTCTGTCATCTCACATCCTTACCTGCTGACAGCTGCCTTTGACACCTGAGTTAAGCAGCTTGCCAGCACTATGAGTCAGGAGTGAAGGGCGGACTGGAGTCACACTGGAGGTCAGACTTGGCCTGCAGTGTTAATTGCATTCTGCTGCTATAATATAAATACATTGTATTTTATGTTGTTAAATTAATGAGTAGATATTATATAGTGTGAAAGAATTATTTAGTGGTAGTAAAATTACATCATTACAATCACTAGAACTACTTGACACTCAAACACAACAAAAAACAGTTCTACTGTGGATCTCAGAAGTTTAAATATATTTTACTCAAGTAACAGACAAATTATTTGTGTAAAATGTACTAAATAAAAGTGAAAACTAGGTCAGTATAAAACATTTTTTAAAGGGAAACTCGGTCAGTCCCTGCATGCAGAGAATTTGGTTTGGTTTCTTCTAAAACCTAAAAAAAATAATGAATTTGATACAATTGTTTATTCATGCATTTAACAATAAATCCAAAAAAAATCTTTTGTTGTTTTAGGATGTTGAGCAATATGTGAAACCATTTTCTAATTTGACCATGAAAAAAGCTATCAAGCCACTAAATATCTATGTTTTAATATTTAGTGTAGTGTGATATACTCCTTGCTCTTTGGTTATTGTTCTGTTTGGCTACTAACCCTGTTATGCTGTACTGAATGTGTTTAAAAAAAAATTTAAAAAAAGAAGTGATAAGACGCAACTAAAGTGTAAAAATTCATGATGCTGTAGATTGGTTTTCCTGTCCTCCCCAGTTTTTTGAGTCACCAGCCGCCACAGTTATACATCTGTTTACCACTTCTAAATTTACAATTGCCTTACTCTATATGGCATCACTAGAATTAAGCAGAGAAGTCAAACAATTAAACAAAAATGACAAAAAGTCTGTCGACACTAACAGCAAAATTAAACATCACCAAAGCAGGCAACATGGTCATGTAGGCTATGAACAATATAAGCTCAACAGCTGCTACAGCCACAAACAAACATATTAAAGCAGAGGAGAGACTGCACAATTATACACCGCCAAGCACGCACACAATGCTATGTTGCTAGGCAACACAGTCGTTGTTGACAGTCTCATCTGGAAAATGGGTTTGGCATGTTGTTGTAGTCACCTGTCTGAACAAAATTCAGAGTCCTCTCTGCTCCAGCCCACTCATACCCCTTTCACACCAATGACCAGTGTTGAAGCAGGGTTATCTGACCCATGTTCAACCATCCTTTTGTCAATTCAAACCAACCTAGTCAACATGGAGTGAATCCTGGTCAGTGCTCCTGGAGTAATGCATATCAATTTACACCAGGGTTTAAACCTCTGGAGAATTACAGAGGGGGGATGATAGTGGCATCATCTTTTGGGATAATATGGTGTAAATATAGTAGGCCTACATACAGCATTTTCACCTTTGTTGAAATGTTAAACTGCTGTATGTCTTACTGTGTTACATGGAGATGTAATGTATGCAAAAGCACAGACAAAATGCAGATTTGTAGTATATATCAATCAACACTCATGAACTGTTTTTCAACTGTTCATATACAGTACCCACTTATGATATACTAGACTATATTGTGCAATCTATTATGTCAATATGGCAGAAACTTATGAACACTGAAATGTATATTTCACCAATGCCACCATCCCAGCAAAGATTTGCCTCATACAGTAGACCTATTGCAGTTTTTCATTTGGACATGTGGCAGCTGTTGGATAATGTAAGAGCTTGTCCAAATGTCATAAGATGAGTTTATATTTCACTTAGTTTGTTTATTGCTTGATGATGTAATGAACTAGGACTGTTTGTCTTTTAACAGGTCCATCTATCCATCCATGTTCAGCCGCTTATCCCATTGTGAATTTCTCCACTGTGGGACTAATAAAGGAATATCTTATCTTATCTTATCTTATTAGGGGTCGCGGGGGCTGGAGCCGATCCCAGCTGACGTCGGGCGAAGGCGCGGTACTCCCTGGACAGGTCGCCAGTCCATCGCAGGACACATAGAGACAGACAACCATTCACGATCGCATTCACCCCTACAGCAATTTAGAGTCATCAATTAACCTAAACTGCATGTCTTTGGACTGTGGGAGGAAACCGGAGAACCCGGAGAACAGGGAGAACATGCAAATTTCACACAGAGGGTCCCCAAGCATTCACACTCAGTTTGTACTTGGACAGACACTCCACAGCAAAACCTGTAGAGGGAAAAATAAATATGAAGCTCTGGAAGAGCTGCAGAACAAAGAAGACACTACTGGACAGCCAGTCAGCATCTAAAGATTCAGAGAGCTTACAGCACTGTTAGAATGAGAGGTGTGTTGTGTCTCATCTTCAGCCTCACTGACCTCATGTTCTGGTGTAGTCTTCTCCCACAGACTCCAGCACTGAATCAACAGATTGAGAGGATGACCCAGCACCTTCCAGCCCAGGAGAGAAAGCTCTGAATGTCTACTTGCCAGCCCACACTAGTCCTCACTTCAGCTGAATTAATTGCAGCAAAGCAAAATCAGTCTCTAAAACATGTGACATAAATAACATAAATCAGACTGTGACCTCCAGCTGACATTAAGACTGTTGTCTCACATGTGGTGTGAAATGAGGTAGGAGATCAATGCTGACAGGAGATATGAGCTGCAGTTTTCTCAGGGACTTTTTCAAACATACAAATATCAACATATTACAGGATTGTTTGTTTAGTTAGCAACACTAAAAACATCAAGCTTGTGGTACACCTAATAATTTTACTTACCTCTGTGTATATACTTAACATTACCCATGCCAACATTACTTTAGCTATTGTAACACCAATATCAATTGATGCCGTTTAACTTGTGTAACTGGCTAGTTTATCTACATAACATGTATAAAGAAAGTTGAATATTTTGCATGAGCTAATGTTACTTACCAAATGTTACTAAAACCCAAAACATGCCATCAGTTTTATTGTTTGCAATATTAGACACATAGTGTTCTTTTAATACATACTGTATTTCATGTTTTAAACACAGATGTGAACATCGATGATTATTGTTACAGATGCAAACATTTTGTAAAGTTGTAATGTCAACTTGAAGCCAGGCATTCCCGCTCCAACATGGCGCTGACATTTATGCACGATCCACAGGCTGATGCAGATATCTATGCTTCTACTGTACAGTAGTGACATCAGTACAGAAGTCCTGACGGCTCATTTAAAGGCACAATTTCTGAATATGGGCTGTGTGTCTATTTACATGTATTAAGTGTTTTGATCATTTCACAGTATTCATGCAGCACCTACACCTGCTTTATAATAAAAAAAAGACATGGAAATCTCAATTTCAGCAATAAGGTACCAATTTTAACACTCAGTTCATAACAACTGTGTGAGATTTGCAGAAAAAAAAACAAAACCCAAAAGTACCTATAAACAGCAGCATCACTGAATCAAAAAGGAGGCCAGAAGGGAGGATCTTGAAGCAGTACAACAATTCATGAATGACAAGCAAACCATTATGACCCAGTCATGTCAAAAACATTCACGTGTGAATCCTAAAGTGTAAACAATGTACTAGGGTATGGCATGTTTTAATCTTTGTTGTTGTTGTTGTTGTTGTTTAGTAGTTTTTGTTGTAGTTTTTTTTTTTGGTTCAGCGAAGTCGGCTTGGTCACAGGTTAGAGACCAACCAAAAATTAGCATATTGGCTTCGATTTAAAGGCCATTGCAAAAATAACAAATTGTCGTATGAGCCTGAATTGCTTAACAAAACTGAACAGTTCTCATATGACCTGAATTTATCCAACGTTATCTCTGTCAGTTTCCTAATGGAGAGAAAGAGAAATGAGAAATGCACCAATCGAAAGCTGAAGAATTTGTCATCCTAAAAGTGTAATAAACCTCCATCTGCACATCATCATACATGCATTGCAAAATACAGAGTTATTATGAATATTTCATCTTAGCTGCCCTACTACATTGTTGAAGGATGTGTGGACAGTCTATAAGTTGTGCAGCCATATGGTTATATTTGGGTGACATTATAGTCATAATTAGCATTGCAGAGGCAGACTACTAGTGGCATCATGTGATTAGCCATTGATAGTGCAGATCACTGGTTTTGCTATGTAATGTATAATTGAGTTGTAATGGGTGTAGCTCTCAGTTTGTGTTAATGCGCATTACAATGTCAAAATTAATGTAATGCCCTTTTATATTGTTTTATTCTGGTGGCTACAATATACAGTAATGTTAGTGCAACATGGAGAGTTCAATGCCTATCTTTTGCATGTAGAGTAATGTAAATTCCACGTAATGGTCTGTGTAAATGTTTAATTATGCTGATGCCTATTAATGTACGCTGTTTATTATTTACTTGTATTTCAGAATTTTACAGCTAAACAGTAACTACAAGATGTTTCTGAAAACATCTGAGGAGAGAAATAGACATTACAGTAACAGTATTGACTCATATTTTATCAGTGCTGCCTAGTTTCACTGATCAGAGTTTGCCAGTGACGGCAGCTGGACAGCAGATTCCAGATCAGCGCTGGCTGATTATTTTCCTCCTGTCTGTGAAATCTTGCAGATGTCATTAAGAGTACTGGAGGACACACACACACATATATATATATATATATATATATATATATATATATATATATATATATATATATATATATATATATATATATATGCTCCATTTCTACCCACTACAGCTTTAAGTTTTTTATTGGACACACTGTCAGTTCCCAGTTAACCGCTTTTATTCGTTCTTACAAGGTGTTTGGTAGGTCTTTTTATGAACACAACTCTGTTGCACTGTTTTGTATTTCATCCAGCAGCAACAGTGCTTTGTGTGAACAGGGAGGTCTAGCTACTTAGCATTGGCAGTGTTAGCCATAATGGCTAAACAAAAAAGAGGGACATTCAATCCAAATTTGATGAAAAGACAAACCCAGGAAAAGAGACAAAGATCAGTCACTCAGAGGAGGGGAAGCATGCTTAAAAGGAAACCTGTGAGTCAAATGTAGAGTGAACATTTATTCCTCCCTCTAAAGATGAAGAGCTCTCCATGCTGAGAGGGGTCAATGAGGACTGCTGAAGATTTGGCTCTTTTTTCTTTTGGACAAGTTTCTCTAATTAGCCACACTCTTCCACTATATTAATGAGAATGCTGTGTAAAAGCACTGGAGCAATGGCTGCTTAATGATTTTTTAAATGTGTTTCTAAAATCGCATTGAATAGCTTCTGGTAAATGTTGGAAAAACTATCCTCTATCAGATACTATCATCATAAGAAGTATGTGACACATGTTGAATTTTATTATACCAGCAATGTGTTTTGTCTTTCTATCCCCAAGGTTAAGTTTTATTTTCACTTTCTTTCTAATCATTGTCACCCAACCCACAATCTTCAGTTAAGTGGTTTTGTGCGCTAAACCTAAGCAAATGTTTTTGTTGAATTAAAGTTAGCCACGTGTTTACTGCGACCGTAGTAAAGCGTCATAGTTTGATTTGCTGGGCTAACCAGTGTGTTAGAGAGCGACGCCAAGGGTTGTGTCAGTATGCAACAAGTTGGGATGAGAATGTGTTGCCCTGACAAGCACCCATGGCCTTTCAAGGCTCCTCTAATTACTGCGACAACAACACAAAGGTGACCGTGTGTGTGTGTTTTCTGCTCTGTGTGTTTTGATTTAAAGTTATGTCTTCATTAACTGGCCTTCTGAGCAAGGAGGTGAGGTGCACTAGATCAACTGTGTCATGATCTGGAGGTCACCTCAACTGTGCTTAACTGTTTACCATCAGCTCTTGCTCTGCATGCTGCCACCACTTTGAAGTCACTTTAAATTCCTCAAGAATGTGATCTGTAGGTTTCTGACCTTGACTCTTTTACAGCCAGCAATCTAAATGACAAAACAGGGTATTTCGAAAGCCACAACACGAAAGAAGTGCACAGAATTTCAGGTAGCTATTACTTGATATGAACAAAGCATCCATCATCACTAAATATAATCTGTTTCCTTACACATTAGTCCTGTTTAGATGGTAGTATCCGAAGCAACCCAATCCCCATTTGCCCTTTTCTCTCACCAGCCTCTCACATATAGTAGGTTCGTGGCTCATCTTTATTGTCTTTAAACAATGCAGCATTGTGTGTGTTTGTCTATTGTTATGACTCAGATAAAGATCAGAATACATTTTATAACCAATTTATGCAGAAATCCAAGTAATCCCGAAGGGTTAACATACTTAATCTTGCAACTGTATATATACACTGTATATACAGTATATATATGTGGATATGATGATGAATATCAGTGTAATATACACGGTATATACATTGCAAGTTGTAATACAAAAAAGACGTTGGGGGGAATGCAGGCTAGTGCAAAGCTAACATTATGGTAGTGTGCATAAGAAGACCAGCATAACAGAATAGTTCAATGTAAATTTCACAGACTTAGTGTAATGCAGAGCTGAGGTTTGTGAGAATTATTTATTTGAGTTGAGGAGTCTCAGCCTGAGGAAAGAAGCTGCTCTGTAGTCTGATGGTACAACAGCGGACACTTCTATGTCTCTTGCCAGATGGCAGCAGGGTGAACAGGCTGATGCTGTGGTGGGTTTTGTCTTCTAGTGTCCTTTGAGCTCTGTGCAGGCACCTCACCTCACCAGTATCACTGATGCTCACTAGACAAGTACCAATGATGTTCTGGTTCTGGGTTTTAATCACCTGCTGCAGAGCCCTTCATGTGTGTCTTCCTTGCCATACACAATAGAAGAAAAACAATTAGTGCAAATTAAGTTTGTGTTTCTATTTATCATCATCAGTAGATTTCTCGTGCAGAAATAAGGGAAATGTTCAGAGCAGAGAGAGTTGTCAAACTGTATAACAGTACAAATTCACTTGGATCCTGCTCTGAGCTTGCTGCTGCGCTGTGAGCTACATGAGTTATGTAAACCCTGTGATGATATCGCCTCAGCATTGTTTGGATGAAACAGAGTCATCACTGTTATCCAGGCAGGCTGGAATGTCTGGCACAATCTGAGAACGCCTTTGGGCTCTCATTTCACTCAATCAAATCCAGCTTTAACGCATGAGCATCATGCCCAACATTTTGGGAAACACTGAGTGCAAACTGTGGAAGTTGGTGTCCAGCCTGCTGACATAACTGAACGCGATGAAGATTGTCAATAATTTCTTGATTCCAAAAGTCAGAGCTCCAATCACAGCAGCACCAGCCTCCTTGTACTTACTGACTCTGGGAAATTGGCTGCAGCACAGAAGCTTTTGCAGACTCTGGCAGAGGAGGAGGACCTGGTGAACGCCTGATAAGGCTGATTTGAATGAGACTGCATTCCCTTTTGTTTTGATTATAGGAATTATAAATATCAACACTGACCCCACTTGTGATGCAGCCCTAAATTAATATATTGCAGCTATCAAAACAATGCGGGCAGTCTAGTTTCACCGTGACTCAATGATGCCCTCAAGTGGCCTGATCCAGCCAGCTACTGCACAGCCAACAGCAATACCGTCTGAAACAGCAGACACTGATATTTTTGCCTTTGTGTTAAGCTCTGACTTAAGTTTGCTCCTCTTCAAAAGACACAGTTGAGAACATGCATTATCACCATCTGCCTTTTTCTAGCTCTGTGCCAGATGGATGAGGACAGGATCTGACATGAGTGTTGATGACAAGTAGAATCACCAGATTTCCTTTAAAGTTTTGGAGTGGAGCAGCATGGAAGCCTATTATTGTAGCATAGAGGATATCCAAGAGCTGAAAATGCTTTGACTATAAAGTGGTCCATGGTCTGTGACTTCCTGTTTCACTAATAAAACACTGACCAGAAATTGTGCAAAACACACACACACACACACACACACACACACACACACACACACACACACACACACACACACACACACACACATATACACACTCTTTGTAATTAGTCTTCCAAAGGCAGCACTTGTTCATTATACATGTCAGATCTACAGTACAATGCTTTCCTGCTATACACCAATGGCCTCTCTTGCTCACCAGGCAACTTGCCTGCCTTTGTGTCTTTGACTACATCAAAATAATTGCATGCTTTACTCTGTGGATAATTCACTGTTGCTGCACAGTAGTCATTCTGGGCTCATTCGGTAGAACAGTCACACATGGTGGCTCAAGCAGAACAGTTTGCTACATATATTTGTTGAGAGGCAGTGGGTCTGTAATTTGTGTCCAGTGAAGACCTCCCCTCAGATGAAGCTTGGTCACTCTGGAGCCCACAGCTAATGGTGGATGCCACATGTTTACTAATTTATTCAAATAAAAATCAAAATAAGGACTATTGAATAAAAACTTTGCTTTATGCTCATACATACGGTGATACCAGTGGCAACTCATGCAGTAATGAAAATAATATATTCCACAACCTATCAACTAATTATAAAACTGTTAACTATGACTTTGACAAGAGTGTTTTGTTTGCTCACTGTCATCTGAGCTCAGAAACTGCAGAGCTTGAGTCCAGCTCTGAACTGCCTCTACTAAAAACACAAGCACTACAAAAGCAAGTGACTCTCTGCTGTGTTTAAATGAGTATTTCAGTTTGACTTTCTGATGTATAACATTGGGATATTGTTTGTCACATCCTCCAGATGTTAAGTTATGTAATTTAGTCCTTGGTTCCATGTACATTTGCATTTCCTGTTTTATTTTGAAAGCCTAACCTCCCTCTCGTTTCAGATCACTGCACTTCCTGCCCTTGTGTGGTCCACGCCCCCTGACCTACTTTCCTGCGCTGCACAGGTGTTCTGATTGGCTGGTCCCGCCCCTGATTGTGTCCTCCTGTGTATCGTTAATCGCTCCCCTCTGGTATATAATGTGTGTGCTCCCTTCCTCACGTTGCCAGTTGGTAATTGATCCTTCACGGTGATGTTCATCCTCACGTTTTCTCCTAGTGTTTGCCTCCCAGTGTTTCTGAACCTCTGCTTGTTTTTTGACTCTGCCTTTTGCCTGTCGATTTTTGTATTGTTTACTTGTTGGACTGACTACCTGTGTACTGACATATGCTTTCGTAAAGACTGTATTGATCTTTTACCCGATCTGTTCCTGAGTCGTGCTATTGAGTCCTGTGTCTTCCTGAACCAGACGTCACAATTGTTTATAAAAAATTATATTATACAAATAAAAAAAAAACAAACACAACATTATACAGCTGCAGAAAAAAAAAGATTTTGGATGGTTGGGGATATTGATGACAGAAACATCAGTTATTACACACTGTTTATTTAGAATTACGTAGAATACATTTTGCATTTCATACAAATGTTTTAATATAATAAAATAGATTAATAATAATTAATATAATAATTGTTCTGCCTCTCAACTGACATGCATTTGTATACTCTATTGTTTCTTACAAATGTGCATGATGGCAGATGTTTGTTGGTACCTGGCCATACTTTGCTCATGCTTATGCTTTATATTCACAATAACTACATTACACATTATGTTACAGCCAGTTTTACTTGCATGCTCTCCTTGGACTCCTAGCCATCACTGGTCTTCTAAAAAGTGGGGGGCGGCAGTAGCTCCTCGAATCTTGGGAGGGGGGCGGGGGGCCCCCCCCGGGGCTAAAGTAAGAGGCAGACCCAACACTCTGACAAAAGTCTCCATTGTTGCATGTTTGTGCATGTGTGTGTTCGGGTCTGCATGTACCGTTATAAGTAACAACAGAGTGACAAATCTGAATATCCCTAGTGGGACTAATAAAGGACTATCTTCTTCTTCTTCTTAAATGAATGGGACTAAAGTAAGAGGCAGAAAAAAAAGATTGGCAGACATGCTAAAAACTGACAAATCTAAATCCATGACATCTCTAGCCAGAACAATTTGCCCTGTAATTCTAAAAGAGGTCCTCTTTTGTCTTCAGACCACAGAAACCCTTGATTGATGTCCACAGACTTTGTGGGTACAGTACTCTTGAAAATCTACTGTAAAGAGTGCCCCCCCTCCCTTGTTATCATACTGATTCAGTCCATAGGAGGCCTAGTAATGACTATATGGTGCAGTCTCCTTCAATTCATGGTACCCCTGGTGGTTTGGCTCTGTGAAAAGACAGAGAGGGCAGTTAGGGCTAGGAAGTACCACAAATCTATCTCTTCTACATTAGCCAGTGCTTTTCAAAGACTCTTTTAGAAATATAGGCAGTTCACTCTGGCTTCAAAAAGAAAGCAGAAGCAATACAGTTACATACAATTGAGAGAGAAAAAAAAACCTACAAAATAATGTTATTTGAATTTATTTGAATGGACCTATAATTGCAAATGTTTCTCAGACTATCTCCTCAGGTTTAAGTGGATATGACCTGTTCTGTATTCAATGTCTGTTCAGTGAGAACTGCTTATGCTACCTTTAATTTAAAACACTTGCTATTCATTTTCAGAGCCTGTATCTTTAGTCTGGAGGTCACTTAATAATTTTCTGTACATCCCAAATGATGTAGACAAAAATAGACACTAACAGAATGCGTTTGAGTGTGTAGATAAGTGTTACGGTACCGAGACTCATATTCTCCTCCACCAGAGGCCTCTTCTCACTGCAGTTTACCACTCTTCCTTGTGCCGCTCCCAGAATAGTCATGATATCTACTAGGTTGAGCTTCCCTTCTTCCTTGGCCTCCTCCACCTCCTCTGCCAGCTCCATTGCAGCCTCTTCACGCTCCTCTATCTCCTCTTGGGTCAGCATAGCATCCAATCCCTGCGCTGCAGTGGTGTTGCCCACCTGTGGTGGTGCCAGCGAGCACAGTGCCCTCACTTTACCATAGGACATCAAGTGAGCAACATTGACTCGCAAAAAAAGCAGGAGGACATTGAGGTCGTTCAGTGGGCAGCCGAGTCTGCGGCGGTTGATGAGGTCAAGGGCTGGGAGGACCTCGTAGACAGAGATGAAGGTGGTGTCCCAAACAAAAAGCCTCATCAGGCTGAAGAGGACAATAGGAGCCAGCAGGACGTAGATGGCGCCGTTGGCCACACTTATCACCTGAAAAACCAACTGGCCAATCATTTTACACTGAACCAGTTCAGGAATCCAGTTCTGGTCACGCAGCATGCCCGTGCGTACAAAGCAGCTGAACTCATCCTGCAGGAAGGCAGACAGGTGGAAGTAGGCCAGGTAGAGACAGGAAGCTGTCATGAAGGTCAGGAGGAGGAAGCCCCGCAAGAAAAGCATGCTAACAAGGAAATAGGAGTTTTGTTTGCACTGCATGTATCTCTCCAGTAGAGGGTACTCAAAGTATCGCTTCTTCTTGGCCCTGTAATTGAACAAGGAAAAGAAACTCAGCACCATGTTCTCCTTCATGTTTGTACAGCCTCACACATTCCCAGCTGGGAGTGTCCCAGTCCAACCACCATCTTCTACTTTTGGCCATGAGGAACTGCCCACAAGACCATTTCTGTAACCTTTCAGCAATAGTTCTTACTTGCAGATCCTCTTCATTTGCTATGGCAATGGTATAAAATCGAGTATAATTTAACAAAGGTTTTGGGGTAAATCAGTGCTCCTAAGATCAGGTTACTGAAAGCATGGATATGGAAGCATTTTGTTTGAAAGAGACATAAAGTGCAATGAAGATTTGTGTTACAAGTCAACAGCCACTGGTCTTTTACCTTTGCAGTTCGGCCTGAAATGTGAGGGGGTTCTTAGTGTTCTGGCGCATATCCAGAATGCTCTGGGCCAGTCGGATTGAGCGGTTGTACGACTTATCCAGTTCCTCAATTATGAAAAGCAGGTCTGAGCCCAGTGTGGGCATGACAAGCTGGCGCCAGATCAGAGCCGGCAGGTACATCAACACTGCCATGGCCAGAAGCGAGTAAGGGAACATCTGGATGGACAATGAGAGAAAAAGGTGATGGAGAGAGGTAAAATAAACAATGACTTCAAAATGCAGAATTACAAATGAACAACCATAAGTCTTAGTTTAGAACTACTTTCCTGTTTGTGACTGGGCCTTGAATGTCACCTGCACTGGGTCTGAATACTTTGCAATTATTAAAAGGGTACACTGATATTTTCAACTGAAGTTTTACAAGATACAGTAAGAAGAAAAAAAATATTTCAGCAGTTTAACTTCATCAGGCACTCTAGGTGGGGATAACAAGTCAAGCAAGCTTGATCTGAATCTCACAACTTACTTTGTGTACCCAGAGCGAGCGCTCCTCAAAGTTCCCATCGCTGTCAAACTCATGATGCATGAGAGAGTCCCAGCAGTATGTGTCTACATAGCTGGCCTGCTTCATGGTGAAATTGCTAGGAGGGAAACAGCTGATCTGAGGCCCTGCAGAATAAATAAATGTTGATTTGACACATTATCTGCTAATATGGGGAATTACTTTCTGCAATCTATAAGCACTTGATATCTATCCCTCTCTCTCTCTCTCTCTCTCTCTCTCTCTCTCTCACACACACACACACACACACACACACACACACACACACACACACACACACACACACACACACACACACATATACTAGAGTTCCACTACCAGACATATACAAGTCTGCATACCCTTTTCTTTTCAGTGGTACAGAATTTCACAGGAGAAATCATATGTTTCCAAACGGCAACCTGGCATTTAAAATGGGTGACTCCATTCCAAATGTTGCCTCCTCCACCTTATATTTAGTTCACCTTGATATAACCATATGTAGTCCAACCACTTGAATCCATGTTCTGCACCCATCTGTCATTCCCCAAGGGTGCTCCACCCTTAAACAGGGAGCTTGGGAGGGAACCTAATGGAACCAAGGGTGTGCCCCAGCTAATTCAGATTGTTAGAACAGAACATGGGACTTCTTTTTTTACAACACCACATCTGCACAGCTTTCTATAAGTAGAAATATACTGCCACTAATTTACTGTCAGGATGTGATTACTCCTCTCTGTCCACCTCATTATAGACAACTGTTTCATGGTCCAATTATACCACAGTGTGTGTGGAATTAATCAGCCACATTTCAACATATTGATGGTGAAACATAAAATCAAATTTTGGCAGCTGAGGTAATGATGGAGGATATTCATTTTAAATGACCTTAAATATTTACAGACAGAAGAGCTTGCAGTTTGTATTTCTAGACTGACAAACTAAACATGCATTGTCTATGCTGCTTAGTGTCCCTTTTAGTTGCCCATTTAGCATTTACAACAAGATTTAGAAGTATTTATTGGTCAATCAAAACAATGCACTCTATATGTATATCACGTTTTGCACCAGTTTGTTAGGACAAATTGAAACCCTATTAATAGTGGATTTTATCGGAGGCCAACATAGAGACTAATGGTTAAAATAGGTGGTCAAGGTAGTGAGCACAACAGCAGTTGATTCATCATCATCCATTACTGGCAGCCATATAATGAAATAGTGTTAAAGTATTCATTCATTCATTCATCGTCAACCGCTTATCCCGTTAGGGGTCGCGGGGGCTGGAGCCGATCCCAGCTAGCATTGGGCGAAGGCAGGGGACACCCTGGACAGGTCGCCAGTCCATCGCAGGGCACATAGAGACAGACAACAATAGAGAACAACCATTCACACTCACATCCACACCTACGGGCAATTAGAACAATAACCAAACAGCATGTCTTTCGGTGGGAGGAAGCCGGAGACCCGGAGAAAACCCACGCTTCACGGGAGAACATGCAAACTCCACACAGAAGAGCCGCAAGCTGGAATCGAACCGCGACCCTCTTGCTGTGAGGCGACAGCGCAACCACACACCACCGTGCAGCCCGTGTAAAGTATATAATTTCTAAAAAATGTTTTGTAAAGCTGTCTATCACATTCTTTGTCCTACAAACCCCTAAAGGCCTCATGGTGGAGTCATATCATTTGCTTCCAATCGTGCAGAAAATATGTTAGCATTAAACAAATCAGAGAAAGCAGATTTGTTGTTACTGAATGGTGTTATGCTTTCAGGGCCTCTCAGGAATACAATCTTATATATTGCGGAACATTATACTGATGGAAGCTACATTGATAGCTGTGAGTGCTGTAGTTCTAATACAATCTGACGCCACTGGATGTTCTCATGCAGCTTACTGCAGGAATTTATTTTCCCACTTCGCTTATGAGTGTGCGTCGAGTGTGGGCAAATGCATTGTGAACTCTAAGTGGAAAAAAAATGACAGCCCATACCTTCTCATGAAATCCTGTACAATATTCTTCCTGCTCAACTCCCCACCCCTTTGAGCCATTTGGCAAAGCGAGGGAACCTACATTTCTGCCACTGTTCCTATCTCCTACTCCCACTCCCCAATTAACATTGGCAGATCATCCCCAAATTTGTGCTTTGTACGAGCATTCTTGGCTGAGAGTCCAGGTGCAAGTAAACCAGACTCCAGACAGCAGTGCAATCAAGCACTGTTGTGAAACTGACAACCCAGCAGATAGGCAGCCAAGATCCATGTTCTACGACCCCCCCCCCTCCCCGTAGTTAATCAACATATCCTCTCATTTGACTCAAAGCTGCCACTGAAGAACTTTGCCTTGTAATTACAGCGTGCCAGCGTTAGTGAACGCTGCTTTCAATCATCCCCATGGCAATTAGCATCAGGAGCATCGGGCTGATTGCAGACCAGCTCTGGAGAGATGACGTTTAGTTCAAAGTAAAGGGAGTCAGCCTCCTCAGCAATAGATTTGTGCTATAGACTTGCCACATATACTTTGCATTGTCAGCTGCGCTTTTGTGTTCTTTGAATGCCAGTCAAGTTGTGAGCATGTGTCATGAAAAAACGCCCATTTTTTACAAAGTGTTTTTTTTTTTTCCTCTGGTCTAAAACACGCCAGGCAGTAAAAGAAACAGCAGAACAGTCAATAAACTGATTGGAGTCAGAGATGATTGTGATTTTGTGTTTTCAGTTATTTTGTGTTGTCACATCATTGTTGCTACTGTGGTATCTATTGTGCAGAGGTGGTCTTAAAAGGAAACACTATTTTTCAGCTATACTTTGCCATGTTTTTGGTTTCCAATGGGGACAAAAAAAAAGAAATTGGCCCCAATATTGAGGTGCTGTGGCCATGGAACAGGTTGCAATTAGACAATCATTCCTCACCATCAATATACTGTATGTCCGCAGCGTCGAGGCAGCATGTCATGTTATGATAGGTTGTTTAAGTGTTTCCTCCCTCTTGCTTTACAGCACCCTAATTTGATAGGGAAAGTGCTGTATAATTGTTATTGCTCTTAGCTTCCTCTAGTAGGAATTATAGGGATTAGGAGATGTATCTGGGTGCAAAAGTAAAAGCCTGCTGGGAAAGAGATGTGCTCACTTGTCACGGTTCAAAACTTTTAACTCAGCTCTGAAATAATAACAGATTTGTGTCGCTTTTTCAATATATGAGAAATTAAATTTATGTCTAAACCCTTGTGTTAACATTGAATTGAATATGACATGGACTACAGGAATTATAAGTACCTTTATATTAGTATGCATAATATTCCTCCTTATCACAAGTTCAACTAAATGCTGTTTAGCAAGTAAGCAATAAGCAATTTAAAGAGAGACAGTACATGATTACTTCACAGAGAACAGCACAGCACAGCATAATTGAAAAACAGAAAATGTCCTAACATCGTACTAAAAAAGGGTAGGGACAGAGAGTTGCTCACCCAGTGAGATCTCACGGGCAAAGGCCATGCACACCAGCATCAGCGGAAGGCCGACAGACACAAATTTGATGACCTTGTCCAGAGGAAGCTCCAGCTCCAGGTGGCTGATCCGGTTTATCCCGGAGCTGCCCTGCAGCAGGGCATCAGATAGCATGGCCTTGGCTGCCGCCTGGGCGATGGACATTTTGATCTCCTATGCGGTGATAACAAAAGGTTTCTTTTTTGATACAGCCAAGTAGCAAAGGGAGAGTGTTCTCTCAGTGCCGTAAGTACAAATCAGACTCATGACCTTTGTTATGCTACAGCTTGCCTTTCTCTACCTTATCGTCTCTGTCATTCCTCACATCTGTAAATACCTATGAATCTACAGTAATAAAAGAAAACATCTAGAGTAGTGGGTTGGATTGTTTATCCAATTCAATCAAAAATGCAATTAACATATGATGGAAGCCGTAGCCAACATACCTTAAGTCTTCCAGCTTTCTTTGGTGACACTATTAGAAAATGTGTTTGCAGAGCCAAAGAGTTCCTCTAAAAGCCTGCACAGTTTTAGAAAGCTTCTTAAGTTTTCAGGGAGGGCCTCTGTAAATGAGAGGTTGGATCTGGGCTGGACTGGGCCGAGCCGGGTCTGGTTCTAATTACAGAGAGGACATCTGGGAGCATGTAGGCGCCCAGATGGCACTGACTGCAGCAGACCTCCAGTACTCAACACTGGGCAGTACAGTTGTGTGTGTGTGTGTGTGTGTGTGTGTGTGTGTGTGTGTGTTTTTTTTTTTCTCTGGTCTATCTACACTGTGAAGCATGGTGGCTTTGGCCCACTTCAAACAAGTGAACCACTGCCAGTGGCTTTTTCAGCCTCTGTCATTCTGAGACTATTTTTACTGCACGTCAGCCTCAGAGCGACTGCTAGCTGAGATACTGTACAACACAAGGGATGGTCATGTTTCTGCCTATTGCAGCGTACATGTTTGAGAGAAAAACTAACCGTGTGTAAAAATTGAACGAATAAATGGATCTGACAGGACCTCTGTGGATGGGAAGAATTCCATTGTGGTATTTTTGAATATGAAAACATGTGGAATACAAATGAAACAAACAAACAAACAAGCATTTGGCCATTGAATGGTATGTGTATTATATATTTTTCGTATTATATTGGGAATTATTATTATATGGGAATGATATAAAAACATATTTTAGCCACCTAAGGAAGGCTCACCTAAAAAAGATGCTATTCATTCATGTGCATGCTATATTTTGAATATTTTCTCCACTCAGACAGCTCTTATCTTCTCCATTCTGACGGGGGACTGAACTGAAAATGAAACTTGTCTATGATCTCTCCAAAAACAGCAGGATCAGATGACATAACCAGTACTTGTATGTTACATTTTCAGTTTGGTTCGCTGTTAGTAAATATTGTAAATCTAGCTTTTTTTTTTTTTTAGGTGAGCCTTTTTAGGTGGATAAAATACATTTTTCTGCCATCCCCCTCCACAGCAAGGTATTGCTTTGCTCTGGTGTCTCCTGTCTGTTTCCCAAGCTGGTAACACTGACATCATCATCTACGTCGTCTACTGTAAGTAATTCACCTGCTCTGGATAAGTACCTCATACAACCCCACTTCAGAACACTCAAACTATCCCTTTAAAGTACTGTATAGGTACATAAATCTGTTAGAAAGCAGCAGTCACAGGTTCATCTGTACTATACATTAAAACAGGCTTTGCTTGCTGTAATCATTCCTCCTGTCCATGCTGTCTTGAGAAGCGATCCCTTTCTGACCTCATTCCAATGTAAGTGATGGGGAAAAAAATCCACAATCATAGTCCTGTGTAAAAATCATCAATCATTTTTAAATGTAGCTGAAGTTAATATGAGGCTTCAGCAGTGTGACATTGACAAAGTGAGTGGGTATCTTCAAAAGTATTTTTTGCACTAAATTATGTCCTTGTGTTGTTGTGATATTGCTTTCTCTCTAAACTGTGGAGTAATAGTAATGTAATGGGGGAATCTGGACTACAAACCCTTTGGGAGATGCCAAATTGATTTGGCTAACTCAGACTGGTGAAGCCTCATCTCCTATCAACAATCACTTTGAACCATGACCAAAAGTGCCTAAAATTATTTTTAATATGTTTTAAAGTTTGTTTGTGATAGGACACAGTTGAATGCTCATATTTCATTAACAAAGACCACAGATTTAGTACATTAGTTATAAACAAACAAATTAGTTGTATTTGGAATGGCTGGAGGATGTGGAAATGACTGGGTAAGAATGGAGGGATGATTGGGTGAACGTTGTGTTTGGTGGAATGATAGATGGGTCGAGGGGAGGGATGAAAAGGGGGCAGTTACCAGGAGACCAACGGGAGCCAAAGGCTGGTCGTAAGGGGTAGGTCCAGGTAGGTACAGTATATACTGTAGGTCCAGAATGTAAGTAAATCTCCTCATTCATCTACCCACATGGATAGGTGCAATTAGATAAAAACAGGGCAAATTCAAGATGCTAACAGAGTTTGAAGGCCTATCCAACACCCAAGCAATGCATAGCAGTTTATAATACTGTGAAACAGGAAAGTTACAACAGTGACATAAATTTTGTTTTGTCCCAAAGATTACTAGGTAAGCAAAATGTGGCATTCATGTGTTTGCGTGTGATCAACCATGTCTCTCACAAAATTATGTTCCCATACAACTAAACTGCATTCTCAATTATGTTTCATGGGAAACATATTTTCTTTCCTTTTCTTTTCTTTTCCTTTTTTTTGCAGCATATAGACTTGTATTTTATGCTGTGAAGTGAAACAAAACAAAACAATAACCCAACAAAACTACTTGGTTATGTTTAAACACCATGGTTAGACTTTAAGTGAGAATGTTTATTACATTACTGAAGTTACAGATGTAAATGAAGCTTATGTGGAAGTTCAGTGAGGAAGACTCTGGTTACACTCTCATTCATTCACATTTTTCTCTGGGTCTGGGCTCATGGGCTCTCACTATGTCAGCTGATTGCAGGCGCTTCACTCTTTGAGACCAATCTGATCTTGCCATATCTCCCTAAACCAATCACATCGTTGTTGTCAAAAGTTTAAAAGCTGTTCTCCTCTCTGCTGCTGTCAGTTGTCATTGCAGCTCAAACTGATGCGGAATATCCCTAATCCGACAACGGCATCACTTCCACTTTACTTCTTCACGTTGGGTCTAAAATCATACTTTTCACTATTCATAACTTTGTGCACTTTGTAATAAAATATCATTCATTCAATAAGACTCTCTCCTGATTGAAACCAAATTTAGTCGTCATTGACTTTTGGTTTCATACAATACATGACAGTGGTCTCCTGGTGTAAGTGCTGTGTTTGTTTGGCCCATCCATCCACCCTGACCTCCTCTCTACACAGACTGCTGTGGTGGATTTTGATTAGAAACATATTTGTAATACCTCAAAAACTAGAGAACAGACAGCAGTGAAATGTAGAATCTAGAAGATCATGTTTCCCACCCAGCAAATCTGACAAATCTACAGTTTAGCTCTATGGGACTGCAATTTTTTAGGAGACCAGGCTGATTTGATTTGCCACCGCATGTTTCGCCAGATATTATTGCATTGATTTGTTAGGTTGAGCAAGGTGAAACTTCTTAGCCTAAATACACTGCTGTTATTTTGCTGGAGCCCTCTGCTTTGGCATCCCCGCTACATCAACACGTCAGTGTCAGCTGATGTAGTCAGAGTTCATTCAAATGACTGAAGGGGCTGCATTTATTTTGTTGTCTGTCTGAACCTGGCCCTGTGATAGACCTGTGACCTGTTCAGGGTGTATTAAAAACAAAGAAAAAAATATACCTATCTTTTACATCATATTTCCACATATTTTTTTATGGAAAAAATATTGCATCTGACCATTATTGCATTATTACATTTTTTTATTCACTGAACTTTGAAAAAAATGAGTAAAGGATTTATGACCACTTGTGCTGCAATATATGATGCCACCCCGTGATAAATTAAAACACCTACCTTTGCTGATACATGGGATATACTAATTTATTAACATGTTATTCTACTTGCTCTCCAACTAGTGTTCTTAATGTTTCAACATTGTCTCCTCTGACCTGCTGTACAGAAGGTCCTAAGTGGAATAATTATAAAAGATGCCCAGCCTCTCAAACAACTTTTTTATTGGATCACATTTATAAATATGGTGATTTCCTCCTACATATGAGAACTTTTGAGCATTGCTTCCTTATGGTAATATCAGTACTGATCACCTTATCACATGTTGCCTTCCCCCTAATGCACTATTCTGAAGCCCAACATGGCCACTGCAATTCAAATTCCTCCTACTGGAGAAATGTGACTGAAGGGGGAGAAAGTAGCAGAGGCAGGCAATAACAGATATTTAATAAGTGTTGCTACAGTTTAAGAATGAGCTTTTTTAGGGGGGCAGAAAACAATGCAAAGATGCAATTATACACTCTGAGGGAGCAGAATCAACATTTCAGAAGCTGAAACCCTGTGGTGGGGAGCTCTGTTGGGTTCTTTTATGGTAGGTGGGAGAACATTTGGGCAGGCCTCTTCCAGCAAGTTAAATCACAGGCTAGAGCAATAACCAGTGGGTGGGAGACTACACGTGACAGGAAAATGAGGGAAGTTAAACCAATATTTAGACGACTAACTCTGTAATCTGGAAATGAAGGAAGGTCTGAGAGGGTTAGGAACTGTCTCTCTCACACACACACACACACACATATAAGCTTTGCTCTATGGTGATCCTCGCTTGGAGATGTACAGCAGGGAACAATGCTCATGTAAATTATCTAGTGTTTTGTTCTTTTTGTTAAGTGCTTTTCGTCTCTAAATATGTTCACAACTGCTCCTGTTTTAGAATTTATGGTGCTGGATGTGTTTATTCAGCCTAAACATTTGCAGAACTTTCATATCACAAAGTCAAAATCAGTACCTTTACATGTTTTAATTATTAAAATTGGTCTATTGAAACACAATAGATTATGACAACCAAGTGTACAAATGAATAGAAATATTTCCTATTGTCTGTCACTTGCTCTGGAAGATCCATTTAAAAAAGCAATCGAGAAAAGAATATTAATGAGCAACATACTTCACAATGAACAATCAGAACATTCAATATAACATGTTTTTTTTTTTTCATTTTCTGTCTTCACATTAGAAACAAGCGACTCCATTTGTGTTTTAGTACAAAACAGAGAGCTGAAATTGTTTCACAGTTTGTTCAAAATCCTTCACATAAAATTGAAAGAGACATTACTTCTGACTTTTCTTTGTCTTTCTCGTTCCCCTCAAAACTGTCTTCTTTGTATCCTTGAAAAAGTTTGTCAGTAAAAGACAGTGGCTCTGTCAGTTGAAGATTCCAAAGTCACTGACCATCTCTGTGTGACTTCCCTCCATGTTGAGATGTGGGTGAGACAGTTTGTAGTGACTGTCAGTGCTTGCCATGCTCTTATTTTGTGACAAAATCACCCGAGGTCACAAAAACACACAAGCAATTTTCTAAGCCTGACTTGATGGCTGAAGTCAAATATGTGCATGGGTACCAGCTAATGCAACAGCCTTATTCAGAAAGCTTGCAAAACCTGCAAAATATGCAGAGGCAACTGGCATTATCATGTTGTTCACTGAGATACCCTCTGAGGCCACACACAAAAAAGAATAAATATGAAAACCTTAAACTTCAGAATGCAAACATATGAAAAATCTGATATACATACTATATGTGCAGTCGGTATACACTGGTTTACTACATTTTTTTTTTTTATTTTTATTTTTGCTCATGGGAGGAGGAAAAAAAAATGAACTAAGACTGTTTAAAAAGTCATGCTGTAAAAGATTTGCCATCACAATGAGTCAAGGGTTTTCCTCATGAGGAAGAAATGCGCCGAATGAGTGCTGTTCGACCTGAGAAACTATGAATCATTTAAAAGGTGTGAATGATGTCCCAGCAGTGGAACCAACACATACATTCACTTTTGGAGATATTTGGACAGCATTACATTTTTTTTTTTTTTTTTTTTGAATCTCTCCAAACCTTTAGCTCCTCACTCTTATTTTAGGAAGCAAAATGACACATTAACTGCACAGTTAAAGGTATATTATGTAGGAATTATATAAAAATCATCACCATGACACTAGCAGTGGGTCAGCCCTCTGCCTGGATTTTCTTTTCTTCTTATTTTGTTGCACTCATCTGGACATCGGCAAACAGCCTTTGTGCCCCATGTGGGGGTGTAAACCCAGCCAACAACACACAAATACTGCCACCTTACTACGTCCATCAGTGTCTGATACTAGGCACAAGCATTATACTGTACATCCATGGGCACAAGTCTCTCGTTTAGCTCTGTCACAGACAAAGAGGCCACATTTGATGGATGACAGTGCGTTTTTATGTGCATGTGCTCCAGTGTTCGCCCTGCTCCTCTGTCTCTCCTCTGCAATGTGTGCAAAGTGCTGCTATCGGTGTGACAGTTTGAATTTGATGGAGAGCAGCGCTGAGCCCCACACACCAAGCAGAGAGGACAGGATGGAGATGCCCTTTGGCTGCATTCGTTCAGTATCTGGTAACGCGGCACCTTCTGGCAGCGATGTGTAGAGTTGTATGTGTTTATTTGTGCTTTAGAATGTAACTGTCGTGAAGAAAATAACATTTTATTTCTCTAATTTACTGCTTTGTTCTCACTAACTCCACTCCCTCTCTTCATTCACTCTATAGCTCACTCCACCCCCGCTGCTATCTCTCTCTCTCTCTCTCATATAACATATTATACATATTATACCATTAATGTGAAGATTGTCAGTTGAAAATTGAGAGTACTTTCAGCCAGTTAAAAAAAAGGTTAAAAAAAGTGCAGATCTTTTATGTAAGTTTTTCACATACATGTCATTTGTTTTGTTTTGTTGTTTTTTTTATGCATGTGTAACTACTCAAGACCCCTCATTCCAGTATTACTTTTTTTTCAGTTCACTGTAACCTGAATTTAAAACAGAGAGAGAGCAACAAGCCTCTGTAACTGTTACTGTAAGTGGATAAAAATGTCTCAATTTAAAACTGTCAGTAATTGTTACAACCATTTAGTCCCTGTGCCATTACTGTCCATAAATAACAGTAGCTATAGAGTAAAAAAATGCTACTATCCAAATATTTCAAGAGCTCACTGCATGAGAACATACAATAGTAAAATGAAACAACACATATTCATCATTAAACTCATATTCATCGTCTGTAATCATAATCATGGCCATTGAGTCTTGTCTCCATAGTGGCTCTGCATAAGAGTCTGTGATGAATTTGGAGAAAACCTAATATGTCCTCAAGAGTCACTTAGCATGAGAGCTGTCCTATTTGAGTTTGAATGAGGCCATAATAAGGGGACAACTGAGGTCAAAGTTCATAACGTCTTTTCCTCTAGTCGACTACTCTAGCTCCTCTCTGTGCTCCATGCGCAGATCTCGCCTTGCTCCTCCTCCGCTGGACAGTAGCCTCCCCCTGTCATTTTCCTCCTCTCCATCCTCCTCTTCTTCTTCCTCCTCCATTCCTTCCTCCTCTTCCTCCTCCTCTTCCTCTTCGTCGTCCTCCTCGGTGCCATCCATGGAGTCGTCGGCTCCCAGCATGGCTTGCTGCATGGCCAGGGTGGCTGAGTCTGAGGACAGCGACTGCAAGCTGTCCATATTCAGCGGGTCTGAGGGGAGGCAGAGAAACAGAGAGCGGTTGAGGAGTTATAAACCAGTAACACACCACTTCTCTTAATTCACCTGTGCACCCGTCTGCACTAAATTTGCTTTCAAGTAGCTAAGGTAAGGTGGCCCAGGGAGGTCATGTTAATTACTTAGATAAAAGAGACAAAATAACTTACTCCTGTACAGTTTATTGCTGAGAAGCAGAACAAATACACTCGCTTGAATGAAAACTACGTGGAGGAATCCTCATATTAGTATTGGTTTAGTTAGACAGTGAAGATCCGTTTTGAGAGAGGTTTTCTTCAACACATTGCTACAGCTGCAATACAGAGATGGCAGATAAAAAATTACACCCATTGACTGAAAAATCTAACCTAAAACTGACCTTGGATGACTGAAAATTATTAATTTATCCAACTATTCTCAAGAGAGTTAGACCCCTCATGCTTTCAAATACATACTCAGACAAACGCTATTTTTTTCCCCCAATTTTCATACTCTTTGTTCTTAACTGTTGCCTTCATAGCTTATTACATAAATAAAAGAAAGAGTCAACAGTGACATCTAGTGGGGACATTTCAAACACACAAAGTTTGAATTGAAAACTTGGGGTGTGTTTTTCTTTTTTTTTTAATTCTTGGGAAATGTTAGTGCTGTCATACTGTCTGAGTTGTTTCCCGATCTGTGCGTCTGCAGAACTCCAGCCACGATGGAGTCGGGCCAGAAGCGCTGTGTTGGACGGTGCTGGGACTTCATCTTCTTCGCTTTAGGAGCTGGGTCTGGGTTACTGGCATCCAACATGGGCTGGAGGATACGCCGACGAGCGTTAATGAACCTGTGAGAATGAGGAAAGGACAAATGATGTAGGGGATCCACATTCACATTTTCAAATTAAGATACCTTGCATTTCAGAAGTGAAAACCGATATCGGTTATCATCAGTCATGATTTGTGGATTATGTATTTTGGAATAAGACACCAGGGGGAATTTGTGTGAGTGAGTGAAGACAAAACAAGAGTGAAAGAGTGAAGGCAAAACAATTTCCAACTTTAAGGATGAACTCAGAGAGAGGCCCAGAAAAGTGTAAGCTTCAGTGAAGGTCAAACCAAAATGATTCATGTGGTTTCCTTACATTTAAGGTCATGTGACTTAAACATCACCATAGATACCAATTATACAAAACGATACCATCATCAGTTTTTATGAAACACAATATTTACTTAAAAGTAAATTAGCAAAAATATAAAGCATTCAAAGTTACAGAAACTTCAACATATTATATAAAAAAAAAAAAATATCCTCTAACCAAAATACCACCTTTCATCTCATCAGTGGATAAAAAAGTTGAAATTTAAAAGAAGAGTAACAATGCACGACAATACGGGAGGCATAATTTGGTCTCTGGTGTACTTGAACTATAAGACCAGGAGATGGCACCACAGGTCCAGCAATGTGCTGAGGAGCTACAGTCTATTCAAGTTCATTATTGCATCTTACCAGTTGTTCACTTGCAAAAGCGTTAGATTTGTTTGTGCTGCGATCTGCCTTTTCTCGTCTTCTGTTGGGTACGGGTGCTGATAGAAGGAAGAAACAGCATCTAAGTTTTCAAGCACTTTTCTTTCATTAACAGCATGTATGTGTCCTTAATTAATTATGACTTCTCATGTGAAACCACTAAAATGTTCTTTTCAGTAAACCTCTTCCTTCAACTAGTTTACTCTCCATACACATCTCTCACTCCGTCTCTGCTTCCATAGCTGCCACCTCATAACACGTCACCTGAAAAGGCCAACATGTATGACCATTTCAGACACTCTCGCTGCCTCACCATGAGATGCTGAAAGAGCCAGGAGCGCATGATGTTGGTGGCGTGTTTGGGCAGGACCCCCCTCTTGTTCTTGGACTTCTTGTCTTCACTGTCCAACAGGGATGACAAGTCCATGTTTACCTTGACAATAAACAGCAGGAAGAGAAGAGAAGAGAAGAAAAGGAAAAAAGGAGCGGATGGTAGGGCTTAGTTATTGTTGCCACGGAAACAAAGGGAGACTACCAATTACCTATCGTTTTTTTTTTTTTTTTTTAGTGGCAAGGGCAGAAACACCTCCTCAAGTGTCACCATGGAAACTGAATTTGAGTAATGATACTTAAATATGAAAAAAGCAGCACCCTTGACTATGTGGAAACACAAGAGAGTCAGTTGTAGTCTATTTGGTGCTTCAACAATGAGGGTCAGCCAAGCCTACGGTCAAAAGTTTGGGTTTCACAGTTCGGTGCTGAATTAGTGAAGGGCTGATACAAAGTGCGACTGTGTTTGCCTTGATTTTTCATGTGTGTTAGCCTAAGCCTGTCTTTGTGTTCAGTGAGAAATCATTATTCAGATGTTATTGTTTGGAGTGCGAGTGCTGAAGGACGAGATGCTCTCAGAGTATTGACAGTGTTTGACAGCCTGCGGGGCACATATGGATGTGTGAGTCCATGTGTTTGGGCCGACTGAGCCATACTTGTGAGGACCGACTTTATAGTCCACTATTCCTGTGAGGATATTTGGGTTGTAAATTGGTCATCCAGGGTTCTGCGGTTGCAGTCAAGGTTAAGTTAAGGTTAGTAAATGTTTTGGGAGTTCTACTTAAAGCTAGGGTCAGTCATGAGAAAATAGCAATAGTATACTAGATTTTTAAAAATATCCAACCAATATAGCTTCTTCCTCGTGCCATTGAGCTTCTATATTCCTTCATTGTTCCTTCATTCATTCATTGAGTTCATCCTGCTGCCACAAATACTCAATAGAGCAATAAATGTGGATAATCCATTACTGAAAATAGTCCTCAGACATGAAATACTTCCTCCTATTTAAGTAATGTTTGCTAAAAACTACAGTTGCCAGTTGTTTTGAGATATCACTGAGCCTTTTTTTTTTTAAATCAAACAAAATATTCATGAGACGTCTTCGGTAGGAACCAATGGGAAATGGGGATAAAGTGTTAGAGACAGGATAAGTTAACGCTTGCGTGCATGAGGGCACAGTATTTCTTTTTTAATATAAGATGCCACATTTTTATCGAGCCACAACTTAGATTAACAATGCATATAAAACTCAGCAACACAAGATAATGAAAGCTGAAATGCATTTTCCTGCATTTCCATGCATTTCCTTTAACATTTAATTCTGCTCTTCAGAGGGGGAGTCTATGTGGTACTAGGCAGACAATGTTCTTAGTTTTTAAACACCAAACCGCAATAATAATTACAGTATTACAGTATATTACAGTATTTAGTATGAATTTTAGGATTCAATTTTTAGCATCATTGCCCTTTTCTTGAGTCATTTCAAACATATGCATGACTCAGGCTTGGTGGAAAAGGTAATGCATCACTGGTGAGGCCAGTCTTTTTCTGGCCTTGATAGTCTTATAGATATAAATAAAAACTGTGAGCAGGGGAGTTCAAACAGTGATTCATGTGCAGCAGCAGTGGCCTGAAGAGTGGCTCAGTTTCAGGCAGGTAATTCTGTGCTTGACAGTCAGAGGAGGCCTCGGTGCATAGCCTCGACCCAGCTGAGGCAGAGTGCTACATGGTGGCTGGGAATTGAACACAGCCCCGTTGCTTCTTTGACGACAAGCCCCAAGTAATCACACTCTCGAGCTCGGTGCCGCCAATTAATTCAGCCTTGCTTTCCCTCGCAACACACACACTCCCAGGGCTGAGGGGGTATAAGAGGAGGGTTATCCACGTGACACCCAGCTGCAACTCTAATGTCTCTTGTTTCATGTGGAGTAAGAGAGGGATGTTAGTGTGTGTGAATGTGTATTTATGGGTCTTGTGTGTGTTAAAGGGGTGTCTGCATGGTTATGAGTGCATATAGGTGTGTCTGTTATTTATCTCCAAGACAGGTGGGATTCTTTCTACTACTACGCTCATAAAATTAATCAATTTTATATTCTACAGCAGACCTGCATTTTTTTCTTTATGCATTTTGTCCTTCCTGCTTATACATATGAAATTTCCATATACTATGCTCCCTTTTAACCATACCTGATTCAAACACATCATAAAAAAACTCAGAATCATTGGTACTGTGTGGTCCAATTGTAATATCAGGTTAAAAAGATTAGTCTCCTATTATATATTCCAAATTTATGAATATGCAGGCAGTAAAAGACAGTATACAATGTGATTCAGTGCATAAAACCTTTGCGTGTTTTTATTCAGTGTATGAAATATAACTCTCTGCAGGTGTTAAAGAGGAATGAGGGCTCTTTGTGTTGCATATTATCTGCCTCAGAGCACACACACACATACACAAATAATTACATCCACAAGCACACACACTGTAGTATAGTGAACACACAGATGCACATACGCACTTGTTTGTGTCACTTAGAAGGACATTGCATCAACTTGCTTTCTTTCTCTGAGGCCTAACATTTAACCATAACCAGTATATGGCTAACCCCAACCAAACAACACATTCTGTCCACAGACAGACATATAGTCTCAACATTCACACACAGATTCACAAGGTGAAAACAATACCAAAGCCACTGTCCCAGCTAGCAATTACTCCATCTCCCAATACTAAAGTACCAGTAGACCCTGCTAAAGAGCACGTAACCATTTCAAGTTAATCAGGCATTTTTTATGCACAACTGACCTATAAAGGAGTTGAACTTAATTTGTTTTGTTTATAAAAGTGAAAGCAGGGCTGTGCATTAGTTTTTAAGTCCTTTGGCTAATCCTCAAATCAATCATTGTTAAATCTTATAGAAAATTAAATTGCCATGCTTTCAGTCATGAGAAAGTTGGTATTGCTGAAAATGCAGAAGATGTGAAATGACTTGCTTAAAAACAAATGTTAGAGCTCAAATGCATTGCACTGCACTGCAGAAAAACCTGGAAGTTGAAAAGTAAAACTGCCTGGAAGCCGAACTCCATTATCTAAAGAAACTAAGAGCTGAATAAAGCTGGAAGCCAATGTGTTTTACTTTCAAAGTAATAGTAGTAGCAGTAGTAGTAGCAGCAAGAGTAGCAGTAGCAGTATAGCAGCAGCAGTGGTAGTAGCAGTACTTGGCAGCAGTAGTAGTGGTAGAAGCTAGAACCATAAAAACTGTTGTTTTAGACAGAAAGGTTATCATGGCAACATTTGATGGTAACCTTTGAGGTTAACTGCAAAGTGACTCCTAGTCAGACAGTGTTAGGAACCCCAGGTCTTAGTCCGTTTTCATGTTGCATGCTTTTCTGTTGAGCACTTCCTGTTTTATTTTGGCATGTTTAACCTCCCTTCTCATTTCAGTGCACGTCACTTCCCCTCCTGCATGCTTCCCGCCACTACGTTTGAACACCGCCTTCTGACCTAGATTCTCACCATTCACCTCCGTCTCAGCGTCTTCCCCCCGCCCTGATTGTGTCCACCTGTGTATAGTCAATCACTCATTCACAAGTATATAATGTGTCTTCGCCTTCCCCTCGTTGCCAGATCGTCTTGTGCGTTTTCGTCAAGAGTTCCAGCGTTCTTCCAAGTGAGTTATAGCCTTCCAGTGTTTTGACCTCTGCCTGTTTTTTCCGACCGAGCCCTTAGTCTGCCGTGTTTTGATGTGTTTGCCTGATCATTTGATTCCAGTGTACCGAACCCTAGCTTGTAATAAAGACGCCGATTTTTACCTACGACCTGCTGTTTCTGTGTTTGCTATGGAGTCCTCTGCCACCATGGATCAGATCCCTAACAGACAGGGTATTATATAAAATTTTAACTGGGAGCACTTCTCATACCTCTGCTTCCCAGACAAAAAAACATAAAACTGAAAACATGAAACTACAAAGTAATAACTTATTTTGTCACGTTAGTCAAATGACTTGCCGTATCATCAGTCCTGTGAGTCACATAAGTCACTCGTCACGTGAGTCATTAGTCAGTGAAGGTAACATCAACCACAACTGTTTCCTAATCCTAACTGCGCTGCCTAAAAGTTCCTGTGAAAACGCAAGTTTTCTGAGAGGACAACATGTATGAAATGATGTTTGAAACACTGTCCCTGGCCCATCCAAAAGTAACGCAAGAGGCTGGCAGTATTTGACAAGTTTGGAGTGAGAATGTGTAGGTTTTCATGAGTAGTTAGGACCTCTTGATGAACGCACAGTGTGAAAATTGCATGTGTAGTGTCAAACTTGTGAGCATGGGGGCAGGTTGGGGAACTGGTACTGTTTAAAATCTGAAGATTTTAAAGCTTTAAAACCTGAAGATTTTAAAGCTCTGGTCCACTCTATCTGTAATGTCAACCAGCAGCATCATACACACCCATTTTAAACACAGAAAAGGTGAGGAAACAGCATAAAATGTATACTGTGATAATGCAAAGACTGTAAAAGATATGAAAAGCTGACTCATACCTTAATAGTACAAAGTATTGTGACCAGTTTAAAGTTTAAATTAAGTCTGCAGCTGAAAGCATGCTGAGTAGTATTTCAAAGTGGAGTATGTTTAAGAGGAGAAGATCTCCATGTGAAAATGTAAAAATGAAGACATGAAAACATATAGCAGTAATCTTAGTAGTCTTTAAAGAGCTAGATATTTTTGATATGGTTTCTGGAGTTGAAAATGTGCAGAAGTAGATAAAGTCGAATTTCCTATGGAGGAAATAGAAAAAGCATAAATTCGATTTGGACCACAGTCGTGAGAATCAGCAGATGGTTGGTCAGTCTGCGTTTGAGGGGGTCAGTTACCCTTTTGGGAATAATTACAAAAAGCTTTCTGATCACTTAACGATTGCCTGAAAAACATGAAGGTATGTTTAATTGATGAGGGTTAAATAGTGGTTCTCTTGCCTTACTGCTGCAAAGTTTAAGCTCAAGTTCAGGGAAACTGAACTTGGTTAGTTCAGTTCAGCTCTTAGTTGCCAGTACAGTAGCACTGCTGTTGGCCTTCAACTGTCTAACTTAGGTAAAAAAGCTTTTCAAAGCTATGACAGCAGTCTTTGCTTATATTCTACATTATGTTTTGTCCATTTTTATTGCTATCATCTGAAGCAATACTAATAATATAATATAATATAATAACTAAAAATGTTATGACCTCTCTAAAATAACTGCAGAAGCCTGTTGTGCTGTAAATCAAGGAAACACTAAAACCACAAATGTGTCCTTGTGTCATAAAACATCCAATTCCAGGCATTTATATGGGGTTGACTGTTCTAAAGCATTTCATTGAGATTTAACATTATAATATTTGTGGTCATAATATTTCTTGTCTGTAATAATTACAAAATACTTTACTCGCATGTGTAGTTTGAGTGAAAATGCTGTGTATTAACTCTGAGTTTTATTTCCTGTATCTGCATGACATTTATTCACAATCAAACCTGACAGGATTGTGTAAGGGCCCTAAATACCATGAGTCCTAAACATCATGGGAATAAACTGTTTCCATTTTGTCTGTCAGGGTGGGGGGTAGGGGTGTGTGCTGTGTTCAGACAGACAATGTAAAGGCGCCCAGGGCGTTTTCTCTGAGACGTAAAGAAGCCCTTTTTAATAATAACAAATTGAGAGTTGGTGGTGAGGGCAGAGGGAGGGAGCAAATGTGTCGGCTAAAGCATCATCGGTCAGACGGCTTTACCTGTGAGTTCTGGATCTGGATGGTTCCCGGCGGCAGCGCCTGCGTTAACACTTGCCCTTGTGATGTCACCATGGCAACCGGCTGGTACAGGGTCCCACCTGAGGGGATAATTTGCCATCATGAGTATCAAGTGGCTTCAGCAGCTACCAGCAGCCACATTTTGCACTAACACCAGAGCCTTATTAACTTCTGGCCAGTCCCACAAACAAAAACAAGGCAAACAAGAAACAAAATGATTAAATTCAAGGGGAGTTAATGTCCTTTAACCCAGGAAAAAAAGAAGAGGGGAGTTTGCTTTCGCTTCTGGCTTAATTAGTCTTGATCAAGACACTCTTATCACAGTCTGTTTGAGCTCTTCAGTGTGTAGTGATCAAAGGCAGATATTGATTTATTTTTGGTTGAAAGGGATTTCCGGAGGGCAGGATTAACATTTCACTGTACAGGCTTGACATTATAAGAACGCATCAGCCAAGCACCACATGAAGGATGCTCTCATGGTTCTCTGATACACATACAGTCATGTATACAGTACATACTGTATACACAAAACTCTACAGACACTACACACTACAGATACTGCAAAAAACAATAAGAAATGTTGTAATTCATTGCAGAATGGCTTATACCTTAAGTGTCAGTTTGTCATTTCAAATGTCACCACAACACAAGACTATTAGATTATAATAAGATTACTCTGTTCGATAAGATTATAATATTAATAGCCTGTTATAAATGTAGTTACAAAGAGCTTTACAGTAAAACAAATAAAATTAAATAAAACAAAACTGAGCAATTGTAACATTTAACAGTAATTTGTTTAAAACACAGAGAAGAAGAGAAAGAGAGAGTATGTATAAGATACTTGAGCAGCAGCACTGGATAAACTCAAGCAAGCAAGTGTGCTGTCTTGAGACCTAAATCTGTACGACAACGGGATAAGACTTGGGTATCGGAAGCGTTCTGGCTTCCATTTATAGTCTGAGCAGTATTGACCAATCACATTTCAGAGAGCTTTGGATGCATGGAGGTAAACAGTCCATGTGGAGAGCAAAAGAGGCAGAACACATTGGCCGAAATGCAATCACGCAACCCATTGGCTACTGTCTGACAATGATTAAGCTTTCCATTAGCTAAAAATAAAGTGTTAACTAAGTGTGAAACTGGCTACTTGTGAAACAATCTGGATGTCGTCTCTCAACTCCAACTCCATTCTCACATCTCAAGTCACTAATCAGACTATGAACAAAGTTTAACTACATTGGAAAGTCCAGAAATATTGGCTATTCCTCTCTGTGACAGCCTTTGAATGTGACATTGCACTAGAAATACTCGCCTAACACTCATACAAGCCAAAATGGTGAGGGTCCTGGTGTTTGCATGTATAGTCACATGCTTACCCGATACCACTTGAGAGTTGATGGTAGTCATGGCGACATTGCCCTGTTGCAGACCCCCGGCGGGCACCAATATCCCTGAAGGGTTAACAGAGCTGGAGACAGAGGTCATGGATGGAGAGGAGGTCTGAATTAATTCCTGGGGGATCACAGAGAGACACTAGTGAGCAAAAAGAGGTAGCTCTTTGTGACTGAAAAACTCCCAGAAGCAAAATCTACCTGGTGATAAATGACAAGGTGTATCTTGGGAAGTGCTACTCAGAGAGCGATACCATCAAGGAACTGTAAGATCCACAGAGAGTCCATGACTGACCTGCTGCATGTTGAGACTGGTGTGTGACGGAGAATAGGGTCCTCCGAGGTCGTTACGGAGGAGGTTGTCGCTGTGCATCTTGGTCTTGAGACAGGTGATGTAACGGTTGCAGAAATCTTTACAGAGCTCATTGACCTTCTCTAACTCTAAAAGGTGGATTCGTAACACCTGAATGGCCTTTACCATCTGAAGGAAACAGAGATGAACCATAAACAGATCACCTTCACAACATGCTGCAAAACTAAATCACTCACTATTCATTTATCCAATAATGCTTTTGGAATACATTTTCTGCACAGTTTACCCCTAAACATTTATCAAATAGCATTAAGTGAGCCTTATTTTTTCCCCAAACATCCAGGAATAGCTTTAATGCAGCTCTGAGGGGCTCTGTGAAGCATAGTGCTGCTTTGCTTTGAGCTACCTGAATTCTTGCAATCACATGTTGATGATTACGGCAGCAAATACTGTTTACAATGTTAACCATCTTAGTTTAGCACTAAATACAAAGCTGGGGATGAAGGGAATTTGTTATTCGTTGTCAAGGTATTTCACACAGCTGGTGGAACTACAGGATAAATTAGAGGGACTCATACTCCTATTGACTAGAAGTTAAGTTACTCTCTCCTACATTTCCCATAATGCAGTTGGATTTCATTTTTCATTAGATCTCTCCTGCCTCCTAAATGCCCGCTTCTTTCAAAGCCAACACTTCCAGTTTGTAATGCAGATTTTTCTGTTTAAAAGTGTAAGACCCCAAAGTCCAAACACTGGGAAGCTTCCTCCAGAGCCACATAAGACATTATACTGTGAATGTCATGTGTACAATTGAAGGATTGGTCCTTTAAGATACAAATTCACGGGTTCCTTTTATGGCATTTGGTTAATTTAAAGGTTTTATCCCCTTTAAAACTCGATGCAGAAAACCCATTAAAAACAACTGCATATGCCCCAAATGACTGTATAAAGGTTTGTTCTAAACATACAGATGCACTGATGATCACCCACATCAGCTCTGAATAAATTAAAATGCACATGTGACCACATTTAAGGAGATATATCAAAAAAATGTGCTTGTGCACATACAGCTGGGTATTTGGAGAGCCTACCAACAGACTGAAATAAGACGACCCAGTCAGTTATTTTGTAGGCTGTCTAGATCAGAAGATTTAACAAGCCAGTCAGAATGGCTCCCCTTCCTATGTCACACATAGGCTCATTAGAATATAATGAGTATTTCCCCCCATAGCATGAGAACTACCTTTGTAAAGGTGGGCCACATTTCTCTCGCAAGCCAATCAGAGTGAGCTTTTTCAGGAGGGGGGTTAAAGAGACAAGTGTTTCAGACAGAGACTGAATACAGGAAAAACAGAAGAATAATGTGTTTGAACAATAAAGCATGTAAACATGTTCTAGTACAGTATATATACAGTATATATACAGATATGTCCTCTTGAAGATAAAATCAACTCAAAAACCAGATTGTGGAACAAGTGAGATGTGGTGTCAGTCAGTTTTTAAATGGTGAGATGTGACGAGAGCATTGACATGCAGCATTATCTTTTATTGATGAGCAGGAGTGATATCCACCTCATTATTTATTCCAGAGTTGCATACAGATTGCAAGTATACAGGGGGGCTTCAATCCTTTCATCTTTCACCCTCCCAAAGATCCAGTCTCTAATATGTAATGCTGAGAGGTCACACTTGAAGCTGCCTGTCTGCAGAGCTGGTTTTGACGGCTGTGACATTTAAACAAATAAAGTACCTTAATTTCATCATAACATGAAAATGAGGTTAACTGAATGATATGTCTAGATTAAGGTTTTGTCTGTTCAGTACATTCCTTTTTAATTAGCTTCACCAGAAAAAAACAACTCTCAAACCAAATTCAGTTCATAATTTTTCTCTCTCCCTCTTCCTACTGTATCTATCCTTTCTTTCTACTCTGTTGGAATTGAATCTGTGTAATAGGGGGCTTGATGAGATTGGCATGTTCAATTTAATTGCTCATGGCAACAAAACAATTTACGCCCAGATGTACACTTGCAACCTTTTCGAAGCTTTTAACTGCATCTCAGGGTTTTCTTCAGTGGATGTAGACTGTGAGACTATGCAGTTGAAAGCTCAGTAAAGCTAGTACGTAATTTTGTGTGGATATTGTATTACATATACTGTTCTCATATAAAAGAATGAACCTCAAACTCAGCCTCAACCATTTCTTATAGATCAGTTAGCTATATTTTTTCCATGTTTGAACTAGACTGTTTTCTCTCTGGTCTTTACGTTAATGACTTAAAGCTGCAGTAGATAGAATTGGAACCAATATTATTAAAAAAGTTTTAATCACTATATCCTGACAGTAGTGCATGAGACAGGTAATCTGAAAAACAACCAATCAGAGCAGATCTGCCATCACTGAGCAGCTGTCAATCACTCACAACTGTGATGATATGGTCAAACTAGGCAATGCTGATCAAATATGAATCAATATTCTGTTAATGGAATCTCTATTTCTCACCTCAAATGTTTTGAGTAAAATGAAGTTTATGACCCAGCAGCCATGTTGAAACCAGCTGAGGAAATACCAAGCATTGCCCACCAGCCCGAGCACACTTTCTCATTTTACAACTGAACAGTTCACTACAAGATGATTCTGTAAATATTTGAGGACACAAATAGGCATTACAGTAACAGAATATTGATTCATATTTGATCGGCGCTGCTGTGATTGTTTGATCGGAGATCACGAGTGACTGATGGCAGGAACGCTCTTTCTGAAATGACCTGTGATTGGTCAAAGTCTCCCGTCACAGGCTATATTTTCTAAAGCCTGAAAACAGAGCCACAAGGAGGTGCAGAAGTCTAGATTTCTCTCAGAACACTTGAATTACAAGATGCTGAAAGGTTATTATGGATTTTTTAATGCTACTACCACTTTAAGAACAGGTGAATAAAAAATAGAAAAAAAATACTGACCAAAAAATCAACAGCCAAAACTTTTTCCCACCAATTTTACAGATGAAAGAAGAAAAAAAAGCAACTTAGAAAAATGATCCTTCAGGGCTTCCATACTAATTTTCAATTAACCTGCAAAAATAAGTAAATCAAGCAAAAAAAAAAATGAAATATATAAAAACTCATGATAACACATCCCCTATCATAGCTTTAAGTTATAAACATATACAAGATTTTGAAACATTAGAACATATATTAGAAATACCAATATAGTGAGCCAATTTAATTTTAGTGTTGTCATACCAGTTGCTGAGTTTTGTTTTTTCAGCATTTTCCTCACCATGCTGTCCCTGGTAAGACTTTAAGACAGTATTCAGACCATCGAGGGGCATTAAGAATCTCCACTGAAACATGACAAAATTGAACTCTTAAGGCTGATGAGGCAGGTTTCTGTCCAGGTTTTACAAAATAATGTCCCGGCTGTCAAGGAAAATCTCCATACACTAAAGTGGAATTATTGCTCTGGCCGAATAAAATAATTAAAATGAATGTAGTAGCAGGGGTCAGAGAGGAACTTCTATCATATTAGATACTGATGGACAGGTGTCTTATATTGAACAGACGATTTCATTGGAGTTGTGTTGCTAGGAAACTGCTTGGCCGCAGGTTTATTTCCTCATAATGGTAAAGAACATATTTACAATGTTGTTTTAAACTATAAAAAGATTAGAATCTAATGGTTTTGTTTGACATGTTTTTTTCATTCAGTGAATTTATTGTATTCATATTATTATGTATGCTCTTGTCTTCAGTCATGTGGCCATCCGTGTGGTTTTTCTCCACTCATTGCAGAGCACTGTAGTGCACTCCCTCAAAGTCACCCCTCAAGGTCAACAGAATGGACAGAAAAGTGCTTGGCCAAGGAGGAGATAAATCAGCTAATTAAACTGCGCTCACTTAATCAAGGGACCAGTAACTCTTTGCCGATCACAGCCAGTCAGGCCCAGTGTAACATTACTGTCCTGTGGAAGAGTTAGTGCCCTCTGGGAGGGATGCCTGTACCCAGTGCCTCATAAAACACACAGATGCAGGGTTAATTGACTGTTCAGCACTTGTCGGCCGGCCGGCCCAAGTACTGTAATGGCAGGGGTGCACTTTTTTTTTCTTGTCTCTGTCTTTGTCTCTGTCTGGCTTCAGCTCCTCCCCCTCTTTTCTCATTGAACATGATCAGCATCCTGCTTCTCTTAATTTGTAATTACTGCTAGTCGTTGTGCAAGGGGAAGTGCAGGGGGAAGATGGGAAAGATTTACATGAAGAAGGAGGGAATAATTAGGAGTAGTCATGATGGGATGCATTGGAAACAGACAAACACATTTCTACAGCTTTTTAGAACTGTCTTACTTATTTTTCATTTAAGTTGAGCAGGTTCCCTAAACTATCTAATATTTACCACGTTTTTGAAAAGCATTTAATGGAAGAAGCACCACAACACAATGAGTGGCTGAAGCCCATTTTATGTTGTATGTCTTTGTGATGTTGTTGGCTTACCAGGTTGTCCAGCTCTGGATCTTCACTGAAGAAGGGCTTGTGCTCTCGCTCCTGCTGATGCACAAAGTTTTCAATGTCCACATCAAAGCTGGCCGACGTGATACATTCAGATCCCTGTGTGGCCTGCTCACATTTCTCAAACAACAATGCCAGCAGGGGGAACAATGGATGTCTGAGGAGGGAGAGAGAGATAGAGAGGGGGAGAAAGGAGAGTAAGCCAGAGGCACAGTCAGTTTGTAGAGATGTTTAGATTTGACCTTGTGTATCTATTATTGATTGTGCATTAGAAGTAATTGTTGTCTGCCATAACTGTAGCTTTGGAAATCTTAATTTCACTGCATTTCAAGTCCAAGTGAGAAGGTAATTAATGCATTGTAGGAGTTTGGGGCATTTTGTGTGTTGCAATTAATTAAATCGGTGTAGCCTCTACCTTTATCTCAGTTAGTTTCCCAAAAAGCCCTTCCAGTGAAGTGGTGTGAATTCCCAATCAAAGGTGTGTGTGCTGACATAAACTAGCCAACTCTGCATACATGTGAAAAAAACCCACTTAATCCTTGATTCTAAGTGGCCAAAAATCGGACATTTGCTATTAATATTTTAGATGTAGCAGAGTTGATTCTGCTATGAAACCCCATTCGATTAGTTTGATGTAATGTGGCTCACGTCCTTGTTTGGCTGGTTACCTTTGAGAATAAGAAAAAGAGACTCAGGAATTCAAGATTGTAACTGTAATGGTGTGTTTTTCCTTGAAAGCAGCATCATACATTAGCAAGTCATTCTACATCAATGTGTTTCCATCCACCATCCATATAAGGCACTGACTATATACGAATGTTACCATATTCATCACATTAAAATATCACTTGACTGCTTCTCACTCATGGACTGTGGCAGTAAAGTTTCATATGGCTGTGATTATCCTAGAGGTCACCACAGGTCATTTTAAACAGTGAGGTCAATTTAAAAAAAAAACTGGTTTCACCACAACGAACATCATCACACATTAATACAAATTTCATTGAATCCACAAGAGTCTCAGCTTTACAGTGATACACATGCAATTCCAAGGCTGTTTAGGGACCACAGTGTGGAGAAATATTCAAATGCACTGTTTTTAGAGTGGGCAAAAACAATTCATTTATACTGCATGAAAAAACCTGCAAGCGGGCATGTCTGTAAAGGGGAGACTTGTAGGTGCCCATCAAACCTATTTGCATTGACATATCTTGAGGTCAGAGGTCAAGGCTGAAAATGGCTATGCCAGTGTTTCTTCACTAAAATTTAGGCTGACCTAGTTCTACGACTGAACCTGCTACAGCCTCTAAAAGACACAAGTCTAAGGGGGTTAAGGAAGTATCTATGATGTCCTCAGAATAAAAAAAATGTCACATAAAATCATACATATAATATTATTTCCACTTTCACTGGGCTCTTTTAACCAGCACCAGTTGTTATAATAAGTATATAGTAATTTTGACCCTGTTTACATGATGCCACTGTTGTTTTTATTTTCCTGAATAAACACGATTCATTTACTGTATTTAACGTATACTAAATTCTGGGGTATGGTGGGAGGTTATATTTTTGTAAGCCTCATAGGGCAAACATGAAAAAAAGATTCAATCCGGTGTAAAACAGTGAAGAATACAAAAAGGTCTCTAGGTCGAAAGCCTGATTGTAATAGAATGCATGGCTTTATGTTTCAGCAGCTCTGCTGGAGGCACACGCTGTCTCTCAGGTCTGATGATCAGTTCATCAAAGAGACATTAAATTAGAGGGACATCAGTGTCTGCTGCTCTCAGTTACTCATCTCTCATCTCTAGCTGCATCTTGAGCTTTTTGTCTATAAGTTTACACTTTGCTGATGCGCTACAGGTGTGAATTTCCCTTTTGACATTTGACGTTTAATTTCCATTGCGTAATTGGTTTACCAATTAACAAATTAATTGGTTGTGTTAAAAAGTACCATCATTATGTAACATTCTTATTTACCTGCTCTCATATAAACATATTTCTACTCACTTAAAAAAATGTCTGTATGGCAAAGGTGCCCCCTTGACAACAGGGCTCTGGGTGTCTATGCTCTTGTTTACAATACATATGCAAAGACACATGGCCTCTCATATATTTGCATAGACAAATCCAAAAGAGAAGAATTCAAGACATACGACAAGCATCACCCCAAAACTCTTCAACCTCAATCACTGCACTGTTAATAGCATGGCAGCTCCATGACATTCCCTAAAGGACAAGCTGAACATACGGACAAGGTTCAGCTAGAGATCAAAAAAAGATCTTTAAGTGGATAGGATATGGTCCAGTGACAGCGCTAGGCTTCACAGTGTCACCTACATTGTTACCATCTGCCTTTTATAGGGTATGTCCCTCACATAAGATCCCCTAGACACACTGTGCAATGGTCCATACTGTGCTGCTGAATGTAGTACATGCCAAAGTATTGAGCATTTCCACTTGGAAGAAAGCTGCTGTCCTAATGGCTGGAGTGACAGAGCACAAACTTAGACAGGAGACTGACTGAGAATAGATGAATATTTTAGCCAATAAAGACCTATATTGTATAGTGGTGATCTCTGTTCTCTCCATGTTCGTATTCCACCCTTTCTCTTTTTCTGCACCTTGGACTGGAGAGGAAACCAGAACTGAAGCAGAACTTCTCTGAATATGTCCCCATCAAATTAATTATGATAAGGAGTCTTTGACAGTGTATTACATATCTATAGTTAAATGCTTACTAGTGTCATCTTTCATTATTTTCACATCCAGTGGCTTTTAGCTGTAGACTATAAGGGTTTATTCTTAAAGTTGAGTTTTTTAGTGATGTTTTTACTAACTTTACTTTACTTTTAAAACAGCAAAAAACAGTGAAATAAGAATTAATTATTCTCATAGATAAGGCTATAGCGTAGCCACAGGTTTGCCAGAGGCAGCTGGCACACCCAAAAATCAGATGCAGAATGAATTTTTAGTTATAGCCTTACTAAAATGAATTATTGTTAGTTAACAAAACAACCCACCACCATCCATCATTAGCCATTCTGTATTTCTATCGTGGCAGCTGGCAGCGTCATCTATTACTGCATTCACCCGCAATCGGATATTAGGGTTTCCCTTGTGAATTTCCAAGCAGCCACAACTTTTTACAGATATATACTGAGGTGGCAGCTGGAGTGACTGTATTAGCTTTAGAACTGCCAAAATAAATTCCACTCATGCCCTCTGGGCACTCGCATAAAGGGCCTATCCATCTCAAAGTCCTGGGTTGAGTTTTAGTCCCAGTCCGCCCAGGATGTGGCACACCCTGTTTTCGCCACGGTCATTCAAACACTCCTCAGAGCTTTCAGGTATATCCAGGACCGTTCCTTCATATTTTCTAAAGCATCAAGCATTTTCTACTCTGATTCTGGACCCATGAAAGTCATAGCTATGTCTGTGAGGGAAGAAGGACGGCATTGTTGTAACAGTGTATATTTTGATACTACAACAACCTATCACTGGGTTAAAATTGACCCAACAGACTGAATAAGTAACAGATAAAAAAAGACAAAAGTAACTGCTGTAACATTTTTCACTGGCCTCCATCTTGCTTTCTCTGATGCTGTTTTCCTACTGGGAAAGGAGTCTCTCACCTATTTTTAGCAGGTTTTCCCATGTTTAAAAAACCCACATATATGTGCAGAGCAAACTGATTTTTGCACGGTGGGAGTGGGAGCTGTTTGCTTAATGATGATCGTCCTATTTTTCTTATATTTTTATGTCAGACTGTGTCACTATTGTGGACATGTATTTGTGTGTATGTAAGTGTGTGGTGAGTGTATGTGGCAGGGGACTGCAGTGACATGGAGGTAGACTGGGCCCCTGCTCAGGCCCTAACCCATGGCTCTCATTTGCAGCCTTTAATAGTCGTCTATATTATACTCTAATCTGCCTGATCCCAATTTAATGCCGCTCCCTCAGCCAGACGTGGCAGGAATACTAAACAGGAGGGTCACGTGCAGAGTGGAGAGCCTCTGCCTTGTCTGTTTAATGCATGCTCATGGAGAAGAATCCAGGTGGGGGTGAAGAAGAGGGGGGACTATAACTGAGAGCAAACAGGGTGACTCTCAGCACTGCAGATGGTGTCTTAAGTTATTTACTCTCATGTTCCGTCTCTGTGTTATTTTTATTTTATTAAAGAAAGTGATTAATTCTGCCTGCGCAGTGAGACCGTTTAACCTCTTTTTTTTCCATGAGCGTTGATACTCGACACTTTGTTTGAGTCGTGACTCCTGAGTTGCTTTATAAACATCACAGTCATACAGTAGAACTGCATACATTAATGCATCTTTTCTCAGATATTTGCTGACAAGGAGAAGTGGTACTGCAGGGCCTGAGTACCCAGAGGCATTGTGGGTAGAGCTACAGAGTACACAGCACCTTTATTGGCTGGTAAATACATAGACTACTGCCTGTGCATGATGGTAAAAATTAAGCAAATACAACAATGAAAGGTGACAATCCCTATGATAGTCGACTGTCTTGCATGACAAAGAAAATTAAGTATAATGAACATGTTATATGTTTGTCACAGATGAATTAATACACACAATTCATTTTATATGATTGCATAGCAGATTTTATGATAAAATGATAAAAAAGATATTATGCTATGATACTGATTACTCTTCTCATGACAGGATTTTCTTGTTTTAACAAACCCTTTTCATGTTATAACAAAATATTTATGTTATTGTTACATATTTTTTTTCATTATTTCTAGTATGTACTACATTATTCTTTTTTAACAAGAAAAAAATCTTGACATAATCATAAAAATCATAACATAATATCAGTCAATATTGGTAATTTCCAAATCAATTAATAAAATCATGATATCTTGAGCAAAGACTTTGTAGGTTAGTCTTTATCTGCAGCAAAATTGTATATGGTTTGATTAAAATTTTACTGCCTGGATGGAGAGAGACAAAGTGTCCTGCTTGTTGACAATGGTAAATTTGATTTGACACCACATCCACACACAATAAGTTATTAAAAAGTGATTGTTTTTTGTGGTGGCAGCGTAGTATAAGAAGTGAATGAAGTCACCGTGACATCACCCGTTGGATTGTGGACTACGGTTTTGAAGCCTTGAGTTTGGCATTGCCATCTTGTTTTTTTAGACCAAGAAGTGACGGGAGAGGGTGGGGCTAAGTACAAACGAATGCTGAATAAGACATTTGGTAGCAACCAAAATGTTCCCATTAACTTTGATGAACTGAAAACTCACTGTGGAGGGGTTAAAGTTCGAAGATGAAAACATGGACAACCCCAGACCAGAGCATGGTGTCACTGACAAGGAAGCCTCGCTATAAAGCATCACTGCTATATCAGCTATTTGACTCTAAATGGGACTATAATTTACTAAATGAACATCACGCTGTGTTGAAGACTTGAAACTTGTGATTGAGACCATAAACTCATGTTTCCAGTATTTACTGAGGTAATACATCAAGTGAGAAGTAGGCTCATTTTCTCATAGACTTCTATACAATCAATTCTGCAACCTGCTGGCTATTAGAAAGAATGCAGGTTTAAGGCACTTCCACATTGACTTCACTTTTCAGAACCTGAAGTAGCCGCCTGGGTGGCAACTGCCTCTTGGCTCACTCTGTAAAATATATCAATATTTGGATGATGGTACTTATTTTTTTTTTTTTTTTTTTTTGCCACTCTATAAGTGAATATGAATCTGTAAAAAAATCAGTCAAATATGAGAAAGCTTTAATATACTATTGTAAGATTCTCTGTATTTCATCATAGTTGGTGTGTTAACGCACAACTCTCTCCACTAAACCCAAACTAATACATTTTGTAGTTTGAAAGAAACTGAGCCTTCTCATTGTTCGTTCTGTTGCTTCCGTTGTTAAACAGAAACAATAAAGCATGTCTTGATTAATGGCACTGAGTCTAATTAACATTCAGAAACAGTAATGTATGTGAAATTGAAAGTGCATTTGTACAACAGGCTTTGTTGAGCTGAAATGCTATTGAAATCTGTAAACAATGTATTAACATACATGGTGAGAATTTTATCTTGACAACAGCTTTGTAAAAGCTTAATGTGGAACCATTTGCATATGATATATTTGCATTTTCTTTCTTGCTGCTGCAATTACGTTCCTTTCTTTGCTCATTTGACCTATATAATGTATCAACAAATATTTCTTAAATATGTAATGTGGAGCCATTAAAACAAAGATATTGACATAATATGTTAAAGATCATGGGTTGCTAAGATTAGCGTCAGTGTTGGAACTCTGTGGGAACTGTAAGCTTTACCTTGTCACTGGTGCTCTTTAGCTCATGGTTAAAGGCTAAAGTTATCAAGGCAACCAGGGTTTGCACGAGGAAACGTCTATCCTTGACAACATCCATTGCGCACAGTTGGACTTTGCCAACTTGCAGCGTCATAAAAGCACTACCTTTCGGCACTTTCTTTGACCTTTACACAGGAAGTTGGGATTAAGGTAGATGGGGTGTGAAAAGGCATGCACTTTTATGAACATGAACATATCCGCATGTGTCTGCTCGTGTGTGTACGGGTGAGCGAATGGTCACGCTTTGCGTGTTTTCCAGTCTTCCACTACCTCCTGCAACCATCCTGAGCCCCCCATGTCGGCTGCCAGAAGCGGCAGGTTCTATCTGCAGTGCGACGGAGTGGAGATTGTCGGCTGGGGGATCATTACGAGGGCCATAAAAGAACGATTTACAGGACGGGCAGTGAGTGGAGTCAGCATGGTCCCCACCCTCCAGCATTACATCGTGCTGGGTCACCAACGGAAAGCCCAAAACAGAGCTTCAGAGGCCAGCGGGGAATGTGATGACTTAAACATGAAGGTGAGGGACGTGGCAGCTCTTGTGGCATCTGCTTTGTGGTTGGTGGGTTCAGTCTCTCTGGATTTTGATGTTTGATTAGAGGGCGGTATACTTCAAAAAGCACAACTTAGAGGAAGAAAACTATTTTAACATTTAAAAATACTGTTATTAAGGCTGCAGTCGTGAACTTTGATAACCGGTCAAAACAACACTGCTATCTTCTAATCTTCATGTGTAGTCAGCCTAATTTATGTTAACCATCTGTGTGTTTCCTCTGACACTAACAGAGCACTGTATGGTCCGTGTACATTTGGATAGTGTTTATCGCCTTGGGTCAGGGGTAGCGAAGACAAGAGAACGGTATTTTCCACCACCAAGATTTCTTTGGGAGGAGGGTGTGCAACAGTTCCAAGAGATAAACCTTCAGTTAGCCGTACTGTAGTAACTTGAATTCAGCCAGAGCAAACCCCAGCATCAGGGGTCTGATCCCAAGAGTCTGCCCTGAATCCCTGCCTGACCAGGACACTTTCTGTTGCTGCTGTTACACAGGTTAGACCCAGTGCTCCACCAGCCCGTTGTGACTCCCGGCGCTGGGGTTCGTGCTGGCTGAATTCAAGTTGCTACGCAGCCTCTAACTGAAAGCCCATCTCCATGAGTCACAGCACGGCCTCCTCCCGGCAGTTTCCTCGTTTCTGCCACTTTGAATTCAATCCAATAAACTATCAAAAGTACACAGACCATGTACCTTCAACATGACTGATAAACACTCCCAATATAAATTGATGGGAAACATATTTTGTTGCAGATTACATTTGTCTTTGACCTGTCACAGATTTGTTCGTAATGATGATCAGCAGAAGGTTAGCTTTTCCATAAGCAGCACATAGAGCAGGTGATGTAGTCGATGGAGCAACCGTAATATTATTGAAAGTTACATGATATAATAAAGAGTACTGTACAGTATATCATTCTCGTTCCTGAGGGTCACCTATGTGGGCGGCGCAACCTGTCATCCATAGAAATTAGATTTGTTTTGCTTTGAATTAACTTTTAATATGGTATTTGTTCAAAGGACTCAGAAGTGTGGGACAGGTGCATTTAGATTAAAAAAAAATCATGGAAATGATTTGTGAACAAAAAATAATTTTAATACTATGGTAAGTAATATGGACGTGAAGCTATTCCATTTGAAATAAGCTAATTTTATTTTCCTCAACATGGAGACTGAGGAGACAGTACAGAAAAATAAACCATTAAAGTAAACGCAAGACATTATTAGCCTAATGTTACCTTTGTTCTCCTTTAACTAACAAAGCAACTAACGCGATGCCCACATGGACCAACTCTGGTCGGGCTGCTGTCAGTGGCAGCTCTGCGCTATAGATGGACGAGCCCCAGTTGTCACATCATGGTGTTTGTTTGTCCGTCGGATTGCGATTATAAACGAGATAGTTAAATAATATGTTTGATAAATTTTATTTTGTGAAGGACGTTTTTGGTATCTACCAGCAAGTTACATAAACACGTGGTCTTCAGAATAAAGTGGTGCTTTCTGTGTTCATTTTCTTAGCAACCCTGTCTTTGAACGGCCTGAATGAGATAGCAGGAGGAGAGACAGATGAGGACGGGAGATGGAGATGGTCAGCTGCAGCTGAGGGCTCTGTCACTTGCCAGCAATGCAGTAACGTTACTGATTTCCTCTTCAGCATCAGTTTACCAAATTGCCTGTTTTGTCTTTGGTTATTGTAAAACTCATCTTTACATCCAGGGACAGTACCATAGGGTCCCCCTTTTTGGTTTCTTTTGTCCTGTGACTCCTCAGTCTCCGTCTTTCATGATCTCTACCGTCTGTGTAACTCAGCCGAGCTCCAACCAACCTCGTGATGTCACAGGTCACTGCAACATGGCAGCCGTTATCTTGCCATGAAAGATAAAATGGAGCTTCTTGTATCTTTTACATTATTTAAAATATTTGTCATGCTTGTTATGTAATTGTACATTGCTGGTTAGCATGCTCATTTCATTACATGTCTATGCAACGCAACACCTAGACGTCTTTGACGCAACGCCAGCACTGTCACCTCTTCATATTATGTTAATAATAGTTCATTTTTGGATTTTTTTTGGATCTCAAATTCTGGCCAGATCTTTCACATCGCACCTGTTATGTCAGCAAAAAAAATAGGTTTTCTCCCAACTGAAAAATATTAAACCTGCAGATGCAGAGCTGTGCATGAAAACAAGTTCAAATCAAAGCAGCGTAGATGTCTACAGAATAAGTCATGTTTGCCTGCTTTCGTAATAATCTGGCAGGCCACCAAGGGGGCAGAAAGAGGTGGGGGTGGGGTTTGAAGATGTGTGTGTGTGTGTGTAGGTGTGTGTGTGTGTGTGTGTGTGTGTGTGTGTGTGGAGAGAGAGAGATGGAGGTCTCTCACTCTCTGCTCCCCACTGTTTGCCAGCCTAATCAGGCCTGCTGTACCCCCGTATATTAGAAGCCAGTTTGTGGTGGAGTCCTGCTGTGTTTGCTCCTGACAAGGCCCCCGTTTCCCCAGGCTACATGTCTGAAGCACACCCTGCAAAAGGGTGTGTGTGTGTGTGTGTGTGTGTGTGTGTGTGTGTGTGTGTGTGTGAATAAGAACTATCTGAATAAATCCTGTCTTCTTTTCTCTACTTTTCATTCTCATGTCTAGTCCTGAACTTCACTCAGGGTTCTGTTTCTCTGAGGTCTCCAGAGCAAAATAGCTCCATTCAGTCTGTGATTTCTACATCTCTCCTAACACCAGCCATAACCAGCAATGCAGGCTGAATCTACAGTTTCCTGTGTGGATATCTGGCTGAAGTCCACAGCAGATGTAAACAGATGACACATGGTATGAGGTGTAGTTTTTCTTTTAACTGAGAGAAGACCTACACTTGCCTCGCTTTACTGTAACTCACAGTTGGCCTGGCATTAACACACACACAGAGACAAACTTTAACTTTAAATGAAAAACAATCAATTTTTTTAATAAAAAGAATAGAAATAGATCTAAAATAGTGAAGTTAAAACATACGTATGTATAAACATAAGTCAATATAAAATAGTAATGAAAATGCAAATTTGTTAATTTGTAATTTTGCTATTATTTCAGGAATGTAATATGTAATAATGAGAAGTTCTAAAAATATATATACAGCGGCGTAGACATGAATGTAGGATGTAATATATACTGTATATATGCAGTTTATACACAGATGGCATAGACAGGATTGTAAAACATTATGTAACTTATACCTTACCAAGGTAAATAAAGGTAAAGTGACAATGTTAAAGTGACAGGTGATGAGTTCAGGAGCTCAAGAGTTCAGCAAGCCTCTGGCCTGTGGGATGAAGCGGTCCCTGAGCCTGGTTGTGCAGGACCAGGTTGGGGTGGTTTGGGTCTGTAATAATCCTGTTGGCCTTCTTCCTCCACTGTAAAGGACCTCCATTTATGGCAGCTCCATCTTTGTGATGTAAAGTGTAGCTTTCACCACACTCTATCGAGTCTTGCAATTAAGGGCAGTGTAACCGGTCAGGATACTATCAATGATGTGCCTGTCCAAGTTGCAGAGTATCCTGGAGTCCATGTTGAACCTCCTAAGCCAGCAGAGGAAGAAGAGCTACTGTCTTGTCATCGTGGTGATGGTGTTTATGTAATAAGTCCAGGTTAGGTCCTCACTGATGTGAACCCTGACAAACCTGAATCTGCTGACTCTCTCCATCGTATTCCTGTTGATGGACATGGGGGAGTGTCCCTCTCCTTGTCTCTTCTTGTAATCCACAATCAGCTCCTTTGTTTTGCTGATGCTGAGGTTGTTGTCTTGGCACCTGGGCTCTGTCCTCATCTCTGTAGGCCCTCTTGTCACGCTCTGTGATCAGGCCAATTGTGCCATGTCGTCAGTTAACTTAATGATGGTGCTGGAGCTGTGTGTGCCCACGCAGTCATATGTGAACAGTTAAGAGTCTGGGTGGAGAATGTGGTGGTGAATACCCGCACAGCCTGGGGTCTGCCCGTCAGGAAGCTCAGGATCCAATCACAGATGGCAGTGTTCAGTCCCAGGTCTCTGAGCTTGCAATGTGGAAGGCTTGGTCTGCAAATTGTAGTGGGTCCAGTGAGTCAGGGAGGGAGGAGGTGAGGAAGGTTTTAACTAACTGCTCAAAGCACTTCATGATGGTGGAGATGAGTGCTACGGGGACAATGGTGGTCTTCTTCAAACATGTGGGGGCTACATATTGGAGCAGTGACATGTTGAAAATGAAAACAGCAGTTAGGTTGGTCTGCACACACCTTGAGAGCTCGGCCAGGGATGCCATCAGGTCAAGGTGCTTTTCAAGGGTTGATCCTAAAAGATCTGCACACATCTGCCCTGGATACTATTAGTGGGCAGGGGTTCTGGGCTGAATTTACTGTATCAAAAAACATACCGGTGTTTGACCGGGCAGCTTTCCTTCAGAGCTGCTGTGGTTGAGTGTTCTTCTCAGCCACGGCAGTGCCACAGCTCCAGTTAGCAGCGCTTTGGTGGTGTTGGTATGTGGTGGAATGTACACCGCTGTGAGAACGACCAATGTAAACTCCCTCAGGAGATAATAAGGATGGCATCCGATCATAAAATGCTCCAGATTAGGAGAACAGCCCGTAGAAATCATCTCCACATCTGAGCACCACTTGTTGTTGATCGTCTCCCATCCTGCTCTTCCATGAAGTTATTGTCTAGTCCTGGCCATGAATGGAGAGCCTTTCTGGAACAATGGTCCACTCTGGGATCAAGGGCTTGAACCAAGTCTGTCTGTGAAAACTATAATGTTACAGTTCTTAATGTCCCGTTGAGTTCATTCAGCTTATTATCTAGTGGCCAGAAATTTCCTCGAAAGATACTTGGCAGAGGAAGCCGGTTTTCACATTTCCTCAGCTGGACTAGGACACAGGTCTGTGACCCTTGTTTCCTTTATCTCCTCTATTTCCAGGTACAGCAACAGGTAATCCGGTTAGCAATAGGTCCACCTTAAAGGTCAGCCCACCTTAAGTGAGCTGAAGGGACTGAAGGTGTGGATAACTTCAGTGCTAACTCCCTTCACTTTAACCAGCAGGTAGCAAGCAAGACACAGGAATTTGGCTTGGGTCTTAAACTGTACACACGGCACTGCTAGGTTGAGGTTCACAGCTATTATGTTACTGTTAATCACCATCACACACCCTCTCTGTCTCCCTCTCAGCCGACCTCACACTCGATAACGTTGCGGTGCTAGCACCACTTGCTAACGTCATTCAATAATGCCCTTAATAACGCCCACACTAACGCTCGCTAAAGGTCTTTTTCAATGGAGAGCAACACTCCACATGTGTACTCGCTCTGAATGTTAGGTAGCCTAGCTATGATACTAACCGGCGCCTCTGTGCTGCCATGGTTGAGGACAGCGATTCAACCACAGCTCTGAAGGTAGGTGGCTCTGTTCAAACACAGTATGTTTTTTCATCACTAGATTCACTTCTGAGAATTTTTGTGGTGAGAAATCATGCTGAACCAGCATGTGGTGACATGAGTGACGACTGGGTCCCTTCCAGCAATGAAGAAGAAAGAAATAAACATACTGTCAGTGGACCAGCTCCATCCTAAAGGTTTGAGGGTGGCCCAAGGCAAGGACTTACCTTGCAGGACTGCTGGACTCTGGCAATGTCATGACATCATGTGAGAATCACAGGATCATGTATTACATGAAAATCCATCTTGTCAGGCTCCAAGTGATGCATTTGTGTCTGGCCAGCCAGTGACCAGCATTCTGTGAGGAGCTACTGGCAGCTAAGGGCATACAATATTTGCCAGGTCCCACTGGCTGCCCGTTTGATGGTGCTGTGCTGAACTTCTGCAAAACCCAAGTTGCCATTATCATTTTCTTATTATTATATGTTGTATATTTTTCCATGCTAGATGAAAAGTCAATCATATACAGATTATGCGTCTAGCAAAAGTTCTTTTTCACTGGTGAAACAAAGAAATGAAGATAAAATTGAGGGCATTAATTGAAGGCTGTGAAGTGTAAATGCTGTTCTCTGCTCTTCTGTGTTTGCTGAAGGCCAATGTTTGTGCCAAGAAAAGATAACAGATTACTAAATTACCCAAGTAAAAAACAAAACAAGAAAATTGTGAACTTCCTTTCTCACCCAAAGTCAAGCGGCGAGGAAACTAATAAAAACGTGTATCTGAAAGAAACAGCCAATAAAACCACTTGAGCTTTGACACAGTTTCCTGCATTCAGCAGCGCCTGAGCACCAGCACATGCTGACCTGCTAAATGGAGGAGGCACAGCCTGTTTTAAGCCCGTCAGACAGCGTGAGTCTTTGCTCTGTTGGAATAGCAGCGCAGTAGCCGAGGATGCATTGATGCATTGTGGCAGCAAGGATAAACAGACTTTATGGTGCATTACAGAAGCAGGCAAACACACAGGCAAGCACAAATGTGGCCAACGGCATCCTTGGACGTGTCAAATTAAATACACTCCCTCCTGTTGTGTACGACATGAGAGGTCTTCAAATGTTCACTTCTTTTATGCCATTAACAACAAGTGCAAATACAAGCATAAACACACCCAAGGCTGGATAAATTCCTGTATGTCTTTGAGTTTGGCGACTGTCAGCATGACGGCATGTTAACCTTCCCACAAATACACACACAAACCCTTAAATCCAGTCTCAATGCAAAATACCCATGCTGACCAGCATGGGAGAGGCTTTCAGTAAAGACCCACTATGTAGGGGAGTGAATGATAATATGCACCATACAGGGCTCTGCACTGCAACACTGGCAGCTTTGTAAAAGGATCCCACCACTGTCAAAACACAGAATAAATCAAATTTTAGTCCTGTTTTTTTTTTCCTTTCTGATGCAAATAGCGTACATACCATATCATACATCATACATATCATCAACAACTGAATCTTAAACCAAGTAGAGTTCAGTATGTTTGATGAATAGGGTCTTGCAATACATCAGAAAAACAGATTATGTATTTCATTCTCGACAATTCAGGTAATAGCTCTTTGTCTGGAATAGAATGTAGACTGTAGCAGTGAATGTGGCTCTTATTGTATAGACCAAGCGTAATACTATGTGTGAGGACTTATGAGAAACACACTCATATTACTGGTTATTACTGATTCCCTAAGTTCTGTACATGTAAAGCAAGCAAGCATTCAACTCAAACAAATGGCAGACATAAAAGTGTGACCTTAAAACAGCATGTTCTGGTAAACACAGCTATTCTACCCGAGTTGTTTTGAAGCATCACAAGGACATTTCTGTTGAAAAAAAGAGGGACTATTATGATGCCTCTTTCAATTAAGTGCATGTTTCCATCTCTGAACCGAATCAGCTTCCATCAGCTTAGAGCGCTACATTCGCAACCTAAAAAACAAAAGCCTCACCGGCTTTTTAATAAGATGCACAGAATCCAGAAGGATCTTTATAGTAAATGCCACAACTCATTAGGCTAATTACCCTATCACACATTTACTCTGCTGCTAATAACAAAGTAGACAGAGAGACAGAGAGAGGGGGAGAGAGGAAACCAGACATATCCTCATAAAGTTGGCATTCTAGCAATTAGTGAAAAGAAACATTAAAGCCCACACAGACTTCCTGAGCAAAATAATTAAAGAAAAGTGGCAGAGATGCTGATTTTCTGTGCTTTTCTCTTTTCAGAGTCTACAGCCCCCATATGAGCACTGTGTAGAGGCAGGAACACAGGCGGATCAGACTTCTATTAAAATAAGAGTGCTATTTGTGTTATGTTTTTTCTTTTTTTTTTTGCATAATTTGACTCACTGTGGGAGACAGTGACTTGTGAAGTCAAATTTAATTGCGTTTATAACAAGGTAACAAGGTGCGTTTAGTCATTAGCTCCTTGCATGAGCAAAAATAATTCCAAAAGTTCTAATCTGCTCTGCCTCCTCTGGGTACAGAACAGCAAGGATTTCACTTAAGAACTACAAATAATCATGTTTTAACAGCACATGCTGGTGAATCCCGAGCTCATGTTGCTCCCTGAGCTCAGTGCTGCCTCTGACACTGTAGATCACAACATGTTAATTGGCCATCAGACACATTTACAGACTCAGTTGGCTCTATAGTCTCCATAACACCATTTAACCAGTAAGTAACTTGAGTTTCCATCTTATTTTATTCTCGTGTCACATGAAGACACTGATAATATGCAGCTACATTTGCCCATAAAAGGAAATAATGTGGACCCTAATACTCTTCAAAAAGATTGTGTGTACCGAAGTGTAAGAGTACCACTTTAAACATTTAAGATAATGGATCATCTTACTAAGTGATAGTGTTTTAGAGGAGATGAGGCCAGCAATAATCCAAACTTTGTGAAGTACCATTGAATACTCTACAGCCTATTTGAATGTCTATGTTCATGCAAAATCTCATACCTGGACAAATAAAAAAATCTGTCTTTATGTCACGGTAGAAATGTAATATATGGAAGAGTAAAACATAATGTGCGTAATGTTATATTTGTCAGGTGTAGAAGTTTAATTGACTAACGTGGTTAGCCTAGCTTAGCATAAAGACGAAGCAGGGGGTGATAGCTACCCTAGCACTGTCAATTCCCAATAATTCATATGTTGGAGCTTCTTTGTTTGGGTTGCACACAAACAGAAATGCAAATATCTGACGCCCTCATGTGAATACACCACTTATACAGTCCTTTCAAACACATTAGTGTTCTGTGTTGCACTACACCATTTATATACAGTATATGTCTGCATATATGTCTGACGTCTGCAACTTGGCACGTGGGCAGGCTGGATTTGCCTACCTCTGCCTGCCATAAATTGTTGTTTTTCTTTTTTTTTTTTCTTTACATTTATGTTTTTATCTAGATTACAGGGAATGAAATACATGTTAATTTGTCAACTTTAGACATATTGGATGACATTTTCTTCCCACTTTGGACAGTCAGTCTTTATACGAAGCTAAGTTAACCATGTCCTGACTGTAGCTCTGTACAAACAGACATGAGATTGATAGGGGAGAATGGAGTCAGTTGGGACTCTTTTATACTGATACCAAATAATCTTCCATTACTCACAGAGTACTGGAACAGTAATGACAATAATTAGATTCCCAAACTGATACAGATACAATTTATCAAGTAAGAGAAAGAAAGTACAAGGAGAAATGTACAAGGAGTGCCCTGAGAGAGTTGCAACACCTTGTTTACAATTACAGTCTAACGTTGTCTCGTTCACACATTTCTCCAAAAAAAAAAAAAAATTGCAAATTTTTTATTTTTCCATAAATTACTGAGATATGGAATTTGGCAGAAAAGGGTTTCTGAGTAAACATTCACTCTGTGATTCACAGTGGGTCTTATTGAAGGAAAAGCTCTTGTCTTGCTTTTTTTGCTGATTTTTAAGAATGGAGGAAACATTTACTGTCCCAACCGTCAAAGGAAGAGCAGAGACACTTTGGACTTGTGTGTTAGAAACCATCAAAGATTCAGACAGTTTTTAGTAAGCAAGTTATTTAACACTAGCATCAACTGCTAGGCCAGAAAATAAGCTTTCCAACAATATCTTGTTGTTTTTTGTTGTTTTTTTTCCATGAGGCATAAAATTGATTTACATGCTGTATATTTCAACACTGTGAATAAAGTGAGGACTAATCAGAGGGTTTCCAATTTGAGGTTGAAAATGAAGAGAGTGGCTGAATATGAGCATGGTGAATAGCAAGGTTGCTCTCTAACTTGCTCAAAAGGCTCTGTCCCCATGTCTTAACCGACCCCACTCTACCTATCTCCTCATCTCGCTCTCACAAGAAAAGAAAATGAGTGTAATTCATAATATCCTGAACTATTTCTTTAATCCGTGTATTGACTTCACTGAACATGTGTACGAATGTGCATCGTCCCGTTTGTTCCAGCTCAGTGTCTCCACCACTTTTACTACCACACACCACACAATTAATACACAAAGCTGCACGTCATCTTCTATTGTGCATGTTTAAAAATGTTTTACATTAATTAACACACCCAAGAATGAATTTGCAGATCCCAGCTCTTATAGAGGCACTCCAATCAAGCAGCTAATAAAGTGCATTAGCATTATTAACATTAATATATTCTCTCAGACAGCTAGAGAGCTGGATAGCTGAGACCACATTTAAATAAACATCCGTGTTGTGTTTAGCTGCTAGTGAGAGCTTCCTCTGTTCTGGCTTTCCTGTGTGTGGTTTTGGGAAAGAAGACAAGACAGTGGAGATCCAGAAAGCCCATGAAGAAGTGGAAGAGGGGCTGATTTGGACTGAGATTACCCCCCTGTCTCCACACACCACCACACCACCCAGATCTGCTCCAAACATGGCTTCTTACATCAAAGGCAGTCTTGTATCTCAGAGGAGCTGCTAAGGACTTTACAGCAGTTCGCCTCAGGCCTGAGCACGGGGGCTCGCACCTCCTCAGACAGCAGTGCTGGATACCCGCGGGTAGGACCTGAGGAGCCGAGACACACGGCCCAACACAGTGTGTAGTGTCATCGTTACGGGACGGGGTGTACCAGACGGTGCAGGGCAGCTTTAGTCTCATTCCACTGAACAAATCTAGTAAGTTGTTGGTTTGCTGCCTACACTGACTCGATTAAAAATTTCTGTATTTTGAATAATTTACTTCATGAATAGATAATACAACTCATTATAAGGTTGCATCAATATTCTAGTGATAAGCTGAGAGAGGAGTGAGGTGTTTTGGGTTTCACCCAGCAGTGATTTTCTTGCTTATTTTCTACACCTAACAAGGTGGTGTCTTCCAGGGTGTCTATGTGATAAATAAAAGAATATAATTTAGAACAAATGTCTGCAGGGTGATCTGTAAACAACCTCAAAAAAGGGTGACAAAAGAGAAAAAAAATGCTTATTAGACTTCAGTGTGAAAAATGTCAGGCAGCATTTCACAATGTTTTTACTCAGAGCTTATAATAAAATAATTAATGTCAACATTTACTTCAAGAAAGTGCACTAATATTTTTGAAAATTATTATTTGTATTTATTTTATTATTATTATATTAATTATTATTATTTGAAAAAATTCCACACTGCCCTTGACAAACGAGGATGGTTTAGATGTATTACTGTATTCACACATTTTGAAATATCTTTTCACAAATGGCAGTATCCCCCTCATTATGGTTGATTCTATATTTGGACATTACCTTCACCCAGAAGTATTAGCAAACTAGTTTAACTCCAAAATAAGGTCTCTACCACTTGGAGAGTGATGCTTACCTTTGAAAATGACTGTTGGCGTGAAAGAGAAATAAACTGTTTTACAATTTAAATCTGGAACCTGACACAAAACAACTCTGTTTGCCTGATGGACATTTTAGTTTATATGTCTTTTTTGGTTTCATTTAGACATCTTGAGTGCTGTCACTCCCAAGTCTTCAAATACGGCAGCTTGGTCAGTGGCCCTATGCTTCAACCTGTGATGCTCTACAAGGACAGTGTGGTTATGTAAAGTAAGAAATCAAGTGAAGTATTGCATTAAGAGTAATAAAGTCCATGTTGGGAGGTGGTCGGGGTGGATGGATGGATCAAAAAACACAGGACCATGTCCCTTGAAATGCATATGAGCAGAAAGTGACAGATGCAAGAGTGTCACTTTTTTATTGTTTTTGTGACACAATTTCCCACATGCACCTTCACCTATCGAAAGCTAAACACAGCCCAAAAATGGTCTTATCACAGACTATTAGGTGTGCATTTGGCTCGGTCGGGTTAGGACAGCCAAGCCTCTAACGGCTACTAACTAAACAGCCATATTTGATTAACTGGGAGTGAGACCGTGTTGCCCAATACAGGGACTGGAAAGCATTAAAAAGCATTTATTCATTTATGCATTCATTCATTGTCTCACCCTAATAATCAAAGTCGTAAGAGGCTCGAGCCTATTCCAGTATACACTGCGCAGGGAAACAGCCTGACTATTGTCAGTATATCAAATGCTTATTTTAAAGTCAATTAAATTGAAAGAAAAGAAATTTGAGGGTGCTTCTGCTCGTCTTTGAAGACTGAAAGCATGTACTGAAGGTGTTCTTTGGTTTATGAATGACACTAAGTAAGAATTGAAGAAGGCACCCTTCAGGTACAATTTTAAAAAGCATTAAAGTCATGGTTAGTTTAAGAGAGCATGTTAATCAAAGAAAACACGAGTGTTTGTGGCTTCCATCGGAAGTAGCATGTCAATTTAGCACAATTTCTTAGAGCCGACATGGGCTGAGAGAGAAAATGTCATAATTTTTCAAAGGAAAAGCAAGTGAAGGGAAATCCAAGGGCAGAATGGTGCAGCTTAACAAAACTAGTTTGACAAATAGTCATATTTATTGTGATTACCTCAAAACAAAATGGTGTTTCATGTTGGGCATCATTCGCCTAAGACAGATGTGTAATGCCACATGAACCTCACATGGGAGATTAAACCAACCTGTAAACAGCCCTCTTGTCAGACTCAAGCTGGGCCTGGGGGTCAAGGGTCACACTAACAGAGGTATTTCCTGCTGCAGAGGCTGCTGGGATATGGACCTGTGGGGTCTTGGTGTTCTGCTGAGTGGTGCCCGTCATCTGGGAAAACATAAAACAATAACAAAATGACTTTATATTTACACTACGTTGTCACTGTTCAGTTGGTTTTCTGGCTTTAGCTTAAAGGTTAGGTTAGGCAATCGTTTGGTGCAGTTCATTTGCACATCAATATATATTTTCACACTGATGGTTTTGTCATAATATGTTCAAATAAAACATGAATACTTGGCAGCAAAAAAGGGCTGTACTTATTTTTCAGAACATGAACAATTTTTGTAAGCTTTGGCACTGCGAATAAAGGCATCAACCAATCATGTTGCTCAGCACATGTTGCGTTGTGCATATATTTATGAAACAACAATACAGAGGAAAACTTTATTACTCCTTTCAACCTTGACAGTAGCACAGACCAGGTCCATTCCTTTCATTCTTACCTTTCACAATAAAAGCATATAATATGCATTATTATTCATTATGCCTGTAGTGTTTAAAGGCCTTAAGAGTTGAGGCAGGGCAGAGTGAAACTGCTACTTCGGTTCCCAGCTAGTTATAAAAGACTAAACCTGATTCTCTGTCAGTCAGGAAAAAACATGAAAATCACATGACCAAAATAACAGGTTTATCAATGATGTAAAATCCGTAAACAGACTTCTTCTACTTCTTGTAATGAATGAATGGCTGCTTGTGATGTCCATGTCATTTTTTAATCACTTTTTCAAAAGCAATAAGGTGCAACATGCATCTGACGCCGACAGACTACTTAATGAGGATGTAGCTGGAATGAATCATTGCTGCTTGACAGGTCAGTAGGCTCGTAATGAAGCTGTTAAGCAAAATGAATTAGATAGGATAGATTCAGAAATTGAACAAGGTATGTTCAGGTCTTATGCAGATTCTTGTTAAATGATAAATATTCAATTAGCAACTTAACAGTGTGTTGACAACCGGCCATACTGCTGAACCATACATATTGTATTGCTTTGCTCTGGAGAACTGCAGCATCACTGGTGGTTGAACAAGGAACGAATGTGTTGTTTTGGTGTTTGGTGTTAAATGTACTGTAGGGGGGGGGCAGGGAAGTGACATCCTTTACAAACACAATCTTCACCCCTTTCCACCCCACTTTCATCTCTGTCGTTACCTCTGAGGAAATGAGTCTAACAAGCAACCAACCCTCATCTCAAAACCCCCTCCCCTCTTTTTTTTTTTTTTTTTTTTTTGAGTCGAGGTGGGGTGGGAGGAAGCTTTAAGTCTTAATCCCAGCACCAAATGGGAAATAAATTAGCTTCTTCACACTTAACTAGCTCTCATTTGCATTTTCTGAGCGTGCAGACTGCAGCTCCGGAGTTCTCCCATGGCACTAATCCTCTGGACGAAAACAGACAGAGGTGGTGTGGACGAGGAGGAGGGTTAGGCGGTCGGATGAACCTGCTCTACCTCCCCTCCATGGAATGGTTTGCAGTGTTAGACACAACCTGGGTCCAGCCACAGTTAAGGCTACATTAATTACACTGACCTGCTGGTAGCGTCACATGTTGTGTTGAGCACTGCAGGCTGGGGCTTGACCTCTTATTCTTACACTCTGACATACAGTATGTATCATTCTTGTTTTAATTATACAATGAAATTCAACCTCTTGAAAAATCATTTTAATATTCCTTCAGAGACTTCTGTTTGGGATCTCAGAGGCTCTAGCTGTATAGCATATATTAATATGTTATTGGATTTCAGGGTGGGACAGCGGTGTGGTGGTTAGTACTGTTGCCTCGCAGCAAGGTTTGAATCCAGCTTGGGGCCCTTTTTTGTGGAGTTTCTCCCTGTGTTAGCCTGGGTTTTCTCCGGGTTCTCCGGTTTCCTCCCACAGTCCAAAGACATGCAGGTTAGGTTCATTGTTGACTCTAAATATTCCATAGGTGTGAATGTGAGCATGAATGGTTGTCTGTGTCAATGTGTCAACCCTGTGATAGTCTGGCGACCAGTCCAGGTTGTACCCGCCTTCCCCCAATGTCAGCTGGGATTGGATGGATTTGGTTTGTTTATAGGAGTTCTGAAAGGATGTTGTTATTATTATTATTATTATTATTATTATTAGTAGTAGTAGTAGTAGTAGTAGTAGTAGTAGTAGTATTACAAATAAAGCATTGGTGTCTGTGCAGGCTGGTCTCATACACTGTTCGTTGTTATACCATGAAAAGTAATGCACTGTAATTCTATGTTTTGATATTATATTATACATATACTTGCTTTGTTTAATACTTTGCTTAATAATGTGTTATGATTCTTGTTATAAAGCATTTTGAATATTTATGCATGCTTATAACTATAATTATACAATGGTATGAGGAGAATAAAACAGTGCAAGTCTGTTTATAATGCATTATAGACATGGACATCATAGAAAGTGGTATTGTATCGTCTACATGTTTTGGTATTACTGTAATATTACTGTAATACTACCATAGTGTCTTACTGTTTATTGCACATGCAATTCAGTATCTCCCATAAAACCATACATACATACATACATACAGCAAACAAATAATAATAAACTTTTAGCGATATTCTGATTAGTGCACAGAAATATTACGAAATCACATTCAAGTAAAAAGAGCACATACTTTATAACACAAGTACAAAAATAAAAAAAAACAACCAAGCGTGTAACTTTGACAGAAAACACCACAGTAAGAACCGGGGAAATACAGGTTTTCAGGGCCTTTAACATTCATTCTTGAGGCGCTAGCATGTGTTGAGTGTAAATTCTGATGAAACCTCTGACCTGTTGGCTCTCCTGGTACGATGGTGGAGGAACGCTCTGGGTGGCCATCATTGTCACTGCAGGTGCTGAGGACGCATGTTGCATCATGGGATAGCTTCACATTTAGACTGGGAAAGAAACAGACAAAAGAGGAACATAAATCCGGTGCTACAGTGATTGTGAATTCTATTACAGCCACAACCACCAGGTGCTGCTATGATTAAATAATAGGAGATGGGATTCACGCAACATCTCACTCTTCCCTCTCACACTCCTTTTCCCCTTCTCCATTTACTAATTTATTTCTTTGCTCTATCTACCCTCAGTCTCCCTCTACATGTATTGCATAGAGCTGACAGTCAGCTGGGAAGATGTATTAATACTGAGTGATCTAACAATGCTGCCAAGCAGAAAGAAAACAAAGCAACACAGACTCAATCATGGAGCCCTTTACAGAAATACTTTACCAACCAGCAGGTTCATAATGACACCGCAAACAAACCCGACTACTTGTTTACCAATTACAGACAGCTATGCTTGTTTGCTAATTACAGTACAGCTGGCTTTAAAGCAATGCATCTTGGTGGAGTCACCTTGGTCGTCTCTATGTGTTGGCTGCTGGTGTTGTTGTTGCGCTGTTACCAAGCCAATCAAGAGAGCTAATTAGGGCTCTTGTTGGTGGGCTAATTGCTATTGGCCGGGACCCCACAGGGCTGAGGGTTGTACCCTGTGGAACACTGCTGTAACCATCGCTGCTACCGTCGCTGCCACCCCCAATGAAGGAGCTAATTGGTTCATGGGTATGTCACACACACACACAGACCCCCTACCATCACCCTAACTTACTATAGGCAAGCACAGCAGGTGCTCCATCCTGAAGCCACATATAACATATGTGTATACGCTGCATGAAAATGTGCTGTAAATTAACTGTTTGACCTGAGGTGGGGAAAGGGTGTTTTGATAAATATGAGGGTAGACTTTATTAAACCTTGTATTAATGAAACTTTAAAACTCTAAAACATAAGTAAGCCCTGAGCTCACAATTCAATGTATATGGACACTACAAAGTTCAATACGATACTTCAAACACTGTCAAATGAGCACACACATGGAGCATTGTCATGTAAGTCAAGCAGCATTTCCAATAGAGCACAATATTGTGCACTTGGACTGAACTGTATTGATGTGGAGGGAAACACATGATTATAAGCTGGTGAAATACACCTGGAACATCAGTGCAAAATCTCTGCACAGGTTGCTACATCCTGTCAGAGCTACCGCATTAAGAAATAAAGATGTGCAGAGACCACGAAAGCCGACGATTTGTGGTATCGGTTTGAGGTTATGGAAAGATGAAAAAGAACATTAATCATCTTTTTTTTACAAGACTATCATGCAAGGATCTTAGCAATATTAAACTATTAAAGAAATGTCATACACTGATATACAAAATGAAAATACCCCACAATTAACTCACTAGAAATGTATACATGTATACCACAGACACACTGCATCGGAATATTACGGGAACATTAATGGGTGTGTGGTTAATTCTGGTAACTACAACAGTATTGTGCAGCACAATAAAACCTGCTGCCAAACAGGAAGAGATGCAAACATCCCTCACTTCAGAATCAGGACAATACATGTCAGATGTTCCCCACCACTGAGCTCATCCCTAAACGAGGCCCAGACCCTGGCAATGTCTCTGACTTTTCCGTCAGAGACAAAACAACTGGCTGAGACCCTCCTCGATGTGAGTGGCATCCAAATTCACCACTGCTGCCAACATGTTGATGTTAACTGCTGGTTTAGTTTCATCATTGACAAGTTGTAATTTGGGGTTTTAGCCACAAATCTGCATGTTTTATCATATCATACTGTGCTTGTGTTAGCTGTGTATGCATGTGTGTATATTCAGAGCAGCACTGTATGAGCATAACTGTTTGCACTGTGTGTGTTCACACTTGTTTGTGTGCCATGTGCATGTCTCTGCGAGTCATTTTGTGTACTGATTGCGTCTCCTGGTTTCTGTTCTCATTCCAACTGGTATCAGCTGAAAGGCATCTTCCCTGTTATCAGTGCTCATTTTAATTGCAAATGCAGTGAGCGTGTTAGTGATTAAATGGAAAATTGCACATTAATTGATGAGAATGAAGATAAAGCAATTCCAATTACTGCACAGTATTTTAGGCAGCCTCTCAAGTTTTGCCCATCCCTCGAAGGAACGGGCCACCAAACGCCAAATTTGAGCAGGCAATCAAGCATCCATTAATATACACACACAGAGACATAATATGCGCACAAACACATGCCATACAATGGCTGCTGAAGCGTGAATGTACATGAAATAGCAGACGAGACCACTGCAGAAACACCAACAAACAAGACGTTTAATTTCAACAGTGAAATTAAACACAAACAAAAAACTTGCCTCATGAAAATAAAAGTACAAATCGTCTGGCAACTACTCTCTCTGAACTCACCAAAGGTGTATGGTTACACAATAAGTCGTAAAATTCATTTTGAGGACAAATGACATGTTTGTTCCTCAACAAAGGCCTTGAATTATTACAGAGTTCATAATGCATATCAATTGAAAAGTGCCTGTAGTCGCAATCAAAATTCAAAAGCAAGCATAAAATGGAAAATGAGAAGTAGGCATAAAATTATTCCAACAAACATCAAAGGGTTTTGTGAATTTGGATTGGAGGCAGTCGTACTCTTTCATCGGATTCTGTGCCGTAAGAAAAGCTTCTATTCAGCATTCAATTTTCCAACAATTCTCAGGCATAGAATGGGCCTGTGCTGTATTGATGTGAGGTTAGTCAGTGGAATAGCTGCAGTTTCACCCCGTTTACCACTGGCATTGAAATGAAAATCCATATTTGGTCACATATGATGTGATCACTGCCTCTGGCCTCCACACTTCAACCATGTCCAAAGCTTTTTTTCTTGTCTGCTTTGGTTTGAAGGTGAATTTATTGTGCAGTGTTGAACTTTTATCAAATGCGGAATGGAAATGCTTCCTGCTACAAAAGCAAGGTCATAAAAACAAAACTGATCTCTTTGTGATTTATTGTAAACACAGAAAGCTTCATGGAGAACATCTCTTGCACTCCAGATTGTGACCTGGCAGGGGTTTTGCATCAGTTCATTAAAAGCGGACTCCTGGTAGACAAAGATGTGACCCTCTCTCATGGTGAATTATCAACACTTCACTCTCTGCAAAATCAGACAAATGAAGCAGTGAACAGAGGTGCCAGGGCTGACAGAGACCACAGGTGGATTCAATCACCACACATAAAACTGAAAATAACCAGGACTCAGACCGTGATGTTCTGATTTTTATAGCGCTCTTGAACACAGCTCAACTCACTCTCCTTCACTAAGGATGGCTGATGCTTGAATTTGAGGGGATGTAGTATGGTGAATGTTTACAACCTTGCTTGCAAGAATGAACATAAACTAGAATTACCACTTTGCGGTTGTGTGCTTCTGCCAACCAGTCAAGGGCCAGTTTGCATCCATGTCTGTCCAAAATGTTATCATTTCATCGTTTTATCCTGTTAGACATGTGTGTGACATTGTCATAATTAGCATCTCAATTCTTGAGTTATAGACAAAAGTGACCTTAACCTTTGAATTTTGACCACCAAATGCAGTTCATCCTCGAGTCCAAGCGGACATTTCTTCCAGATTTAAAAATATTCCCTCCGGTTATTCCTGAGATATCACGTTCACAAGAATGGAACGGCCTCTGGCCACAGCTGTAATGTTTACCGCTGTCACATCTAAAGGTCCTGACACACCAAGCCGACGGTCGGCCGTCAGACAGTGTGGGTCAACCGGTGTGCGTCCTTCAGTCTAGTTTTTGTGGTCAATATCAGCTTTAGTGTCTGAGGTTTGTCGTCCAATTCAGCATGTTGAATGGGTGGTGCCGTCCGTTGGTGAGAGAAGTCACTGTTCAGCTTAAATGAATCAGTGCACAAGGAAGCTAACGAGTAAAATCAAGTGGAAAAACAGAGAATGCTCTTCTTATTTTTCACCTCATCTTCATCTCATCTGATGACTTGAATACATAGATTTCACAGTGACGTGGAATGAAGCTAACTGGTGAATGAGAGTGGTGTGAAAATGGTGGGCAAACGCTGATTTGTTTCATGAACGTATCATAACAACAGCTTGTATATCTATCGTCCTAGGTATTCCTGTTTCCCGTTTGGAATGACAAATACAGGCTAGTTATTTCATCTCACGCAGGCGCAGAACATACATGGTAGTTGGATGTTGACTGTAGTCTTTGTGGTGTGTTAGAGTACAACTTTTTGGCCGAGACAAAGGCAACGTGAGGCGACAATGGTTGGCCTTCATCGCCACTAGTTCTTTGACGTTGGCTTGATGTGTCTGGGCCCTTAGTTGTTGGTAATATCATTAGTTCTGCAGCTATTTGTTGACCTAATGATGGTGCCAGAGAAAGATTATATATCACCAAAGTTAATACAATTCATCCTGAAGGGGAACATGAATATCTTTCCACAAATTTCACATCAATCTCCAAACATTTCTCTCAAAACCACAAATGGTAAAGTGGAAAGAAAAGTCAGGGGCTCGCCAGAGTCATTTGGATTCTTCATCTGGGAACCATGAATGTTTCTATCAAATATTGTGTCAATCTAGTTAATGAGGTATTTCAGTTTTCCCAGGTATTTCAGGGTAACGCTGACATCCCTCTGGTCACGCAACAAAATGTGTATGTTTGACATTCGTAATCTGCCCGTGTTGTTCCTTTGTTTCATTCATTCATTCATGTTTAGTGTTTGTCCTGTCTTTGTGTGTTTTCCCGCCACTTTTGCTGTCTGTCCCACCTTAGTTAGTTTCAGTCATTCACTACTACTACTACAGAATACCAACCTAATCCCTTTGTTCTTTGTCAGTTCTTCATTATTGTTCTAATTTTGATCAAAAAAGCTGCTCTAATACAGCTGCAAATTAGTGAGAGAATAAGATAAACCAAGATTTCTAGACTGTCAACTACAGTATAATGGAGAATTAGGGCCACTGTAAAATAATAATGCGATTTCAGATTTATGCCTGATCAGACTCTGATCAGACTCTGTTAGTTTTGGTTTTCCACCTCTGAACCACTAACAGGGTTCTGTGTCTGCCAGACGGTCTGAAGAGAATGTCAGCAGAGCAATAACATAAAGCACAGCAAACTAAGGCAGGTCAATATTTTCTTTAAATATTATGATTATAGATTACTGATTATCCTGCGACTTCTAATATACATCTAATATTACACATTTTTTTCTGAAAATATTATGTCTTTATTCTTGACTTCGAGAATGTAGACATGGGAAATATTTTGAATGTGTGGAAATCGTTGGAAACGTTGCTGAAACACATATGAGCTATTCAATCCCTGAGCCAACTTTACTGTCTTTCAGCAGGTACAACTCACTTGTTGAGATGAGGATAAAGAATGCTCCACGAGGTACCAGGTACCCACAACTGTCCCCTTTACAGGCATGCCCACTTTATGACAATCACATGCAGTTTGAGGCAGAATGCATCTAGTTTTTTTAATGCAGTATAATGCCAAATGTGTTATTTTTGCCTGTTTAAAACCTGCATACTGGGGTCCTTAGAATAACATAATTTGGACTGTAAAGTTGAGATTTTTGTGGATTCAGTAAACAAAAATGTATTTCTGTGTGATGATGTTAGTCCACAAAGCAGCCATTTCGTTGTAGTGAGACTATTTTTTTAAACTAAACCTCACTATATAAAATGACCTGTAGTGACCTCTCGGATATCACAGCCTCATGAAACTTTACAGCCACAAACTGGAGACCTAGAGCATTCAGAGGATGGATGGCTCTCCTAGCTAGATTGACAGTAATGGGGTTTCTGAAACAGTTTCCATAAAAGTAGTGCTCAGCATCCAGTTGCTAAAAATGCATAAATATTTATATTTTCACCGCTTTACTTCGTCATCACACAGCTCTTTTTGACAGGGAACTAAAGCTCTTATCTATGCTCTCTTCAAAGCCACCAGACTCACAAAAACAGTCATTTTACCTCTCAGACCAGGAGAGTTGCTGGTCTAATGCTGCAGCGACCAGTTAGTTTGTGTTATTGTATGACTTTCTGATCTGAACAAACATCTAACGTTCCTGCTAGTACTCCTGTCTGCTTGTCCAAACCGGCCGACCACCGCTAAGTTACTGAATGTAATACACTGACTGTAAGAATCTACTGTATATTCTGTATAAAGTATATGTAGCACAGTGTTGCTTCACTTTTTTTTTTTAAATCATGTTGATGTATACATTTATTTACTTAGTATTGATTACTAACTAAGACCATCCTAGGGCTCTCTAAATTCTCCATGCTGTTATCAACTAGTAAAAGCCTCTCAAAATAGCATGAGACAGTCCATTTGCTTTCATTACCCACAGAAATGCTTCAAGAAATAATGAAAATAACTTCACAAGGGCAGTCTGCAATTCTGAGAAAAATTAGCTCGATCCCCATGATGCCAATTTCTTTAAAAACAAAACAACAGTGCAAAAGGCTTGTCTGACTTAACTAGTGATCAATTGGATCTGCTTCTCAGAATCCTGAAGCTTTCCATAAATAATATCTTGTGCATATTCATGAAAACAGAGACAATATATCACAGTTTTACACTAAAGGCTAGATTCCCTATCCAAACTATCCATTCTGATACCAGATCTGATCCCACATACAGTATACATGCATGAGGGAGAGCACAAGCTAAACAGCTTTTCTGTGCATGTAAGGAGCCCATTTGCTCATCCTCCCATCAAAATCTCATTTAATCTGCCCTGTTTGAGTTTGTTGGCTAAGAGGCTGACTTGCAAATGCAATGAATAACATTTGGAAGTGGGGTATGTCACCTTGGTCAGATATTATGCATCTTGATGCCCTGCAAGAGAGGAAGATGAATAAATAAATCAGGTGTTTTTGAATATGAGTAGGATCTAATCATCGCCTTATTGTCAGACCTGATTTACAATGCAAACACCAAGAGGCGAGGCCTTGATGCCGTTGCGTAAAATGGTGGAGGGAAGGGGCGGAATGGTAATGAGATTCGGGGCTGGGGAGGAGGGGCTCTGTGTACACATTTATGGTCAGACGCAACACAGGAATCGGAAAACACACAGATCAGAGCACAAACAGCCCCCACACGTGGGAATGGGCATGCATGCAAACATAGGCCTGTATATTAATGCACAAATGCTAACATTAAACACGGAGACAGCAAAGCTTCAGCCACTGTCATCCTGAGGGCAATATCACACATACCGTCTCTTGCCCAGACGCACATGCACACATCCCTGCACACACTCGAAGAGCATACACAGCCGGAGGCGAAGATAGTCTCACCAGTGGTCTTAGGGCTACAAATCCCCCTCAGGCTAAAGCGAGCTCCACACATGCTCCAGTTAGGACCCAGTCCATACTCCCAGACCACCTCATTAACCTGTGCCAGCAGCCCTCCCTCCACCCAGCCTCACAACACCCTGCTCCTCGCCAGTCCACACTTACAATTCATGCTAGTATCATTTATTCACTTGCTCTTGTTGATTGGACTCATCCCACTAGATAGATAAGGCAGGGATTGGAAGCTTGGTGAAGGATATTCAACATTGTGTGGACATTGTTAAAAGGTAAAAGCGGTGAGGCGTGGTGGAGTGATGTAGGCTGTTTGAAAAGTTTTGTGTCCAGTGGTCAAAGGAGTTTGTAGATATGTATTTCATATCTCTGCAGTGTTCTAGGAGTGTTACCTTATTGCAAATATTACAGAGAGCATCTGTTGCTGAAATAAAACACACAAAGTGGCGAGAGCTTCTGTGGTCACCACTTGCCTGAGCATGTTCCCATTTACATGTAAATCTTGTCACAAAACGCAGAAAGCAGCAACACTCAACACTATAGTGTTGATAGTGTGACTCTCAACCAACTCGCAGCCGACTTGGTCGTAGAGCGAGGGGAAATTAACTAAATGATCACAAGCTGCAGTCAGCTATAAACAAACTGGGATGCTCAGACTGTGTTATGGTCTCACAAGGTAAAATCTGCAGCTCAGTGGGAGAAAACTTCATATTCTTTAATGAAACCAATACGCTGCATCATCGTTGTCAACACGATGCTAAACATGTCCTTTGGTGTTTTCCTATTCTCACTGACTGGGCGGACTTCTCTCAAACGGTTCCTCTGACTCGTCCTTATCAATTTCCAATGACATTTTATGCTTGAATTTAAATCTATAACCTTTCCAGATTATTCTTTCATACCGAACTTCTTAATGAACGCCCTTCACATATTCAAATATGCCTCACAGCCATAATGAAGACACAGGGAATTCCCTCGGGTATGACAGTTTGCAAGATTCATCGCTTTCTTTCTAACTGCTAACAATGTGCTCCAATCTGACTGCAATTCTTGTTTTCTTTGTATTTATGCAAATGTTTGTTTGGATATTACAGATTCCGGTTTGATTGTGTTCCTTCCTGCTTTTAAAAATTAGATTAAGGGCTCAAGTAAAATGGATAGTGGTAAAACTACAGTACAGTGGAACATGTTTTATAATTCCCCAAGGACAAGTGGTTTGCATGCAAATAACCTTATTAGCATAGCTAAAAGCCCTTCTTATAATGAGGTGAGTTTTTTTTTTTTTTTTTTTTTTTTTTTTCTGAGGAGGCTAAACATATAAGACAAAGATGAAAAGAATATTCAGGCTGCAGGTAAATGATTGTACCATCTTGAATCATCTCTATCAAGAGGTACCTGATGTTCAACTTTTTATTTCACATTACTCAAAAAAGTAACAAAAAAGGCAAAGCAAGAAAGTTTATATCCATTCTGTTTCTGCAATGCAATGATACTTCATTTGAATTGCTTCCTTTTAAAAACACAACTAAATATTGAATCATACATTTTAAATTACATATAAAGCATTGGGTTAAATTATGCCAAAAGGTGTTTTTCCTTTCATAATGCCACTGGAATCAATTATTTCATTACAAAGATGTTTAAACTTACCTGTATGATATCCAGAGCCTGAATATAGCATCAAACAACTATTATCTATGTAAAGATATCCAGTAGAGGAGCATATCTACCTGAGTCTATGATATTAGCATTAATATATCATCAACGATTATCTCTGCAATGATACAGAGGAATAATGTCTACCTGAGTCTGTGATATCAGCGTTAATATATCATCATTAACAACTGTCTTTGTAAAGATACAGAGGAGATATACAGTAGAGAAGTCTGTGTGTGTGTGTGTGTGTGTGTGTGTGTGTGTGTGTGCGTGTGTGTGTGTGTGCGTGTGTGTGTGTTTTAATCAGAGCTTGTCTTTGCTTTGTTGATATAGCCCACTGCTGCTCTGCACTGCTCTTGTATGGCACATTTCCACCAGATAAGTGACGGAAGGCATCTCAACGCTTCCTGCTCATGTCCTAAGGAAAGCAGGAGAAGCAGTAGCTCAGTGCATGGTAGGAGTATTACGATGGGTTGGAAAGGGTCTGTGTTAGTATAAAATTAAAAAAAAATCTCAACTTTACGCAAATGAGCCCGTCTAGCGTAATGTGTCCGGCTCACAAAACTTGGACCAAGCTGTGAAACTAGGCAATCTGGATCTAAAATGAAATGAGATTGAGAATGAGACAAAAAGTTTACAAGCAGGCCTTCAGTTGTTTCCTGTTTGAAACAGCGAGCAGAAAACCAGGGACCAATCACATGCATTCTATGATAAGGTATGTCACTGCTTGAACAGCCAGTTGAGTGAAGCGGCGTCCTCGTGGAGGTATAGTGCCCACCCTCAGGTTGCCCTCAGGTTAACACGGTTAGCTCTCTGAGCACTTTCACCAGTGTTTGCTGTTAGTGCTGTTAGCACTGTCAGCACCTTTAGCTGCAAGCTGCTACCCAGGAAGTGTACCAGGCTTTGAAGCAAATCTTACATAGTGGCCAAACATCGGTACCACAACTTCAGCATCCCGTGATGCCATTTAACTCAAAAGTCTGCCCCACAGACTTGGAAGAGTTAGAAATGTAAATGCTCTGAATTTCATGTTTAGCACCTTTAACAATGCATATAACATAAAATACAAAATGTTCTTTTTCATTAAATTTTAATGATTGTTATTTATTTTATTTAACTTATCAACATAATGGTAATTATACCAGTGTTAGCCAAACGGTTAATTTTCAACTGTTTTCCCTCAGCCTGATGTTTTAATAATTATTCATATTTCATAAGGGCAGCCCAAGTAGTGTTTCCAGCAAGTTGTCTGCAAAAGTTACATTTTCCAATCTGCATCCTGCTACACATGATACAGGCACTGGATTAATTCAGAGATGGGTAAATAGGGTAAATAAAAGGGACCACAGACAGCAGAGATGATAAATGTGTATTAAATATACTATTGTATGTCAGGTGGATATTGGAAATTTGATTAAATCAGCACATTAGAGATTGAGTATATATTTGATTAATTCCTATGTCACATGATTATCATAATAATCAATAATGCCCTTAATTAGAATAGATACACTCTTGAATGTAAAGTAAAATGCCACAGTATCCAAATGAGCATTCATTAATGTGAAACCAGCTTCCCATTGGCTACAGCTATGCAGCATGATGGAGGTTTGTTTCCTCCCAGCAGGCAGCAGCACTCTCACCCCCATACATAGAAAATGATAATAAGAACATGGTCATGCTCCACTACATATACGACTCATAGCAAACATGGCGCATGGCGACCAAATGGTTGTCGGACCTGCTTCACTGAACTTATTTTTGTTTCAGCTCTGTGGTGGTTAAATTTACACAAACTAGCACTGAATCATTTCCTAAAACAAACACAGGCACATGAACACACACACACACACACACACACACACTCCTGGGAAGCGGGTGGGTGGAGAGTGCCAACCTCGCACTCCCCTCCACCAACAAAAATAGCACTGCAACAGCGTCTGTATGGTGCAAAAGGCTCAGAGAACCACGGATGAAATGATGTTTAGTAGAACGTGGATTTCATGCCATGTTTGCCATGAAAATACCAGAACCAAGGGTGAATGTATCTACTAACAAGTACTGTGTGTGTATCAAAGCCTGATTTCTCGTCTTCCTCCGTGCCAGAGCGCCATTGTTCTCCAAAAACTATTAAAAACACATCAGTGAGCCACATGTGTCACTGGGTGACATGTTCCTTCATTATGATGAACATGAGCAATGAAGTTTATTTTGACTCAATCCCACACCGTCCTGCTGCTGTAAATACTCACTAGCACATCAAATCAGCAGATAAAAATAGCCCCCGACAAATGCACTGTTTACCCATTTGCACCCCAGCTGTTTTACTGAGCCTTTTAACAAGAGAAAGAGAATAGCCATGCTAGCTGCTCTGTGAGGCTGTGCTGTGGGCTAAATGCTCACATCTGCATGCTAACATACTCACTAAACTGCTGCAGGGTTATCGTGACCAGACGTCCGGTTTGTCCGGAACTGTTCCGGTTTCAAAGTGGGGGTCCAGAGTCTATAAAACACCCAAATGTCCCAGTTTTCAACAGTCACCAACAAACTGTCCTTGTTTTCATTATAATTAAAATAACAACAATCTTACATGTTTATCATGCGTGAGATTCACAGAAAGCCAGTACAGCACACTGCTGCAGTCTGTAACTACAGTGATGTTGCGCGCTGTCAAACCATTATGCACGGACTCAGCAGATCCGCTGGTTATATTTTGTGCAATTTTGAACCACACATCGAACGCGTTATTTTGATTAATGACTCTACACAGTTCACTTCTGTGCATCAGCAGGCATTTCGCGCCTCTTATAACTCCCTCAGGGACGTTTGTTCCTGTCAGTCTTTCATCCAGCGTCTCCGTCCTCGCCAAAATGTCGCCTGAGCTCTATATTTTTAATTATAATAGCCTGTGGCTATAGCAAGCAATATGATGTGATGAAGATGGTTGAAAAATAACGTACATAAACCCTGTCAACAATAAGTTTCCCCTGAGTGAAAATCTCCACAAGTCTTCCAGACTTTCAGTGCGTCACTAATGCACCACAGGTGTGCCAACTTAGCCATCCTGATGAAAACGCCTAGGGTGCGTGCATATTACCACATGCATGTGTGAGCACATGAACATGCACATGCATGAATGTGCACTACACTTAAGGGTCCTGGTTTTAGAGTTTGAAAATATGGTCACCCTAGCAGGGATGACATATTTTTGTAGGTCAACGTGGAAGTTAGCATTGCACTGGTTCCCTCAGCAAATAGCCAATGGGATTTTGGATGACTGCAGAGCATAAGCAAACAAACATTTATTATGCTTACACATTTTGTTCAGCAAGATAATCTTCACAAATGAGCACTTAATGATTGTTTTAAGTGCAAAAGTAAAAGTAAAAAGTGTAAATGCAGTCACCAGAAGTAAAAAGCCAACAAACTGCTATAAACCAACTACACCATGGTCACAACTTCATGTCATTTTTTAAGGTGTGTTAAAAGTTAGAAATTCCCAAGTCATAAAAATCATCATCATAAAACAAAACTTTAAAATCTCTTCAGCTTGTGTTATCCACAGACCTTTTTTTCAGTCATCTAACCAAAAGCCCATTCAACAAACCCTCTGACTTCAAGACGTGGGAACCGGAAGTGGAAAAATACTGATTCATTTCCTGGTTGTAGGACTCATTCTTACAGCTCGCTATGTCAAAGACAACACGCTGATGTTTAGCAGGTAGCAGGATTTTTTAACATGTTAGCATGCTAACATTGGTCAATTAATATTAAACACAATGTACAGCTGAAGCTGATGAGAATGTGATTAGTTTTGCAGTTATTTGTTCATAAACCAAATTACTGGACAAGGTATTACAACTCACCATCACAATGATCACAATTGCCTTATGATTTGTGCCAGTCATCTATAGTTTTAGTCCAGACGAAAGTGGTAGACTGACGAACTGACAGAGCTAAAACTGAAACTATGGGCTATTTGTGACCAGCTTTTCAGTAAGAACCAACTGTCTTTGGAAGTCAGAAAATACTGAGAGACGGACAGACTGATTATTGATTTTGCTCTTTTCATGAGATTTGTTGACAATAAAAAGAATCATAAAATATTGCCAACGTTATCCTTCAAGGTTGGAATGAATTCATGTGAGACGACGTGGCAGGTCTCCTCCACATCCTCCAGATGATAAGAGAAGAACATTTCATCAGCACATTGAGGATGTAGGCTACAGCTTCATTAATCATGCCTTGATTAACAGTGTCACTGGTCCCTTCTACTAAAATAAAACATGAAGATTAAGGACACAGAAGAGAAGGTAACTGATGTTTTATTTAAGCCATTTTTCTTTTTTCTCTGCCAGAGAGATTCATGGATGTTTTATACATATAAGCTCCACATCCTCCCGCATGTCCCTTGTACCATTCAGCTGTGTTCAGCCAACTCCAAGAATAGTAGCTTAGGCATTTTGATGTTGCAAGGTGGTGTAGGGCTGAGTGTCCTGCAGTCGACACACACAGGAGGAGCATTTCCTCTGCTAAGCTGATAACCATCAGAACACTGAAGGTAGAAAAATTCAAGCTGAAATTGGAACGGCCGAGCTCATGGAGAGGAAATGTAATCTACAAGAGTTTCCCGCTGAATCCTTTCCAGACACTTTGCCCCCGTCTCCCACCCCCACCACACCACTTCAGTCCTCCTCTTCCTCCACTGTCATGTTTGCTGGCACATACATTGCACAGCTTATCTGCCGTTGCATCTGCGAGGCTCCTTTTTTTTTTTTTTTTTTGTTGAAAAGATACCTCCTTATCACAACTTTAGCTACTGGTGGTGGGACGTGACTGACAGGATGCTGGGTGACTTATTCGCTTTAACATAACAGAATAAAAGATAAAGTCCAGTTTGTGTACAAAGAGTATGCTTTAATGTTAAGAGATGACAACTCAAACTCAAAAAAAGCATTTGAACTGGGCATTGAGGTGGCTGTGGCTCAGAGCAGGTCGTCCACCAATCGGAAGGTCGGTGGTTCGATCCCTGACTGCTCCGGTCACATGTCGATGTGTCCTTCAGTAAGACACTTAACCCCAAATTGCTCCCGAAGGCTTGGCCTTCAGTGTGTGAATGAGATGAATGAGCATTTAGATTAGATCCTGATGGGCAAAGTTAGCACCTCAGCGGCCTCTGCCATCAGTGTATGAATGTGAGTTTGAATGAGTTTGAAGCTATATGATCATTTTACAATTTTCTTTTCTCAATGAAATGGGTGAACAAGTGACATTGTATATACAGTATAAGGAGTTCAAATTTAGACTTTAATAATAATAATAATAATAAGAAGAAGAAGAATTTAATATTAACTTTAATAATAATAATAAAGACTTTGTGTGCATATTTTTTTTTTATCCCAGAATGAGATGTCCCAACCATCATGAGGAGGCAGAGTTTGGGGCAAATGCACACGTACATTTAAGAAAATTCTCCCTTTCATATTTGGGTTGGGCTCTAAATACGTGTATCTGTTCAGGGATCATATCTGTCCAAGTAATCTCTATGAACAGATTCTTGACCAATCATGTTGGAGCAGGTAAACAGGCAGAATGCACTGACTGAAATGCAAGTGAGGAACCTGTTGGGGATGCATGTAGGAGCTGATTTGGTTATTAGCAAATATTAAAGATAATTATTAATACCTATAAAATTCAGATTAATGAAATTATCTATATACATATGTTAATAACACCACTAAATGATGGTGGAGTAGCTAAAAAAAAAGGCAATTAAAAGTAATTAGTAATTATCAATATAATTATTCATTTTGTTGATTTAATTCATAGTAAATCATCTAGGGCACCACTCTTGTCTACTATCTAACCTGGCTTTGTAGTGCGGTGGTTATGCTACTCCGGATGTGTGGTCCGCTGTATGGGATTGTCTCCACCTGCCACATGGAGGAAATGCACCGGGAGGAGGTTGGGAAGAGGTCAGAGGAGGTCCAACAGGAATCCTCCCAAACAGGACGAGCGGCTGTCATTCATCCGCCAAGTTGAATCCCACAGGCAGACAGAAAAATATTGGGGGTTCATTATGAAACTATGGTGGGCGTTATTAACAGGAAACACTGGAGCCAGATCCATGTCGCTCCAGCTGATCAATGAGAAAAAACGTTACCGCCAGAGGGACGGACTCATAGACAGATTCAGATACCCCAAATAATGAAAATAAATGATGTAATGGAACTTCCTGCAGTAATAAGCCTACTGTATATGATAAAGTATTAGGAAAGCCTTGTGAAGATGAAAATGAAGACAAAGTCAATCACATGCCTTTTTATTTCAAATGTTTTATAAATAATTGCATTTAAAATCAATACATAGATATTAGATAACAACAGGGGTTAATGTTCCCCCTTACAATAACATTGTTTATTTCCATTGTATAAGAGTGAATATATGTTTCTATTAAAAAAAAATAGATTAGCCACCATTGTGCCATGTCTTGATAAACATTACAGTGAAGGTGTCAGTACATAAATAATAAATAAGGTCTATGATTCTTAATCCTCTGAGACCTGACCGACTTTACTGTCTTTCAGAGGCTGAAGCAGTCTCAGAGCTAGAGTGAAGGTACAGATAATGAAACTAGAAAACCATCAGTACCAACCATGTCATGTTAGCTTGTTGGGTAGAGGCTAAATAACGGTCCAAATTGGGGCTAAACTTTGGCGAGAAAAAAATGGCATGGCCATTTTCAAGGAGGTCCCTTGACCTCTGACCTCAAGACATATGAATGAAAATGGGTTCTGTGGGTACCCACAAGTCTCCCCTTTAGAGACATGCCCATGCATTTTTTTCTGAATGCAGTATCAATGCTATATATGTTATTGTTATTTTTGCCCTTCTAAAATGATGCATTTGAGTGGGGTCCCTAAGCAGTCTTGAATTACACAAATTGGGTACCACCTGAGACACCTGTGGGTCCAGTGAGCAATGTGATGATGTTAGCTCCCATAGTAGCCATTTCATTGTAGTGAGACCATTTAAAAATAAAATAAAAAAGTTGTCCTCACTATATAAAATGACCTGTGGTGACCTCTAGGATAATTACAGCCTCATGAAATGAAGCATTCAGAGGACGGATGGCTTTCGTAGCTAGACTGACAATAAGGGGTTTCTGAGCAGTTTACACAGCAGAAGTGCTCTCCCTGTAATCGCTGAAAAATTATTGCAGAAATCTCCAAGAGTTCAAATATTTTGATCCCAACTCACAGCATGTCTTTTTCTATAGTGTTCCTCAAAGTCTTAGTGTCTTAACGTTGTATTTTGGGGGGATTATTGCTATTTTTTATCAGTTCTTGAGTGGTAAAAAATGGTTCACCCCAACAAAAATGCTGCAACAACTTATGAGACATAACAGAGCATTGGGATGACCAGCATATACTTTAATCTTAATGTTCTAAACCCATAAGGGTAACCCAATAGGGTTTATTATGATACCACTTTCACAATGAATTTCAAGTAAGTAATTCATTAATTCATGTTTATTTTTGATTTATGACTATAACAACTCAACACAGTGCTGAGCTACATCTCAGACTGATCTTCAGGTTACCACCTTTCATATGTGACATCTACTGTTGACCTGCTATCACCCTCTAAAGACCTCCTCTACCCCCCAAAGAAAGACTGAAACAGGTCTATTGTGGGTCTCAAAGGGTTAATTATCAGTCAGGAATAGGCTGTTAGTGTTTTTAAATATTAATAGTTATTTACAGGCTGTGTGGGCACAATAAGCCTAATTCTCCTTTACAATAATTCACTACATGTTTACAACCAGGCAGCCAAACTCATTAAAATATGCAAATATGGCTGTCTACTCCATATCCTTGTGGATATGGAGGGGCTCAATACAGAAAATCCAGGAGAAGAAGAAAACGAAAGGATCAAAGAGGCAATGGCCAAATTTCTGGCCAAAGAAAATTGGGAAAAAGCAGCAGGTATGACAGACAAAACTGAACATACAAAGGTGAGGAGCTAGGCAAAAAAGCAAATAAAAAAACACTGGAGTGGGCTCAGTTTTAAAGTTGGAGTGAAGATACTGGTATCATGTGACACTAGACAACCTGGAGTGAGTGTGGATGAGGGGTCCAATTTGCAAAGTCTGTCCCCCTACCCCATAATTCCTGATGGCTGGCCTGTATGTCTTGGATCTACCTCTTAAACAGGCAGTTGGACATGTTTGCAATTATCTATAATAAGTCCTCTGAGAGCTGGAGAGAAACTCCTGAACAGTGTTACAGGCAGCACACCCCCCTGGGCTGCACGCCTGATGTTTGAGGTGGAATTCTCCTGAACTCCTGTGTAGGTGTGAATATGCCGAAAATTGGAAATGTTCTATCTAAGTGAAAGTGAAATATCACTTTAAATGGACCCAGGCTTCTGCAGAAGGCCCTGTTGTGCCGCCGCCGCTGCCGCCGCCACCACCACCACCAATACACACATTCACACACTCCCTCACAATGAGATCAGCAGAAGGGAATATTTGAGGAGAGTGGTGGGGGATTAATGAGAAGGGGATTAGAAGGTGGGTGGCTCTCTCTATGTGTGCATGTGCATGTCTGTGTGTGTGTTTGTGTGTGAGTGTGTGTGTGTCTGCAGTGTTAGCCATTTTAGTGTTAGCAGAGATCTGGTTGGGGAGGGGAGTGTGTTGAGTTTGTGTTAGAGGGCCAGACAGGCAGGCAAAGAGCTGCTGCAGGCCAGACAGAACTAGAGGATGACTGAGCAGACTGGCATGTACGACAAGTCTGCATCAGGGAGCCCAGCCAGGGTAATGACAGTTCAGACTCTTTGAGCATGCAAAGCAGGGGGAGAAGAGACATCTGGCAACTTGGTTTGCTAGAGGTATGGCTATGTTGCTTGCAGCAAAACTGTCCTATGCATACCACGTAAAAGCTATATTTGTTTGTAATACAAATACATAATCCATATCTGAACTGCTGTTGTATTTCATAAAAAACAGCTGTTAAGATACTTAACTTAAGATACTTTCTAACTTGTTTATTTTATATGTCACAAGCTGTTTAGATGCCATCAAAACTAGACCAGTCTAGACTGCTTCTTTCACCTATACTTCTCAGAAGTGTATGTAGAACGTGAGCTGCCAAGATTGCACAAGATGTCACAAGAGGCCACAATGAAGGGATACGGTCACAGTACACACTGCAAAAGTCTTTGGCAGTGAAACCACATGGCACAAATTTGATGCGAGGTGGGCCTGTTGTCCTCCTGCAGTTTGGTTGGCTACTGTTGTCATTTGCTTGTAGTAGTTAGTGTGTCTGGTAGAAGATAGTAACTGTGGTAACCATTATGATGCGGGTTTTCCTCGCTAGCACAAATGTGAAAGTCGGTTGCTGTCTCTTGTTGTCTTTGAAGAACAGCTTGAGATAAAACACCTCGGTGCCCAGCAGCTGCAGGATATTGTTATAAACTAAACCACTGGTAAAAATAATCAGATTTAAGGTGGACTACTTCTCCAAGAATAAATGGCTAACTGCTTGCTTGTGAGAGATGTGTTTTTGCTTCCTGTGTGTTATTGAGAGGGGATGGTACCTGGTTAAGAACAGGAGCATCTTTCTGAGAAGATTGCTGGACAAACACAGCTACCCAAACTGACAGGTTTAGGGTCTGGTGCCTTGCATAAGGGCACCCTGGCAGTGCCCAGGAGGTGAACTGGCATCTTTCCAGCTACCAGTCCACAATTCGTACTTGATCTGTGCAGGGACTTGAGCAGCTGAAGCTCCAGTTCCCGAGCTCTCTACGGACTGAGCTACTGTAACAGCAAATTGAGGACAGACATGGTCTCAAACACCGTTTGTAGCGTTACCTATAAAAAGTAAACACAATGCAGTTTGTATATACCCTACAAAATCTATTTGTATGCAATCCACGTATTTGTGAATGAGTATAAAGAGTTTCGCCCAGGAGACAGCTGTTTGTGTCCCATGTGAAACCAGAGTTTCAACATTGATTTATTTGTCACATACACTTCTGATGCAGTGTAAACACTTAACCACACTATTTTCCTAAACCTAAATGAGTAGTTTTGTTGCCTCTCATAAAGAGGGAAGTTTATTTTGAAAAAACTGGAGCAGAAATTGACATTAGACATTCATAGGAGAATGCATGAAAAATGAGTGAGTTTTCGTAAGATATCTTACGAACCATAAAAAAATACTTCATTGAGGAGAACAAGGATGTGCATAGTCAGATCACCACCTGCGTTAAACTGTGTGGGAAGTGTGAAATAGCTCATTATGTCAAATATTAAATGGTGTAAAGTAAATCTGGGCAAAGTAGTTTTTCCCCCACCATTTTTTCCCCACTTAAAAATGCCACTGAAAGCAAAGACCAAATAATGAGGCCAACACCAGTGGTGTTTGCTGCTCTTGGCCGGATGGCCTCTGTTTGTCTTAGTGTTGGGGAGCAAAGAGAGCCGGCAGCCAAATGGAATTCTTGGAAACACCAAACAAACCCATATTAAATTTCCCCTGAAATGCCACGCAGAGAGGCGTGGAGCATGCATGGCAGGGGTCGGAGAGATGGACAGCAGAGGTATAGAGACACAAGCAGGAGAGGGAGGGAGAGGAGAAGACACTGTGAAAGGGTGGGTGGGTAGAGAGCTCAAAATGAAAGGGAGAGTCAGAGACGAAAGGGTAGAAAGATGAGGAGAGCTGTAGAGAATTGTAGAGAGGACATGGGCAAAGTCGAGAGGGGACTGGAGAGTGCTAGGTCATTCTGGAGGTAAAGGAGTTGTTAGAGGAGAAAAGAAAGTAAGAGTCATAGTAGTAGAAGTACATATCAACCAAGCATGAGAAAATGGGTTTAAAAGGCCACCCTCAAATTCTATGAGCACCCTCTTGTAGTAAATTTTAAAAATGTGTTGAAGTATTAAGAACTTTGACTGACATAAAAGTAGCAATACTACAGTGTAAAAATACTTACTCACAAGTTAAAAGTATGGAATTCAAAATCTTATTTAAGTAAAAATATAAATGTATTAGCACCAGAATGGTTGATTTCAGCATAACATCAACAATCTTGTTTATGATCAATGGTGTCTATGAAAGCTACGTTACCTAGCCAAGCTAAATTAGCTTAGACATACTTCCAAAGGTCAAAAGATGCAAAAGATGCTCAAAACTCCTGCTCAGGATCTGATCATGTCACGTCAGTGATCATGATCTTGCAAGGTGGTTGGCCATGCCTTCACCAGTCTGCTTCCATTAACCTTGTGCATTTCAGCAATAAGGTAGCTGTCTGACATCAGAAGGAATGTGCACCTTGCAGATATTTGACCAGTTTTATAATATAATGGGTAGTGTGAAAAATGAGAGACTTTTTTTCAGCAGTCTGAGTTATTAACAATAGCCTGCATCATCATGCGGACAAGTTAAGCATCAGTCCTCTTGCAGATTTTTGTCAACGAAACATCAAGCTAATGCACTGCTGAAACACACTGAAAGCTAATTGAGCGATTGTAAGGTAGTTAATGCAACATCCCATGAAGAGTGCAGCGCTTTGAGGCAAATTTGTGGCCAAACCATGAAATTCTCTCTTCTGGGTCTGTCCCATGATACCAAAAGTACTTTTCCCCATACACTTAGATTGGGAAAGAGGTGTTTGTAAATCAGCAGATATTTTTAGTTAAATCAACTTCTCAGTATGAATGCTTGAATAGCCCTTACTTAAATCATTAGGTCCTAAAATTTGTAAAATGCTCTAATAGCTGAATCCAGAGTTATTTCCCTTCTTTCATTCATGTGAATAAGCCCCAGACGAGGATGGAGGGAGGGCTGGGAGGCGGAGTTGTGCCTTTGCTCGATAGGCCCCATTGATGCAAAAGATTGCTAGAAGATCTGGATAATTTTATACTCAGAAGTCAAACTTTTTTTGCTATGTGTGACTCAGCAACTTTAATTTAACACCGTCGGTAACGTTGAGCCACAGAACTCATAATTAATTTGGATGTGTGTTTCCAGCTTTAAGAAATTTATATTAGTCAGTAATTTCAGACCGACACAGTTGTTACTTTCACTTCCAGTGGCCACATTGTGTACAGATGTTGCTGGTTTCAGTTGACGTGATTGACGCTGCTTTACCATTGCGATGTCACAGCGGTAAAATTGGGGGTGGGGCGTACCTTGGGTGTACTTCATAACTATAGACGCAAGATGGCAGCAGAGTGCTTGAATCCTGATTACAAGATTTTATCATATTCACCTCTGTAAGTAGCAACTGTACTTGAGCTCATCTGTGCACCCATGGGCGTGTTAGTCTTAAAATAAGGCGTGGTCAGGTGCTTGATGAGTCTACGAGTGTGTCTCCTCATCGTCCCTCTATTTGTAGGCTACTTAAAAGTTTGTGGGCCCTCTGACCCTAAATAGTGGCATTTTGAGGCTGAAGTCTAACTGCAAGCCCTTGCGTAATGCAGCTCCAGAGGAGTCAGCTCAGCCCTTTCGGTCCGAGCCCCTCGTGGGTTGCATCATAAAGCAAACGTTTTCTTTTATAAATACATGTTTGTTATATTTAATGTTATTTATAATATTGGGGGCAAAAAGCTCATTGGATAGGCTCTCAGTGCTGCACTGGTTAATAAAAAATCATGCGTTTGCTCATATGCAGTCAGATGGAGTTGTTGATGGGACAGATGATTGGGAGACGGCGGAGGCAGAGGGTCCACCAGCAAAGCACCACATACATCTGCTCACACTAAAAAAAAAACGCTTTCTTCTTCAATCTGCCAAATCCGCCTTTTAAATAGCAATGCACCAGGATTGGCTGGATCAATACTGCGGGACCGCTGTTTCAGTACTCACAACAGTGGCTGCATCATTTCCAAACATTTTCAATATAATGCCCCCTGTCACATGACATCTTTGCATGAAATCTTTGCGAGATCAGAACCGAACCTAACGCATCTAACATGTTAGGTTTACTGCAGGTCCACTGAAAGCGAGCTGAATGTTGAAGAATGGGAGAGAGGAAAAGTAAAATGCACTAATTGTGATAATAAAGTGGCAAAAAGCAGCAACATGAATAACCTCTTAAAACACACCCTGAAAATTAGATGCCAAGTCTCCTGCACCAGCCCAAACAAAAATCTGATATATGGCCATATATGAACATATATATTAAATACTGGAACATACAACTTTATATTTATGAACATATTTGAGATTCACATATTTGTTTTACACACACATTTAAACTTCAATGTCAGTCATCACAGTCTCTCATATAGGGTGACATATACAGTATGTGCATCAATTAGATTCCATTATTTATTTTCCACATATATGGAGAACTTTAAGTGTGAAAATGTAGCAAGCATGTTTGTTTTGCACACATAAAGTGTGATATATGTAAACATACATAAATTTTAGACATGTTTAAAATAAGATGTGCAATATATTGTCAGTTATTTAATTTAAAAAATATGTAGTTAAGATATTAATATTTTGATGCATTATAATTTTATGCAAACCAGCTTCCACAGGTTGTATATATAACGATATAAACTATAACTACACAGATTTATTCTTGTCTTTATTGTATATATCAATAATGGTAAAACACTTCACCTCAGTGAGTCTGCGACTTGCTGTTAATTGATTTAGTTTACATTGAAGTTAGCCAGCTACAACAGTCGCAATGGCTATGGTACACATAAAAATGTCCGCCACTCTGACCATCCTGCTACTGTGATTTAAATGAAACAAATTGTAATGTCCGTTTTACTCCTATTCTATTTCTACGGTTGGTAGTCACAGATACCCAAATGTATGTGCACAAGCACCAAAAAGGTTTTTCATGATATGCCCCCTTTCAAGGAGGGAGGGAGGACAGAGGCAAAGGAGATGAAGCCACACCAGACTGCAAGCAATGCACAACGATGTATACACACTTGAGACACAACAAATGCTATTTGTCAGGTTTTAAAAGAGGAATTTAAATCTCTAGCTATCAAAAAAAAACAAAAACAAAAAAAACTGCAGGTGCCTCAACATCAACCCCCCTGATGAGAATGGTTGACAAACCAGAACTACAGTCCATGAGCCAGATCAAGGTCTACTTTGAGGTAACAGCCTCACATTCTCCCTCCTGTTGCTCCCTCTCACTCCCTCAGCTAAAGAGACATCTGGAGCGCATTAAGGCACTAAGGACATTGGATCTCCCCAGAGCGCCTGACTGGATGGGTGGCCCACTGTAGCCCCCTTTCAGCCCTTTCAGCAGCAGAGCCAGGCCCTACCTGATTGATAGAGGGAGCCCCACACGCACACTTAACACTCACACACACTGACAAATCCCACACAGTTGAAATACAGCACGGACCATTGAAACACTGGTGATGCTGCTAACGTGGATTAGTATGGACACATGTACTTCTACCTTTCACTGTGTTTAGTTTGGCCTATCAATCATGCATTGAGCACATGAGACACTTTATGTGTTGAACATTCCTAAAATGTTACCTCATACAGTATATTACAAGTGAATTTAGAGCTAGCATGTTTAAGTGCATTGTAATATAGGTTAATAATCAATAAACACAAACTGGCTTGCTGTTAAAAGACTTCCAACTTGTCAGATACTGCCATTTGGTAAGTGCCCCACATTTTTGGATACCAACGTGTGGAGTCACCCTTTAGTGATTGTGACACATTGGGCTTTCAGCTAACTCCAATGTAAAACCTACCCTCTGTATTAGTGATGGTCTGAGCATGAGGTAGAGTTGGGCCAAACAAACACAGGATTTTCAACCTCCTCACGGGCCTTTTGAAACCAAAAGTTGACTTATTTTGTCACATCAGTAGTCACGTGACTCATGAGTATTGTAAGCTCTGTGAGTCATGTGAGTCGCTATGAAGTGAAGTTAACGTCAGCTGCAAGCATTTCCTAAACCTAACTTTCTGTGAAAACAGAAGTTTATTTTGAAAGGACACTATGCATATAACAAGTGTATACTGTATGTTACCTGTAACGTCCAAAAGTCTCAAAATCAGTCTTAAATTCTGAGGGGCCAAGCGGGTCAATGCCCCAAATATTTTACAAGTTGGGAGTGAGAATGTGTGGGACATATGGAAGTGATAGGGGATCATGAATACAACTCTGAATTTCACTGACAACATGCAATTTCCAAAATGCCTGAAGATCTCCAAAGCATTCCCCAACACCTCATTCACGCAAATAAAGATTCCGATCAAAGCCCATCTTGTTTTCAGGATTATACTATTTCATTAAAGCAAGGGATAGACGTTTATAAGATTCTTCTCAGCAGATGCTCCCCACGCAATGAGAAAACACAAACTTTTTCAAAAGAGGAAAGTTCAAAGAACCTCCTCATTTCCAGTAAATTGCTTTGCCTGATTTGCCATTTCAAATAAATTGCAGTGTTGGCCAAAATTTGCAATTCACAGGAAGTCATCCCCTCAGCCGCACAGAAGAAGTTAATCCATATTTCACGTTTGAATATAAGATAGAAGCAGAGAAAAGGGGAAGGAAAGGGAAGATAGGTAACTCCTTGCCAGGAGATGAGGAGCGGGAGGGGAGGGGTGGCGGGAGAAGCTGTGGGAGTGGAGAAAAGGCGAGAGAATGGGAAGAAACAGGCGCCATTTAGCGTAAATGGCATCCAAAAACCCTCTCCAATTATCTTTGCCTACCATGCCAGTGAGACTGACTTAATTAAAACGACTTGAGAGGGAGGGGAGAGAGGAAGGAACTGCCAGTGATTGAGGGGGCAGGCAGGCGGCGTATCTGCACCGAAACACAAAGCTCAGGCATCGCTCAGGCTGTCGACCACTCTCCCTTTTCAATTCCCGACTTCAAAAGAGAATAAAGAAATAATAATAAAAAAAGAGAGGGGGCTCTCACCATCCACAGCCATGTAATTGCACTATTTAAATCCAACATTTTTTCATTGTTAGAATATTCATTGAGGGGAAAGAGGAATTTATAAAAATGGATAATAAAACTGTTTTTTTTTTTGTTCTTGTCTGACTCCCCCCCCAATAATCCTTCTGCCTTTTTCTGAGAAAAACCTCTGACAGTGACCTTTTCGCATGAGGTCTGTTTCTATGGAAACAACGTCCAGCCCCTCTGTGTTTAGTGTTTTCTTGTCATCAGGCAGCCAAAACTGGCCCACTTGTGACTAAGAGGAAAAATGCATCACATTTAAAGATTAGTCTGTCTTGTATTTCATCTAGCACAGGCCTGGGGAGAAGCAGAGGACATCTACTGCTATAAAGATATGAAATCATGCAGAACTTTATATCTTTTTGACAACATGATTTTTGTTTTTGACTTGTGCACCAGCCCTCAAAGCATAAAGACATAACCTGACATGTAATCTAATGATGCATCTTTGGAACCAGACATGAAGTATCGCTAAAACATATTTGTTCTATGCAAATGTTAAATCATTAACCAACGACTTTTAGGTTATCCACTGTTATTTCAACAGTTGACTTCATTCATTAGGATTCAAGCCCTGAGGGGGCAGAAACCTTCTATGTTTGTGACCGTTTATTATTATTATTTATCTTATGCTGCAGCTCAAATTGCCATGAGCTGGAATGAGATAAAAACATGAAACTTGGTAATTAAGGCCCAAACATGCAATTTTGAAAAGGCCACACCCCTCACACCATAAGTACAATTGGCTTGAAAATTGATGCACATGACCATGGCCATAAGTCATTGACAGTTTGTCCAAAACCATCAAACTAGCGTGATGTTTTCTTATTAATCTGTCGAAACGTCCAAAATTCCAAGAAATATGACTGGTGAGTGTACAATTACTGAAAGGCTGCATACATTGTACTGATAAAACAAGTGTATTATTGGTCTTACCCTTCAAAATTAAACCAACTGAAGTGACGTTGCTCATTGTTGCTCACAGCTTTGATTTTGGCAAATCAGCTGCGTCTTTCTGTTGAGTGAAAAAAAGGCATGAGTGTCTCAGCTTTGAAGACTAATTTAGGTCTGATTAGGGATGCACCAATACTGATACTGGATCAGATGTCGGGCTGATACTGACTCCAATAGATGGATCAGGTATCAGTGACAATGAGGCCGATCTATTCTATTCAGTGCTATGTTTATATGCTATATACATTATAGATTGGAATTTGAATTCCTGTTTAAGTTTTGCTGCATTAAAGTTAAACACTTGACTTGTCAGGTCGCTGGTGCACAATTTGTATTTCAGTAATAAATCTCTGTATTATTGATCACATTTTGTTTTACAAAGTCAGGAAAGCAATGTATAACTCAAGCCTGATGTTGCCTTTCACATAAAAGAATGATCACAGTCATTTCTGCAAAATGAGGCATACAGCTTATTAAGTAAACGCTGGTACTGATACCCAATACCAATACCAGATACCCAAAACCCAGATGTCACTACTGGGACTGATAAAAGCAGATCAGTGCATCCCTAAGTCTGATATGTATCCACAAAAAGTTCAGTTACATTGTTAAAAAAATAATCACAGTAAAGTACTATCTACAGTATTTTATTTGTAAATTTCTCCACTGTGGGACAAATAAAGGAATATCTTATCTTATCTTAACACTCATGTTAGGTTGTTGTGTACTTCATGGTGCTCCTTCGACCCTGTCTCTTATAAAATTGCATTCCCATACACATGGGACACAAACAGCAGTGTCCTGGTGAAAGTCCTGTGTTTCTTTGACTCATCTACTTCCTCCTCCCTACGTGGACCACCATTACAAATATATTTGGAATATATCAAAAACAATCCGTGACAAAATATTTTTCCTTCGAAATGTAATTCACAATGCACTTTAGTTGTATTGAAATGTAATTTTTAGTTGAAAACTCAATCAAAATCCTGTCGCAAGGCTTTTATTTTGAAAAGTCATTTGCTGGCCAGTTGTTAAATGTGGACAATGGCCACACAGCAGGTTTTACAGTATATTGCCATTTGTGTCATGAAAAAGAATCTTATAATAAAGTTTATCACAAATATCAAATATTACTACATTAAAATCACTATACAACAATATTACCATATACAGTATACCACAAGAGGTAGAAAAAAATATCATTAAGCGATAATCGTAGTTAGGTAGGGAGGTAAGGTTCAGGTGATGTTAATGGATGTTTAAAATATGTGCATGCATTTACATCTAAATATGAGCAAAGAGCCAGTTTAGTTTTAAAGGTATTTCTTTCCAAATTATACTTTAAGAAAACATGGAATTATAAATTCCATTTGTGCTGCAAACACACACACACTCACACACACTTCTCACACCACGATATCAGCCAATACACAGTAACTGCTCATGTGTCACAGCTAACACCTGTTACTGTGCTTTTGTCTTGTGAGCTTATTGTAATAGACTGTACAGTATTTCTCACTAAACACAACACAAACTCAGGCTGTCTCATCAAATGTGTTGGTGCACAGAAGGTTGGTGGGCGCTATAGTTTGAAGTTTAAGTGTGAGAATACACTGTAGACGATAACTGCCAGAATTGGGCAACCACTGTATCAATATACCTTGGCTGGAAAGTAGGCAAAGGCAGCTTGGATATAAATCAAGGTTTAAAAAGAAGAAGAAAAACAGCAATGATTAAAACTTTGACCTGCTGGTGTATTTGCGTAAAAGTTAATGCATTTTCAAGTCTCTGCAAAACATTTTTAAAAACAAACTGTACATAAATCCTCTGAGACAACACACTGGTTTTTAATTTTAGTGAAACCATTTTCTTATAAGTATTGCATTTGATTAGATGCTGTTTGAGAGGTTTGGAGTGTGAAGGTGAAAGAGAGCCTCAGTGTGTGTGAGAGAGACAGAGAGGAGGGAGGGCTGAGTAAGCATGACAACCGCTATTTTGATGGGGCCCAAGCCAAGTATCTCCACATATCCACTTTCCCTCTCCCATTCATCCCTGTCCTCCCTGCTTTTCCATCTCCAGAGCCCTCCACTGTCCTCCTCATCCCCCTATCTTCTTTCTCATTCCCGTCATTGCTCTGTCTTCTTTCTTCCTAGACTCACGTTCTCTTTTCACTGATCCCCCCCCTTCCCTTTCCCTTTTTCCCCTTTCACAACATCTTGCCCTGCTCAGGGAGCTTCACATTCCCCTGAGTTGAGCTGAGAGAGTAGTTAGAGAAAAAGAAGGAGAGACAGAATATTAATCATGTCGGTCTGGTTGTTTGTTGGTTTTCGGGGGAGAACTGATACACTGCTTTGGCTATGTCCCACATTGTCTCAGGCAAAAAGTCTGCATTGAAAGAGATACAGATAAAGTGAAGATCGACTTTGTAGCCTTAGCCCCCAGTACTCTGTTTCTCACTGGCCAGATTGTTCTCCACACACACACTGTAGACACATACACAAAGACACACACCACCACAGTCTCAGCTCCAGTTGCCAGGGAGACCGCCATACCAGGGCTCTGACCCAGGAGGTTTGGGACTGTTTTTCAACCCCCCCACCCTCCCAAAAAAAAAAGAAAAAGCAGGAGAGATGGCAGCTGTAGGACAGCTGTTCCTACTAGGCCCGAGTCTTAAACCGCAGCCATCGTCCCACCATCAGTGCAGCCTGGACGGCATTTTAGGGGGACAAAAACAGCCTGCAGCCCACATGATTAGACACATCTGCCGTACTTAGTAAATTCTCCAGAAAGTCAGAGGAAAAGAACAGCAGATTCCACACCGCGAGAAGAAGATTTGACTGAGTTTGCTATCATTTTCGATATGCTTTCAGTTCCTCTGTCTACACAGTCATGTTGGCTTGTTTCCTTTGCTTTAGCAACTCAACATTACAATACTTATTGTAATATTTTAGCTCATCTGAATATGGATCTTTAACACCATGGTATTAAAGGAATAACACCATTATTTAAAGGGTGGGTCCATCTGGGTTTCCATTTTTGTTGTTTATTAAATTGAAATGCCGACTCAGCTTTTAACTGACCAAAGTAAGCTAATCGATAAGGCGGTAAATAATGTGAACACTAACACTAGCTGAGTCAACATGAGCCGTGCTAAGTCTGGAAAGGGATTTTTTAAGTAGCGTTGTATGTACACACCCGTGTTGTGAGAGGTAAAATTACTGTTTTGTGAATGGAGTCTGGTGGCTTTGAAGAGAGCATAGATAACGTCTTCCAGTTCCCCATCAGAAAGGGCTGTCTGACGCGAAGTAAAGCGCTGTGGACAGGAGCAGCAGAAAAACTGATATTAGCCACCTAATAAAAATCAATATATGTTTAAGTGTACGCTATTTAGAATATTTTCACATCTTTACCTCGCCGTCAGACATCCCTTTCTGACAGGGAACTAAAGCCGTTATCTATGCTCTATTCAAAGCCACCAGACTGCATTCACAAATACAGTAATTTGCCTCTCAGAACACAGGAGTTGCTGGTCTACCGCTGCATCGAACCGTTAGTTTGTATTATTGTGTGATACTGTGGTATCCACAGCAGTACAAGGATTAGCTTCCTGCCAGTACTCCTGCTTCTCTGGGAGCATGCCGACCACTGTCTAACTTACTGTAGGTAATACACACTGAATGGATAATGATATATGCATATATACAGTATTTAGAAATGTTATATTTTATTATCAATACTATATTATGGAGAGTTGTGTCCCTCCGTTTTGATTAAAACGTCTTTAGACATAGTTTAAACTTGGCTGTTCAAGTCTGGCTTGAGATCGGTACTGATAGTGCTTCATTAGTAATATTATTTGTGTTATTTTAACACAAACATTATTTTCTGCATTGCTTTAAAATCCAGATAATGTCCTCAGGCTACTAAAAAATAAAAAATAGGTTATAAGTGTTGAAAAAAACACTTATTATTATTATTATTATTATTATTATTATTATTATTATTATATTTAGCTCTAAAAATGCTGACAGGGTTGGTGGAGTCTCATCCTGTGTAGTTGACAGTCAAATATTGTCTAATTTTATACCTTGAGTAAATGTGTACTAGCATTTACATAAGGTAACTCAGTGGCACTTTGATAGCACACAAACAAAGTGAAACAGTTTCACAAAAGCCAATTTGCTTTTTTATCTAATCGTAATATCACAGTGCATTATCCCTCCGCCAGATGACAATAGTTTTACCTCTGCTCACTGCCCACTACAGAGGATGAGGATGATTGGTCTAATTTCCACTGTGTCCAGACACCCCGTTCAATGCTACCATGAAATCCCCTAAATGCCTGCTCTGTGATTCCTAGTTGCATGTTGTCCCCAAAAGAGACAATTACCTCTCATTTGGCCTCATTGTGAAGAAACACCCATGTGCAGCCCTGCACTTTTTACTGACTAAATTTAAGTGGAATTCTGCCATTTTTATATGATATTTAGATAGGCTTTTGGTTTTCAGAGGCTTATAACTTTCAGTAGTACATGTAGGTGATACAGACAAACATCAGTTAATGTTGTCTTTGCCAATGGTGCAAAAAGTCAAGAGATTTTTCCTGGTAATGTTATAGCTTGATAACCAATAGTGGGCATGCATGAAACTGTAACACACAGATTATCTCCCATATTCCCATAAACAAACTAGCAGATACATAACAGCCAGGGAATGAACCTGAGTCAGGGTTGTGGTAGTAGTACACCCACTTTACAGTATCCATTACCACACTGACTTTTTAATGCCTGCTTCTCATAGGTGAACATGTTGGTTTATTCAGCGTGTAATAGAATTTGGCAGGCCCCTCATCTGCGGGAGCCAAAAAGGCCATTGGGCTGAAACCAATGGCAGACAAACCGTGTCAGCTTTAAGATGTCGCAGCAAATTAAAGTATAGGGCAACTGATCTTGCAACTGCAGAACGCACAATGTAACTATATTCCACTGGGGAACAGAGCGATTTCACAAAGATGGATAGCTGCCTTTCAGTGCATTTCAAGGGCAGACAGATCAGTCCGGGATCATTACTTCTGTGAAGGGCTGGTTTAGTGGTCTGAATGGAGAACTTTGTTAATGTGACTGCACTGAGCGTTATGTGGAAGAGGTACAAATGTATTGTTTTATTTCAAACACACACAGTGGAATGCTTGTAAGAAAGGATTCAGCTTTGTTCTGTTATAAAACTAAAGAGAAATACCAAAAGCTATTTATTTCTGAAACAGATTTTTTTGCAGCCTGTTTCTTCTCTTGTCACACATTCTTTCTGTTGATGTTTAGTTGGAACCACATTATTGAAAAGAGCATACATTTTCATAATAATTAGAGCAGAATTTATCATCAGGCAACAACAATAACATATTTAAGAGCTCTGAATTATTTTATGACCTAGTGGGTTTCTGATGGCATTGGCTGGCCTTCAACCCATATGCAGATTTACAGTATGTATTATTGCCTTCATCCTGTTGTGTTCAAGCCATGTATTCACATCTATCCATGTTTGCACCAATCTAAGTCTCTCTCTGTCTAAATGAAGTGTGAAATATGTGGGAGGATTTGGACTGGACTGTCCACTCAATTCTAAAATAAATAATTTAACACATATCTGTTGCTGTTACTTTGCCAAAAATTAAATAGTTGCCTTGAGGCAGCTTCCAAGAGCATGGGACACATAAAAATAGTTGCTTTTCATGCCCAACAGGACAGCCAGAGGGATTATGCACTCTTATCAGTCCATCAGTGTGTCTATTTCTCCATCATACAGTCTTTCAGTAGTATTGCCTTTCTCTATATTAAGCTAGTCGTCCTCTAGAGGAAGAGTAACCTGGAAAAGGAGCAGGCTAAGTTAGAATAGTGGTGATTTGGCTCTCCCCCTCCATCTGTTTTGTTTTCCTTCCATCTCCCTCTTTTTGATGAGCTGGGTCTTCAGTCCCCCTTATAAAATCCCATTAGCTCTTAATGAAGTCGGGCTCCTAGCCTCTCGGCCTCACCTCATTTAGCACGATTGTCTGGCGGCCATTAGCATGGAGGCAATTACAGCCGCACGACAAGAGTAATTGGAAATGCCGACAGGGACCCTGAGAAATGGGAATAAATAAATATTTAAAAAAAAAAATTCAAACTAATAAGCTTCCATTCAGATGACAGGGAGGGAGCCGCATGTGTCTAAGTTAAATCAACATAATTACAATTAGGGATGGTATAGGGTAAGGAGCCCGGGTGAGGCAGAAATGGATATGGATGGATTGGAGGGTGATGGTTAAGCACAGAGGTAGCAAGTGTGGTGGAGGGAAATATGGGCTCACACAGTGAAGCTAATAATGCAGAGCATAAGCGTGACCCCAAATTCATGTAACAGAGAGGTCAGAGTCGGTGCGTACCAGTTTGGCTTCCAGTCTTTTTTGATTAAAGTCTGAATTTTCATTCTGTAGCTAAAATAGAGCCTAGAATCATTTCATTACCTCAGAAAATCCTCCTCACACAAGTCCAGATTGCAGGCCTTCTTTGCTAAACATGGTGTAATGGTGTAATAACCTATAGGCAGAAGAGGCTAAAGGAGTTCCACAAGCTGTTGCCCTGTGTGGCATTTGAAATGGCAGCCACGATTTCATATCTGCTAAAACCATAAGAGAAAATGATAGAACTTTAGTATGCAGCATAACTCAACGTTGTTTATCAGCAATAACTGCATCTTGTGCAATTTCAAAATGTATGAAGTATTTGTGATTAATATGAACTTCCAGACGTCTTGATTTAACTGAAATCTCACAGAAGGAGCACATAAGCCTGGCAGGGCTAAACTCACAAGTAAGGAAACCTGCTACTCTAACTCAGGAGGAAAGGCAAATGAATGTCTCTCCGTGAGCAAGGCTAAATGAGGCCATAAACACTTTACTGCCAGCATTCCACTAGCATCCAATTTGTAATAACATGCTGTGTTTGTGAGATGAATTCCTGTGATGAATTACAGCAGGTCACATTACTGTGTTACCTCCACCAAGGAGGTTATGTTTTTGCTCCAGTTTGTTTGTCTGTTTGTGTGTTAGTTAGCAGAACATCCGCGTAAAACTTAATAGATTCTTAATAAATAATAACTTATTATATTCTTAATAGATCCGATTGAACATTAGTTAGTGTCAAGGGAGCGCTGGTAGCTTTTGATGTGGAGAGCATGCACCTATGTGCATTTCTCGGGTCTCATGAGGTTTAACAAGGCATACGCAAAACATTATAATTATTATAATTATTTTCTAAGAGTCTTTGGTCCAACATGTATCAACCCATATTTACCACACACCGCTAAACTACATTTTCCAGCATTTTGAATGCTTTGCCAAAAAGTATAATCCAATGCAATGGTTTTTTGCTAAAACTGGTTGCTAAATTCTCACATGGCATGGACTATCTGCCTATTATTATTATTATTATTATTATTATTATTATTATTATTATTATTATTATTATTATTATTATTTATCTATTTGATAAACTGTGGTGCAACAGCAACATTAAAACAAAATGGTCAAAGTTGATCTTCATTAGCTTGACTCTGCATCACTGATCATTGGACAGACACCTCATGATTTAGATAAAAATGTTCATGCCTGGCCAGCACTATGTATGTGTACAAACCAAGGTGCGATTAAAACTTTCCATTACAATTACACAGGTATGAGTGTACTATGTGATGAAACAACTAAATATAGTAATAAATTAGAATCTAAAAATGTGAATCTGAAATATACGTAATCAGGTCAATTAAACCTTAAAAAAAATCAAAATTAAAAACTTTGGCCTTCATTTGTAATGAATACAATGTAACAAACAACAACTACTAATATATGACCTCCATGTATTAACTTTCCTAAGAAATGATTCAGCACTGAACAACAAGGGCTTGACCTGTGAGGCCATGAAGTGCACTACACTTTCTGTTTGGTCTTCTATGTGCTATTTAGTGAATGGTATTTTATGAAATATGTTCTATAGTGTTTCGTAAAATTAGGAAAAAAAAAAAAAACTAAAAAATTTGACAATATGTGACACTGGATTACTTTATTATGAGATGGAACAAGGAACTTGCCACTGCCTGAACTAAAAGGACTATTTGAGAAATCATGGGTGGCTATACTGAAACAACAGCAGGCTGCAGGCTTGGTGCCAGATTGCCACAGCATCTTTCCTATCGACCCCTGACTCCACCCCACCCCCTCACTCCCACCGCCCACAACCACTGTTGCCCCCTTTCCTGCCCCCTAAGCTGAATGACAGGTGGCAGAAACCCGATCAGCACGGGCCTTCATCAAGGAAGCTCTCCCATCTGAAACGGGCACACTGCCCACTCACCCACCCGGGGGCCACAGCAAATGAGGCAGGGGATGAGGGAGCTGGGCTACAATGGCCACAGAGGCATGGGAGAGAGAGAGGGGTAAGGGGTATAATGGACTTTTTGGCTGAAGAACCGAGCAGCGGAGCTGGCACTGGGTGTCCACGGCTCAAACAGGAAACGGGAGGCTGGCTCCCACAATAGTCAGTGTGAGAGTCCCAGAGGGTCGTCCACAATAGCAGGGCAAGCGGCTGCTGTCAACAATGACCTCCAAGGCCTCACTGCTTGAACTGAGATTCTCCCACCCTTCAGCACTTCCCTTTTAGAGCTGCCATACAGCTAATGCAGGGATTATTATTTGGGACATGAATCTGGAACATGTGTGCATTTTGTCAATGAAGTCCTGTCACTTGGATTTGCTTTTGAGCTTTGGCTACTGTGCTGTGACACGTTAACAGCAGTGAAAGGAAATACAGTATGAGGTGTTTAGAATAGGATATCATTGTTTGGAAGGAAAACCTACATTTCCAACAGTTTCTTGAGTTCAAGCTGTAACAAAATATTCTAAACCCATGTGAAGGACCATAAAGTGCAGTATTTCACAAACATCACTAAATCCGACAAGGAGACGTTTCAAAGAACTTTGCCAGTACTCTATAACAGCCAGCGACATACTCATCAGCACCTCATCTTTACGATGCAAAGACATCTCGATGTACTCGACAACTACTTCCTACCCTTATACACCAAATCAGATTTGAAAACCTATTGGCTATCATAAGTGCAGCGGAGCATCTTGGCGCGAAATTAGAAATCCACTGAATAACATAGGCCTGTCCTTGTGCAACCCACTGTCCCTGCTCTTCATGGAAAAGTTTATTTGTCTAAAATAGCTCTACAAGCAATCACCCCATGGGCTGGAGTGATTGTAAGTGGAATTGAGGGGGGACATGTAGGGGGGGTCTCCAACCAGGAGGAGATTTAATTAGTGAAATCTCATTAAGTCTAACAAAATTAAGCGTAAAACAATCCTTGGTGGGGAATCATGCTGGAAGTTTTGGGTGGGGAGAGGGAGGGCAGGAGTGGGGAACACTTGGGGGCTGAGAGGACATGGAGACTGGCTGTGCGATTAGTCTGGCCTGTGTAGGAAGAAACAAATTGCTCAGTATAACCAGACCTCCTCTGGCAATGAAGTACTGCCATGTGTATACAGATCCCACATAGCACTTGCTTGTATTTTGTCTCCAGCTCCTTCACAATAGAAGGACATTTACAGAATTTGACAACAAAGACTAATCATGATTTAGAAGAGTTTGACAAAAACAGCACTTTCCATGATGGGCTTGATGTTACAAGAGTAGGATAATGACAAGCTTCAATCCTAGAGCCAGCAGAGGAAATGTTGTTGCTGTGGAACTACCCTGTCACTATACTATGTGTTTTTTGTTTGTGTTTTTAACACTCAATATCAATGTTCTTTTTATTCTCTCATTTTACAATATATACACATGGCAGATATGGTTGTGAGGGAAATATTGGGGTTAAGGCATTTAAAGTGAGTTAGGCAACTACAAACAGTTGGTGAAGCTGAGGGAAAAATCATAGTTCAGCTTAATAAACACTAATGTTAATTACGGATCTGTGACAAGACTCCAGTCTCCTGTATGAAAGTCAGGCACGCTACGCCCACCACCTACTCCGACCTCCAAACTGATTCTTGCTACATTGTATTTTGTATGTTGCCACTGAATGTTGGATGTAAACTGTGAGGTGCAGAATTATCCATCAAGTGGATCCTATATTGCAATACCCATGTTCCTATAATACCGAAGTGCATAAAAGGCGAACATGTTCTCATTCTCTTATATTTAATTCACAGCTAATAACCAGCTTTAAAACTGCTGTTACTTGTTGTTACAGACACTGATGCATGTCAAAGCATTATTTAGGACCCTACCCAAACTAAAATAGCATCAGTTATTTTATTTCTTTGACAGTGCATCTGAAATGCATCCAAGAACAGCCAGACCTGACCCAATGATAGACTCAATTAAAAATGCAGTTGACCCGAAAAGACCAAAATTAGAGCAATAACTATGATGAGCATATGGAGGCATATCTGCTCCAGATCATCCAGGTTTTAGACATACTATCACACTGATTCGAGGCACGCACACCCTACACCTGATTAGACTGAATAGAATTTGCACCTAGTCCAACTCGGGCTCCAGGTCGAGTCTCAATTTCTAGAATCATTGTCAATTCAGCAGGAATGACCAAAACTTTTTCAGCTCTCCAAATCAATTTGCAATTAGTTGCAAACATGGGAGAGCAGAGGACATTAAAGTCCTTTGGCTTATTTCAATTTGAACCACAGGGACAGGCAGTAATATTAAAATGCTCCAAGACAGCAATTTCCAGTTAATTTCTAATATCACTGTCTCTGGACTCGGGTCGAGGTGGATGTGGGCAACAACAACAAAGACAGTTTTGGCAAACAATTATCTGCACATGATCTAAGCCTTCTAATCACCATATTACTATGCTAAAATCACAATGGTAGTCATAGTAATAATAATTGGTTGTGATAGTCTCATGATGTGTTTTTGTGCAATTCTAAATAGAGCATGTATTATGGAAGCACTGTTAGCTGCTGCATCAGATAAAATCATTACAGTACGCTACACACTGGTCGTTATCACAGCTACAGCAACACGAGCACTTCATTATCTTGTCTGTGAAATAATGTTAGAGCCAAGACAACTTTTCTATTGAAGCAATTAGTTCCCTAATGTGGTAAAATGTCATGAAATAACTAACTTGTCTGACACATTGAGTTAATATGTGCTGCTTTAACTTGATGGTATGAAAATCATTTTGCTTTCCTGCCTGTCCTTGTCATACAGTACATAGACACAACATTATAAAATGCCCACTTGTCAAGCCAGATAAAGCGAATCTGCACTGATGGGTGCCTATCATTTACTTAAAGGGGACATATCATGACTAGCACTTTTCAGTGCTAGTGCTCATCCATTTGGATATATGGAGTACCTAGCAACCCACAAACAGACGAGGTGGGTGGCTGTCAACCAGGAGAAAGCTGTTTCATTTTTTAAGTTACGTTAGTGACGTTTGTCACGTGTCTTCTGTCGTAATGTTACGTCATTTTCGTACATATTTTACTTAGGTCATATACTTATGCCCAATGAAGTTTGCATAAACATGGCCAACCCATTCTCACTCCAAACTTGTCAAATACCGCTGTTTGGTAAGTGCCCTTCAGCTTCAGAAACGGTCTCATGGAGGCACCCTTTAGCAACAGTATGTGACAAACCGGGCCATCAACTAACTCCAATGTAAACCCACCTGTGGCATTATTTGAGGGTTGTAGTAAGTCATGTAGTATTAATAGTGTGAGAATCTGTGAGAATGTGTGTACACTGTTTGTGTCCCATGTGAAACTTGGTAATTTCTTGCATTTTCATTTTGTTTTTAAGTCATTTTAAGCCAAACCATGATTTTTTTCATGGTTTTTGGGTTTTGGTAACAGACCGGTCTGTTATGTTATGGAGTGGTTTCTGCAGGAGGTCAGGAGGCAACAACCAGTGGTGCGTGCCTCCTCCCCACAGTGGGAAGTACCGATGGTGCTAGAGGTGTAAGTGAAAGCATTCCTTTTTGAAGGCATTGTCATTCAAGGCAGCTGCTTGCAGTGACCTCAGCTAAGAAAGTATGTGAACTAACCACCCTGCTGGTGCACTCCAGTAACTTGCTGCTTCATGGTGACTGCAGCAGGGCTACCCTCAGACCAAATCCCTCCTTTGTTCCCAGGAACTTAACCCATAGAGTCCAGTAGAGGGCGGAGACTGTGTGAGCTAGGACAAAGGTTATGATATTGTAACCCTAGTTCTATAAGCACGAGCGGAGCCCTCTACCCTGTTGCACCAGCGCTGCTTGCTGAAGAGGGTGTGAGATTTCTGACAGCAGTGGACACTGTATATATTGTGGTGACGCATGTATTCGGGTAGGCATGTCCTAATTGGCTGGCTACATTTATGCAAAGTTCAGTGAGTATTACCCATAGAGGGCTCTGCCTGTGCATGTAGAATTTACTTTCCAGTTTGATTGCCTCAATCAAAGGGCATAGCAAAAGCAGTTACCCAGACATAACAAGAGGTCAGACAACCACACAGGTTTTGAGCAAGTCCCTAATTTAAAACTGCAGTGGGTGGAAATGGAGCAAACATGAATTAAAAAAAAATATTTTTATAAAATGGTCACAATATCCTAACAGTAGTGCATGAGACAGGTAATCTGAAAAAAAAAAATATGCCTATGTGTCCTCCAGTGATCTTAATGGCATCTGCACGATTTCACAGACCAGAGTAAAACAACCAGTCAGAACTGATCTGGAGTCTGCCGTCCAGCTGTGAGAGCCACAAGTCAATCAATCGCAAACGCCACTAAAACGGTCAAACAAGGCAGCGCTTATCAAATATGAATGTTACTGTTATGACTATTTCTCTCCTCAAATGTTTTCAAAAACATCTTGTAGTTACTGCTTAGCTTTGAGATCTGTTGAGGAAATACCAAGCACCGCCCACCAGCAGGAGCATAGCCAATAACAACACTCTCTCTCTCTAAAATGACCTGTGATTGGTCAGAGTCTTCCGTCATGGACTAGATTTTAAAGCCTGAAACAGAGCCATGAGGAGGTGCAAAAGTCTAGTTATCTCTCAGAATGTTATATGGAAATTTTGCCCAGTGATGCCAAAAACTTGTTGCCTACTAAAGTTTTAGGTCCATAAACCACTTTTGGGGATCTTGCCATTATTTGATAGAAGACAGTAAAGACTGACATGACTCAAAGGGATAAGATACAAGACCCCTGTTGGATTCAAATCTGGGGTGCCATGGAGCTTTGGAAAAAAAAAACTAGCAAGCAGATTTAACATACAATACTTAAGAACTTAAAGAAATAACTGTTTGAAAAGGTCAAGAATAAACTTTCACACTTACGTGAATAAATAAGACTAGATGTCAGGCAAGGCTTAAGATAGGCCAAAACAGTATCAGCAGATTAAATACTAACTGTACAACTCGATCACCCTTTGACCATAACCTGGACCCTGGAGGTCAGAGAGCCGCTGTGACTCAGATTCCTCTGAGCAATTGCCTGTCTCGCTATGACTGAGCCATACAGGGCATAGTGCAGCAGAAAGAGTTATAGCGCACATGCAAAAGATTTAAGTTCAATCAAGCATTCAGGGCTGGACACCTGATCTTTCGCTTAAAGCTCCTCCAGAACAGTGGGAGTATGGTCGGGCCTCACAGCAGGCCGTCTACCTCCAGCAATCTGCTAACACAGAGCCTCTGAAGGGATGGTATTTATCCAGCCCTGCAAAGCTCAGTGGGGACTGTGTGTGTGGTAGGTAGGTACTACCAGAGGGGGGTGAAAGATGTGGAGATTGAGCAAAAAGAGCCAAAACATTTCTGTTTTTTTAGAGTTTTATCAATCTCCTTAAAGGCGGCAAGTGGAAAAACAATATAAAAGTTAATATTATATCCAACTGTCATGCAAATTTTGAGAAAAGTCAATTAGGAGTGTTAATATCATCGGAGCAAATAAAGTGATTCATTGAATGTGGAATGGATAAACATCTGAAGAGTTAATGAAAAAAATTGCAGATCCATGTTTTGAAGATTGTTTTCAAGAATTACTGTACAAGTTGTTGTGCTCTTTGTCATTTTTCACACTTTCAACTGAAAAAGAAAGGAATGTGCCTGATGGTGCTCTTATATCATTTTAATACACAGCAAAATATGAAATGTATTTAATGTCACAGTGTTTTGGAAACAGAAATTAATTTACTGAACAAACTATCCAATGCAATATAACTCACAGTTTCCTACCAATCCCATATTGTCCATTCACATCCTCCCATTACAACTGATATACATTTTCTTTATCTGGTGGGAAATCCAGCTATAGTATTAGTTGAATGTGGTTTTCTTTGTTCTAGGATTTTTCATTACAATCAAAGATTTGGAGCTCAAACTTTATAGGGCATGTTAACGTCAGTAAAGACAAGCTCAAAGCCCAAGAAAAAGAGAAAGTATTTAGGATGTAGCTAGAGTTTCCCTGCCCAACAGTCCCCTCAGACCATGGGAGATTTGGGTGAGAGCATTTCTTAGGTTTCTTTCAGCCACAAAGAAAACATTTTAGCCTCTCAGTAATCCTTCCCGAAGCCCTCCCTAAGCTCCAAGGGCCCTTCCTCCCTTGGTCATCCCTCCAGCCCCGTCTGGGATCCTGGAGGAGTGTGTCTGTATACTGAAGCCCACCACACACACCATTCACCGTCTCTCGCATGACCCCTCTGGGACCCAGCTGACCTTCCTGTTGACGTCAAAGTAAACCAGAGAGGGAACCGGTGCAGCGAGGGGCTCCACCCAGGGGGCTGGAGGTCTAATCACCGTGTCCCTCACAAAAGCCACAGAGGAAACATTAGCATTCCTGAATCTGCTCACCATCACTCCTACTGCAGCCTCTACATGTGTTTACAGGTACACCTATACAGTCAGTCATTTAACTTCTATTTTACTCAAATACTGTTTCTGTATTCTTAAGACATAAATATTGTACTTTTATGTAATATAATAATATTGTACTCCCCAACATTAATCTGTCAGTTTTCCAGATTTTAAAAGCAAAAAAAAAATAATAAAGTATTAAAGATACGTTCAGTCCAATTTCTAAGTTTATTGTCCCAAAAGAGGAAATTGTTGTTGCAGCAAGGCAGCATCAAACACATAAATGTAAAAAATAAACATAATGCAATATTACAACTGAAGACATTAACAGTGCTGGTACTATCAGTCTAACAAAGAGTGCAATAAAAGATTCATCTCTGCTATTAGTCTCCACAGACTCCAAATGAAATACCCAGCAGTATATAAAGTAGTTATAATTTGTAAAGCTTAAACTTTAGTTGAGTCTGAAAATGTAACAGCAACTATTTAGATGGTGACAATCATTTAATTGTTTAACTCATTTTTAAGCAAAAATGGAAAGCAGTCTCTATTTCATGAGGACTCCCTGCCGTTCTCTGTTCCATACAGTAGAATTGAATTGGTATTTTTTACTCATTTCTGTCTGTCTTTTTTGCCATTTTACCATCATTTGTTAGCAGATCGTATAAAGGTTAAGTGGTGTGTGTGTGTAAACCATTCGGCTACCAGCATGCACATTTTAAACTACTTTATGACATATTAAAACCAGCCAATGAATCAAGAAAATAATCAGCAGATTAATCTGTAATTAAAATAATCATTAGTTGCAGTCCTAACCTTTCAATCCAGCTGCAACACTGTAATGTTGCTAACATATATGACAGGGGCCATCCTGTTCAATGAGCACAATTAGCTAATAATACACTTTTTACTCAATTAAGTTTTACTTGTAATAGAGAATATTTTTTTCTGCTATATCTTTCTACTAAATATATGAAATATATATTTTACTTCAGTAAAGTGTCTCAGTGAGCACTTCTTCCACAGTGCTGTATATAATACTTCTTCCACAGTATATGAGTCCCAAAAAGACAGTGTCCACAATCCTGATAATCCTGATCCACATCCACAGTCACATTAAATCAAACAATGGGAGGATGAGACCCTGCTCTTGGGTTATGATTCAGCGTTATTATAACTGACGGAATTGGACTCAGAGAGTGCTACTCCCCGGACAAGTTGTGCTTCTTGTGAAATGATTGTTTTATTGTTGCACTGTGTACAACAGTTGCTCATATCAATAATGGGATATGCTCCAATGCATCAGGGAAACCCTGAGAGAGAATCATCTCATTTGGCTCATTTGATTTCACTGCTCGCATTCGTGGCAAAGCAGGTTTGGAGAAGACACAGACATGATTAAATATTCACAACTTCCTGCCTAAACTTTCTCTCTGATCATATGGAGGCTCTGTACGGCAGATAGAAAACTCCAGATGGACATCTTTAAGATTCCCAGATCCTCTTCTTTTTGCTAGCAGGAGTTTCGGGGTCAAGGTGTGAAGGAAGGACCAAAAGACCCGTTTCCCACAATCCCTCCGCAGCCATAGCCCCCCAGCTGTTCAAGGGCTTCCATAACAACAGCTGTGCAGAGGTTTAGTGGTTCATGTTGCTATGACAACAGCAGGATCAATTGGCATGCACAGACTCTGGGCTAATAGCAAAAGTGACATTATACCATAATTTCGTTTCAATAAAACACAGGCAGGTTTTTTACTGCACTGAGATTCAGGGGGACATAAAAAAGAAGCAAATAATTAATTTTGCATGATAGTGCCTGTGGCTTGTGCGCCCAAACTCACAAGAATCTCCCACGCATATTGACAACCAACCCAGCAACCTCACACTTCAAAATCATTCCCTGGGATTGAAGATGAAGTCCGTAGTGTGATTGTTTCCAAGCTCATACAATAGAAGCTAAATAAGTCGTCATGCCCGGCAGCTGTATGCGCCACAGATCACTGACCGGCAGGATGTGCAACAATCAGACATATTTCTGTTCTCCTGACAAACAGGATATCGGGTCACTTGGCCACCTTAACAGTGAGGAATCAGACACAGGGCCATGATGGACCAACCTCAGCTGTGCTTGAGGTTTACATATACAATAGAATTTCAGGCTCCGGTGACGTATCACAAGCAGAAGCCTGAAATGTGGTGGAAGTGACAAAGCTAATTTCTTGCAGTTCTTATTTGGCTAGTCAAACTTCAACCAATTCCAGGGAATTATAAGGGGCTCACAATGGCAATGGCAGGTATTCCCACAGGAGTAACCAGAGCCGGCGCAATGTCAGCATGGGTTTAAGCCCAACATTTAATGAGCATGCAGCTGATACAGGCAGCTGAGCCAGACAAAACACAGCACAAACACACACATTTAGTCTCCACACACACACAAACATACACACAAATATGATCACTTCATCCAGCAGCAACACACTATATCTAACTTCGAACATGACACAAGGTTGTCTAACTTTGTATCTCTGCCACTACTCAACTCTTGGCTGACATTATTGATTATGTTCCTCCTTGTCTCACAGAATATGATAGCCCCTCGTGAACAGTGGGGGGGAGAAGCTAAACAGGAATCCACTGCTAAAAATACCCACGTTGTGATAAGTCAGGATTGAGTAAACAAAAAGAGACCAGTCTAATTTCCTCCAGTCTAGGCTTTTGAGTTCCAATCCTCGGTGCCACCAGTGTATTCCTCTATTTAATGAATCAAGCTGCATCAAGAAGGGAGAAACCAATCTGCAGACTAGTGGGATAAAAACAGATTATCCAAATGGAGGCTAATGATGTGAAAAAGAATCACAGACTTAAAGAAAATGAAGGTGCAACCAGGAACATAGATGTGTTTTTACTGAAATGTTTGGGGGTGTTCAGTGACACTGAATAGCGAATATTGACAAAAAGTCTATCCAGAATAGAATTTAAAATCCTCCTCCTCACCTACAAAGCTGGTCAGGAACCATCATATCTTAAAAAGTTCATAGTACCCTATTATCCCACAAGAACACTGTGCTCCCAGAAGGCAGGGTTACTTGAGGCTCCTGGAGTCTCCAAAAGTAGAATGAGAGCCAGAGCCTTCAGCTGTCAAGCTCCTCTCCCGTGGAGGCAGACAAGCTCTCCACATTTAAGAGAAGGCTTAAGACTTTCCGCATTGATAATGCTTGTAGTTAGGGCTGGTCAGAGGCTGGCACAGGCTGTCGTGGACCAGCCCCTAGTTATGCTGTTATAGGCTTAGACTGACGGGGGACTTCCTATGACACACTGAGCTCCTCTCTTCTTCTTCTCTCTCCATCTGAATGCAGTCATGTCCCATTAATGCATGGATATCCATGGATCTGGGTTACACCTGGGTTACACCTGGATTTTTGTAGTTGGTGTTACACAGTGGTTAGGCACACACCAATTACATTACATAACCATACCCCATTTTTTTTTTAATAGAAATAAAACCCATTTTGTTCATTTTGGCATATCAACACCGTGGTCACTACAACTGACAGTGAATGCATCTGCTCCATACAAACTCTCAGCTCAGAGTAGCAGGTGTCATATTTCACACATAGGACAAGAGACAGTTGACAGACAAGATGTGAAGCCAAAAGCGGCTTTTGACAATATTTACAATATTTAAACTCAATGATTTGATGCTATATAAAAATAAATTGAACTGAATTGAACTCTGGAAGTAATCAAAAGGTAAAAAATCTATAGTTTTAAATTAACTATACAAAAAATGTAGATATGTTTTCTTTTATCTCCAAACATGTAATAAAATAAAAATTAAAAGCTTTTTTTTTTTTTTTTTTAATATACCTCCTCTATCTAATGATTTAAATGTATTCTAATTGTTAGCTAGCTACCTTAGCTTTCTGGATAAAATATTTTAGCTACTGTTAAAAAATTTTACTGTATACAGTGTAGTATAAATATGATTAACATTACTTACACTGGGTGATAGTTATAGGAACAAAGTTTGCTATAGCGAGGCAGCCAGCTGAAAAAAGTGTGTCTAGTGAGCTAGCTGTCTCCAACATCTCCAACAGTCTCATTATGATATAAGAATAAGGAAAATTAGAATGGGGTGAGCAAAATACAGAGTAGATCAAATGACTAAATGTGTGCTCAAACCAAAAAACTGGAAAACCAAGGAATGGAGAAGTAAAATGAGCAAGTGAAAAATGAGTAGAATAATATAGACATTTGGTTTTCTTTTCCACAGAACTATTTACCATTACTAACATGATATTGTTATTTATTGATGTATTCAGATTCATTTTTTCACTGGCCTGATGAGTAAAGTGATGGTTTCAGGGCTCGACACATGTAGGCCAGTTCATCATTATGTCGCTTTAAGGCTCATACCAACCCCTGTATACAGCAACCTTTTATGTTAGAATTCAATATGAATTTAAATATTGCATATTTCTCATAAAAACACTTATACTTCAACTTAACTTACAAAAGCAATAAAAGTAAGGGAGTGAGCTTGTGCATATTGCGTATATCATCTGGACTATGCTTCTTAAACTGCTTTAGGCTCAGGTGAGACTCTTGCACTCATATTTAACTTACACACAGGCTAATACAAGGATGTGGTTTTGTTAAGTGGGCCTCAGCGAGCTCTCTGTCCAAAGCTTCTAAGTAGGTCTGTTTGGTTTTAAACCATGCAATACTATGTCACAAATTTGAAACAGTATCACACTCATTCTTGTCTTATGCTCTCCTATGGTGATCATGTGTTTTTGTTATTGATTTTGTTAATGAGCATCAACTGTTTTTCATTCAGGTTTGGAACACAACAGCACTGTTTTTAAAAATGTTGAATATAAATCAGATTCAGGTCATTTTTCATTAAATCTTTGCAAGGTTTCACTAGCAAAATGAACAGTTTTCTAGGTTTAATTAAAGGTTTTCTTGATCTAAAAATAGATCAAAATTAATATTTTTATTTTGTCTGTTTGCTTTTCCTTTCCTGCTTTGGATTTATATATGATGATTATGTTATGGCATGTTCATTGTCTTGTTTATCTATACTGTACGGCAAAATGAGTTTGTACCTTGAAGAACAAAGGACATGTACTGTATGTATCAATTGTGGTTGTATACCAGCAAGTCAAGTGTCAAATTAAATCTATGCATTAGATAAATTACTTAAAAAATACCGATCAAACACAAAGCTCAACTGTACATGCCAAAAAAACAATATCATATTGCTAATCGCAAACAAATGCCTGTGATGCATGTACATCCATATACAATGTGTGTCTCTACTGCTGCAGGTAGCAAGACACAGCAGTCATGAAAACTGATGTCTTCACACTGTCCACCAGCTGTCCAGACTCAAATGTAACACGCTGAGGGGACACTGCAGAAATATCCCCGGTGGAGTCCTCCCTTGTTTCTTAAAAAAAAGGTGAAGGCCAGCTATATGAATTCATCTGGGCTAGCATTATTATGCCGTATCCACCTCAGGTCTTTCAACATTTCCACTTCCATTCATCACATAAACAATCTGTCAATTAGGACATTTTTCCAGTGAAAATGCACCTTGAGTGACTCAATATCTTGGAAAACACCCTCAAGACAATGACATTTGAATCCTCCTAATATAAACTGATGTGCACTGAAGGTGCCTGTTGGCATTGTTACTGTCTCCATAATGTAACAATGAAATACATATAGGACATGGTGGAAGGGACAGTAAAAATGTTGCTTATTTTGTACTTTTTCTTTTTTTATTTTGTGGATTTAGTATTGAACTGATCATCCTACAGGGAGTGACTGCAGATAAGAGGTCAGGGAGACATTTTAACAACTATAATCATTACTGCATTAATTGTTAGATGCTGTACCATCATAATAAACAAAACCATCAATAACCTAGAAGACCTAATTTTCACATCGTGTGCAACCACACTGGATATAAAACATGCCACGTTACTTTAAGAAAGGCGATTACTTTATGACACCAAACAGGAAGCTGTTCTTCAAATGAAGATGAGGGCTTTGCCTGAAGTGAGTGTGAAAGGTATGCACTATAACAAAAATGTAGTGTCAGGGATTTTCTACTTTCTGTTAACTATTCAACAATGGGCTGAAAGAACCCTTTAGTTCTTTGAAAAGTAGCCTCGGGACTAATATTACCAGGACGAAGAAGTGTCCAAAATCTTAATTTACTGCTCACTATAGAGTTAATGACTAAAGCTTTTGCAAACTAAGTCTGCATTTTTTTGGATGTTTTTTTTTAATCCATCATCCATTAAAAATCATTGCTCACAGAAACCTTGGAGTCCAATGTATTTTATTATTCTATTCATTGCAAAAACTCGCGATACAAGACAAAACTGAATTAATTATGTGGGTGAAATGTATAGGGCTAGTCCCTAATGGGGCTAATGAATGAATTAGCAAAAAGCTGTCATTTAGCTTACTAGATCATAATCAGTACTGTCTAATCTTTCTTCCATCCTTTGTTTTGTGACTATCCTTGATTCCAAGCTGTTCTGTAATCACCTGCCACAATCTATCTTTAAATTGAACATCTCTTTATTCTTTACTGTGTTTGTCGTACAGTACCTTGTACTGAGCGACAAATGAACAAAGCGGATCAGCTGATCAGATATCACTTTCAGTGATGACAACTCTGAGAGATGCAAAACAATAATGATGCCTGAAAGTTTCAGATTTGGTGCTAAACGTGATTGACGCAATATGAAGTTGTATTTATTTTTAAATGTGACAATTTTCGATGAAATCCACAAACTTAATTTGCAAAGGCCTTTAGTGTGTGTATATGTACCAGAGTAGTGAACGAGTGAGCTGGGGGGTGATTTCAGACACAGTTGAGAACATGAACATAAAGATTTTCTGGAAACTTTGAGTAAGCTTGAGTTGAAGCACCATCATTCTCTTTGTGACATGAATTGAAACAGACAGTTTAACAATCATTTCCAATCCAGTCACAGTATTTATATACAGATAACACTTACGAGATGTAAAAATGCAATTATGTTTTTGTAGTGAATTTAAACACTCTTTCATTGTCTGGGCATGAAACAGACCGGGTAGGCAGGGAAGACAGAAACACAATGGACTTGGCAGAGACGGCTGAGACAGAACTTGGAATTCCCCATCAGTGTCTGAAGAGAGTTAACCTTGCTTTTTTTTTTTTTTCTTCTGACTCTTCCCTCCTGGTGAGAATCCAAAGGAAGAAAGTTAACGCTTTCACTGACATGCTGGATGTCTGCTTCAGTTGTTTGTTCACTGTGCAGAGTTCCTCATAATAAAGCATTAAATCCCGATGGACTGAGCCTACAGAATTTACTGATGGTCAGGTATTCTCTGTAGTCTCCACTATGCATTTCCTCACATTAGAAATGCACCACTTGTTTCACAGCCCCCCTCAGCTCTATATCCAGGTAATTAAATACAGACTACTTTCTGTCCATTTCCCAGGACAGAAAAAAGTGTGAAGTGAAATGTCTTTAAATGTAAGGTGCTCTGCCATCTGTATTAAACGTCTACGGCAGTTTATAAATACCACTGACCACGGGGAGAAAGAGCGACAGCAGTGTAACTGTTCACTGAGATGAAAAGAGACTGTAAGAGTGATAAAACCTCAGATATTCTCAATCTCCCTACTTGTGTATATATACACACATACACACTAGCTGTATACTGTATTTTTTTGTTTTGTTTTGTTTTTTATAGACGGGGTACACCCCAGGGCTGACACATAGAGACAGACAACCATTCATGCTCACATTCACACCTATGGGCAATTTAGAGTCAACACATAACCTAATCTGCATGACTTTGGACTGGAAAACCCAGAGAAAACCCACGCTAACATGGGGACATGAGTCATTACAAACCTGTATGTTTGAGTCTTCTTCTTATTTCTGAGTGAATCATAATCTCCACAGACAGCTGGTCAATTCACACATATCTCCTGCATGTTTTGAATGTCTAAACTGTATGTAAAATGGTTCTCAGTTGAGCTTTCTAGTTTCACTATGGAGGGGTTTGTGTGCCCCTGTGACCCTGGGAGCTCAGTTGTCAGGGGCATTAGCTCCTGGCAGGGTCTCCCAAGGCAAATTTATGAGTCAGATCAAAAAGAGTTGTGGAACCTCGTCTGGACATGGAAACTGGGGCCCCCTTCTCGAGCCAAACCTGGGAGAGGAGTTTGCCAGTGAGCATTTGGTGGCCGAGTCTTGGCACATCGGGCCTGGCCGGGCACAGCCCGAAAGATCAGCATGGAGCCACCACCCTGTGAGCCCAGCACCTGCAGAGATAGACACTGGGTGCAGTGTGAGCCAGGCAGCAGGCAAAAGCAGGGATCTAGGCATGCTGATCCCCGGCATTGCAGACTGCCTCTAGGGACGTGGAATGCCCCCCTGGGGAAAAGGAACCAGAGCTGGTGCAGGAAGTGGAGTGGTATCAACTAGATATAGTTGGACTCACTGACGCGCATAGCTCTGGCTCTGGAACCATAGAGGGTTGCCTCTATGCAACTTCCAGTCACAGAAAGGAAGTCTCTGTTGTTTGTGCTTATGCACCAAACAGCAGCTCAGAGTACCCTGCCTTCTTGGAGTTTCTGGGTGGCGTCCTGGAAAGGGCACCAACTGGGGACTCTATAGTTCTGGGGATTTCAACACTCACATGAGCAACGATGGAGAAACCTGGAGGGGGTGATTGGGAGGAACAGCCTGCCTTATCTGAACCCCAGTGGCACTTTGATGTTGGATTTCTGTGCTAGTCATTGATTGGCGATAACAACCACCATGTTAGAGCATAGGTTGGTTCATAAGTGTACTTGGTACTGATGATCAACTTTGTGGTCATATCATCAGATCTGCAGCTATACGTCTTGGACACTCGGGTGAAGAGAGGAGCAGCGCTGTCAACTGATCACCACCTGGTGGTGAGTTGGATCAGATGTCAGGGGAGGCTGCCAGACAGACCTAGACACCCCAAATGTGTAGTGAGGGTAAACTGGGAATGTCTGAATGAGCCCCCTGTCTGCGAGGTGTTCAACTGCTATCCGCAAGATTATTTTGCGCCTCCCAGGGAAAGCTGGGGACGTGGAATCCGAGTGGGCCATGTTCACAGCCTCCATTGTGGAAGCAGCTGCTAGGAGTTGTAGGCGAACGGTTGTTGGTGTCATGGCGGCAACCTAAGAATCTGATGTTGGAAACGAGCAGTAAAGGAGTGCTGTCAAGCTGAAGGAGGCCTTTTGGGCTTTGTTGACCTGGAGGTCTCTGGAAACAGCAGACAGGTACCAGTTGGCCAGAAGGGCTGCAGTTGCAGTTGCCATCAAAGCAAAAATCTGGATGTGGGAGGAGTTCAGGGAGACCATGGACAGGGATTTTTGGTTGGCCTCAAGGAAGTTCTGGCAAAACAACTCAGTAAGAGAAAGAGGGCTTGGCATAGGCTGTGTTCAGCAGGGGAGAACTGTGAACACGGATTGGGGATATATGTCGAGCAGTAGAAAGAGAACTCTGAGGAACTCCTGAACCAGACCAACCCATAGGGAGGATAGGGAATTGGTTCCCATTGAGAGCCGGTTCCAAGTTGTCTCATTCCTTGGAATCACATGCCCCTGTGAACACTGATTCCTATTAGCGATGCTTTCCAACAGCATGCACAATAATGTAAAGCAATACACATGTATCATGTCTCAGTGTGTCTTGGATCGGAGCCATAGAGGAGAGAGAAAAAAAGGTCAACAGAGTGGCGTTATTAAAACTGAGGGGACATACCCTATTTTTCCCTGATAATGATACAAATCTGTGTTGAAATCAGCAGGAGGAGAGCTAGTAACGTTAGCTGTTCGCAGTCGATGGACAGCACAGTCCTGCTTGGCTAAATAACAAAGCTACCAATGGTAGGTTCCACTTAGTTACATTATGATACCGTTAGTATTATTATTCAGCAAAGCTAAATGATAATGTTATTTAATGTGTTCAACTGTTATCTTGTAAAATTTTGTTTTTGGCAAGAAACTTCAACAAATCCAACTATTTGTAGGAGATAAATACCAAAAGTGGCAGGTAGTGAAAAAAGTTCATTTGAAACCCTGACTGGACTGAGAGTATTTTCTAGTTAAGTTATGGATTTCCCAGTTTTTTTAGTTTATTTTGAAAGTCCAGCTTCCACAGTGTCTGCTTAGAAAAATTCTGGCCCTTGGACAAATGTAGTTCACATATACGATAGGTTGACCACCTAGTCTACCCCCAGAAAACTTTTCCTCTAAAGCTAAACAAACAGATCTGACCCACAATCAGCACTATCACATTTCTAACTCCCATTTACACCACACTGACACTGCAGCAATGCCAAAGCGGTGCCAGCAGGGAGACGGGCACAGACATATCACAGGGGTAGTGTGAGACCTTGACTGAAGGAAGGCGGCTGTGGGGAGGGGCGGGTGGAAAGCTTTCTCTCCTCACCCGATCAGAGTCTTGTCATATAGCAGCAGACGTGACGCTGTACCGCCTCCAAGCTGCCTTATTTACCACAGACCCAGCAGCTGCTTACAACTCACTTTTAGCACAGAGCCCTCACCAATATTTGGAAATGAAACCTCATGAAGTTACACAGGGAGTGGGAGGTGTGTGTCGGTGCGTGACTTTGTGCTATTTATTACAGTTTTATTCAATATTTAGTTTTTAGTCTGTGATAATTAAAGTCCTCTAAACTCTGTTATGAATTCCTTAGAGAGGCTTTGTTACCTCTTTGGCTGCAAACATTTTTTTTTGTGAGTTTTAAATTTCATTTTCAGATTCTCTTATTTTCATTTAGAAATTGTGTGGGTTACATGAATAACTAGGGTATCTATGGAAACCCAGTGGTGCTCTAGCATTGTCAAGCTGTGTCTGCTGGGCACAGAGATGTAAATGGAAACGCTGCAGTGGAGATCTTGCTTAAACTGTTTAGCTGTCAGTTGACTCAAAAACCAAAAAAAAAAAAAAAAGGAAATGTTACCCATAAATTCTGTGAAACAGGTCTATCTTACTCTGGTAATTACAGTGTGCCAGGGCGATTTATTCAAAATGGCAAGAATCACATTGAATTAAATTGCATAAACACTGACAACCATCTTTTTTTAAATAATGGCTGTCATCACATTGAATATGAATTTCTTTTTCTTTTTTTTTTCCCTGAATGACTCACTGAATAAAAAATAATAAAAACATCTCAGTTCTGAAAATAGCTCATTATGTTGTGTTTTACAGGTTTTTGGCACAAGTCAGTGAAAGGTGTCACTGCCAAAAATGCTGCAGGGCCAAAATAAAACTAAAACATTTGGCATCAAAGAAATTATTCTTCTTATTTAGTGGTGGAAAAAAAAGCAAGCATCCGAGATACTGCAACTGCAGTATGACCAAACTTTTTTTGCATATCAGTTTGGTTTACAAATAATTTTGAATCTGGGTGGCTGCAAGTTTCTTCAAGTTAAATATACAACTTTCTATGCCTTATAAATAAAACTGTGAACATTGCAGACTGTAAATTTTACATCAGTGCTGATTCACATTTCCCTCTATTTATATACATCACTTTCCACTAGTCATTTAACACACTGTGAAAATTGGACTTTCATTGAGTGGTATAATGTGATGTTATTGCATTTCCAAAACTCCTAGGTCTTTAGACTAACTCCAGGCAAGGCACAGCAAACTGGACTTGGTCCTGATTGGCTCCCCTCATTAAACAGCTACTGAAATGTTTCCAAGCAGGACAGCATTAATCTGGAAAAGCATCCAGCATCAGATTTACCTCATTTGACTTGGAAGAGCTGCTGTTGTTGGTCAATAATAGCCATATTAGGACTGGTCTGCCTTCATCACAGTTTAAGTAGTTCAAATCAACCTTTGACTGAACTTTATTTGTAAAATGCAATAAAAGAAATGTTTGTTGTTGAAATGTGAGTTATTGTACATTTATGTAATTTTATGGAACATTTAACAGCATTTGAGGACAACCTGTAAATACCTTAATTACGTGTAGTTTATACTAATATGTAAAAAAAAGTTCCTGAGAAATGTAAGGGAACATTTAAAAGCTCAAAGCTCTTTACTCGGCTGAAGTGATGCACATCTGTCATTTGGATTGGACACGATCTATGCAGCAGACAGCTGCCAAAGTCAAATAGCATATTGGTCTGTCTTTTCACAATAGTCTCCATTATGCTCCTACGTCTTGTTATGTCTTCTGCATATTAAACTACTGTCTGCTGTAGACCTTGAATCCAAAGAAAAATACATTACAAGGTGCATTACTTTGCATGAGAAGTTTCCCTGAAACAGACAGAAAGTAAACATACAGGCAAATACACACACTACAAAATTAACTTAAGAGAAGAATATTTCTTAACACACTATTCACTAGGTTTCTTAAGACACTAGAGTGATGTTAAGATATTCAATTCTTTCTACATTTCTCACTTTTCAGGAAGGTCTTGAACAATGCAATCTTTGAGAGAGCAAACCTCTTATCGTGGCACATATCCTAACATGCTAATTACCCCACACACAGTTTGAGCTCATTTATTATGCATGAAATAATCTAATATGATGACTGTGATAATTATGCGCACATAGATAAGATAAAAGAGTAGTAACCAATTATGGCGCGGGAGTTGGGAAAAGTAATTATTCTTTGTAGTGGAAAGAAGTCTCGGTTAGAAAAAAAAAGGGGTTTCAGTCTGTGTTTTCTTCATTTAGTTCACAGTGCTGCTGTTAACGTGGAATCTGCACTGCCTGATGATGTGTAAAGAATATTTTTTTGATTAAGCGTACAGTAACACAGATATATCTTGTTCTAAAGCATTTAAGGATATTTAAGCTTTTCACTGACAAAATTGTAGAAATAAAGGCCGTTGAGGTGCACTGCTTTCTGCATACATTCATTTACAGCAATGTATCTGTTATGATAATTGCACACGCTCGCTCCCTGAGACTCTTCACACACGCCAGAAATCTGACATGTTTACATTATGACTTGAAAGGCAACATGACTCGATGCCTTGGGTCTCGTCAGCGGCAGCAAATTAGAAAGGACACTGAAATGAACGAGTAGTGCTGAAAGTCTCGCGCTCGCAAATCAGACGTGTGTTGTAGAGTCATTAAATATTACCACTTGTAAAATCAGAGCTGGTGTGCGGTTAGCCAGCACCACTGTACAAACATACTTAACACAGCACAGCTTTCTTTGACAAATTGTGTGCCTGCCACCGCAAATCACAGGAAACAGAGACTCTACAGTAATTTCATTTTTCTGTGACTGCTTTGGTTTGAATTGTAAATCAAACTTTTTACACGATGGAATGTGGCAGCCTGGAAATAGAGTTTAACTGGGCTTAATACGTCGGCATGCATTTAGCTTGTAGTGAAGGAGAGATATGTTTCTCAGCTGCTCTTGGATACTTTGGATAAAAAGTAAACTTGGTGACTGAGTCATTGGCGCAGCACACACAAGAATAATGATAAAATAAAATGCAAAATAGAGTGAATGGTAGTTATATAGCACATAACAAAAATTTACTAATTTGTACACTATAAACAGAGCTTATCTGAAGGAGGATTGTCGTACTGACTAAAAGCACATTTATCTCACTCTCAGTACAAACGTCATCTTCACACTCCTCCGGAGGAAACTTCTGTCACCCATTAGCCAGTCCAAGTCTCTCTTGGACTGCTGCGGTTGACTCGTGATTGCTTGCAGAGTCTAAGCTTCAGGCCAAACATGATACTCTGTCAACAAAGCTCAGAGTTGGTCAGAAGGCAGCTCTCACAAACAACCCCAAGTCACTTTTCACGACTGCCAGATTTACAGATTTGCACCAAACATCAGCAGAATTAGGAGCGCACTCTTGAAAGAAACGTCTTCATGTCCTGCTGGCAGTTCAGAACAGGAAGGAAAGGATAATGAATGTGTGAATGTGAACAAAGAGACTAAACTAACCATCAGCTCTCTGTGTGCTCTGTAGCTTTAAACTTGAGGTTAATGTCAGTGGTACTCGTGTTTCCTAACACTCTCAGCAAAGTCATAATGTTCTGAATGTAATGAAGTGAGAAGAGGAGAAGGCAAGGACGATGAATACGGCCAAGACGACAATTGCTGTTTCATACGGACAGCTGATATTCAGAATAACCAGTCTACTGTACGATTCTGCAGAAATTACTTTTTCCACAGCATTGGAACTCCATATAGATCACACTTACTGGCATGATTAAGGGTTTATTGTTTGTCCAGTATAACACTCGTTTGTTTCGGAAGTTATTTCTAAGGAAAACATTACGTCTGCCAGAATTGTGTTCGGCAAAGTTTTTTTTCTAGGGAACACAGTGCTACATTCTTTAAAAGGTTGAAGTGGGTGGCGTCGGGTTGGATGGTGGGCATACAAAGTGCAGGACTGTGACACCCTAAACCAGATTTTGCGTCCTGTGTGTGGTTCATTTTAGGTAACAGAAGCACTTTGGTTAAAGTGCTTCAAATTACCTTTTCACTATATAACCAACACCATGATCTTTGCCTTATAAGTGACTTTGTTGCCCAACCATAACCATAAAAAACACTCGGCATCCTTTTATTTCTATGAGTGGAAACTGAATCACACGGGAAGGGGGGAAGCGGGGTCAGTTGGGACACCAAATAACCTTCCATTACTCACAGACGACTGGAACAGTAATGAAAATGATTTGAACCATGAACTAATACAGATACAATTTATCAATTTATCAAGTTTATCAATTTGTCAAGTTAATCAAGTGAAAGGAACAATTTTGTTAAATGTTCAAGGAGAGCATTTTCCCAAAATTCACCTAATAATAATAATAATAATAATAATAATAAATAAAGCACACTTTAGATGTGTGTGGTAGAAACCCACAAAAATTCCCCACCATCCCCTGTTTGGCTAGAAAATAAACTTTCCCCCCATCCTTTTTTTTTTTCCTATGTGGCATGAATAAAAACAGTAGAGGAAAAATAAGAAAAGTGCTAAAAATGTATTTGAAAAAATGGCATGATGAGCATGGTGAATGGCATCTGACTTGCTGAAAGGGCTCTGTCCTAACTGTCAACTCCTCTCTCTACAGTATATGGTAAGAAAATTAATGAAATACATCTTGCAGATGCATTCAGTTACAACATTTTGAGATTTGGCACATACGTTCATTAAAAATGTTTCCTCATAACGTTGACTGAAAAAAACATTTGGGGTGGACATTTCTCTCACAATGTGTTGTTCAAATGTGGTTGTGTACAGTATTATATAGACACCACCTCCAGGAGACAGGGTTGTAGTTAAAAGCTACTGGCTAAACAGCTGGGCTCCAGGGGAACGTGAGACTTTGTATTGCAGGCATTTAGATCCTTCGGGCTCCGATATGAAGTGATATAAATCCAGCAGCACTGAGGCATCCAGGATGCCAAAAGCCTTAATGAAATATAATACAGAAATAAAAGTGTAGTTCTCCTTTAATATTTCAAGAGTGTCGACTCTCATCAAACACCATTAAAGATGTAGCCTTCCCATGGAAAATGAAATGCGCTTTGACTGAAGCCTGTGCTGTCATAAAGTCACGGCGCTTTTATAGAAGGGGACAGAACTGCATAAAGGAAGTCATTCTGCAGCTAATAAGAGCGATCACTAAAATGCATTAGTGCAAATTATTCTGTCCTTGCCACTGTACAATGCTTTTACCAAAGTCTGTTGATGAGCTGCTGTTTTACCCAAGAGCCTGTACACTAACAAGTGTTTCACCAGGCATCCGCGAAGACCGCACGGCTTAACAGCAAGGTATATGAACAGATTTGAAGAGGACGATGTTTTCGTTAAAGTCTAATGTCAAGAAAAAAATGAGCAGCTGTAAACTGAATGAAAATATTGTCCTTCAGATCAGTTGTGTCCTGGAGTGCAACAGGCTGAAACATTCAGATGAGATGTGAGTGGCAGAAAGAGCAATATACTTGAATGATATCTTTGGAGAGGATTCTAAAAAATGGAACCGTGCTCCAGTAAATAGCCTATTGGAGGTCACAACTTTAGCGTTGTTGCATTTCTATTCAGAGTGCAGCAGACTTCAATGGGCTACTCTGCCAATAATCAAACATTTTTCATATGTTGCCTATGTCTTGGGTACCCAGCCTGTCTGTTGCTGCTCTTCATCTGTGTATTAATACAGTTTAAAAAGAGACTGAAAAGGACCACGGGGAGGTGGTCAGAGGTGCAAAGGTACACAACAGTAATACATGTTAGCATGGTGTTCACAAAATATCTTCAGTTGATGTTTTTTCTTTGTCTGTCTGTCTAAAAGTCTGTAATAAAGTTACTCTGACTCACAGACGGGGAACAGCAGCTTTCCTGCTGGCAACAGCACTGCAGTGCTGGAAAACAGCTGGAACTAAACCTGCAGTATGAAACACGTGAAGTTTAAAGTTACTGAGAGGAACTTTTAACTGCTTATGAAACTCATTGTACTAATACTACTACTGATCATTGTACAAATAGTACTATTACTGGTGCCTGTATTTGGCCTACATAAGTCATTATTAGAGAGCAGATTGGCTCTGTAGTTATTTTTAATGTATATCATTGGTGCCACCAGTTTGGATTCCTCGCATAATCAGATGAAATCATGCAGGTTCACCAGAAACTCCTTCAGTTCAGTCTCCAGCAAAAAGCCCATCACGGACAGACCCAGAAGCAGCTTTGCTGGTGGAGAACTCTGCGCCCGGCAGCAGCAGCGCTCCTCCTCCGGCAGGAGCAGAGCTTCACCTCGCTGCACAGCCGGGCCCTGCTGGGAGCCAACATCGACTCCGCGCTGCTGGAGGCCCAGGCCGTATCGCTGGAGGCCTGGAGGGAAGGGAGGCATGGGGGAACCAGGACCAAGGTGGCAGACTATCAGACCCTGCTACTGTGGTAAAATGAGATCTTTCTTTAGGGGCTCTGGCTCTCACAAGGACCACCAAAATCAACACAAAATGAATGATTGAGTTGTGAGCATTATGGTCTTTAAAATCTCAGATTGTTCTCTTATTTTCCATGCTTTAAAAGTAGAGTTGGTAGTGCTGTTATAATATTATTTGACTTACCTGTCTTCCTACCCACCAATCTACCTGCCTGCGTGCACTCTGCTCGTGTCTTCATTGCGTGTCACTAGATTCTTCCACCAGCTGCTAACATGACAGTCCCTGAAGGGACAGTGTTGATGACTCGGTGACTTTCTCTCTAAATTTAGGGAATTTGGGAGTTCATGCTACTAGCTACTATCAATGGAACAGAGTTGGCAACACTGGACTGGGTTTCAGGTTGGATCTTTTTTTTTTAAATCTAGCATAGTCCTGTTAGTTTCTCTGCATTACCAACCCATCTTCAGTAGAAGAAAAAGATAATCCCCAGCAGCCATTTTGCTCAGGATATCAAGCTTCAAACATACATTTGCATTTGGAAAAAGACAGCTAATGCCACTTTTACGGTCTTTATTGTGAACATATTAATGCATGATGTTAAGTCGTAGCATGGAAAACCAACAGTGATGACATTTCCCTCAGAACTAAGTTTTAAAGAGTATGACACTGGGGGAGATTTGCAGTAGTGACACCATATCGGCCCATGCATTTATTCGTTTTCAAGGGAAGCACAAATATGCAGCCTCACAGTGTTTGGTGGTATTTTTTTCTGCTATGATCTGCTGTTGAATTCAAATCAAATATTTTGAACATCACCCAGCTCAGCTGTTACCAGGACTCTCAAATATAATAAATTCAGGATTTACTGGCAGGCTTCATATTTCTCAGTGTGAAGCTCTACTCATTTATTAGGATTATCTGCATTCCACCAGAGATAAGGAGCAAAGGCACAATGAGGTTCAGAGTCTTGTTAAAGGTCTTTAAATGCAGAATACATAATAAGCTGTTGCTAATTTGATTTGTGTGTGTTTGATCCTTGAATAACACCACTGATGTCTAAAAATATAAGTTTTAATTGTTTTTACTGCAAAAATAATGACATCAAAAGCCATTTACACTAACACTATGGATACTGACGGCATTAGAGGATGGGAATAGCCTACTTCTCACACGTCTTTGAAATTTCGCCCACAGTAAACACTATCTATATGTGCATCCTGCTGGTGAAAAACCTAAGCTGTATTGGAGTCTTCCATTCTATGCCATGACTTCGACTTAGTTTATGGAATGTGTCCCTGCTGGGTTTTCATTTCCTCTGTCTGAAAAAAGGAATGCAATCAGAGTACTGATGCTAAAATCATTACCTAATGACTAAAGCCTTTGTATGGCTTCTTCCATGCTGTGACGTTCACTGTTCAAGCACACATCACATATTTTTGTGTGGAGACAAGTATTTCTAAAAGTTTGTTTAATTGTCTGCAGGCCCAGTTGATTCAAATGCACTAAGCCCAATCAATTGCGGAACCACACAGACTAATATGGGCTTTTTTTTACATGAAGATATTATTTTTTTAGCAGAATATGTTTTGATGACATACTCAGAGTAAAGCCATATTGAGAAAACGTGTTGATGTAATTATATGTTGTAAAGTAAATGAGCAAAAAATGGGATTTGTCCCAAACTACAAGTATTTTGAAAATAATATATGTCCATTACGAAGGAATTGAAAGAACTTACATCATTTTACATGTCAATAGCATCCCCCGCATGCATGCATTTCCTAACATCTCTGTGACACCAAACATGGCAACACAACACTTCATTAGCTGAGAATTTGAGTACAAAAACCACATTGCTGTAAGAGTTTTATAAGCTAGATAATGTAACAAATAATCAAATAAATGTATGAAACTATATTGTATTGGTCATTTGTTTTTGGCTCTTTTTAAGGTGCGAGGGGTTTTTGTTAGATCTGTTTGAAACTGGGGGAATGAATTTTTTCATGTTCTAACTGATGTGTCAGCTATGATGGTTGCGTATAACATAATACCATCACTATCTGAACCAGTTTTAAACCATACTGTAGTCTACCTATTTTCATGACATCTCTATGTCCTTCCAGGAACAAAGCTTTCTGATGTTGACAGTATGGAGGATCATTAAATGTGCCTGCTGATCCTCTTGGAGCATAAATCAAGCCGATCCATCTCTCTCCGACCCTGCTCCCTGGTGGCTTACTTAGAGCCATGCCAACGCAGCACTGGCTGCAGAATGAGCAAGGGTAAGCATGCAAGGGCTGTCCTTACGCTGAGCTGTCTGACGGCATAAACAGGCCTTTGTCTCCTCTTGAGAGCAATAGGGATCAAACAGGCTTAGTGGGCATGACCTGTGAGGGCCCAGACATGGCCAAAACATGCAAGACAACACAACTGTCTAAAGGATTGCTGCTGTATTGAACATGAGGAAACTAGCCTGCATCACGTCGCCCACGGGCCCAGAACAGAACCTAGATGCCCTCCAACGAGGATACCCAGCAGACTTAAGTCTTATGAATAATTCTGAACATCCCCGCTCTTTTTCCTGCCTGACTTGAGAAAGTCAGGCCTTCAAAAACAAATTAGACATCTCACAATGTGATGGCTACAAAACGATGTCTTGCATAGTAAGGCCTTGCAAGACCCTCAACAAAACCTTAGATCTTCTCAAATGATGCATTCTTCGACACCATGCAGGGTGGAATTACAGGCAAAGGCGAAGGAAATGATAAGACATTTGCTCGTGGTTTAATTTCCTCGATTGCTTTATGGCCATACATAAATGCTTAAATTGGTTTGTAACATATGCTCTCCTCGCTCTGTTTGCTTCTTTCATTTAGTGTGACTGAATCACTTTATTAGTGATTATCCCCCCAAAAGCTGCAGGAATGCACAGCATTACACCTCATCATGTAATTTGCCCATATAGTAGGAATGGGAATATGCAAATACTCTCAGAGTATTTTGCAGCACCAAATATGCCCCTGGGCTGCTTGTCCAATGACACAAATCATCAATTAAGATCTCAGCAGGGTTTGGGGGATAAACTAAATTGGCATTATCCCTATCTGACGAAATGTAGAGCTGTGTGGGGTACATCACAACAAAGAACAAACACCACTGAGGGTGATTAGTGGTGATGCATTTTGACTTGTGTGTGTGTGTGTGTGTGTGTGTGCGTGCACTGTCAAAATTCATTCCCAGCTGAATCATCCACTTTGAGACACTGACAAAGGTACACAATCATTTGAATAATGTAAAAGGTAACAGACCTCCTTTTGGTCTTTCAACAGCGAGTCACAGCAACAACAACAGTGTCTTTCAAAGCATTTACTGTCACAGGGGGTGCGAATTTAGCTCCTCATGGGATTTTATGTTCAGCACTCTGCACCTGCCGAATGTGTTTGACGGGGGGAGCTAAAGTGGTCTAAATCGCCATTGTGATTTCTCAGGGAAGCAGATGATTAGTAAACAAATGGTTCAGGCATATTTAATTAAGCTAATGTAACCCCAAAGCACTGTAGTCTTTGCTGTGAGGGGCCTTCAAATTGCAGTATACAGTTGTAACATTTTTTTACCATTGACAGGTGACACTATATATATATATATATATATATATATATATATATATATATATATATATATATATATATATATATATATATATATATATATATATATATATATATATATATATATATATATATATAACTTCACATTTTGCAATGTCATTTCTTTTTTTTTTTTTAGATGTGTTTGCCAAATCTGTTTATATTCAGGTACACTGATTTCATATGAGAGGAGCACAGATCAAAACTGAAAGCAACTGAACAGATGAGTTGACTCGGTTTGACTCGCTAAACTACCAAATCACAGTAAACAACCTGCCAATCCTTGCCTTTTGTCTTCTTCTCTAAAGGACGGAACAATCATTCAGATGAAATCGAACAGGGCCCCAGTATTTTGAGACACGCTCTCTGAGAGACACAGGCTCCGTCAAATCACACTGACGGCATTCCATGCCAGTCAAACGTCTCCAATGAGTGAAACAGTCATTCAAGCAATTGTGGAATAGTCATCTGAAATAGAAAGTGGTGAGCAGCACACAAAGAAGGCCAGTGTTCAGTCTAGAGAGGTTTTGCAGGGCCGGGAATGTGGGGAGTAAACATTAGACAGCGCTGAGATGCAGATAGTTTAGAAACACTTCAATCAAAGGTGCTTTCGCTGAGAAATGCAAAGAGGGTTAGACTCCCTGTTTGACCTTTTAAATACAGACAAGTGAGGAAAATACCTGTTTTTTTTTGTTTCACATTTTTCTAGAATAAATGCGAAGCATTAGCTTTGTATTAAAAATATTTTCATTCACTTTTCAGAAACTGAAAAAAAATGCTTTTTATGAACTACAAATAGAAAAAAGACAGGCGGCTGTCAAAAGTTGTGTATGAACAACATATATATATATACACATATATATACATGTATATATATATGTGTGTGTATATATATGTGCATATATATGTATATATATATATATATATATATATATACACACACACACACACACACATATATATACACACATATATGTATATATATTAGCAAAACCTAAGCCATTTAAATCATTGATTTTACTAAAGGTACATTTCCAACTAAAGGTGATGTTTCCTTCACTGTGGTAATTTGTTTGTTTTTGTCACAAACACCCCCCCCACACACACACGCGCGCGCGCGCGCGCGCACGCACACGATCTCACACACACGCACACACACATTACTGTCTAGAATAAAATGTATTACATACAAAGGAAACTGCTAAATTAACATGGATCAAATCTGAGAGTAAATTATTGTAAAGTGTAAAAGTGTAAAAAAAATCCTTTACCACTGTTTTTGTTGTTGTTGTTGTTGTTTTAACAAACACACCTATTTTGCCAGTCAAATTAAAATCTTTTTCTTCGAATAAAACACAACACGTAACATCCACATTAACACAACTGCAGACTTTGCTGGGAAGATTCACACCATCGGATATTCATTGTTAATTTAGAAACAATCAGAATGCGATGTAGCACTCCGGTGCTACTTGACAAAGCCGTAATAAAATGCCAGCTTCCTGCAGCTCAGCGCTCCTTCTGTCGTCCAGTCACTGCTGTTGGGTTGTTCTCTAAATCTAAACCTTTAGCTCTGCAGCATCCGCCGCTAAAGAGACTACAACACATCCTGCATATTGCATCACAAACATTACCGACACATTTTTTTTAATCCAAACGCCGCAGCAAGCAAAAAGCAAAAAAATCCACTGGTCTTTCAGTCCAGCACAAAAATGCATCTCCTCTCCTTTCCCTCTCTCTTTTTTCTCCCCCCTCCCTCTCTCCCTCCCTCTCTCCCTCCCTGACTCTCTCTCTTTCTTCCCCCCTCCCTCTCTCTCTCCCTCTCCTTCCCTCTCTCTCTCTCTCTCTCTCTCTCTCTCTCTCTCTCTCTGGCCTGGCTGCCTGTCTGACAGTATGAATAATGTCCTGCCTTTTGTAATGAGGGGGGGTGGGGGTGAGGGTGGGGGAGGGGGTGAGGGGAAAAAGGACGCTGAAGTGGTAAAGCCCTGCTCCCATGCACTGACATTGAAAATGAATGACAGCTTACCTGCATGCCAATCTTCATCAGACTGACACTGGGCTGACAGCACAGCCTATACTCCTCCACACAGCCGCTGACGTCAGCCATGCCAGGCCCCTCCCACCTCCATCTCCGCTCCCCGTTTCCCCAGCACCGGGCTGCTGATGCCTTCCAGTGTCCATGGGAAATACGGCAATCACGTGTGGGGCTTCACAACGGTAACCCCAGCAACCACATCAATGTAGGAGAAAGACAACACGCGCGTTGGAGTTTATGGGAATGTTGCTTCAAAGCAGAGCACCAAAAAAACGTTTTATTCTTCCTGTATTATTAGTTTTTTCCCTCATCATCTTGAACGTTTAAGTTTTACAATCAATAGCCTGCTTTTGCAATAGCCTATCGATCACAAATATACAGGAAATGTCTCCTGTGCTCTATTTTGAAATAACACAAATAACATAAAGTCACAACATGCCAGTAAATTAAAAACAAAAATCTTATTCAATCATTCGCTTCCATATTTGTTGTGAGAATGAGTCAACAGCATCTCTGTGATACAGGCTGTGAGGAAAAGGTGTATACAACCTTCAACTGGACTACTTTAGTTAATGAGAGAGCTCATGCATTTCAGGGTCTTCATTCCTTGTTAATTTTGCAATTTTTCTCATTATATGCTAATGCACTCATTCTGACCTAGTTTGTTAAACTACTGAATTATAGACACCATGAGCATCCATGCATGGGTATTGTCTATTTCATTTAGTCATCTAATATATATGCTCTTTTAATTCTGTTATTTTGTTACCAGCTCAGAATAGTGTGAAAGAGAAACAGACCCTGACATGAGGTTACTCAGGGTCCATAGAATCACAGAATAACACTTGCTCTGTTGCGCTGCTGTTTGCTCTTTCTACTACTGGTAACTAGTCTTTAATCTTTAATCTTTTTTTTAGATTGGAAATCAAATCATTTGAGGGAATTCCAGGCAAACACAGTGAGAAACCCAAACTCCATGCACAGTTTGGTAGTTTGCAATAAATTAGGCCTCGGTTTGCTGGCTGTAAATGGCTGTAAATGGGATCCAGTCCTGCTCTCTGATTCTGATCCAAATCATTGATAAACGCTGAATATGTGGATCTTACGAGGGTCACTTTAAGGCATCATGTCTTCTTGAGCACGCAGAGCAGAGGCACCACCACTTACAGTGGGACTGGAGTGCACGCACGCACACACGCACGAACGCGCTGAAGCAGCCGCCTTTGAATCGCGGAGCTGGCCAGCCCCCTGTCGGTCCGCATTAATAACTGCATGCTTCAAAAAGAAGTGGGATGGTGAGCAGGGGGGATGCAAACAGACAGGCACACCAGGTTTTGGCTATGTAGGAGTGAGACATATAGCGGAGAGGGCCCCTGATTAACCCCTTAATTACACACAATAACTAACGACTTTTCACCAAGAGACTATCAAGTGGTGTAAGTTTTGTCGCTGAACTCCCAAGAATACAGAATGAAGCCACATACACAAACATTAAGAAGCATCCCAAGGTTTGTAAAGTGGGGCCTGGCCCTTCATAACCTGATGTACTATTATTGGGCTGCAAACTTACAAAAATAGTTTATTGGATGCATGTCCCGAATGCTGACTGGTGCCAATCAAAAGCTAATACACCTATAGCCTCATCAGTCTTTGCACTTGTTACTACCAAACTACATCTGTCCTGTCTTGTAACCTCCACTCTTAGGATATTGACTACATTTAGACAAATTTCAATCTGAGAGATTTTTATTACATGGTTCCATGTATAGCTTCCTCCCAGCAAAACTAGATCCTCAAGGTCTCAAGACATTCAGTGGTCTCTACATAGAAGGCACTATTGCCCCTTTTCATGCACTTTCCACCAAATTTAACGTACAACACTCTGTAGCCTTCTTTGTTATTTACAAGTTTGCCACTTCAAACTGTTAGCGCATATTTTCCCAATCTACCACCAAGAACAGGACTAGTTATGATTTTGCAAACACTTGCAGAGCTTAAGGGTCTAATCTCAATTTTTTATAGTACAACTGTTTCACTTCATAATGTAGCACCTGAAAAGATCCAAGCACACTGAGTGGAAGAGCTTGGAACCAATATATCTGATGAAGAATGGAGTGGTGCATTGGGTAGAGTAAACTGGGTCAACCTCATGTTCCTGCCTTACCTTAATTCAGTTCAAGGTTCTTCATTGAGTCCATTAAAGTAAGGCCAGACTGACTAAGATCTACCCTAATGTCAATGAAACGTGATCAGTGTCACATAAAAAAAGCAGACGTCACCCATATGTTCTGGTCTTGTAATAAACTGAATAACTTCTGGGCTACTGTATTTCAGACTGTATCTGAGGCATTTCTGAGACTTTCAACCCAGTGCTGAAATGGCAAATTTTGGAGTTCCGGGGGAGGGTGCATTAATGATGAATAAAGTAAAAGATGTGTTTGCCTTAGCAACCCTTGTTGCTTGGAGAAGGATCTTGTCAGAGTGGAAATGGGAACACCCATGAAAGCTTCTGCTTGGATGAATGACCTGATGTTATTCCTTCACTTATTCTTTTAGAGGGTCAGCACAAAAATTCCATACAACATGGGACCCTTTAGTATCTTATTCTGAAAGGCTTAAGGCCCTTCCCCAACATTAGGCAGACACTGTAAATGTATACATCATGCATAGCCTCCTCCCCAAGGAACCACTCATTGAGTGGTCAGTATACCAGAATGTAGTGTTAATATCTGATGGTAAATAAGCCAATATACTTGAACATTCACAAATTTGATTACATTTTCAAAGCATGTATATGTTTCTATTCCTTTGCAAAATGCTAAATTAATCAAACCGCATCTATGTTTTATTTTATTAATTATGTGTTTTGCTGGCTTTTTTAATCCCTGCGATGGGCTGCTGACCTGTCCAGGGCGGACTCTGCCTTCACCCAGTGTCAGCTGGGATCGGCTCCAGCACCCCTGCAATCCCTACCAGGATAGGCAGTTGAAGATGGATGGATGGATGGATGGTTGGCTTTTTTAATCTTCTGTTTATTTACTTTCATTTTATCTTTGTTTAATTTAACTTTGTTTTTATTTTCATATTTATTTATTTAAAGTGGAAATGTTCTGTGTTAAATATCTGTGAAAATTCTTTATTTCCAAAATAAAAGTGGTTACGACAAAAAGACAGGTGGGATGATAGGAACCAGTATTGCTGCAAATAACAGCCCCAATTGACATTTCTATTGAGAACAAATATCTTCTGTTTTGTCTGAATTGCTGAAAACATTTATGAGAACTATATCAAAGGAACAGAACTTTGCAGAAACCCCCCTGTCCATATCCAGTCAGAGACATGGACAGAGACAGAAGCTGTAGCGATTTGCAGTGTCAAGACCAGCAGCCAGTTAGGCTACAGGATGCTGCATGGTGATAACTGTAGCTGTATAGCATATGTGTGCCTGGATCAAATGTGCTTTATGTTTGAATGCATTATTGTCACTTGTTAGCACTGTCGCCTCACAGTGAAAAGAGGCGCAGGTTCGACTCTGGCTTGTGGCCCCTCTTTGTGGTATTTGCATGTTCTCATGTTAGTGTGGGTTTTCTGGCTTCCTCCCACATTCCTAAGACATGGGGGTCACTGATGACTCTAAATTGCCCGTAGGTGTGAATGTGAGCATGAGCATTGTCTGTCTCTATGTTGTCTGTCTCTATATGCCCTGCGATGGACTGGTGACCTGTCCAGGGTGTACCCTGCCTTCGCCCTATGCCAGCTAACGGGATCAGCTCTTGCAGCCCCACCGATGGACGGATATTAACGGGATCTTTTTTTAAGCGGCTTGACGATGGATGGATGGATGGATAAATGTCATTAACACCCAAACCTAACATCTAAACAAGATCAAATTTAAATATAAAGTAAAATCATATGAATAGTTACAATGCACCATCAGTTGAGAAAAAGCCATAATATAAAAGTGAGTCTTAAGAAGAGATTTAAAGGAAGATACTCAGTTTACCTGCCTGAAGCCTTAACAATCCAGATTCTGAGCAGCGTATGTCAGGAGACCCAGTGTGTGTGTGTGTGTGTGTGTGTGTGTGTGTGTGTGTGTGTGTGTGTGTGTGTGTGTGTGTGTGTGTGTGTGTGTGTGTGTGTATGTGTGTGTGTTTCTGATGTGATGTATGGTGTTGATGGTGACCTATCCATTTGGTGATGACTGTGGCTTTTGAAAGATGAACTGATCGACCTAATATTATATAGTGCTTTTAAAAGAAATATATATATATCGAGGTCTATAAGAAATGTTGGTTTTAAGTATAGGCGACACGAGAAGAGTAAAAGAGCAAATGGTAAAAAAGAAAAAGACGAGCGGATGGCTGAGGCTGTGCAGCCCGTACTACAGTGTTCAGAATTTGAGTAATGACGCATATGATTGGCCCGTCCGAGTTCGTCTATCCAATCAAACGTCAGCTTGCTGTTACTAGGAAGTACAAGACGAGATGGAGAACGCTAAATCTATTGAACTGATTGAGAACTGACGAGGGACAACAAAGATTAGGTTTTACAGAGGAAAAGCGTGTGGAACATCACAAATTACATTTTTTCAGTAAGCAAGTGGCTGTCGGTGTCAGCACAGCAGAGCTAACGTTAGCATTGACAGCTAAGCTTACGGTACCCACACAACAGTGGAAGTTCCAGTCAGCTAACGCTATGTAGCTAAAGTTAGCTAGCCATACCCCTGGTTAACTTCTTTGAGCAGCAGCATTTCTTATTAATGTCACGAACGTCGGTCGTAAAATCGTGTATTACCCACTTCTCTCATTGACTGTTCTGCATGTGGGGAAAACAACACCGAAACGTTGTTTAATAAAAATGGAGAGCACCGTGCTGGAAGTCGGCACGGGCTTTTTTGTCATTGCCATAATTTGGGTTGCAGCTGCTGTGCTTGGGATGATACTGCTGAGAGCATCTGGATCTGCAAAGTGAGTGAGAGCAGCACTTCCACACACCCATCGCACACCTCATACACCACACAAAGCCGGGTGCATACACTGACGAACAGTCCTCTGTTCTGTCTGTGACTGTCGATCAGTCAGACAATGCCATATTCCTTTGAATTGTTCCCTTAAATGTTGCTTGTTGGCCAAAGCACACATCAGCTGGAACATAAATAACCTAAACCGTGGCATTAGAACGGTTTGGTTTTGAACAGAGTGCTGTGTTTAAAACAGGGAAAATGTGTGAATATCAAGAAACTGTAACGCAGAGAAAGAAAATCGCACCCGCTACCGTGGCAGATAGATTTTCTTATATTAAGAAATATATATTAAGATTGAAAAGATTGGATGGGCTTATTACACTCCTGCAACAGATACCATATTTCTTTTTTTGTCATAGCATTTGATTTATTGATTGCTGTCAGGATGTAATGAAAATTGCAAGAAGTATAACACAAAATGTTTTTAAAGAAGATTACCAACTCTAGATAAGATAAGATAAGATAAGATAAGATAACATGAACTTTATTAATCCCCGGAGGGAACTTATCTTTCATTTACATCCCATCCAAGAAACATAAAAGCTTAAAGGTTACATGATATTAGTTTTTTACCAGAATGCTTTGACCATTGCCATGGTAATTGACCTCCAAATAACTATTCAAAAGCTTTGTTTTTCTTATTTTAACCTTTATTTTTATACGTCTATGTAATAATAAAGTATAAATCCCCAAATAGCCCATGAAATAAGGAATAATCCCATGACAATATCCATTATTCATATTCAACATTAATCATTCTCAGATGGATATTGCTGTTTGTTGTGTGTAGAGGCGCATGTTGTGCGGCAGCAGCACTGAAATGGTGGAGATGGAGACAGACAGCCTGAAGAACATGTTGCCTCAGCTCGAAGCTTTGAACACCTTTGAATATTTCTCACCGAAGCTTCGGTGAGAAATATTCTGATACCACTTACTCAGTATTATTAATTCTAATGTGTTCTACATAGATTCAAAAGTGGCAGACAACAAATGTTGTGGCTATTAAAAATGTTCAGTCCCTGCTACAGTGGCAGGTGAGGAAAAAATCCTCTTTTCCAACCCTGCTATAATGAATATAGTTGAAGTCAAATCGAGAGGACCCAGATTCATAAGAGACCTTTAGGTGTTTTAGCAGTTGTAGCTCAATTTCTGATAAAGAAAAATGTGTTAAACAAATATTTGTTAACACTTTGATTTGGATTTCACACACAAGGGGTTTGCAACTCATATTTTTTTGCCACCTAAAAATTTTGCCGTCTACCCAGATAGATCACCAAAAGTAACTACAGCTCCATGACTTCTTGCTATAAAACAATTAGTTATACCCGCATGCTGCTATACTAATTGATTGCTGGGACCATGCACCTTCGAGTCCCTGCTGATTAATACTTGTGCAGTGACTACAACAGACCCTAATACCATTAAAGTCACGTTATTTCTGTATACAGTGCACTGTGACACCAAACATTGTGCACTTGTGTAAGATGCAATTAAAATAAAGTTTAAATGGGGTGAAACATGATGCTATTTACTTGATTGGAAAGTTACCGACTTTTTAAAAACACAATAAAGAATGCCATTGTTTTGATTGGTACTTAATAATGACATTATCCTAGTGCGTTTACTGCCAGTCTTACCATAAATCAGCAGTGGGTGTCCTCATGTTATCCTCTGTTTTAACTGTGTGTGTGTGTGTGTGTGTGTGTGTGTGTGTGTGTGTGTGTGTGTGTGTGTGTGTGTGTGTGTGATTTGTGTACGTGTGTGTACGTGTGTGTACGTGTATGTGTGTGTCTTCTCAGGTTAGCCATTATCCCCATCTTCTCACTGGCTCTCATCATCACTTTAGTGCTGGTGTTTTTCCCTCGCAGCCCAGAGACACCTCCCCCGCTCAAAGAGCTCGAGGTGAGCCCTGCACACAGATCTCACGCACCTTTCAAGACTCTCACACTCACTGTGTTAGTTTGAGTCACGTCTGTCGGCTAGTTTTGGTTTGTATTGTCAACTAAGTAAACTTAGTGTATATTCATATATATTACCTGACCTACAGTTACATTAAAATGCAAATACTGCTGAGAAATGTTTTTACATGAGTTTTAGAAGTATTGATGATTTAATTTGCTGACATTTCACTGCACTTTAACACTTTCTCTATACTTATACCACTGCCAAATTCATGGCAAGGAACGATGCTAAATCAGTATTATATCAGGCCATTTGTTGCATTAAAAACACAGTCTTGTGTTATTATCATCTGTGCATAATGATAGCATAATGTAATTAAAGTGGAAATAACAGCAGGCCTGGGATGTTTTCAGTTTTGTTGTGAGACCATTTGGCTTTCATTACTACCAAATGTTTTGGGTACAGAGACCACTGAGTGAAAATGAGGTTTCAGAGCTCCCAAACAAACAGCTTACTGTAGCTGAATGGTCACCTCATGCTCACTTTTGTGCTCCCTAAAATGATATTTAATCGCATAGGCTATAGCATCTGTTCTTTGGATGTATTAAATTTTTAAGAGCAGTAAATTAAATAAAAGTTGTCTCTTATTGCATTCTTATCAGTGAATACAGCAGAATAAACGGATCTTTTTTGTATAGTTTATTGTATAGTTTTATAATCTCAAAGGGTAATTCTCAGTTTTTGTGTTTGTATGGGTCAAAAGGCAACGCACAGTTCAGGTGGGGTCATAACTAAGAGTAGAATTTATTACACTGACTGAGGGTAAAGGCTCTATTTAGGTGTGAGGTAGATGAATATAAACAACCTATCCCCGATAAAACCTTAACTGATATGAGCCAATATCCACAGTGCTGTATGTCTGTAAGTAACATGTGTCATTGCATGTGCACGTCTGTGTATATGCTTGTCATAAAGGCCTGTGCTGCTTTATCTTAGTCCAACAGCAACACAGAACAAACACTCCCCCATGTTTCCTTCGGGTCGTGCCAGTAAGCTGGCCAGATCTGCCAAGCAAGCTGCCACCCCAAAGAAATAGCGCAGCAGAGCCATGTCCCGGCGAGCTCGCATTTTATAGCCTTTGTGCAAAGGCAGATACCAGAGCAGCAACAGAGAGCGAGAGAGGCAGTACAATGTGACCTCCTGGCATTCTGTACAAGGATTACGGGTGAAATTAATCCACGGCTACTTCAGAAATTGATTCCAGTGTTTAAAAGAGCTCACATGTAAATTCACTTGTACTAGTGACACTCTTATGGGGCAACCTCTTGCTCACCCGTAGAACGTGCGCCCCGTCTAACCTGGCTGGGTCCTTGGCAGCGGCCTGGGCTTGATTCCGACCCACAGCCCTTTGCTGCTTGTCATTCCCTCTATTTCCCCCTCTCCTGTCATTCTCCAGCTGCACTGCTAAAGGCAATAAAAGCCCTAGAAATAATCTTAAAAAAATATTAACACCTTATAATACTTGAAAAAAGTCATTGTCACCCATTGGTTTGCATTATAGTTCCCAACCTTTCTTAATTAATAAGTGGCCTGTTATTTCTTTAAATTGGGAGGGTATATAATACATTATTTCATTTGTAGATTGTAGATTGTAACAATTATAAGGAGTTTTCTTAAATAGTAGTTTACTATGTTATTTCATGTATTTAATACATTTATCTTTTCCTTATTTTAAAGGGTAACATTCAACTTTCATTGTTCATTGTGGAGCATTGCCCATCTGTCTTGTCATAAAAACATCTAAACATCCATGCATCACATAACAATAACACTGAAGCTATGAATGTTCCAGGTTAAAAAAAAAAAAGTCAAATACATAAAATTTAAGAAACACATAAATGTCAATTATATAGTTTTTATACTGGACTGGAGAAACTGAAATTTTAAGTGTTAAATATTCTCACATGTATAATCATAAAATGTATTTAAACAAAGGCAAAAAAATGAATGTCACAGTGAAAAACTGCTTTACTGGGGATAGTCTACAGTGTCTTGTGTTCATGATGTAGATTCATTTTCATTTTCTGAAACCTTCCTTGTAGCAGAGAGATCATTTATATGACTGTGTGTGTGTGTGTGTGTGTGTGTGTGTGTGTGTGTGTGTGTGTGTGTGTGTGTGTGTGTGTGTGTGTGTGTGTGTGTGTGTGTGTGTGTGTGTGTGTGTGAATGTATGCAGACCGTGTAAGAAATGTCTAACCTCTTGCTGTTAAACAAAAGTAAAATATCATAGTGCCAATTAGGCTAGTCCCAGACTAGTGGTGGGGGTGGTTTAGTCTAGACCCCCCTCTCTCCCACCTGCCCCCTGCCCGTCTGCCAGCTACCACCCGTGCGTTCAGTGGCACATTAATAAAACATGGCCCACACTTTGGGTTCCTGCTTGCTGCGTAATTGGCAAATTAAAAAGTGAGATGTGTTAAATGCATCCATAAGAGACGGCATACATCATCCCCACCTCTGCTAGACACCAGTGGATTTATTCACAGAGTGCTGATTAAATCTGATGCCAACATTATGAACTCCAAACTTCATCTAACTTAAGCAACACCAGTGCAAAACTATATGATCTATTGTTTCTCCAAATCCTGTGCTTGTTTTCTTTAGATCTTATGATGGAGTTTTAGGGCCACATTGAAGGGAAAAAAATCTGAGATTTTGAGAATAAAGTCATAATATTATGACAATAAATTTGTAAAGCGACAGTTTCCTCCAGGTCGGGGAGGTTCTTTCTTCAGAATAAATACAGTTTCTTACAGAGTCTTTTCAAGGTCCTGATGCTGATGATAATGTGGTGCTCATGAGCCAAAAGATGAAGTATTTGGTTATTTGTTAAACCTAAACTAAAGTAGAACTTTACTCATAATATTTCAACGTTTATTCTCACAAACCCATGACTTTATTCTTGTAATATTATGACTTTATTCTCATACTATTGCAGCCTTTTTCTTGTAAACCTATGACTTTATTTTTTTAATAGCATGACTTTATTCTCATATTATGACTTTATTCTCATAATATTGTAACCTTTTTCTTGTAAACCTATGACTTTATTCTCATAATTTCCCCCCTGATAATCAATAAAGTACTATCTTATAATACTGTGACTTTATTCTTGTAATATTATGACTTTATTCTCATAATAGTTTGACTTTATTCCCATAATATTACGACTTTTACTCTATTAAACTTATTTGCTCTTTTACATTTAATTCTCATAACACTAGGACTTTTTTCTCTTAAATTTCTGACTTTATTCTCATAATACAACTTTTTTTTTCTCATAAACCTATGACTTTATTCTCAAAATCTCTCTTTATTCTCATTTTTTCCTATGTGGCCCTAAAATTCTATTGTAAGATCTGTTAATGGACACTCAGGCCAGATGCAGAGCTGTGTGCTTTGTGTCTCCACTCATGCATCTGCTGCAGGATCAGAAAATAACCAGCACCCCAGAATCAGCAGTTCACTTTCAGCAGTTGTCTTCAAATACACTGCTGAACAACAGATATCATTCCTATATGGATCAAACTTGGCTGGATCTATTATAGACGTATTAATATTGTGTAACAACAACAGTGACTAAGAGTTACATAAGCAAAATCCAGATCTAGTTCATTGAATCAATTCATCTCATCAAGTGTTGTGTTGTATGTTAATTTCAGCCAAGTAGTAAACTACTGGTTGTTGTAAATACTATGATCTATAATGCAAAGTTAAGTGAAAGGGCTAACTGAAGAGGATTTGAGGGAGTTGGCTCATTTCTCTCCCATCTTTCTACCATTTAGGACCCAAAATATACCATTCATAGTTTGTTTGTGTTGGCTTTGAGGTCTCTTCCACAACACATGAAACTGTCAAAAAAGTCTGCTGAATGCAGCACAGTTAGGCAATTTATCATTCGGGATTATCTCAAATAAAATCTAACTGTGCCTCCATGTAGCCAAATATGCACTCAGTGTTGGCAGTAGTCAGCAGTTTATCACAAGAAGAAGAAAATGAAACCTTAAGCAAAGTTGTCTGTTCGTGGTGGGATGTGTCGCTGCAGGTACTGCCTCCTGCATAAGTCACTTTACATTCTACAGCAGCAGGAGTGGGCCAGGCCACCACTTCTTATCTGAGACACTATAGGCAATATTTTCAATGAGTGTCCCTTGAAGCATCCTTTGTGCACTTTCATATCAATTCATCTTCTGGTGACCATCTGCATCGTCAGTATGGCAGTATTAGGAGTATTGAAAAATAAATGATATCAAGGCAGCAGGTTATTGTGGATTTCCCTGTGTGTCTGTCTTTATAGAGAATGCCCTCTCATGGCCTCACAAAATGCCACATTATCACCCTGCTTCTACACAAAGTCTTTGTGAAGGCCCTCTCCTGACATCTGGTGGCTAATAAAGGAATAGAATAGAATTGAACAGTGATGTTTTTCCCATGCATTTACATACTATTTGCCAAAAAAAAAAAGCTCCTAAAAGTGAAAGTTTTCCTTCTTTCTCTCTACAGATAGTGGACACTTTGTTCATCGGCCGCTACATTCTGCTGGTGGTGGTGAGTGTAGTCTTTCTGGTGATGTCCTTCATGCTGCTCCCCTTTTATTTCCTGGAGCCAGTGTATGCCAAGGCCTTAAGTACACACTAGAGCTGCCAGGGTCAGAGCTGGCACCGGGATCACATCGCTGATGTACACAACTTAAGACAAGCAGGGTACGACGAGAGAAGCGCCCCACCACCACCACCACCACCACCACCACCCCCTCACACAGAAACAGACTACAGAATGCATCCCAAACAGAAGCAGCGGGAGAGCCAGTGTTTCCTTTCTGCATAGCCAACTGTTGTTTATGTACAACCAAATGAAAAGACTGAAAAGAGGAATCCAACAGTGCCCATTTTTTATAGTTATGCACAGTACTTAAACACTCCGTCAACCTTATATAAAGAAATTACAGGCTTACATTGTCACACTGATGTTGTCAAGTTCCGGTATTAGTGACAGTATGTGACACACATCAAACTCAGGATGAACCAGTGTACAAAGTGAAAGTTCACTCTGTCTGCCTTCAGCTGACTCATAAACTTTTTACTTTTTATTTGCTTCAGCACGACAGCAGGAGTGTCAGTAACATCACTCAGAAAGACAATATAATATGACGCATAAAGAAATTGACAGACTGTTTGTATCGCTTAACATTTTTTTATCAGTGGCGTTATTAATATGTAATGAAAGTGACACAATGCAAAATGTGCTACTCATTTTAGTTGACAACTAGATTTTTCTGCTACCACAGATTGTTCTGTGCTGAAATCCTGAAAATTCAAAGTGGAAATTTTGCAGTTGGTGCTGGCTGGTTGGAGATAAGATTCAGTTGTCAGTTTAGTTGACAGTTTATTTATGGCTAGCACCAACAAAATGGGAATCACAAGAGTTTTATTTTGATGTATAATCTACTTGATTTATCTTTGTTTTCAGTCTTTTAGCTTTAAATAAGTTTGATACCATAAAGTTGTGTGTACTAATAATAGTAATAAATAAACTCAATAAACACTGCAATAAAACAGTGGCAAGGAGTGAGCAAATCCTCATTTATTTGAAAAGGAATGGATAAATATCACTCTGGGTAAGAGGAAGAATATGTTGTGTTTTGTGATGGTCGTCCATTTAGGCTCATGTACTTTGCAGTTGGTTCACATGATTGTTTGTATTCTGATTGAGCAGTATTCTGAAGTGGATATACTTCTCTCACTATCTCTTCTCTCTGGCCAACTATTAAACCTGTTCTACTAGCAACATTAGTGTGGCTCATTATCCCCTTGGCGAGTGGACTTTTCCCACTCATCATCTTGTTTATACTCAACTCCTAGTGACAGTTCTTGTTTCATGAGAAAAATGATAGTTATGTATAATAGTCCTGTTAAGTATTCAACAACACTGTGTCTCTGTGTACCTCTAAATGACAATTTGCCATTTTAGAGGGGGTTATGTGAGCTTTAGAGGTGCAGGTAGGGGGATTTTGTTATCTTGGGACAGAGCCAGGTTATCTGTTTCCCTCTGCTTCCAGTCTTTATGCTACACTAATTCAGCCGGCTGCTGGCTAGCTTCTTATTTATCATACAGACATGAGGTGTATCAATCTTTTCAACAAACTCTCTGCAAGAAAGCGTATAAGCATACATCACAAAATGGCAAACTGTTCCCTTAAGCTCTTCAGGAAACAAACTGTTAGTTGGTTCAGCTGGTAGGAAGGTACATTGTTTGGTTGGTTGCTTGGTTGTGCAGTAAGAAGTTTAAGTGAGGATTGGGCAGGTGATTTATGAAAAAGGAGACGTCTACTACTCAGGCCCAGCATGCTTTAGGATGCAACTTTTCAAATATCTCCATTTCCTTAGCAGCATATACAGCAACAGATATTTAGAAGCTATATCGTATATATCATTGTATTTTACAAATTTTCACTGTCTACATTTTGATAATGTATTTTGCATTTGAATCATATCCTGTACAGTTTTGTCACTACTTTGACAAACACAGTGCTGCATTCTCATGGTTATGATGCTGATTCCATGGGGTATAAATAAGCAGATGATTCCATAGAGAGTAATGAGCTTTTGCAGTCTAGAGGCTCAATTATAAACACTTGCCCCCCTCCCACCTCCATTTTAAAAGTGTGAAGCCCGAGGAGACGTGGAGTGGAATTCCAACCAGGATGATGAAAGAGAATCTAATGAATCAAAACCAATCCTATTAGTTCCAGCCCACATCTCCATACTGTGGTCCTTTTTCTGCACAACAATCCGCCGCATGATTTCACACAAGCAAGAGAACTGGGGGGATTTCAGCAGGGTGGGACAGGGGATCTAAAACCTTTCAACCTGGAGGGACTTGTTGCCTGTAATTGACCACATGATTACCGCAAAACATGATCTTCGCTCCCGCAGAAAGTGGAGTGAACGGAACCTGAAGGAGAGGTTCAGTTGGCTAAGATATTCCCTTTCACTTCACAGTAACCTTTTTTGTTCTGTCACTTATCAACAAAATTGCCCTTTTTAGAGCATTCAGCTGCAATTTATATGTCAAGGTCACAATGCAAAAGATGTGTACAGCAAGTCTGCAAACTCAAGGTCTCTGAATCTCCAAAGTCTGCATCTAGAAGATCTGACAGTATTCCTTGGTTTACTCTCTGGTTCTCACACACTCTCTCACTCTACCTCACCTTTTTAATCTTTCTCTCTCCCTCGATCCTCGCCTCATTTTAATTTTTGCTACTAAACTGTCTCTGGGGAGTGGGAAAATGAGCAGAACAAAGCATGTGGGGGTTTGAGGATCATTTGGAACTGGGAGACAGAGTCTTTGTGGCGCAGCCAGCTGGACATATAAAGAGATGGGGGCGGGCAAGATAGAGAAAGGGGGAGCAATGCAAGGGCAAAGAGGTGTGTGCAGAAAGCTCAGGGTGGTTTTGAAACTGCAGAGGGGACGGGTAGTGCTCCTCTCCTCCTCCTCTCATGCATTCAGATGCATTCAAGCAGAACTTCTGGCTTGCCGTTCACATCCTCAGCCATCTCACCCTGTGTTTGTGATATGGATACCGTCACCGCCCCACCCAGCTCCCACAACACTGAGTATCCATTAAAAGATTTTGGGCAAAGTTGGTGCACTTATCCCAAAAGAATGTGTTTCAGTTCATGTTAAATCAAGCAGATGGCAATGTTTGCAATCCTTTCAAAAAGTCTGGTAAATAAAACTTGATGAGTGCTCCATGGGGAAAAACTAAAAGTGAAGGAGTTCATTTTAAATCCTAATGTAGGCATGGATTAAATAAAGGTTTACTAGCCAACAAGTGGATGTTTGGCAAACCTGAAGACACCAGAGTTCACTGGCTGGGTATTTCACTAAGCTGTAAAAGAGTTGGTGATAGGACGTGGATATGAACCGAGGGCTTGTCACCCGAGCAACAAACTATGCAGTCTCGGGGCCAAGAAGAGTTTTTTCTCAGCGCTGCTTGGTTGTGCCCTATTATGCACTTTTGTGTGAGGATGCTCTCATTACAACACACACAGGGGGCAAAATCCTCAAACTGAGTCCCTGGTGTTGGCTTGGCCTTTTACCTCTCTCTCTCAGGAAGGAATTACCCTAAAGGCCATGCCTCTCGCTTGGATGGTGATTGGAGATTAGAGGTCAGGTTGCTCACCAATAGCCCTCTGCTGCTTGGACATGACACCCCATCGTGGGCCGGAGCTCAACCCATGGGGGGGTTCCATTTTGACAGTGTTGAAGACATGATTGAATATTGGCCAGGTTTAGAAAGGCAATGGCTACACTGATCAAAGAAAATCTTCTCAATAGTTGAACATGGGTGGCCACAGTGATCCACAGAGCATCCTCAGTTCCTGCTCAGCTCCAACTGGCCTGTGCTTTAATATTGTAGCTTTTGGATTGACCTTCCTTTACAGTTTGGTACAAAAAAGCAATTTAAACAAAAATGCAGAAAAAATTAGATGAAACTGTTCATATCTTTGATTATCACTACAGGAATTTGCTACCACCAAAACCGAAGAAGAGCGAAGTGCTCAGAATACTGAATAGATGTCCCTTTTTCTACTCAGTCCTCCAATTAATACTGGCCTTTAACTAATGCATTTCCAATATAAATGATGGGGGACAAAATCCACAGTCGGTCTTTCTTGCAAAAATATATTCCAAAGTTTAGCTGAAGCAAATATGAGGCTTCAGTAGTCTGTGTTAATTAATTGGGTGTCTTCCAATGTTAAGGTCTGTTTAGTACCTTTTTATGGTTTTGTCTTGTTGAGCTGCAGTGGAGGGATAGTAATGCAAAGAAGGAATTTTCTGCTACAAACGCTAATTTTTTGCAGGCACTTCCGGACCAGAACTAGTGCCATTTCTTCAGCATGCTGATGGTGAAGGTCTAGAGTGGTTCTTTACACTCTGGCATGTGGATCTTGAGTCACCTCCCCAGCGTTCCTCTTCACTCTATAAGGATCTTGTCACTTTGCCAGAAGTGTGTTGTCAGATGTTAGCAAAACTAAGACTCACTCACCAGTCTCCAAGCTCCACTTCCTGTCCGATCAGTTATGCAATCCTTATGCTTGGCTTGAGACTTCACCAGGTTCATCAGCTGCTCATGCATCTTCAGTCATAATCATCTCTGTCTGTCAAGCTCTGGCGAACATCACTAGGCAAAGAGCAGGAATGACAGCCACTTGTTCCAGTCCTTTCCTGTTTCTAAGACACACTCCTTCAACATGGTGTCTACTGTAGGTTAGGGTGTTGTTGAAATGCTCCTCTCAGTCTGAGAGTGGTAAGGGTCAGTTCTTACTAAATTCCTAGAGTTGATGGATTCATGAGGAAGCACAGCTCATGAAGTTTGGTCCCTGATCAGTAAGACTTGAATAGGAGTGACTAGTTGGCTGAAAGACTTCAGCATGGCTGTAGTTACTTGCTTAGCTGTGACTTCTCTAAAGGGGTAGGGTTCTGGCCTTCTGGGATAGAACTAGTTGCATAGTCACAGATGACCAAAATGAAACTGCTGCCGGACTCCTTTCAGCCGGACCAACTATGTCAACACCAATATGTTCAAATAGTATTGAACAAGGCGTGAGAAGACACTCACTGTTTTCCTGCAATACACTGACATTCAGGGCATATTGTATAGTGTTCTTGGACATATGTGTACATTCTCAATATGATCTCTTGCTTATTCTTAGCAAAGTTTTCATGAAGCCCAAGTGATCTGTCCATGGATGGTACTGTATGTCCTACCTTCAACACCTCAGCCCTTGACACTACAGGGAGAACAAGCTGTTTACCCCCATTTCTACCACAAAATTATCAGAAAGTAAGCTAGTCTCTACTTTCCTTAAACATCCAGCTAGTGTTGGATCATTTTTCTGTTGGAGCGAAAGGTTGCAAGCAAAACTTCTTGCTCAGGCTGATCCCCAGCCTTTCCTCAGGTGTAGCTCCTGACACACTACCTGTTCTTCATGGAATAGCATAACCTGCAGTGTGTCACTGGGCCCAGTACCATTACATTCACCCTTCAGCGACCTGGCTGCAGTAGACTCCTGGTACCTTGTGAGCAGTCACACAGGCATCGACCAGTTCAGCAGCCTTCTCAGCTTGCTCTGGGTTGTACTCCTTGGTGGTCTATGGTGGCTTCTATGTCCAACTGGAGTTGTGTGAGCTGATGGGACAGGACACTGAACTTCTGCTCCCACTATGGAGACTCCATCTTCTGTCTTTTGTCTCTTTCTATCTGAAATAGCATGAAGTTCTCAAACATTTTGTCCAAAGTGAGATACCGGCGCTGACTCCTGGCTGGGGGTCATCCTCCACACCATACCTGGTGGCGTTTTCCTCCACACAGTCTTCTGTCTACTGCTGGAGCTTCTTAGGAGGCATCCTTGACTTTATTTCTGACACCACATATAAGGATTGGCTAGTGGGTCGACCCTTTATGCAGCCTGTTTCAGTTGCTCCTATTCGTTTTCTTCTCCAATTTCCCCCTGGGGATAAAAATAAACAAATAAATAAATGATACTGATTCTGGAGTGTTGGGAGTAGACGTACTGGAGCCTGGAGTAATCTTCAATTTAGGCTGGCGAGGGTGGAAACCAACTATATTTTTATTTACATTTACATTTTTATGGAAAAATCCCTATCAGACACAGTGTCAGGAGATTTTTCAGCTCAGTCAGTTGTTTCTCTTCTCCGTTTTCACCATGTTCATCAATGTCACTGTCATGTTCACAAAGGAAATGTTGCAACATGGCGTATTACTATGTTGAGGTGTTTGTTCAAGGTATTCATTCATTTCACTGGGCTCTCTTTGAATCCCAAATAGTTACTTAGATGAACAGACCTTTTTCACACCAGACTTTTTGGTTTTTCATAGCAGGAAAAGCATGTGTATTTGATAACATTAAAAAATCACTGCATTACATTTAGCTGAGCTAGGGTCTGTTATGCATGTATATTGTACATGCTGGCTCACTGTACTGACTCATAAAAAGAGTCTTGTTGATTCTTAACATCCTGGTACTGAAACATTGTAGGAACATAGCTTCAAATTGCAGATTTGAAAAAAGCATTCACCTTCTCACAGGAGACGTTTGACTTGTCAAGCACAAATGTAATAAATAACATTAAGAATGCTTACAGTGAGAAAAGAACAGGTGCACATATTAAAATGAATATTTCATGGTTGTGGTATTTTTCATGCTAGCCCACTGTCATGGCATACTGGACTCTGAGCCATTGTTAAATGAAGATTTTAGGGATATTTTTTGCTATATTAGTTGATATTCTCATTATATCCTTACATCAATCAATAAGTCAGAAGCTCTGTCAAAAAAGAAGAAAAAAAATCTGGTATCTGTGGCTGTTGCAGGACTGTAATAAACCCATCCAATCATTTTATTCAGCTCGACTGTAATGATTGGATGGTATACCTGTCTGTCTACCTACCTACCTGCCAACCTGATCACACACTCTGTCCATGCACTCACTGGGCGTCACCAGTCTTCCTTCTTACTAACAATAGCCATGTTCACCATAAACGTTCATGATCTTATGTTTATGTTTGTAATTATAATAGTGGAGGAGTGTCTTTGGAGGGAATCCTGAAGGGACACACTGTCAGTGTTGATGACTTGGTGTTTTTCTGTCTAGTTTTAGGGACTTTGGGAGCTAATTCTGCTTTCATTGGAAAAGAGTTGACAACGCTGGGCTGTTTTTTTTTTTTTTGGTTGGATACATTTTTAAAAGCCAGTGTACTCTTGTTCAGGATCACCCACCCTACCTTTAATGTTACTAGTAACTACTGTGCTGTTCCCACTATGACAAGGTAAAATGTGTGAAGGCTGTGAAAAAGGCCTGTTGTGTGGCTGGATTACTGACATGGCAAGTTACAATTACACTTACACATAAGTTACAGTATACCTCTGCTATTCCTGCTTTTATAAGTTAAACAGTCTGCTGAAGAAAACAGTGAACTATGAGAGGCATTTCCTTTATATGGTGACAATTAAATTATGCTACTCCCTCTCCAACAGTGCGTTTTCATCAGGCTACATATCATTTGAATGGATGATGTATTTTAATAACTTATCAAGGAACAGAACAACACAAAGCTGACCAAGCAGATCTTACCCCTGACCGAGGTCAAAGCTATTGACCTTGGTAAAAAATTAGGCTAATTAGGTTTTAATGTTTGACAGGTGAAGTAGAAACACATTTTGTTTACTTATTTCTTTTATATCATTCAAGAATACATTTAAGGTATAAAACTTTTTTTCAGCTGCTTTTTAATAGTCATTTCATGAAAAAAAAATAAAAATAAAAATACGATATATATATATATGCAGATGTATGTTCGATGTTGCACAACGAGAAAAGTGGCAAACTGAGTACTTGTTTCATTTAAGTGAAGTGTATTGCATTATTTAGCTGTGTTATTTTGTTAGAGTTCAGAGATATTAGACTTCATTTCAAACAGCCTGGCTCAGAATGAGACAGTACCTGTGTCTGCATGCCATTCTGATATGAGATCATATTTATTAGGCTTTAAATAAACTATGCATTAACACTGATATCTACAGTATGGGCTTTTCTTTTCTATAAGTCCTGTAAAGGCAACGTATTGGCCTCATTAGTAGTGCTAGATAGGGTAAAGATGTTTTGTATGAGGGATACACCAACAAGATACAGTGCATTATTGTTGTACCAGTCCGCAGAAATTGATGATTTCTTTCTTTCTAATCCATCCATCCATTATCTGTAACCCCTTATCCTTTTTCAGGGTCGCAGTCTTTCTAATCACTCCTGTAGTGGAAGTCTTTATTCCCAGATAGTTGTTTTTTCATTAGCATAGTGAAAACAAGTGTTATCAAAAATCACACACACACACACACACACACACACACACACACACACACACACACATCATTTTAAATTATATTATATGATATGATATATTGATTATGATATATTTTTAATTATAAAATACTGATTACATGAACACAACCAAATGACCCTGGTTTCAGTTGCAATGAGATGCCTGTAATCGTATACAGGAACTGCTGTGACACAGAAAAATGGTCAAACCCTCCAACTATCTACAGTACTTTGTATGGAACCCTGTTTGTTTTTGTTTTCCAGACAAAACGTAGACCAAATCAGAAGTGTAACCCGTGTACACTCTGGGAGTCCATTCAAAGCAGACACACTGACTGTGCTTGAAATAATACCTAATGTTCTGACAAGGTTGACTTGGCTTGCTTCTTATGGCTGAGCCAAGATGATGTATGAGACTCATACTGTGCAGACAGGCAGCTACAAATTTGCTTGGCTAGTTGACTGGTGGGAGGTTGGGTAGTGAGATGGGGGGGCTTCAGTTGTCACATAAAAGCAACACAGTGAAAGAAAGAAGAGCCTTTGTACCCATTTTGTCTTTTCTGAGGGTGTTGTGTCTTTCTTCTGGTCCGATAATTTACATCTGAAAAATGAAAACTGAAAATTCCACTTTGTGCATTTTCATCTTCAACAAATGAAAATACTAATTTAATGTCTTTCCTTTTTTAGATATGATTTGTTAATTTTTGGTGGAATACTTATCTCTCAGAATGATCAAAAAAGAGATTTAATTATTCACTTTGTGCAATGCTCTACTTAATCAAAAACTGTTCATCTGCATTTGACCAGTGGTAGACATTTGATTAATGGAACTGATCTGACTTGGGAAAACAGGCCTCTCTGTGTTACCTCCCCCTTATTTCAACCACCTCTCACCCCCCCCCCTCTCTTAGACTGAGCCTTGTTTTCTGCCCCCCTTATCCCATGCAAAATGAATGGCACAGATGTTGTTGGACAAGACAGGACCCCTTGGTCCCCTTTCCCTCACTACTCGCTCAGCATGAGGTCTGAAACTTGTTTTTTGATCATTGTTTTCCCCCCAAGTTCTCCCTCTCTGGGAGAAAAAAAGGACCCAAAGAGGAGGGGATGGGGCAACCAAGAGCAGCCAAATTAAAGAGGGTGGGAAGAGGAGCACACAGTCATGTTTGAGGAATATGCGGAAAACACTGTTTAACTATCTCCAAATAACAAGTGGTGCTTAGGATAGGTCACATGTTGAATGTTTGTGGAGTGCCACGGTAGGAAGTGCAGAATTTGCTGAGAGTATGGATGGTACAGTGGGGCTGCAGTAGGGGTTCGGGTCTAGCATCCAGGAAGTGTTGACTGAAGATGCGGGTCGGTGCGTGGCTTTTCTGGGTGTCCTGGTCCTACACCTGGCTAGAGTACGCACAGTGGTGCAAGTGCCAAGACATCTGTCCAACAGAGTCAGGATTGAACAAGAGGCCAAGGAGCCGGGTCAAGGAGCATGTTCGCCACCATGTCGGACACCAGCACCCGCCTCACAGGAGCAGGCCACATCGCAAAAAAGGTGAGCCCTTAAACTCATATTAGGTTTCAGACTGGAGGCACGCAACACTGACATGCTGCAACCAGCTGAACTGATGTCCTGCAAAGTCTGTGTATTTAGATGGAAAGGTAGGTAACAATGCAGTAATAGGTAGACTGATAAATTGAGCAAGTTGAGCATGTAAGGAATTATTTTAAAATATAAATAACATCCTCAGTGTTTAGTGTCCCACAGAGGCCACTGTAATAACTTGTAATAATTCTAACAATAATAATAATAATTATTTTTTCATTTTTTATTTTTCCTTTTCCCCATTTTTTCCTTATTATAATAATAATAATTATTATTAGCATTATTAGTAGTAATAGTAGTATTAGTATTAAAAATATCTAAAAAATATTTTCCTTATCTGTTATAATATCTGTGACGCATGTATATGTACTGTGTGAACAGAGTGTAAAACTGAATTTCCCCACTGTGGGACTAATAAAGGAATATCTTCTTCTTCTTCTTATCTTTTTCCCCTGACTTTATTGAAATCCAAGATGCAGAGAAGCATTTAAGTATGAACTTGTTAGATGAAAGTGACTAAATACAGTACTGACCATAACATGTGTTATACCAAATAGGGAATTATATCATGTTTTATGTGGTATATGGGCTATGCATGAACACACATATACTGTATATTAATTTTCTTTGCTAAAACATTATTCTAGGGCTAGATAGTGCTGTTTTAAATTTCATTCTATTTGACAGCTAGTCCTAAGACCTCGAACAGTGCTAACATGACAGCAGATTTCTGAAACATGTCATCACTGTGAAATCGTGTTTACTATATAATTAGAAGAAGTTAAGTATTAAGGAGATAAAACAATGTGCTTTGAGCTGCTGTTAAGGCCACACATTAGGCTTATACAGGAAAGCCATTAGACAGTATTCTAATACAACTACAATATGTATTGTGCAAAAGATTTTACAGCTGTCCAAATGTTTAAATGTTCTAGTTATGGAAACTATCTGCCAAAAGATACTATATGAGAATCACAATCATGCTCTAACTGTGTGTAAAATAGAAAAAAAGCGTTAACAGAACACAACACTGATCTATTATCTATCTATTGTATCTATTCTTCAGAGATGGATAAGTCTACAAACTATTTAAAATTTGGAAAATGTAATTGTGATGGAATTCAATTCTGATGTGTGAAAGAAAAATCGTATCTTTAATTATTCAAGAAAAAGAGCATGTATACAGAAAACTAGCCTGAAGTGGCCATTTATGTTGACAGTGATTGTTGATCCCTTTACAAAACACACTTGAATTACACTCTGAATTTACTCTGGAGTCACTTTTTATCACATTCCTCACTATAGCTGACACTTTCTTTCTTTTTCTAATTCCATCCCGCCCTCCATGCCCGTTCCAACACTTCTCCTGACCTTTGGTCTGTAGACTAAAAGAGCTTCCTTCCCTCGGCACATCTCAGCCCAGCACCATTCCCATGGGTTGTGTTTAGCCAGGACTCATCCTTCATCCTCTCTAAACCTTTTGTTGCAGACTGAAAGCCGGCCGATGCCGGGGCCATCAAACCCACGTTGTTGGATCAATATAAACATCCATCACTTAGCCCCGGGCCTTTCTGGGCTGCACAATGAACAGCTCACTAAACAATACTTCATTTATGTGAGCCATTGGATGGAATGAACTCGCAGTAGTTCACTTATTTCTTGTTTTGCTGTGTTTTAACTGTTTTTTATCCTTCACAAAGTTACAGCTCTGCTAAATTTTATTATTTTTTTTATACTTTATACCATCACAGCACCTCCATTGCCTTTGTGTGTCCACACATAATCTAGTATTTTTATGGTATGCACACAGATTTTTTTTAAATACATTTACTCTTTGGATTAGTCTGGGATAAGTATTGAACAGGGACAAAAGCCAGTATTTTTATCTTCAAATATTCAAGTATATTTATCTCTAATTCAGTGATTTCCGATACAAATACAAAGTGCTTACTTACAGTTGAATACTTTGGACTCATTGAATGAGTGAGAGATTCCTAATTTCCTTCTATTGTTTAGCGACATGGGGGACTGAACTTCCTGCTTCCTAGTAGTGTTGACAGAGCTGCTGCCACAAACTGTCAAAAACAAAGTAGAAAAACAGCCAAGATGGGACAGTGGCTTGAGTTTAGACAGTAAAAATGGATCTATCCACTACAGTGTGAAAAACTCCCACTATCTGAGCCACACTCAGACTAATCAATAAAGATTTCAGGTGAGGAGTGATGACCTGGATCCTCAGAGCACAACAGATTGTCTGACTGCTTAAAGAAACTTTGTGGTGTATGTGTACAGTGACCTGTTTGGCATTTGTCTCCTCTAAAAATGTCCTATTTACTGTGAACATAGACAATATCAAATTTATACAAAAGTTAAGTTTAACAAAGTAGCCAAAAGCTCAGATAATATCAGATCAGATGCCAAGTGTTATTTTAATCTATAGACCTACTTCAAGCAGCATTTTCATTAATGTTCTGTCTTCACCATCAGATAGATAGATAGATAGATAGATAAACAGACAGATAGATAGATAGATAGATAAACAGACAGATAGATAGATAGATAGATAGATAGATAGACAGATAGATAGATAGATAGATAATATAATATGATAAACAGACAGATAGATAGATAGATAGATAGATAGATAGACAGACAGATAGATAGATAGATAGAGACAGACAGATAGATAGACAGATAGATAGATAGATAGATAGATAGATAGATAGATAGATAGATAGACAGACAGATAGATAGATAGATAGATAGATAGATAGATAGACAGATAGATAGACAGCTAGACAGATAGATAGATAGACAGATAGATAGATAGATAGATAGATAGACAGACAGATAGATAGATAGATAGATAGACAGACAGATAGATAGATAAACGATGCGTTAGCTTCATTACACTGCAGTGGTCATTGTGAGGTTTCTCAATGTGGGTTTTATTTTGAAACCCGTCTGACAGGAAGCTTGACGTCGGTCGGTCAGAGCGGACGGAGAGGATCAGGCGCTGCTCATGTTCATTATGGGACGGTAAAATGTAGTTGTAGTTCAAAACAAAAGAAAGAGTAGCCTACAGCAGGTCAGCTAGCTAACAGTTAGCCTAATTTACGGCTATTTATCAGCTGCTTCTTAATGATGAGCACATTACTGACATGTGTGTTAGCGCTTCTTCTCCTCTCAGGTAAGCAGGCTACGTTTCATATTTGTAATCATTCATCTGTTAAATTAGAACTATATCGCTCCAAACTGTGATATAGTTTAATAGTGTTTCACTGGCAGGCTTGCTGTGTGTTCGGTTGAAATACGACATTTAAAACAGACATTTACTTTAGGCGACCTGTTGATTCTGACATGTGAAGTGTCTTCAAATGGCGGTGATGTATTTACCATAACTGGTGTTTTAAAGCCCAACACTTACATCATATCACATATTGCTAATGCTGTGTTCAGCACCTCAGCACCATCTGCATTGGGCTTAAAGCTGAAAGGCTGTCCATTAGTAGCAGATAGAGCTCATCTAAGAAGAACCACACCAGAGGCAGCACCTTTCACCCTGCAAACACAGTGACAGATACTTCAGATTTTTAGTTAGTTTGTTTGCCAAAAAATCTGAGAAATAACTTCAGAAATCCAGCATTAATATATCTGAACACACAAGTTTCACACTACACTGGAATGTCTCGTTAAAATAATGTGAAACAGATTTCTTATCATTCTCTAAACTGTCTGATGGGACATCACAACTCTGTTACGTCTGCAGAAGGTAGTAACTCACCCTAAACTCCTCATTCATGCTTCAAAACCACTTATTGTATCAATAAACTGGTCAACAGCACCAAAATGAAAAGACTGTATTCTGTACTAAATCAGGATGTCACATTTATCGATATGAATGTTGTTGTGTGTCAGACTGAGCTTTTTAGATTTCCACCAGCTGGTAACAGATTACTGGGAAAAGCCAATACTTTAAAATACTGTATTACACAGAAACAACATATATACATGTGTGTTTATATGGTAGCAATGTATTGCATACACCGTAAACAGAAAATTCACCTTTCATACCTTTGATCTTTCATGTAAAGTCATACAGTAAACAGAAAATATGCCATAAAATGACATCCATGCCAAAACCCCAACCCTGCTATAATGAAAAACTGTAACTGATACTGGGGTAAAATCTGGTTTCTCTTTCCTCTTTTAACAAGGGCTGCAACTAACAATTATTTCTCTTATTGATTAATCAGGTGATATTTTTTTCTCAATACACTGATAAATCGTTTGGTGTATAAAATATCAGAAAACACAGTTTCACAGAGCCTGCATTGACATATTCATATTAAAAATAAGCTCTATAGTACATTTAATATTTTGACCATGACACACTAATGCTGCATCTTCTTTTTACTCTTTACACAGTGACAGTGGGGTTCAACCACAGACTGTGGACATAGTCACCACGTCATCCATTGGTTTGTGCCATTTTGAAGCCTTGAGTTCGACATTTTGCTATCAGCCTTTTGATTTTTTGGCCGTCTCTATCTTGATAGTACTGAACACTGACTAAGACATTTTTAGGTGACCATAAGGGTTCTGATTAACTTTGATGAACTGAAAACACACTGTTAAAGAGTTAAACACAAGAACACAGACAACTCCCAGACCAGACAACACCGCGACCTGGCAATCACTAGGTAGCCCCGTCCCAAAGCATCCCCTGCTTTATGGTCTATTTGACTCTAAATGGGACCATAATTTACTAAATTAACATCATGCTGTACTGAAGAAGACTTGAAACTAGCGACTGAGACTATAAACTCATGTTGACAATGTTTACTGAGGTAATAAAGCAAGTAAGAATTAGGCTCATTTTCTCATAGACTTCTTGAGAAAAGAAGTCGCCCCCTGCTGGCCATGTGCACATCAAGCAAATTGTTTTGATAAATTATACTACGTAGTTCCTTCTGCACATCAACAGGCATTTCGCTTCGCTTATAACTCCTTCTCTCTGATCCCTGTGCTGAAATGTGCCACAGGTGTGCCAAGTTAGCCATCCTGATGAAAACGCCTATGGTGCGTGCATGTTAGCATGTGCATATCAGCGCGTGCCCATGTGCGCGTGAAGGTGTACATACATTTTAAGGGTCCTGGTTCGGGGCTTTGACAGTATGGTCAGCCTACCGTGGTGCTAACGTAGCAGGTAGGTGTCTCACGCTAACAAGATGCAGCAGTGCTCGGCTCACGATTGGCTCGGGCGGGTATGTGGGCGTGACCTTAATACCAGAATATGTTGGCTTCACCGTTGTGCAGTGGGAGGAAGTGAAGATGCGTTGTCTACCTTTATGTACAGGCTATTGTTAGCTGTCATTTGAAGGTATTTCCAGCTCTAGAGAATGAATGAAATGCTGAAGAATTACTTGTTGATTGTCCTTGCCTATTTAAGGCAACCAAAAATATTTGGTCAGATTAGGATTATATTCAATTAAGCTGTGAAAGATTTAGGATTTTATAAATGTTTCTGTCAGCATGTTTGTGTCAAGAAGCAAACAAGAAGCATCTGTGAGGCTTCAACTAGTTCTCCCAAATCATTCTAACCTCAGTGTTGTTTTGTTTTTACTTGAAGTGACTGCAACTTAATTTTTAAATTTGTATTTTTGTTTGCAAACCAGTCGCTGGTAAAATACCACTTAAAGAGTGTCTTTTGTTCTGTTGCGGATATGCTGTTGATGGGGGAGTTCCAGCCTGCTTTTGTTAGAGCTGATAGTCCTGAGACCTTCGAGCTTCCTCTCCTGTCAGGAAGCTGATCACAGTCTCTCTGTTTCCTTCAATGTGGTCATCCAACTCCATAGGAAGTTCAAACAATGGCATTCCACTGCAGCTGGCTGCAAATAGACATTGTTTGTTGGTAGCAAGGCTTAAACGTATTTGTTGTGGGTGTTCTGTTGCCAGTTAAATGAACTCAGAGGTGGTGATGCATAGTACAGGCTCTGTTTGGGCGTGGCTCCTTGATACAGAAAAAATATCTCTACATTGTAGGCTCATCAATGTAATAATGGATACAGTATATCACATAAATCACCCTACAGTATATTCACTGGACTGGTATCAGTTCTGATGTGGTATCACATGACGATCCACATTAAATATACGGAGGTTCTTCTGTCATCATACAGCTCTTTTTGAAGTTACAGTCATTCAGTCGCGGCAGGCTGCAGTTTTAGTTTTTAGCACCACAGCAATCCTTAACATGCTAAACATAAACATGATCACAATAAGTTCTAACTATGTGTTACATATTAACTTGACATCTTTTCTGGAAATCATCTATGTGGGCATTGGGGGTTCAGTGGTAGAATTCTCGCCTGCCACGCGGGAGGCTAGGGTTCATTACCGGCCAAAGTAACAAACAGTGGGGGAGTTAAGCTCGCCGTAAGGCTTGGGTTAAAAAAAACCATGGACCAAGACAACTCAGGTTGCTGGAGAGGTGCCAGTTTACAAATCTTGGGCACTGAGTTGGGTTTAGGAAAAAAAACACCAACTGGTCTGGGCTAGGGATGTGGCGGTGAGCCCTCCTCTGAAATCTCTCCATTGACCATGTTTGTACTGAGACTCTGAAACAGAGTGTTAAACTGAATATCCCCACTGTGGGACTAATAAAGGAATATCTTTCTTTCTTTCTTTCTTTAACATCGGGTGGCTGTGTGTCTGCTGTCTCCGGTCCAGGGCAGGTTTCCACCACTGTCTGTCCTCCACACAGCGACGGCCTCATTAACGTTCTGTCCCCTTATAGCACTGAGTTTAAATCTGAAATATTGCAGTAGGTGCTTTTGCTCTTTCGCTTCACATCATCTTGTCTGTCAAGACTCTGTTGTCCCATGTGTGAAATCTGACTCCTGCTACTCTGAGCTGAGACGCCGTGTGGAGCAGATGCATTCACTGTCAGTTGTAGTGTCCGTCATGCAACTTTGTATTGATTACACAATGCCCACTGATTAATAAATGTGAATAAGTAGTGCTATTTATATGATGCCAAGCATGCCCACTTTCCCAGTTACACTACTGAAAATGTCTGAATATTGCATGTTGTTGCAGTGACATACAGTCAACTATAACAAGATAATAGCATTGATTTATGTAGCCTTAGTTATAATTCTGAGTCAAGTTGGTGGCAAAGCAACTGAAACTTGATTTAGCAGCTGATTTGTGAACGTAACATTATTCACCGTGTGAGTTGGTGTTTTTACATGTACGTTTACATGAAAAACGTAAGATAATGTGGAGAATCGTAGAGCTAATGAATACAATTACGAGTTCATTTGATCCATAATTGACTGGCTTTAACGTTATTTCTAACACATCACTTACCAGACTGAACCAGGACTACCAACTTATGTTACTGAATCTGTCCTGAAGCAGCTCTGACTCTGGTTCTGGTAGAGACCTGCAGGATATTGTTGTTAGTGACTTAAAACATAATTCATTCATTTAACTTTTATTTAAATCTGGAGGAATCATTGAGGACATGTCTTTATTTTCAATGATGTCCAGAATGAAATTAAAACTTAATAAATACACGCAAAAATAATAAAGTAAACAAACAGACACAAATCGAACACAGTTAAATACAGTTACATTAAAGAGTAGAATAGCTGGTTAACATCAAAAATTAAACTATAGATCAACCAACAGCATTGTTTTAGATTTTGTCTTTTGAATAAAAGGCTACTTTTTCAGTCATGTATTTTCATTATTCAAATTTTGTTAAAATTATCGTTATAATATTGCATTGTATTGAAACCAATATTATGCATTATATGTGTGACTCATCACACCCGAGTGCAACATCTAGTGTTTGAATATTATCAGTGTTATCGATTACACCTTTAAGTCAACTCCTCTGTATTTCAGTTGATTTTTCACCTTTTTTTAAAATGGGATTAAACAGAACTAAATATTCTCTTGGATGCTCTTCACAATCTCTACAGGTCCTAGAGTTCATGCACAGGAGACGGTGCCCCGCATCCTTCACCACCCCTCTGATGTGGTGGTGAGAGCTGGGGATCCTGCCACGCTCTCCTGCAGGGCGGACGGCAGCCCGAAGCCAACCATTGAGTGGCTGCGAAACGGCCAGCCTCTGGAGACGGGAAAGGGAGACGGACGGCTCATAGTTTTGCCAGACGGAAGCATCTTCTTCCTGAGCGTGGGAGGAGGCAAGCGAGGTCAGTCGCATGAGGGCGTCTACACCTGTGTGGCCAGGAGCAGTGCGGGCAAGGCCACTAGCCGTAATGCATCGCTGTACATTGCAGGTAAGACTGGGGGATCCTGCTACAGTGTGATTCACCATTGAAGACTTAGAAATGAACTGCTGACATGAACATGAGGCTGAGTCATCTCTGATTGGTCTCATTGTTAAAGGTGCAAAATGCAAGATTGAGGGGCTTTTCTGTGTTGCCTCTGCACAGCTCTAGACATGGCGACAGCTGAACCAGTGGCTTGTAGCTAACAGTGCTAACAGTGCAAACAACGGCGAAAGAGCTGACAGAACTAACAGTGTGTACCTAGGCGGGAACTGGAGGGAGGTGGGAGGTGCACGACGGTGCTGTCGGTCAGGATGACGTTATCAGTTATTACTGCCGTATGAGAGCAGGGCAGAGCAGCGGCCATGAGCTGGCCAGTCGGGCATGCTCACGTGCACTGAAAGCACAGAGAAGCTCTGATTACAGCGCACATATTACATAGATAATAGTTGATGATGATATATTAATGCTGATATCATAGACTCAGGTAGACATTACTCTATAATTTTACATAGACAATAGTGTTAATGATGTATTAACCCTCTTGATATTGCACAGAAAACCTTTTAAGTATTTTTTGTTGGACTAGTTTGCAGGTTCTGCGATTTATTTTGTCATGCCCACACAAGTGGACTTGAAAGACACCAACATTACAGTTACAGTGGTGACACACAACTACTTACTTACATATTATATTACATTGCAAACAACAGAAAAACTTCATTCTCACCTAGATCACATAACAAGCAAAGTACTTTCTCTTTTGTCAGTAAATCTGTCTGTTTTTAACTAATGGCAGTGTACCTAAATGTAACTCGGCATACAGAGGTCTTTGTTTTTTAGTTCAATTCTGCTTCACATTAGCCTCTGTACTGTCACTGTTCATAATTTAGGTTTTGTATTTAACATCAACAGACTGTTTTTGCTAAAACACAGGGAGCAACTTGCTCTGAGCATCATGGATATTGCACCTTACACATTCATACAAAAAAAAAAAAGATTTCACTTCACCAGTGTGTGTACATGTTAAAAGTCCTTCTGTATTATCTGTTATACTGTATTATCATTCACACGTTCACAGAGCCTCCAAATGCCAGAAGTACTATGTGAAAGGGGACACACATAAGACCTCTACAGTGGTGTACAAGTGGAATCCCTCATTTGACTTTACTCAGTGCTGATCTCTGACCTGCTGAATTAACTAAAGCACAAATACCCTCCTCAAAAGTCTATACAAAATAACATAAATCTATCTATTAGTCTGCATTTGGCAGCTATTTGCTATTTGTCTTTTATCCTGATATATCACTAGTCTCCACTTCCAGCCACAACATTGAAGCTTCAGTAGGCAGAAAAGTTTTGGCATCATTAGGCAAAAAATACTTAATATCAGCATATTGTAATTCAAGTGTTCTGAGAGAAAACAAGACTTCTGCACCTCCTCGTGGCTCTGTTTTCAGGTTTTAAAAATCTAGCCTGTGATGGCAGACTTTGGCCAATCATAGGTCATTTCAGAAAGAGAGCGTTCCTATTGGCTGTGCTCCGGCTGGTGTGTGGTGTTTGATATTTCCTCAGCAGATCTCAACACGGCTGCCAGGTCACAAACTTTCTCATTTTACAGCTAAACCGTGCACTATGTGACTGACAGCTGCCCATAGACAGCAGCTGGACGACAGACTCCAGATCAGCTCTGATTGGTTGTTTTCCTCTGGTATGTGAAATCTTGCAGATGCCATCAGGAGCACCAGAGGACACAGAGGAACATAATTTTGTTCAGATTACCTGTCTCATGCACTAGCATCAGGATATAGTGACCGTTTTGTAAGAATGACTTTTTTTAATCATATTTGCTCTATTTCTACCGACTGCAGCTTTAAGCCAGTGTTTTTCATCACAATACCAGTACCATCTAAATACTCATCAGCAAACACGTAAACCACACAAATTAACACAACACAAAACAAAAAACAATCGGTATCATCTGTATGATAACAGAAGGTCAAAGAAACACCCTCTGTAAATTAAGTTTTATTTTCCTTAATTCTGGCTCTCATAGCTGAAGTAACTGAACACACAGGGAAGTTAAATCCCTAATCTCCTTTAGAGGATAGGGATGAGGAGTTAAATACATGGACAACATACAGTACACACACAAATACACACACACCAGAGGTAGAAGGGATAAAGGAGTCCAATGTCAGTGTTTGCCAGGCAGGAGTGGGGGTCAAGCAGTGGTGCTAAATGACCTCGGACCCTCACTGTTTACTCATCTGGATCCCAGTGAGGCAGTCGACTCACAGCAGCTGCTTGTCTTGGAGTCTTTACAGGACAGTGAAAACTGTGATAGACACAAAGGCCATGTAGGTCAGTCCTCTGACTAATGGCACAGACAGAGGCAGCAACAGCAGAAAAGAGTTTCTGTCGCTGATCATATAGTGAAACATCTCATTCCATCATCTAATGCAAAGGTGTCAAACATATGGCCTGAGGGCCAGAACCAGCCCGCCAAAGGGTCCGATCCGGCCCACTGGATGACTTTTCAAAGTGTAAAAATTGCAGAAAAGTATGATTTTTATTTTTCAAGGCTCAATTCTGAAATACTTTATCACATTTATGACTTTCAATGGGAATTATGTCCAAATTTAAGTTAAAATCAGAAATCAGCCAGAGTTTTGACAAAGAAAGCCAACATGATGAGATATTAAGTCAAATGTATTATTAGTTATTATAGAAAGTCATAATTAAGAAAACTACGTTAAACTCTTGACTTCAACGTGGGGAGTCAAACTTAAAAGATGCAACTCAAAGATATGTATATTTAATGTGAAACCTGAGATTTTCATTTTTCAGGGTTCGACTTTAGATATTTTGTCATATTTAGGACTTTTTATGGGAATTATGTCCACAATTTCAGTAAATAATGTCTAAATTTTGACACAGTAAGCCAAAGTCATGAGATATTAAGTTAAATTTATGACTTTTTAAGTTAAAATGAAAAAAAAAAAAAAATCTAATTTTCAAGTTAAATGCACTTCTATTTGTATTTTGGGCTGGATTTTTCATTAATTGTGATCATTTTCTGAATGTACTTGTACTTCTTTACACTAACAGGAAGGGGACATTTGGAGATGTTAGTTATAGATTTTGGGAACGCCAGGAGGATGCTGGAAGCAATATTTTGAAGGGGAGGGTATTGAGGTGTTCTTGGGAGGCATTTGTGTATGTGTCTGTTTGTTTTACTGCCAGTTTAGTCCTAGGTTTGAATGCACATTTTCCCAGTTTTATCGTTTAACCACCATCATCTGAAGCTTTTTTTTTTCGACGAGGCTTCTCACCGTTAAAGTCAAGGCTTTTTTTTGCACACAGCTTTTCATTAACAGCACTCTCTTCTGAAATGTCGCTCTGTGTCACATATTTACACATTTATTGACTTTGTGCCCATCTGATGGTTAGACATCTCATCATAGCACAGTATGTATGGCTGTTGATGGGACAGGACCCTCAAACTCACTTACTGTGAGGAACTTTTCAGTGGTTATGAAACAGTCTCAATTTAACACTGACGACTTTATAAGATCTACATAAGTAAAGGAGACTATCAGCAAGAAGAATGGTTATTTCTCTATAGTTATTCTATCATCGGATGTGATTCATCACAAAATCAAATAAAATGAATTACAGCATGTGGGTTCACCAGAAAGCGGCACCACTTGGAGGCCCAAGCCATATTGCTGGTCCCACTGGAGGGAAAGGAGGCACGTGAAACCCAGAACCTAGACTGAGCGGGACTGTCAGACCCTGCTGCGGTGAAATGACAAAAAGGAAATCTGGTGCTCAGAAAAAATATATATATTTTTGTTTACAGGGACCAACGCAGTTAACACAAAACGAAAGTTCCTCCTAGTAATTTTAACATTCAGTTCTTACATCTGTGTGGACTAACCCAGACCCTGTTGTTGCAGTGTTGCAGGAGGAGTTTAGCGTGCAACCCAGTGATGTGGAGGTGGCGGAGGGGGAGGTGGCTGTCTTAAACTGTGGCCCACCAATGGGACACCCTGAACCTAATGTCATCTGGAAGAAGGATGGTTTACCCATCATCGCTGACCACCACTACACGGTAAGCTCTCTGCCAATTCACCTGTATCACGATTGTGTTTTTTTTTTTTACAATTTTGAATTGATTTTTTAAATGCCAGAATCAATATATTTGCTCCATTACAATCTACACAGAGGTAGAAGGAGTTGCTGCTTATATTGTTGTAGTCTGAGTAACGTGACGTCATGTCCGCTCCAACTCCGCCAACCAAAACAAACCAGCCGGCCATCGCGAGCCAAAATGAAAAAGTAAAAAATGGCGGAGGATCTGCGTGGATACGACCTGCAAGTATAGAAACACTTTGGGTTTCACACATTGGAGGAAAAGCAGAGCTAGACATCACGGCTAAAGCTGCATGCTAACTCTGTCATGGACAGGATGTGATAATGTGTGGTCGAGCTGGCCGTCACTGTCATCTACAACTGTAGAGCACCCATATACTATATATTATATAATATAGTATATATATATACTATATATTTTCTAGTGTTAGAAAAGTTAACAAAAATCACAATAAATCACAATATCGAATTGCGATACTTAAAAATACAAGAATACAAAATTAATAATACATATTGATTCGGCACCCAGGAATCATGATATAATCATGATCCCACTGTCTTATCGGCCATGCAATGGTAGTATGTTGATTTCGTGTCTGAATAAGCCTCAGTTACTTTTAAGTTAGGCATTGAACCTGGCAACACTGCACAACTGTTCGTATTCATTCAGCCCGAATGAAATGATTAGACAGGTGTACTGTGTTGCAGTGCTGCTACAGCCACGGGTACCAGATATTTTCTATTTTTTTTTTTTTTTTTGAGCATTTGATTTATTGATTGCTGTTGGGATGTAATGAGACTTTTAAATAACACAACAAAAAATGTTATTACCAACCCTGGCTTTAGTGCAAAGGTAGCAGCAGGGCTTAAAAAATGCACATTGTGTTAACATGGTAAAGTGCACTGTAATCAATTTGGCAGATAATTATCACCTTTTATTGACACAGGCATTTGTCTTCAACAATCCCTCCCTTTCTTTTCCTGTACAAACTGCTTGGACAAAGTTATGAATTAGGGGCAAATATGCTTTAGACACAGTATGTGACCAAACAAATAGAAACTCCCAACTACACAGGCAGTAGATTTCTCTAATGAATGATGAAATTGTGCAGCACACTGTGATAAGAGGTGGCGAACATGCTTCACACTCACAGTGGTTATTACAGAAAACCGAAAAATCTGTATCAGAATCACTTTTTTGGCCAAGTATGTGAAAACATAAAAGTGACTCAAAATTTTTTGCATCTCTCTTGATGTACTTCCACAAGTATAGACATAACAGCTAGGGACAGGAACCACAAAGCCAGAAAAAATAAAGGTAAATAGACATGTGAAAAAAGCACCAGTGATCAACAATAAATTGAAAAGGCTATCATTTACAGTATGTATGCATAGTATGCGTATATATCTACATCCATTCAGAAATTAATTCATTCATGTTGCAGTTTTAATATGTTGAAATAACATATGCAAGATTGATGAAGTGAAATTATTTTATTGTTCATGGCATCATAAATATTTCTACATATTACAATATGTAGACAAAGACTACTCAGAAATGTTATCTTACCCTCAGTGCTTGTAGCCATATACACATCCCGTCTGAGTGTACTGTGCATGCTGTGTGTCTGCCTCCTCCTGAAGGAGCTGAGTGGGAAGCTGATCATCGCTCCTGCAGAGAAGAACCACTCTGGTGCTTATGTGTGTGTGGCCAGAAACACAGTGGGAGTGAGAGAGAGCAGGGCGGCTCGGCTCTCTGTGCTGGGTGAGACAACAGTCCACAGCTACAGTCCACCTCTTATTACTGCTTCAACAATATCAGTACAGCTCAGTTCAGCACACATCAGTACAGTAAGTTCAGTACAGCTCAGTTCAGTACACATCAGTACAGTTCAGTACAGCTCAGTTCAGTTCAGCAGTTCAGTACAGCACAGTTCAGCACACATCAGTACAGTTCAGTACAGCTCAGTTCAGCACACATCAGTTCAGTTCAGTACAGCTCAGTTCAGTTCAGTACAGTTCAGTACAGCACAGTTTAGTACGATACACTTCATTTCAGAGTTCTTCTTCTCTTTTTCTGCAGCCAAGCCTGTGTTGGTGCTGAAGCCAGAAAATGTGTCTGTGAGAATGGGGGAGTCTGCCCAGTTCTACTGCCAAGCTAATGGTGACCCCCCACCTGCTGTGGTCTGGAGCAGAGAGCAGGGGCCACTGCCCAACGGCAGGTACTTTATTATGGGAAGACTCAGAAATACACACTTCATTCATAGAGTGAACTTCTTTTCCTTTTACTCTATTAAATTCAAATGCAAAATAAAGATTAGACTTTGGACTTTTCTGTTTGACAGTTTGCACCAATTGAACCTGCAGCTGGAAACTTAACATTAGGTTGAGTACAGTATACATACTTAAATGTACTACGTGAGAATCATCCCATTTCACAATCACACATTTAAGGTATTTAAGGTATTTTACTGAAAATGAATCAAACTAAAAATATCTGCCAAGTCAAAATTTCAGTTATTGTAAAAAGAGATCAGAGGGACAGCAAGTGTTAAAACTAACGACTTGACATGTGTGTATAGGTACCTTGTAAATCCAGACCAGACTCTCCAGATCCACTATGTGTCAGCCCAGGATGCCGGGAAGTACACCTGCACTGCTGTCAATGATGCAGGTGTGGTCGCTGCCAGTGCACAACTAGTAGTTGAAGGTAAGAGAATGTCTAAAAAAAACAGTGGTTCCAAAATGTCCTGGTTCACAGACTGTTTTTGGGTCGATAGTTTTGTTACCTGTCGACTCACCCAGGGAGTGTGGCTGCTGAGCTTAATTTTTCAGTCCATATACTAGTAGATAAAGTTTGTCTGGTAGATAAAGTTAGACAAAGGGCTCTCATTTGTCTGTTTGTGGGTTCACCTGCCTCTTCACAAATGCAAGTTTGGGTTCAACAAATGATCTGTGAAGTGATTGAGGTTAATAAGGCGTTAAGAGTAAAAGTACACATCAGCCATTCATGAGGCTGGATTCAGGTTCATGCAGGCTAGTCTAACAGATATACACATTGTCAAGAGGAGTTGTACACTGTGCTCAGAGCACCTCCTCAACACATTAGCTTGATACTGAATGTACTGTGATTAAGGATGTTTAGTAGAAGGGAGCTTTATAAACTAATTTAGTTGTATTAAGTGTGACTGAAAGATGTTATTTCCACATTAGCTGCATAAACGTGAAAAACTGCCACACACTGCCCCTTAAGTGTTTCATCTACCGTATTTTTCACACTATAAGGCGCACCGGATTGTAAGGCGCATAAGCGAAACAAAACAGTCAGATAAGTCAAGCATTATTCAGTTCATTTAATAACTCAATAACTCTCAACATTTTTCAGTTGTAACACATGAAATACAAAACAATACACTCACTTTTCAGTTCATTCCTCTTCCACAAATCCATCAAATCCTTCATCATCAGTGTCTGAGTTAAACAGTGGGCGATTTTAAGTGCACCTTATAGTGCGAAAAATACGGTACTAGCATTACCCATAATTGCCAACATTCTCTTCTGGGAGTGAGTTACAACAATGTCACTTTTGTGAGTAATTGAATATTATTTTTTTAATTATTCTCAGACAGATATGTCTGTTATGTTTAGAGGTGTGTATACAGTAGTAAAAATAATGATATTTGGGATGGCCTAAAGTGTATACTCTATAATGTATTTGTATACACACGAGTGTGTCTAATAATAAATTAAGAAATATAAATAAATACAACTCTTATGTTTCCAGAGGCTACCATCACTAAACAGAGAGACCTCCATAAAGAGCTGTCAACCCTGCGAGTTGCTCTGGAAAATGTCTCCATCGCAGCCCCTGGATCTAACGTATCACAAGTACAATGGAAGGTATAGGCAAACTAATTTAGAGAGTTTCAGAGAAAGCATGAGCTTTCTAGGTGTATGATCCATGTTGTGTTTTCTCTCTGACCAGCTCCAGTCCCCCCCAGCCCAGCCTCATTACCTCGATGGCTTTGAGGTTCTCTATCGCTCTCTGCTGCCCGCCAGCTCGGACTGGGCAGCAAAGAAGGTGACTCTGCCCAGCTTTCAGGCTCTAGTGGGCCCCTTAAAGAGAGGCTACAAGTATGAGTTCAAAGTCCGTCCCTACGGCAGCAACTTGTATGGGAGGGAGAGCAACACCCGGCACCTCAGAGTCCCAGAGACAGGTGAGCAATTATTTGATCTAAGAATATCTGTGTCCTTTCCTTTGCTTTTTAATACTTTCATGTGTTTTGCTGATCTTGACTATACAGTACAGCCATGTTCAGAGGATAACCATACATTCCTCCTTCTCTTAATGCAGTGCCAAGTGCCTCTCCACTGGCTGTGTCCATAACAGTGAGCCATGAGCAGAATAACACCATCCATTTGAGCTGGGAGCCTCCTCCTTATGAAACCCACAATGGCATCATACAGGGTTACCAGGTAATCACTGGCGAACAAGTCGAGTCATGTCAGTTTTATTTGGATAGCCCAATACCACAAATCGGAAATTAACACTAGATTAACACTTTCTGACACTCACATCGTATCACCTCCTGAACAGAGTGGGAATTACTGTAGGTTCTTGTGCTGTGTTCATACTATGAGCAACACAGTCAAATGGAATGGACTTGCATTTATATCGCACTTTTCTAGTCTTCTGACTGCTCAAAGAACTTTAGACTACATGTCAGCAGTCACCCATTCATGCACACATTCATACACTGATGGCAGAGGCTGCTAAGGTCCTAACTTTGCCCATCAGGATCTAGTCTAAATACTATCTAAATACACATTCATCTCATTGACAACCTTCCGATTGGTGGATGATCTGCCCCCATCAGTCATTTTGGTGACACTTGCGCTACAAATAAAGTTCAGCTGGTCTCAACTTTTGTCAGTGTTGCAATGACGTGGTGAAGCATTATAGCCTGTTCGGTTCTGTCAGCCAGTTCTCAGTGATATTTAATGACATAACTACGACAACAACGAGCACTTGAGCAACACTTCAACAGAGATTTGACAACAATATAACTGCCACACTTTGCCGTTTTGTTGCTAGTGAGAACATAGCTATGGAGCTACATCCCGAATTTCCCTCCGGGGATTAATAAAGGTTCATCTTTTCTTATCTTATCTTATCTTCCATCTAGAAAACATAATCCTTTACAACATATCTCGCTATGCTTCATTTGCGCACTTTAGACTATGAATACTTTATGCGTTTGATAAAATAAGCATTAATGACCCAAGATCTTGCCCCCCCCCCCAAGCCCACCCAGCATTACCAAGCCAGACCTCTACACAAAAGAATCAACAGGACAAACAGATCAACTGTACTTCATTCCCGGAGCGACAAAGGCAACAGCTGGAAGTCGGGTTTCAGTCTAAACTTATGAACCCACAATTTCGCCAAAAGGAGGCAACAGAGAGACAGACAATTTATACATTTGGTATTGCTGACCTGAGATCTCTCAAAGCTACAGTCGGTAGAAATGGAGGACATATGATTAAAAAAGAGTTATTTTTATAAAATGGTCACTCTATCCTGCAGTAGTGCATGAGACAGGTAATCTGAAAAAAAAACATCCTCCAGTGCTCCTAATGACATCTGCAGGATTTCTGTGAGTGCCATGATTCAGTCACTTGCAAAGTCAGATCAAACGGTTAAACTAGGCAGCGCTGGCCAAATATGACTCAATATTCTGTTACTGTAATGACTATTTCTCTCCTCAAATGTTTTCAGAAACATCTTGTAGTTACTGCTTAGCTGTAAAATGAGAAAGTTTGTGAGCAGCCACGTTGAGATCATCTGAGGAAATACAATGCACCGGCCACTACTGCACAACCAATAGGAACGCTCTCTCTCCAGATGACCTGTGATTGGTCCAAGTCTTTCGGTACAGGCTAGATTTTTAAAGCCTGAAAGCCATGAGGAGTTGCAGAGACTAGTTTTCTCTCAGAACAGTTGAATTACAATATACTGAAAGGTTAGAATGGATTTTTTTGTCCAATGATGCCAAAAATGTGTCAACTACTGAAGATTTAAGGATGCAAACTGTTTTTGCAGGTGTGGTGTGTGGAGTCTGAGGAGCAGCAGTACCAAAACTGGACAGTGGATAGTGGCCAACACAACCTTGATATCTCTACTCTCAAACCAGGGAGACGATACTGGATCACCATAGCAGCTGTCAATGGCGCTGGAGTAGGAATGCTGAGTGACACTCATGGATTTGTCATTAATGAGCAAAAGGGTACATGCTAAAATTGAGCTACTCATTTCTGTGTCAAGGCAGCGTCTTTGTCTTCAGTGTGTAATTGAACCACATTACAGAAGAGAAGTTATCATGACTTCATATTTGAATTCATCTGCTTTCTGTTTGCTTTCCAGACCCACAAATAGGTCGTTCTCCTGGGTCAGAGAGCCGGGATCTGTCTCGGGTCCTGGCTCTGCTTCAGGATCCAGTTTTGATCGGCAGCGTTGGTGCCCTCCTGTGGTGCATTTTGATGGTTGCAGCTGTTTACCTCTTCAGACGCCACAGCAGGACAGGCCACCTGATACCTGGTCATGGCAGGGCTAAAGGTGTGTATACAGATAGGCTACTGTATTAAAAAGTGCTCAGTATCAACAGGTCAGAATCTCACTTACACTTGCAGGACTTCAAGTCTGTGATTAAGTTATGTCAGAATGGGTTTGTTCAACCCTCTTCCAAAAAATGAAATGAAAGAGGTGAGAGTCAGCTCAAGGATATTTTGACGGGAGCTCAGTAAAAGATAACAACACCCACAACACCACTTCTTATAAATACTCAATAGTTACTACTCCAGTATTGAACCAAGTCTGGAAAGTCAAATCTACATTAAGGTTTGAAAAGGTGATTGTAGGGTGTTTAATTGGAGTAAGAATAGAGGCTCTGTAGATGCCTATTTGTTTTCCAAATTGGATCCACATTTTTAGATAGTTTGTCATCACTAGACCGATAATAACAAATATGATAGAATGTAATGAAATATGCGAGGCTGTTTTTACTTTTCAGACTTAAACCTTTTCCTCTTGTTTTTCATAGACCTGTTTTTGTCTTATTTGGGGGGGTACAGGGAGTCTTTAGGGGGAGATTGCAGGTCAGCAGCATCTCAGCACTGTGTCAAATTGTTATAAATCAGAAAAAATAAGTCATCAATTAGTATAAATAGTGAAAGTGTATGAGGGTTTAGAACATTATGATAGAAGTATATGATGTCCATTTCCATGCTCTATTACATCTCATAAGTTGTTGACTATCTGGGTTGATACCATTTGTTACACAAATTTGATGCTAAATTTAACCATTTTTTACTACTGGAGAATTGATATAAATGATCAATAATCCCTCCAAAATACCACATTAAGACACCAAGACCTTGAGGAACACCACAGAAAAAGCCATTAATGCACTCATCAATGCGTTCAAAAACTGCATGTGATTATCATAAAGTGGGTATGTAGGCACCCGTTTTCATTAGAGGTGTTTTGATACCAGTGCACCGGATAACTCTATGGCTATGTGCCAATCTGATACCAGGGTTGCCTCCAGCCTGTTGCAAGCCCTGTGGCCAGTGTGTGTACAGTTCAGGCTGTTGGTGAATAAATGCTACAACTCCTCAAGTTCCCGTGTCTTGTAGGGTTTTTCCAGACATGACTCAGATCGTCAGCCCAGCATGGCAGGAATTTATGTCTCCATTACAACAGAGCAACTGTACCTACTTGTCAAAAGACCATCCGTAAAACAGTGATAAACACACTATATTCTTCACAATAATTGTCCCCCTTACAATGCTATTTAAAAGCTTTTATCATGAAGCAGTAAAATCAGGAAATGTTGCATTTTCTTTAGTAGCAGCTTAATATGACTTCTGTGCAGCTGAAAAAGAAACGGTAAAATAAAACGGATATGTGAATGTACAAACAGGGAAGTAGGATTTTCTGTTAGATGTTATAAAAGCACTGAGAGCTGAGCACACAGCATCATTCTCTCCCTACTACATTGCAGGCTGTTAAAATCTGTTAAACAAGGTACAAGGATGTACTGTACATAAAAGAATACAAATGCTGGCATTGTACCCTAGTAGGGTGTGTGAATATTGCACCATGCAGGACAAATTAGCACACATGCTGTCCACTGAGGAGACAGCTGAGAGAATATCGACTTGTTATTTATTTCTAGCTTGATTTTTTATGTTCTTTGTAACTGAATAATTAATTCTCTTTATGTATTTTTTTCAAAGGGCTTAATCTGAGCAGGGCCATAGAACAAAGATAATAATCATAATAATGACATTCAATATTCAATCCATATCAATTTCATTCAATTCAGTAATAATTATTATATGTAGTGAGTATTTTTTAATCACGCTAGAATTGGATTTTTACTCTGTATCAGCCGTTACCGCAAGTTCAAGTATCTGAATCGGTATCTGGAAGGAAAAAAATGGTATCGGAGCATCTCTAATTTTCATTCACATATCTCAGTCAGAGGTCGAGGCATCCGTTTGAAAATGTCCATGGCGGATTTGCCTCGCCAATATTTAGGGTAACTTCGTAGCATCATTTAACATTATTCCTGACAAGCTAGCATGACATGGTTGGTACCAATGGATTCCTTAGGTTTTCTAGTGTGATATGATACCACCTTCTCTCTCCCTCTGAAACTGAGTCTGCTATAGACCCGAAAAAAGTAATATCAGCAGAGGGTGCTGGTGCCCTCAAGGAGTGGAAGAGGTTCAGTACATTTTGTTGATAATACTTATATAACTTTAATTAAGTTAGTAAAGGATGTGAATACTTCATCCACCACTGTGTTGTGTTTTTTTTCTTAGGTTTGCACAGACTAGCCAGTGAAGATCTCATCATAAAACACAGGTAAAGTGGAGAGAATTGGCAGATCTTGATGAATCAAAGTACAGTAGAAATGGTTATCTTTATATCTTTTAATTCAGATAGATTGAATGACTCTAGTCATAAGTTTTTTCACAAGAGACAGTACTAATATAAAACATGCCTCCTCTACAGGATGGCAGCTCCGGACTCCCCTTGGATCTCTGGAGACTGGAGACCTGCCTTCAACCAGAAATATCAGGACTTATGGGCCCAAGGTCAGAAACATCCAGGGATCAGGGGCACTAGTGAGTACTGCCTGGCACATATGACTAATTTCTGATTGAATTGGTGGTCCAGCACTTGACCTGATGAGCTTGATATGCTTATCTATCCAACTGAGGTTAAAGTGGATAGTTTGATTGATTTGGTGAGCTTGAGTTAGACACTGGAGGCTCCTGGGGTGCTTTCACACCTAACCTGTGTGTTTTCATTCAGATGAACTGTGATGTGTTGAACCGCTGAGTTCGGTTTGATTGGGCTGGTGTGAAAGCTGTCAATCAAACTCTGGTACGAACCAAATAACCAGGAAGGTGTTGTGATGTGACATTTTGTGATTGTTGTATGAATTCAAAAGCATTTATTAAAGTAATCTGCTGATCTGTGTGAGCAATGCATAGCCTATATTTATACAAGACCAGTTGGTAACCATCGTAACATCGCATGTCAGGATGTGAGTGCAGTTAAAACAGAGGTGTGTTGAGCTTGTGTCCTACTTAGTTTACATTAGTGGTTACACTATCCTCTCGTGATATTACTGTACTAAATGCCTTTTTATGTCCTGTTTCTAACTATTCGTCACTGTTTATGATACCCAATGTACAGTTGCTGTTTTGATTCATAATGCTCATCACCAGTTAATTCTTGGTGATCTCTTTGCACCCTAGAGGATAAATAAACTCATAAAGCAGTGTAATGTGGTGTATTGCTGTCAATGTAAAGGATTTGATTTCCCCACCTGGGTCCATGTAGAGGTGACTCTGCAGGATAATGTCATCGAACTGTCCAATCAAAGACTCGACTCTCAGCCGATATGACTCAATTCTCTTGTCCGTAAGAAACCAGTGTGAACACAAAACACACCAGAATGAAATGAATGAACTTTTTTTTTCCAAAAACTAGAGATGTGAAAGACACCATGACAATTTACATCCCTACAATGTTTCATAAGTTCTGATAAATATGGTCCAGATTGTCAAACATACAGCATTCGTCTGTGTTTCATTAGGCCTCCCGGTCTCCTGGAAGGACCCCAGCTGCGTGGACTCAGCTGTCCCCATGGCGACTGACAGCTGCGGCGTTTATGGCACTTTTTACGTGGACCTGATGGGCAATGGCCTTAAGACCTTCAACAGCCCTAGGCGTTGCCCTAAAATGGCTCATGGTCTGCCCCATCAGCAAGGAGTTGAGACCATCCAGATATTCCCTCAGCCTGTGGCAAAGACCTCGCCCCTCGGTAGCCGGGAGGCGCTACCATGGAAACAGGCCATACGTCCCCAGCCCAAGATGGGTGTGTTGAGGGAGTCATGGGAAAAATCCCACAGCAAGCAAGGTGAATACAAGTGGACTACCTTCTTTGTATCTGCACACCATATTATCTCAACCTCTGATACATTACTACAGCTGATGTGAATGCAGCCAGTACTAGCTGAGATGTTCTATAACAAAGATGACGCATCTCAAGCTGTCAGTGGTTTGAAATGGTATACGCTTTCTGTTTCCAAAGTGGGCAGGGTCATAGCATGTTCACCTGCCCCCCTCCCACCCCCTCATTGTATGAAAAGTGTTGTGAACGTCATGTGGATGGATGAAAGGAGATTTCGCTAAAATTAGATATTTACACAGCTAACAGCCACATTTAGTATTGCAAAATGAGTTAGCTTGGGCGGTAGCCAATGTTAGGTGCCAGATCTTGTAAGAGTGTGCTGCTGAGACAAAGAAATGTCTCGAACAAAGTAAATTTCCTCCTGGTTTGTCCTTCTGAAAAATGACATTTTAGTGTCAGAATTTTCCGAGCTGGCTGGAAAAATGGGTTCAATATTTACTTTGGTGTCTATGGGTTGAAAGAATCGGTCATAATCTGAGTTTACGTTCACTTCTATCATTGCCGTTAATAGACTCAGGACCTGCCACTAGGCTCCTGAAGGAGTGGGGCAGTGGTGAATCCCATGTAACATAGATACAGGAAACTGACCATCTCCTGCCTGAACTCTCTGGTACTACAGCTTTGGTGTAGATTTCACAATGTATCAACAATGAATATTAATGTAATGGTAATATGTCCCAGATTAATTTACTTCTTTCCCCCCCAGAGTTGCATGCAGTGAACAGTGTCCCCATAGTTCCAACCAGGAACCAGGCTTGTCCGTCCCACGTCTACAAACAGAGACTTAGTCACATACCATCAGGTCGGCACGGTATGACAACATCCATATATTGTCATTAATGTCCATACACCAGCTCCTGTCTTGCTAACAGGACTAAGAGACACACCTTTTCACTCTAGAAACTGCACTGAAATGGTGCTTTTAATGGAGTCAGATCGGTGCACGTCAGGGGAGTCTCATAAAATCCACAAACGGATCCACTGAAGTTCACACATGAACCTGCATTTACAAACTGCTGGTCAACAGTTTGTATATAAATGTAACAACATCCAAATGTGTTTTTTTTTTACTTTAAAATACATATAATTGTGGATTTCTATTACATTTATTTAAAACAAGAAATATTTGTGTGTGCATCAGATATATATTTGTGAACCTTACTTTTTATAGGCGATTTTTTCATATTTATATACAATGATAACTATTTTTGTGTGCATTGAGAACTATTTTTGTGGAGGGAGTCATTCATATATAAATAACAAAGCACATTTGTGAATCCTGTGTGCATTCATTAATATTGAGACTGATCTGACTCCAAACTAATGTTTGAACTAGAAGTTGTTAAAATAATAGTGGTTGTTATTGGTTACTGGTAATTAGTAGCCTAAGTATGTATTATTTTATTTCAGCTTGTCCTATATTTTTGTCCAGAGTGTGATACAGTCACTGGCTGCCCTCGCCTGCTGCATTACTCTGCATCATTACACCTAGTGGACATGCTGCCCCCTCCACCACCAGTGCCCATAGAGGACACTATGGACACACACAGCATCACCTCAGATGAAGGGTAAGAGACACACACAGCTCAGACGGCAGTGTTTAGAAAGCAACCCGCAAGTTGGGGAAACTCTTGCAATATGGTTAAGGTTAGGCACTGACCTAGAACAGTTAAGGTTAAGAGTCTCGTGGGAGCTTTTCCTGATCTCAGACCAGATTTTGCAGTTTGCAGGTTACCATCTAGACACATCCTGCTCAGATTGGGAGGTTGAGGGTGGAAAAGAGGCATTGCCGACGCACCACTAATTTTCTAGGCTCCCATGAAGTAGTACAAGTAGTTCAATAGAAGAATGCAGGAATCACGGAGATCAGATAAAATATGTGCAGAACTGCTGAGGATTATTTCAAAAGCAGCCATGACAGTGTACCGTCGATGAGTTTAGCTCTAATATACAGTGGATCTGTTTAGAGCTTATTGGAGGCTATTTACACCCATCCAAGCTGAATATGCTACTTAATTTAACAATAGTTAGTATTAGTAGTAATATAAAGAGCATAACAGTAGTAGTAATGTATTGTAAGAGTGACAAAGTATGTACAGGGAGTAGGTTGTGGTGGATGAATGGGTCAAACTCTGGACTATCACTTTGGAGGCTACGGTGAAAGTCCTTTAAGAAGCGTATGTTTACAATTAGTTTTTTATTTTTAGTTTTTTTGTTATTTCTAAATTATTATTTTCAGTTTTCAGTCTCAGTCTTGTTAGGTTTAGGTGCCAAAGCCTCTTAGTTAGGTTTAGGAAATATATATATCTAGTATACTATATATACATACAGTATCTATCTAATATGTGGCTGGGTCGGTGCTAATAGCATTGTTGGCTACTGACACCTGGGTGCTAATAGCTGTATCTCATATTTCAAAAACGAGGTTTTCCTGCTGTACACCGTTTCTTGTTGGAGTCTCTTTAATGCCTTATTGGTCAGAGATGACCTAAACGTCCTTCCTTTGAGTATGTTTTTGTCCTGTTGAGAGATCCAAGAAATGGCCACCCTTAAGTGGAAACACCCAAGAGGGAAAGGATCTTGTTTGCAGACATACATTTGTGAGTTAAAAACATAGGAAGTTTCTGTTTCCCAACACAGGAAAATGTAATACATTAACTGGAGATAGCTGACCTGAAAGTCTGTTGTTTCTGAGGTCCAACTGGAGAAACGAGAAACCGGCATGCAAAGAGCTTCAGGAAAGAAGAGTTTGAAGTATTATCAGTAATGCTGTGGGTCACTGGTGAAACCTGGGGTCGTTATTGTGTGGAATAAAGGATCCCTTTATCTGTGTGAAGACTCTGCTTTGAGCATACCAAGTCACAGTTTAGGGGTAATTCACTTTTCATGTGAACCAGTGTAATATGTAGATTTTATTCATAAGCCACTGCTTTGGGCATTATTAAAGCAGAAGCAATGAATTTTGTATGTTTTTTAAGTTATTATTGATCTTAATCCTGACGGCACTTCAGCTGCCAGGAGCAGACTTTAGTACATTTTTATCTTAGAATATTAATTAAACGATGAATGATTATCTTTTATCTTTCACCACAGACCCATTTCATAATATGGTTCCATCAGTGGAGGCAGTATAAAAACATGCCATCATCACTAGTTTGACAGGAAAAAAGCTGGATGGATGGATAGATGCACAAGAAGAAGAACATATTTGCATAAATATTACTAATCATGTAGATACACAACAGTTCAGTATGTTATTTATGTCCTATTTTCTCAGTGCGTGGGAACATTTTCTGACAACACTACATTAGAATAAAGCTACTTGATGACATCTCAAATTTGAGACTTTACTTTCTGAACTTTACTACACTATGGAAATATCATATTGGATTTTTTATTTGGGTGCTGGGTTCCCCTTTAAAGAATGTACTTACATTTTCAGAAAATGTTTTTTGCTTTCTTTATGTGGAATAAAGATATCTCTGAGACTCTCCACTATCTTACATGATTGTATCTGGACTGAGAGAGACATCAAGCCTTACATGCCCTCCACTTGCATCTTCCTCAGCTCCAGTCGTTCTACCAAGCTAACAGTGGACATGGGTTCTGTCGCGTCACTGTGTGCTGTGTCAGGCCACCAGGGGCAACCACGACCCACCAACAACAACAGCTGCCCCTCCTACAGCCACCTGTCTACTCCATCATACTCTATGTCAATGGATGACGAACAGGGTGGCACACTGACAGCACAGGAAGCCACCCAGTACCTGGAACTCAGCCCTAAACCTGAGAGATGCAGGTAGAGCTACAGTACAGCAGGTTTTTACTCAGTTCGTCCGAGTTGGTTCTGATCCTAGCACATTTTTGTAGAAAAGATCTTAGGTTTAAGAAGAAACAAGTCTAGGTGCATAATATTGTGCATATGTTAACATTAAAGCAACCATATGTTATTTCCCTGCCAGTTTAGATTAAAGTGTATAATCATCTGATCATACCACCCCTCTCTGTCGCAGTCGCCTGCCTGAGCAGCATCCCTCCTTGTTCCACCCACTCTCCCCCACCTTGGGCTACATCAGTGGCCCAGTTCGCTCCGCTCAGCTGGAGGATGACCCTGCCACCGATGATCCTGAGGCACCACCAATTGGCTTGCGACTTGCCCGCCTCCAGAGCTCACCTTCCTCCTGCTACAGTGAATGGGACAGCTCACTGTGGAACACCTGGAGCTCCATCATGGACAGCAACATGGCCAGCGCTCGCACCAGCCTCATCAGCTCAGTGGACAGCTGCTACACTAATGACAGCGCCAGCTTTGCCCGCTTGCTGGCTGCGGCTGCAGAGACCATGAGTGGAGCCTCTTTGTCAGGTAAGCAGAGGAGTAATACTGTGTATCTAATATCCCCAGGCTCCTCCTTTAAGACGGTGGTTCCCAACCTTTTTTGAATTGTGACCGCTTAAAATAAAGCCCCTGATTAAATATGTCTACCACTTATGATCATTTGAAATCAGATTTGATTACAGTATTTTTTGGATGTGAAATTTTTCTGTGAATCACAATAAAAAACAATCAAATGTAAAGAGAAGTCAGGTTAGCAGAAACAAGTTTTTTTCTGCATTTATATTTTGTCAGTTGTATTGTGACCCATTAGATTAGTCTTGCTGTGGTTGGGAACCACTGCTTTTAGACTAAAGCAACATGACAATTGGTATGTTAATGATCCCTCTCAGAGGATCCTGGCCTGTTGTCTTTATTGCAATTATCCACTAGATGGAGCCCTCTGTCTATGAATGATCCCAACTAGCATCAGCAGCCATGCAGTTAGACTCATGGTAGACAAGAAATCTGTCAAACAGAACCATGACACTCATGACAAGTTAGTTCTCACTGTTGTTATCATTTTGATGGCTAAAGATTCTAAATCACTATCCAGAAGAAAAAAGCTTCATGGAGGTTAGAGAGAGACAGTGTGTCCATTCTGTACTAATGTACACTAATGGCTGTGCATGTCTGAGACAAGAAGTGGCTCTGAAGTGCATGAAGCCAAATGGCTCGACTTCCATCTGTGAAAGTTCCCAGATCATCCGGCGATCTTCTGCATCCATTGGGCCCACGGAGCAGGCGCAGCTGGGTCCACTCAGCCACTGGGTCACAGCCGTCACGCTGTCATCACCTCCCAGGCCTCGCTCCAGCCTCATTGGGTCTCATTCACACAAAAAGGAAGAGGAATTTGGCTATTAAAAAAAATTCCTTTTGAGTCCAGTGGCATCATGTGACGGACACAGGAGTTGTAGTATCGCTGTTTGGCCACTATGAAATTAACGACCCACGACCGGCGCTCTCCTTGGTGTCACCTCATCAGTCTCTCTGCTCTCCATCTGCAGGCACCTTTTTGCTTTATTCCACTCTCCAAACTCTCACTTTTGGGTGTTTTCTTCCTTGGGTATTTTTCACACATACAGCAGTGAGACTACATTAACTTCCGTACAGCAACATGCTGACCCAGAGCTGTGGTCATTCGTCATCTTTGATGAATGTAGGGGTGCTCCGCTCAGAACTTTTTGGAGCTGATCACCGATCGCTAGACACAACTTAATGTTTCTGTTACTGACCACTGATTGAGTGGCTCTCTCTCTGCCTTAGTGCCAGCTAGCTTTGAAAACCCATCATATTCCTTGACCTGACTAACCTTCAAATATCCGATGAAGTTAGTGGTGCTGAAAATGTTTTGGTTGTGTTCCTCCAGGGGGGATTTCTGTGGAACACACCGTGCAAATTTCATTTTCTTTTTCAGACACCTGGTAGAACTGTGAACTGCCAGACCAGTGAAGCAGCTCATAGAGAAATTTTCTTGTGTGTCATGCCTCGTCTGATCAGCACTCCTTATCAGTAGTACTGATCAGTAGTACCGATCGGTACTACTGATCGGTACTCCTGATCGGTACTACTGATTGGTACTCCTGATCGGTACTACTGATCGGTACTCTTGATCAGTACTACTGATTTGTACTACTGATCAGTACTATTGATCATATCATCTTTTTTTTTTTTTTTTTTTTTTTTTTTACAAATTATGATGCCAGTACCAATACCAGTACCATTAACTTAATAGCAGTACCAATAGAGTACTTCATTTGATACCCATTATGTGCGTGGAAGCTGTGTGTGTCCCAGCGGTTAGCACAGCTCTCATACAGCAGTTACTGCTGATAACCCCGACTCACAGTGGCGGGACCGTGTTGTTGCAGAAGGGCCACATGTGCTGTGTGGGTTGTAGCTGCTGCGGTAGTGAGCCAATCATACGGCCCATTAAGAATGCCCCTGTCAATTGGCTGTGAGCAAAACCATACAAATAGTTATTTTATTTAGATCTGGGCACAAAAAGGATAGATTTAAGGTATTGTTTAGAGCTGCAACTAATCATTATTTTGTTTGTTTTTGTTGATTATCTGTATATTATTTTCTTGATTAATTGAAACTGAGAGCTACTTGCTTGATACAAACTTCCAGAATAACATAAAGTTGCACAGATCACCTTTTAATGATAATTAAATCATGCATTAGAAGAGACTTAGATATTATTACTTCCTTTAACTGCCCTGTTAAATATTTTAATAAACAATGCCCTCTTATGATGGAACCAGAATTTTAAAAAACCTCAGATATATTTTCTCTCACAGATATTAGCACAATGATTGCCTTTCAATACCAAACACCATAATATTAATCACATGTCAGTGTGAATTACTCCTCTCAGTAATTATTAACAATGATTTCACATAATAGGAAACAGATATTTAAACACGCAACATTATTTATTTATGTTCCTTTGTTTCAACATCTGAAAGTCAGAGTTATCACAGATCTGATATTTATGTATATATCTTTTGAATAAGCATATTTGTAGCATTTGGTTCGAAATCATATTTCTATACAAATGATCACTTCTAACATTTTGTAGGAGCTTTTAACTTAACTTTTTGTTTTTAAATTTTTGACTTAACTGTCATATCTTCAAATGAAACACTTACTAAACACTACATTTGTGACATTTTTTAACAAATCATGAAGTCTGCCCCGTTTTTACAAAATGCCATTTATGATAGATTCAAAGCGTACAGCACTTGCATTTGATCCCGGTCCAGTTGGTCTGTCAAGTTTGCAGACATATCTGACACCATTCTAACATCGTACTTGCTCCCAGTTGGACGTCGTCAAGTGTCTCTCCACATTGTGCCGGTTTGCCGTCGCCACAGTCGCCCGCAAATGAGACACAGTTTTCTTTCTCTGTTGTGAAAAAGAAGTCTTCCTCCAAATCATCGTGAAAATAATATGTTTTCTTTCGCTTTTCTTCCATGTTTTGTCCGTTTTGGGGTTAAAAACCACATAACACCGCATAACACATTTTTGTTTTTAAAATCTTATATTAAATATTATCACTTTCATCTTTACATTAACGCAAGCATTTTTGATTAAAATGATAACGCAACACAATTAAATACAATTTTTAGACAGATCTCCATGGTGACTAGTGCTATTTTTACAATATGCCTCGCAGGTGACTCCCGTGCAGTTGTCTGGTTTATAAAATGTCATAAAATTGTGAAAAATGTGGATCAGCTTTTCCCAAAGCCTAAGATGACGTCCTCAAATGTCTTGTTTTGACTACAACCCAAAGATATTCAGTTTACTGTCATGGAACAGGAAAGAAACCAGAAAATATTCACATTGAAGAAGCAGGAATCAGAGAGTTTTTACTTTTTTTTGACTCAATTATAATCAAAATAGTGGGCGATTAAGTTAATTGACAACTAATTAATCATTGCAGCTCTAGTGTCGTTTTACTGGAGAAGATCCGGTACTACTTGGTACTGGCTTGTTTCTTGTTGATACCTTAAAGGCATTGAGTACTGATACCCGCCCTATATGAAGACCGTGGAGCAGCAGGGACTGGGACACACTGCCTCTATAGCTTGAACCCTTCAGCACAGAATATAATAGAGTAAGTATTATTAATCCTGGACAGCTACATTTTCTGAGGTCTTTGAAATATAACAGTACCTTTAGAAACCAGAACGTGGCTGTTGTGAGTCGGCAATGGTTCCTTTGGCGCCTCAAACATATTCAAATAGTTTTATTGTCAGTGACAGACAGCTGCTTCAAAGAAGCTTCAAAATTTGCTTTTCCTCAGAGAATCAGCGTGAAAGGTTCTCCTCAGAGGTCTTGAAATGTTTACTTATTCTCTAACCTCCACAGGCAAAGAGCTTTCTGTTTTAACACACACACACACACCCACACTCGATATTGAAATGCACATCAACATGTTGTCCTCTTCTGTGTTCTTTAGACTTCTCTCCGCCAGCCTCCCCCCTCAGCGCCTTGTATCCGCCATTTCGTGTAGAAGGCGACGTGTTCAGCGAGCTGGAGTCGGTTCCTGCGTGGGACTGGAGCATGGCCTGGGTAGAAGAAATGGATGCTCAGTACAGAGCCCACTATCCTGGCAGAAACACCAAACCCTTTGACACTTGGGGGACTCTGCCAGGAGAGGAAGACATCCAGCATAACTGAGTTTTGACAACTTCAGAAAAATCTCACAGCAATAACCAGAACTGCAAGACAAGAAGAAGGGCAGACATGATCCTGCACCTGATTTACTCTGCTGATCTTTGTTCAGTGTTGATGTCTAAATAATTCAGAGTTTGATGTGTAGCGATTTCACTGTCCAGAACAGATAAATATCTAAATCTGAAATATAATTGGAGCCAACTCCTTGATGTTTGAGACAGCAACCAGTAGATGTCTAATAGTTTTCTCTGTTTACCTCAGGGCAGTCTGACTGCTATTTTACATCCTTCAAATGACATCCATTGAGTTTCTAAAGTTTTCTCCCCTCTCTGTATCCTTTCCGCTCATTAGAGAATAGGATAATGAGATACTTCCCTCGGGATGTTCTCACCCAGTGCATTTTGAAAAGGCCAGAAAGACACAAAGACAGGAAGCGAGACAGTGAAGAAGCAGTCATTGGGCAGAAGAAAGACAATGCTGGAGTTTTCCTCACAGCACACGTTTGTTTCTTATGTTTGTTGCAAGATTTTATTGAGTCCTACCAAATAGCACGTAGCACAGTGAATTTGTACAGACTGTTTGACTGATCAGGTGTATATATTCATCATATTCAACAAAGGTTATTTAAAGAATTTAAAACACAATTCAAATAATTTCTTCTGGCGATTTCTTATTATTTTATATTTTAAGATTATTTTATGTCCTTTTTTAAAATTTTACACAAAGTTTGTATTGGACACGCCATTCTGTAGTTCAGAATAACAAAAGTAGACATTTTATTTTTAAAAAGTTGTTTTGTTCACAATTAATTTAACTAACTTGAGGTTTTACCTTTAAATAAGTTGAATATTTGGAAGCGTTCAACAAAAAGTTATTGTACAAGTTAAAGTGCTGTATGCATGGCGTAGTCTTTGCATGCTTGATGATGTTTTATTTAGAAATTCACTAATGGTAGTAGGTTCAAAGTTTTACATTTTGTAAGAATTCGCATTTTATTTTGTTCACATTACACGTGTTTTATAGTTTTGAATAAAATCTTTGAATTGATTAAAATAAGGTTTTACATTTTGCAAGGACTTAACCTTTGGATTGCATCCTAGCTGAGCTGTGAAACAAAAGCTCCTGCTATGTTTCATTCTGTTTGACTGAGCTGAAATGATTTTCCTAGTGACACTGATGTGGTCTTTTATGTTATTTTCCCAAATTAAAAACACCTTCATATTATGCTACAATATTTTATTTTGAAATATCTACAGGATGTATTTGTAGGTTGTTGTCGAGGGTTTTTCACTTTGAAAGTGCGAGTCTCTGTGGATGTGGATGAAGTTAAAGGAACAATACGTCAAACTGACAGCTAGTAGTGTTTAAAATGGGTAACAGCAGTCTGAAATCAAATCATTGGAGCTGTGGCCTGTCCGCTCCTCTCGTGTGACTGATAGCAGTGTATTTTTTTGCAGTTTGAGGGTTACCTTCTAGACATGACCATGTTAGGCTGTGACCACTTCAGCAGCTGCGTGTCTCAAATACCGGCTGCCTTGACAACCAGCTGCACATGGACCACAGAGAGATGTGACGAGGCCTTTCAGGTCTGGTAGAATCTACTTAACTTAAACGGTATCTCTGTCAGTGTTTGTGTACCAGCTTGTTTCATATGTGGCAAAGGGGTGTTGAAATGGGCAGTGGACAGGAACACACCGGCCAAAGCAGAAATAGATGTTCTGGACCGGAATGGAAATTTCAAAGGAGAACATGACTGTAGCATTGCTGTCGGAGAAGCCAGTTTTTCAATTTAGCAATTTAACAGTTTCTTTAATCTGTGAAAAGATAACATGGTCATTTCTTTTTTTTTTTTAATTTATCACAGTACATACAGTATATAACATATTGGTCCTTTAAGGAAGTGAAGTGTCTTTGCATTGCAGGCTGTTCCTTTGTGACCCTTGGGCAGGATTTGAATTGACCCCTGCTGTTCTTAATGGCTATGTAGAGCAGGAAGGTGATGCTTAGAACTCATCTGTTTGGCTTGATTAACCAAGACAAACAATGCTGCTGCACCTGATAATGGCTGCTAATTACAAACCCGTTGGAGAAAATAATTTGTGTTTATACAGTGACAGGAAGTGGATTTTTTTAACTGTAATGTAGATCTAATGTTAATAATGTTTCATCTCCAAAAGAAAGAGTTTGTTTCTCTCTGTTTAAAGCAGATTGTTTGCACAGAATTCTGACTTGATGTTTCAGTCAAACCTCGGCTGAGTTGTTGAGCTGTAAGGAGAAAAAGCTTGTTGCCAAATAGTAATTAAATAGTGTGCATTAGCCATATGCACATCATTGTCATAATAGCTTTAACTTGGCAGGGATCACGCAGAGACGTGGAGGGGAAGATGGAGGTAGATGAGTTTGAAAGAAGTAGCAGAAAGAAAATTTAAGTTACTGATGAGAGTGAAAAACAAAGAAAACGAGTGGATTAATTATTGTGAAGAAACAAAGAAGACATTGAAAAGAACTGAATTGGATGGTTACCTTAGTTTTAAAGTTTTATTAAAGTTGGGGCACATTGGACAATGTAAAGTCCAGCAATTATTTATTTATTCCTACACAATTTCCATTTTCAGTCATCCCTTATTTATTTCCCCAAATGTATTAATTTCTGTATTCTTTTCTATTTACATTTATTTTTCCCTTTCATTATTCATGCTGATGTCACCAGAGACGCCACCGTGATATCAAACACGGCGCCGGGCCTGTTCTTTCCATCACAGGACTCAGTGCCGTGCAGAGCACCCAGCGGTCCGGCATGTGCCGCTGATCTAGACTCAAGCAGAGTCTCCGATGGGTGCCGTTGTCGCTGAAGGTACGTCTCCACAGGCTCCGTCACCACAGGCTCCGTCCTGTCTCCGCTTCCCTTTCATTGTCTGCATAAGTAGCTGTGCAATGCATTCTGGTAGTGTGGTGGCACGAGACCGTCATGTTGCCCGCTCCTCATTTGCAGAAAGTTGAGGTCTAGGTCACTGTATGTAAGTCACAGGCGTCTGCTGGAAACTTGCCAGAATCAAGAATTTATGTCACATTTTATCAGTTAATGAATGGCTACATTTATTTTTAATATTATTTATGCTTTGTTTCATTACATATTTACTTATCAAGTCATTAATTTATTTTATTTTGGCAAGTTCCACCCTCCATATTTGTGAAACTCTGGCCAGGTGAAAATTTTCATTAACTCGGTTTTCAGTGTTGACGTGTCAGCAGGGAATTATTGGCTTGTAATGTCTCTTGTAAAGAGTGTGTGCCTTTGAGAGGCGTCACTAATGAGGCGACGTGTCAGCACAGCAGAATAAATACATCCAAGAATGGGGGACGTGGCCAAATAACCCGCTAACAGGACTTTTTACATGTTTACCTATACGTGTACTGATACTCTTCCACTATATTAAGGAAAAGCGGCATCAGAATGTGCTATGGAGGTCACTGCTACATATCCAACAACACAGTGGAGTCCACTGCCAGTGTATGTGTGTCCCAACTGGCCCTCTGGCTTTAACAGCACTTCAGCTGTGGGGAGATTTCTTTCTTAAACCACACATGTGTAGACAGGATTTTTTTTCGAGAACAAAGGAGGAAAATACAAAAAACTTTACAAAAATACCCATGTATGAGTGTTTGAACAAAAACCAAGCAATACGTGAAAAATGACATGACATTAAGAAGGTGTATAAGAAAATATCAATACACGAGTATCGCAATATTATGTTTTGCGATACTGTATCGATGCTCTAGAATGCTTTATCGATTTCAAAAATCTGGTGGCCTACTGGTGGACCAATGTGTTTCAGAAATCGTAGCTGGCTGAGTTTAAAGCTAGTCAGTGAAGGTACTGACATGTAAAACTAGAAAACCTCAGGAATCCATTGCTGCCAACCATGTCATACTAGCAGGTCGTGAAGAAGGTTAAATAACGCTTCAAACTTGAACTCACTAAATTTTGGCAAGGAAAATGTATGACCATTTTCAAAGGGATCCCTTGACGTCTGACCTTAAGATATGGACTGTGACTGGTTCTATGGGTACCCACGAGTCTCCCCTTTACAGGCATGCCCACTATATGATAGTTTTGGACAAAATTCATGCTGTTTTTGCAATGCAGTGTATATGTGTTTGAATATTTCTGCATACTGGGGTCCCTGAACAATCTTGAATTACATAAATTATCATTGTAAAGCTGAGACTCTTGTGGATCCAATGAGTCCACTTGTATTCATGTCTAATGATGTTAGTCCCCATAGTAGCCATTTCACATTTTTTTACCCAGATTTTAGATGGATGGTGTATCTTTATACTATGACAACTTTTCCTAAAATTAGATTTGAAAAATAAGCAATAACAGTTAATCTCCTTGCTTACTGTATCATAATATTGAATCATTACCCCTGTATCATGATGTGTATGGTATCACCAGATTCTTGCTGATACACAGTCCTAAGGTAAGTACTGTAGGTACAAACTCAAAAATTAAAGCAATTTGTGGATTTGTGCCTGTACTAACTGGCTTTCTAGCACCCAAATTAAGCACTGAATTGTGTTTAAAAAAAAAAAAAAAATCACATTTGTAATCTATATGTAATGCAGCAAGTACTGGGTTGTGTGTGTGTGTGTGTGTGTGTGTGTGTGTGTGTGTGTGTGGCGTGTGTGTGTGTGTGTGTGTGTGCATGTGCGTGTGTGTGTGTGTGTACTGGACTGCCAAAGAGATTATCCTTCATCTGGCTCCTTCTCTAAAGGCCATATGTTTCTACATGGAGCCCCCGGCTCCTCTGAGCAGCGCACACACTCACTGATAGACGAGACCACACGCTATGAGTAATGAATCAAGCACTACTGTATGTCTACTTGTCTGATTAGTTCAGATGCACAAACACACACGTATGCACACACTGCCCTTGGGATTTGTGCATCACAGATTTTGGTGTATGCCAAAATACCAGCTTTATATAGCATGTCAGCAAACCAATGACCCATATTAGACATGGCCCGAAACCCTGGACACACTGCATACACACAAACACACACCCATGTAGATTTACTGCATGTTATTATTTAACCAAATGGATAATTATCATTCTAAGACCAGACATAAAATAGGGCAGTGGTGTGTGGGTATTATTCACTACATTTATCGCCTTATTATGTACCTGCTTGTCCAGCATCAAGGGACAATAGACCCTTTTTAGCACTTTATGTAACATTTATGTGAAACTTGTTTGTGTTAAATCATTTAGCAGTTTGGGGGGAAATGAGCTTTTGTGGCCACAAAAGTGATAGGATTCCTCAAGGGATCAACACAAATAGAATATAACATGAGGAGGAAATAGATACAGCGACTGGACTGCGTGCAGCAGAGTTCCCTCTACATCTGTGGTTTAAACTAATTCACTCTATCGTGCAGGTTCAGGTGGCAGGGGCATGCTCACATTGATCGACAGCAGTGGTTAACTGTGGTGATGCATGCTTAAGTGTTAATCATTCAATTAACTGGAAATCAATGGCACCCATATGGGTGATCTGTTTCAGTATTGCCCTGTCAGTCACACAGGACCAGTTGACTACTCCAACACACAAACTATGGACACCAGATATATCCATATGTCCCTGCTCATTTAGCATTGTGCTTTAGCATCTGCAAAATGTCAACTTGTCACAAGCTGAGAAAAGCAGTGCTGTATTAGCTTTGTGACAATGCATGCATATCAGATACTGTATAAAAATGATTTTAAATGTCTTTGTTTTTCTTTTTTTAATCTTGTAATAGGAGGTGGTGGCTGACATGGTGCTTCTCAAATGGTTGCGAAACTAGACATATACATTTGCTGTGTTTAGAGATACTGAGGTAATAATATGACAACACAATGTAAGTGTAGAGGAATATTTCAGATGACCTGGACTACACATTCTTACATCTGTGCATACAGGACATGTTATACATACAGTGTGCTTCCTGTTAAACATTAAAATATTTAAACATATATATTAATACAAATAAACAGGTAATCATTTTATAACATCACTTAAATGTTGCATGTTTTGTTACCATGCAAGCCATTTACCTTCCACATCCTCTGACCCTGCTGCCTACATAATGGCTTCATTTGAACCTCTCTATATATGCATCACATCAGCCAAAAAGTCACAAACATCCATCTCTGCTGTCACAGGGAAAATTAACATGGAAATTGGTGTGTTGAATTTTGGAATGAAGGAACAGAGCTTTAAACGACGCCACCCCCTCCCTTTCATGCTTCCTTTTCTGTCTGTCTCTTTTCTTTCCTCTCAGGCCGTCGGCCCTCTTCCTTCAGCCTCGGTGGGCGTTCTTTTCCTGACACTGGCCTAATGAATGAGCGAGGTGATTTATAGCTGAGGGAGAGGGAAAAGAAGGGAGGGAAGGAGGGGTAGAGGGAAGTTAAGGGGGCATGGAAAGGGTAAGGGGTGTTGGGTCACACCGTAGAAGGTCAGTAACGTAAATCTTATCATCGTCTTATCTGATGTCCTTTGCTCTTGTTTATTTTTAATTTTTTTTAATTCCACAGCCTCATGAAAGCTCAGCCTAATATGCATTATAATCTTTGTAGGGGCATATAGCAGATATGACTTCCAACCAAGACAGCAACAACTTAACAACAGGAAAAAGAGTTTAAAAGAAATTGCAGTCCATCAAGTAACATACACAGAATAAGAATATTAGGTTCAATTCAGGGAAACATCTAATCTCTCTGAAAAGCTGAGCTCCGCTGCCACAGCTGCACCAAACAGCCTGTTAAGCAGATATATAAGCCATCCAATTTATATATTTTGGCCAAAATCAATTCAATGAACAGATAAGTCATTCAATAGTAATTATTTATTAGAGCTCTCAGCCGATGCAGTGAACTCAGATAAACATAAACAGAACTCAGAACTCAGATAAACATAAACATTGGTCAAATACCAATACTGCAATGTCATTTTGCCTAGTCAAAACTCTAATTCAAGATATCCATAATTCTATTTTAACTAGGCAAAACTCTAATTTTTGATATCCATAATTACATCTTGACTAGTATGATTCAAACTACTTTTGCCATTCACGTGTACGGGGTTTTTCATTACAGATATCCACAATTTAATGAACTGTATTTTACAAGTTCATCATGTGTCTTTATATAAAATCTGAAAAGTAAGTAGTAACTTCAGCTGTTAATAAATGTAGTTCAATACAAATACAATTTCAATATTTCTCTGTGAGATATAATGGAGTACAATCATAAAATAGCATAATATACCAAAATACTCCAGGCAAATACAAGTACATCTCAAGTACTGTGCTCATAGATACTGTACCCAGATGCAGAAAATGTACTTGCAGTTTATTTACTCCTGTACTCACTGAATGTGACCCTTTAGAGGTTACTGTTACATTCTACAAAATCCAACTGTAATTCTGTTACGACCTCGGCGTCGTATGAGCATTTATTCCTGTATGTTGGTGTATGTGCTGCAAAGTGCTCTGTGATGTATTTTTTGTGGTTGTTGTGTGTGTGTGTGTGTGTGTGTGTGTGTGTGTGTGTGTGTGATGAGCTGCAGGTGAGCTTGTTTGGATGGCTGATTGCAGGTAGGTGTGGAGGTCTGATCCAGGGAGCTGATTGGTTCCAGCCTCCAGCCACAGATTTAAAAGGCCGGGTTTCTTCAGTCCCAGCAGACTTTCCTTCCTCAATCAACACCAAGACTGCCAGCAAGAGTTATCATTATGAAATGCTCTCATTTGTAAATATATCTATTTGTCCAACCCAGGTTTGGTAGGGGAAGGCAGCCCATTCATTTAACCCATTTTCTCTTTCTGTTTTTTTGCTGTAGGAGTTAGGTCAGTGTTCTGTCTTTTGTTTCCTTTATGTGAGTAGGGCAGTTTAGGGTTTGTAGTTCCATTTGGTTGTTATTTTTGCCAGTGCCTACCCTGATGATTGCTTGTTTAATAAGCCTTTCAACAGGGCTGTATATCTCTTGTTGCTGGTGGTTTTTGGGTGCTTGGGAAAAGGGAGCCTCATTGTTCATGTTGCACCAGGTTTCCCCTGGGCTGGGTTGTAACAATTCTCTCTCTGTTTTAATTCATAGTATTATTATAGCATAATATTTCATATTATAGCTTTCCACATAAAGTGCATTGTGCTAAACCTTGCTTCTGTACTGTCATTCTATAGAAATGGATCGATTTGACCTACTAGCCAGTACATTAGAAATGTTATGGGAATAAATGAAAATTTGTTTTATTAGTGGTGAGTCCTCTGGCTGTCACTGGATTTCAGTCTTTGGGTCCAATGGGCTAACTGCTAATGACAAATACTCTAAATACTACTAAAATAGTCAGAAATACAATACTGTGTTCCATGTTAACACTTTTTCTTATTGTTAAAAAATCCCATTAAAAGACCAAAAGCAACAATAAATGTATAATTTTGGGTTTTCGAGCCATCTCTTTGGACCAAATGTCCCTCACCTGTTGTGGTTCTTTAATGCTGTTACTTAAAACCGGGTCTGAACTGTTTTCCATCACATTAAATGAGCCTGATTTTCACATACAATAACATCAAGGTAAAAGACAAGTTGTCGAGTACTGTTTAGACCGTACTGAATTTAATCTCATTTATTTTATGCATAACATAGAAGATCATGAAATGAAGCCCATTCAGAAACAACCAAAGCAATTGTAAAGAAAAAGAAACTAGCACTGACTCCATACATGGCTATATACAAGGCTATGTTAATGTACTAGGCCGTGTATAGATTATAAAAAAGTATCTTATTTGTGCTGGTTACCTATAAACCTATCAGTCAAATCTCAATACATTCAGCCTATATGTTTTTAATGCGTTCACTGCGCTGCCACCTCCTCCGTCTCCATCTGTGGACTGCGACAAAGCTGTGCAACAGCATCTTATTATGCTCCTTTCAGCTGATCACACAGCACTGGCAGGAGAACTACACCCTGGGCTCTTCATGTAGATGTGTAGCTGAGCCTCAGAGTTAGTGACTTTGCGTATGCCAAGACACAGCGAGCATCCGTAGAGCACCAGAGGGTAATGTATGCCTTGTCTCAGGTGGACAGCGGGAGGGAGTGTGTGTTCCTCTCTCAGAGTAGAGAGCTTGGCAATTTCATGCTCCTTGGTGCGTACAGCGCTCGCCCAGCTGCAAAGCGCTGTGAAGTTGGAGGAAGACTGAGGCATAAGGAGATTAAGGAGCAAACACACCTTCAGCAATAAGGCAGTTTTTTTTTATTTATTGAGGTCTGACAGGAGAGTATGGTCAGAGAGTAGAAGGCTTCAAGAAGTTTAGATGCTGAATTTTTTAGATTTGAAGTTTGTAGTTTACACACAAGCGTAAATAATGTACTGTATATCAAGAAGAATCTCAGATCTGAATCTACTGCATAGATTTGGGTGAATAATGAAATATTGGTGGGGGAACATGAGAGGATGAATAGAGAACCAAAGACTGCTTTCAGTGCTGTAGGCACTTCTCTCTGTGTGCATGTCTTTCAAATTTACACCATAAAGGAGACAAATCAGGCTCTTTTCCAGGATCATATTTGTGTTTTGGGTTTCTGCTAGAACATGTTTACATGCTTTAAAGCTGCAGTGGGTTGAAATGGAGCAAATATGATTAAAAAGAAGTTATTGTTATAAAAAGCTCACTATATCCTGACAATAGTGTATGAGACATGTAATCTGAAAAATCCTGTGCCTCTCTGCTCCTAATGGCACCTGCAAGATTTCATAGACTGGAGGAAAACAACCAGTCAGAGCGGATCTGAAGACTGCTGTCCAGCTGCTGTCTATGAGAGCAACAAATCAGTCACTCAGATCAAACGGTCAAACTAGGCAGCACTGATCAAATATGAATCAATATTCTGTTACTGTAATGACTATTTCTCTCCTCAAATGTTTTCAGAAACATCTTGTAGTTACTGTTTAGCTGAAAAATGCCATGTTGAGACCAGTTGAAGAACTACCAAGCGCCGCCCACCAAATGGAGCACAGCCAATAGAAGTGCTCTCTCTCTGAAATGACCTGTGATTGGCCAACGTCTTCTGCCACCAGCTAAACTTTTTAAATATTGAAAACAGAGCCATGAGGAGGTGCAGAAGTCTAGTTTTCTCTCAGAACACTTGAATTATGAGTGCCCAGTGATGCCAAAAATAAACTACCTACTGCCACTTTATAAAGGTTGATCACAAGCTGTGGATATTCTAATGAGCCTGCATGTGACATAGGAAGGGGAACCACATCTGATTGGCTTGTTGAATCACGTTTTCTGATCTACAGTCCACTAAAACTTGACTTGTGTTATTCACAGTTTGTGGGTTGTTAGGCTCTCCAGACACCCTAATGAATGAGCACAAGCACTGAAAAAGTGAGTTTTCATGATATGCCCCCTTTAATCCATGTGACTGATGAATCTCATGTTGTGTATCCTTTATGACACTGGAGACCTCAATGATTTTCATGTGACATCAAGGTGTGAATGGCCCTTAGCTGCATGTTTAAAATGCCCAGGTCTGCCCACCAGCTAGTGTCAATGCAAAAACAACATGCACCTACACATTAATTTATTACATTTTATATTGCATGAGCTTCACATGTCCCTCACAAGCAAAGACTAAAATGATGGTTTGTCTTCATATAAAACTCACATGTCCACAAGTACAATGGAGCTCACCTCTTAATTTGTTTCTAATGTAAGACATGGAGGACTACAATCCACAGTCCTATAATGTATGCTGAAGCTAATATGAGGCAAGTCAAGTGGCTATTTTCCCACTTTTTTTAAAAACATTTTTATCATCAAGTTTCTTGTTTGAATTACTTTCGCTCCACTGCAGCTCATCATGAAAACTGTGTCCAAGAAAACATGAATGAAATTTCATCATAACAAGATTTAACTCTGGAAGATTTCTGCTTGATTTGTTCTGATGCCATCACGTTAGCTTCAGCTGAACTTTGGAATGCATTTAATCAGAGCAAGGACTCCTTATACTTTATGTGAGGAGGATGCAACAAAAATGGGCATGCTGTTTTTACATTGAGTTTAAAAGGTTTGAATCTTTTGTTCATACTTCTGGGTGTTTTCAGACTAATGATTTTACATCCATTTCTCTCCTGGTGATTTATTTGTTGCCATATATGTCAACTAGTGTCCAGATCTCTTCCAATATGAAATACCAGATCACTCATTGTGACTCCAGTGTTGTCCTTCATGTAATGTTACCAGAGGTTACAAGTCATGAAAGGAACAGACGTAGCTGACTAAATATGGAGTAAACTGAAAATTCACATTCATATTTTTTTCTCATTCATAAACACTGTAATAGTCTGCACTACACCTCCTGAAAGCTGCTCCAAACAAACGAGTTCAGGTTTAGATCAGCAAATGTATTTTATTGTACATTTACAAAACAACAAGAGTACAAAAGTCAGTCCACCGACATTTTTTTTTTTCTTTGTTTTGGAAGCAGTATATGCAAATATTATCTCACAACTGCAGCAAACAGTCCCTCAGACGAACAAGGGGAGGGGACGAGAGAGGAGCGGGAAGGGTTACAATCAAACTTTTATAAAGCTTGTCTGTCTGCTGGCACACTGGAACGTTTTGCTGCAGAGAAACCAAAGGGAACATAGAAAAGGATGACATTCTTAGCGGACTAGATGGGTGCAGGGATCCTGGCGGGACAGTGTCCTTCCAGGAGCGAGTACCCTCTCGTTTTGGCTCGTTTTTCCAACCGCCCCTCTCAACCAGCAAACACACTTTGTGCTTCATATTTTCTGTTGTTTTGCTATCACAACAAGAGAGTGCAACAGTAGTTAATGCTTTTCCAAAAAGTATACATTTTGACAAAAAGTTGGCACATTCAAGAAGACAAGCTTTTTATAACACACTTTTTTCTTTTTTTTTTCCCTCATAAATACAATATACGTCTCTTTCCCTGTATCGAGAGCCCACAAAAGAACAGTACAGACACAGGTATTTACAAATCAGGAATGAAACTCGATTGCTCATAAATAATACCAAAAAAAACAACAACAAAAAAAAAAAAACATGATGTTAAGTCCATTGTTGCTTTCTTTCACAGAGTCTAGTATCCTGAAACACAAAACTTGTCCTCTTGTCCAGCTCAGTTTGTCCACAGTGGAAAGATGGTGGGTGATGTAGGCATTGAAGAAACACTGACAGTCACTGGTGTCCTTATCTCATTTCCTGTGAAGACAGAAATACGTCCATAAAAAATCTAACTATTACATAGAACATGGCTGGATTTCACTAAATCAAGGCAGATGTTGGCTCATGCACTTGTACTTAAGTCTTTACAGGCTGTTAAGCAATAAGTTGGGTGCAGACAGCAGTAGAAGACTCATTGTGGTCATGGGTTTGAATCACAATTGGTCAATTTTGTGTTGACTGTCTTATCAAGAATGAGTCCAGACTGCTGTGTAGTCCGGGGTAGGACTTCAATCTATTTCCTCTCAGTCTGGGCCCCATTTCACAATAATGGTTGATTTTATTCACTTTTACATGTTTACTAAAGCAGCTTTTCAGAGCAAGTGCATGCTGTTGTTGCACTTCCGAACTCTGGATGCTGAAACATTTGAAAGTAATGTGGTGTATTTCTAGAAGCCACACAGGCACGACTCACTAATTGTGAATACTGTTAACCGCCCAGAGAAATGTCTTATATTTGGAATAAAAAAATGAAGCTGAGCAGTAAACAGTCTCCAGCTCTTGGCTCTCTGACTTTATAATTCATTAATAATCAGGTCCGTGTGGAGGTCCGTGTGAGAAGGAAACGTAGCTGCTGCTACACACAGCACAAGTGTCATGAATGTGCAGGTGGAACGAATCATCTACTGTATCAATATACTGATTTATATTCCTACGATCCAACTACATTAATAGTTACTCAGCAAGTTGTCCTTCATGGGGACACGTATCGATCTAAAGTCAATTTGTAAATAATAAAAAATAATCTGTATCGATATACAAAATTGCACCTTGTATTTATGGATGAATATGAATGAATGTATTTTTTACCACATTTACTACTAAAGAAATGTTAAATATTACAGCAAAATGAAAGATGGCTGATGACGAGGGAGAGCCAGACGAGAGAGATGTTCAAGCTGGGTTTGAAGTCCAGCGTTAGGAAATGTCTTCGCTCCTTGATAAATAGCTTGCTGTTTGCCGAATATGCAAAAGCCAGATAAAATACAATGGCAACACGGCCAATCTTTCCACGCACCTGCTGAGACCCCATGCACTTTATTTTTTGATAAATATTATTGCTCTTCCATTTATACTGCAAATGAGAACAGAAGCAGCAGGTTAAACCACTGATCATTCGACCTGAAGAGAAGTTGGCTGCATTTTATTTCTATTTTTGAGTTTATTTTGTTAAATATTGCACTGCCTTGTCTCTTGAGAACAGGTCCTGAAGTTGTACTTTTTATTATTTTCAAATAATGAAAATATAAATATGTTCCATTAATCATTGTGTTTACTTGTGTATATCCAGAATTAATTTATCCCTGATTCCTTACAAGAAAAACTTTGAGGAATCCTGACCTGCTCTGTCCAGTATCCAGATATTTATTTCACAGTCAAACTGAATTTTTGGCAAAAAAAAAAAAAAAGTTACTCTATTTCAAGTCCCTGAGTAATATCATAAGGTCATAAGGTTCACATACTTTTTCCACCCTGCACTGTGAATGTTTACATGTTGTGTTCAATAACAACATGAAAACATATAATTTTTGTACGGTATTTAAGCAGACTGTCTATTGCTGTTGTGACCAATTTATGCAGAAATCCAAGTGATCCCAAAAGGGTTCACAGACTTTTTTCTTGCAAATGAATATTTGGTGAGAGGCAGGAGAAGGCAATGACGACACAAACTGGCAGATCTGCACAAAATCAAATGCTCAGTCATTTTTATGTGTGTGTCATGATAGAAGTATACATGGACTTAAAGGTGAAGAAAATCTTCAGGCATCTGAAATTAAAAGTCCTGTTTTCATGAACAGAGTTTGGCACAGTGACGTCCTCTTGTGTGTTACCCAGAGTCGAACTAGCAGTGAAGCGTCTCATCCATGCCTATCTAATGCCAGTGATTCCATATTTGATGCCACCTTCTGCCTGAGAGCTGATGTAACAGACACAAAGGGCAACAACTGCCCCGTTGACTGCCTGGGTCAAAGGGCAAAGATAGCAGTCAGCAGCACCGCGGGAGGAAGATGTAACCTAACCCAGGCTTCCTGTAGAAACATCCTATAGTTTATGGTGAAGCTTTCATGTCCCCAGCAAGGCGTGAAAAGGCCAGTTATGGGCAGTCAGGGGGGCTGAGGTGTCCCTTACTGCTCCACAGGGGGTTGACCTGAGAGGCATGAGATACAAGGGAGCTCTATGTGTGTGAAGAGAGAAAAGAGTAATTGTGTGTGTCGCTTTTACAAGTTGCTTTGCTACATTCCCATGTCAGATGTGTGTTGAGGTCAACGTGGACTGACCCTCGACAGGGACAGCCTCTCTGTCCACACACAGCAGCTTTACGGTGACGCCTCAGGTTACTGCATGAAACATAACAACTCCAGCACTAAAAGAAAGCATCAAAGCTGCATCACTGCTCATTTCTCATAAACCCAAACATGTTGGCCAGATTCATTCATCGGTTTACTGAGAACTTGTGTTGATTGTTTGCTCTACAGGCAATTTAACTCATTTTACTAGAAGTAAACTAAAAGCAGTGGTGGAAAGTAACTAAGTACTATATATGTACTAGTTACCACTAAACTCGATTACAATTTTTTCATTCCCCTCCTCTCCAGTGAAAACCACATATCACCAAATTTTGTGATTTTGAATTTGATTTCTTCTGATAAATTCAAGCATGAAATGTTCCTTTATGGGTTCATAGAACTCTCTGGGCTAAATACACAGTTTAAAAACCTGACCAGCAGTACTTGTAATGGACTACATGGTATTTCTACTTAGTAAAAGCTCTGAATAAATACATTTAAAGTGGATAATCAAACCATGAATAAATGCTGAAAACAAAAAGGAAAAACTGGATACTGATATATATTAATATAATATACTGCATATTATGAATATCATACAACAGCTTAAAAAGGAAATTAAGGTTAAATTTATGGTAAAATTGAAAATGGCAGTAGAAATTATTCATTGCAATATCCAGTTTTCTTTTTGTTAACATGTAATAATGGCCTGATGAGTCTTAGAGGTAGACCAACAGAATCTGAATTCTTGAAGCAATCCTGTGTTTGTCCATTACAGTAAGACACATTTTACATACACACATAATACAGGTCACTGTTTATACATTTGATTTGGTAAATGGTAATTGAAGTTTTATAGCACTTTTCTACCTTAACGGACAAAGCGCTTTACAATGTGCCTCTCATTCACACCCACGCCAACTGCAACGATGCTGCCATGTAAGGAGACAGCCTGTCAGTGTCTTACCCGAGGACACTTTGACTTGTGGACAGGAGGAGCCAGGGATTGAACCAGGTGATTATTGGCTGACCGCCTCTACACCCTGAGCCATAGTTGTGTAAAATGAGTTACACAACTTTCGATGATTTCTATTAGCTGCTACCTCTGTCTACCACCAGTAATGTTGAGGGACATGTCAAACACTGTTAGTGTTGCCTCACTAGCATGAAATACCTGCAGAACTTTCCATGCGGCTGCCACAGCTAATTCTGCCATAAAAGACACCAGCTCATTGCGAGGGAGCCCGCAGGGGGTGCATTTAAAGGAGCGCTCCCACAGTGAAGCTTACCCTTGAGAGAGCAGTGGGCGTGCACGCTTAACATTGTGTCTTACTGTAAAGCCTTTCCTGAGAGAACATAATGGTAGATCTGTATGTATGAGCCTGAGAGCATAACAGTGTGTGTGTGTGTGTGCTGGGGAGGCAACAAGGGAATGTAGAAGCTCTTTTCATGCGCCTGCATATATAAGATTGTGTGTTTTATGGAGCTCAAGTAATGATATGTAGATAAAACTAAACCACATGAACCTCTCCATGGCAGTAATAGTCTTTGTTCCCATGCTCATAAATATCTAAAAGCATCAATTATTAAAACCATTTGAGGTGAAACAAGAACTTTTTTTTTCTTGGATAAAAACTGCAGTGAAATTATAAAAGCATTAGTGCTGCTGTATTATACCTCGTTGTGTTTCCTGGCCGAGTTGAGCCCCCGGGAGCCCGTGGAGCCTCTGGACGAGGAGCTTCCTGTGGTCGAGCAGTTACTGGACATCTGACTCCTGGAAAGGTAACCGGCCTTACAGCTGTATGGCATCATCTCCTCATCTGAGGAGGCAATAATGACAGAAACAACATGGAGTTAACCTTAAGGACTTTAGTGTGATGTTTAAAAGACAGCAGAGTAGTATATATCTTCTCCAGTGATATATCTGCTGGAGAAATGACAGATTAAAGCTGCTCTATGTAAGATTTCTGTGCAAAAACAGCCCTATAAATCCCTTCTATTTGTCTGTGACAAAGTGGATGAGAAAACACCATTTGTCCCCATTTTCAACATTTGATACTAATTTAACTATTTATTCTTTATCTAGCGATAATTCCACCATCTGTAACATGCAGACATTCTATCCTGGGCTTGTTTCTGTTTTGTAGTATGTTTGGTTACAGTTCATATAAACTTTCTGGTTAAATTAAAACATGAACCAGCATTGTTAAGTTTAGGTAAGTTTAGTTATTGTTTACAGGCTTTGTTCCGCATTTTAGATTTTAATTGTTTTCTCATTCTCCTACTCACCATACCCACACTCTGTTGCCAGATCTCAAGAGAGAAACAAGCAATCAGGTCTCTGTAGAAACAAGGCCATGAGAAGCAACTCCCTCCCAAAAACTAAGCCACTTTGGTCAGGCTTCCCAACTTTGTCCATATTTAATTCTGGCATTGGGTTATTAGCCGTAACTGTTGTCTATGGAAGGAGGTGAATGAAAACACAAGGCTGATATTTTGAGTTTTCTCTTCAAAAGCTGTGATTTTCTGGCACAAGGAGGCATCACGCTGCAGGACTGTCTTGTGTTTTCATTTACCAACTTATGAGTACAGCTGTATGTTATATATGTGACATTCAAAGGAATGATCAGGCAACCAGTCAAGGACACAAGTCTTTGTGTTCCAGCCAGTCTCATTTGCACTACTACTGCAGTGAATGATGCAGCATTAATGTGGAAAATGCTCCATCTGAGCATGGTTACAACACTGTACACGTTTTACACTCAACTGTTGTCTTTTCATCCCATTTCTTATTTCAGGAGGAACATGCACATTCTGTGCTCAGTCAGTTTCTGCTACCTTTAAACTGTGACTGAAATACTACTCTCTGCAAAACGCTGGCTTACTGTCGGGGTGTCTTTGTCCCGAGCCTTTCCGTTGGTGGCTGCTGCTGCTGTATTCGCTCCTCTCCAGGGACGACAGAGAGCCGTTCACCACATTGCTGGCCTCCGTGCACCCCTGGGGGCCCTGCAACCTGTCCTCCCCTGGGGGCGGCTCCGGAGGTGGGGGCAGGTCTAAACAGAAAGACGTGGAGGGAAAAACATGCATGAAGAACATCTGACATTAGAATATAATGAAGCTAATTTTTGCTGCCGTTCTTGGTAAATACATTGAAGCTAATTTTAGTGTCAGGTTTCTGTTACATAATCGCTTGAATAACAGAATGAGAGCATTTTGTTTTAGTTGTTTGTTTTCTGGTGCATAATTGAGAGAACCCGAGAGACTAATGCCAGACTGTTTTCCTTTAGAAAACAGTGCTACATTTAAATTAACACTGAATTGCTGCTTTTTAAAATGAGGGTTCTGTTGTGCTTCACAGCCATGTGCTATTTAATTGGTTACTGGATTCACGATACAGTGCTACTTTAGATAATTAGCATTTCCAATGTGTTAATGAGATGGTTACCAGATCCCTGTACGCTGAAGCAGGATTTAGGGGCTATCGAGGTAACTTCAGGGTTAGCAGGGTTTTCAGTCAGGCTCTGCTAACAGTAGACTTGTCCAAGTCTGTGATTGGTCAGATGCTGCAAACACCACCCTTGTCATGTGAACACACTCATATCCAGATTGAGAAACCCTGGGTTGATTTATCAATTTGATAAACAGCGTCGTAGGACCGCTTAGCGAGATCTCATTTGTTAGGGTTAGTTAAGCCACAAAACTAGAATATACCCTGGGTATGTTGAACTTGCTTCATAGTAGAGGCTTCTGGTAAACACATATGGTGAGAGCAGTGGTGGATTATTATGGGGTGTATTTATTCACTCACTGACAAAGAGCAATTATTAGTAAAAGAAAATAACCATGAGCATGATATTCTCTATATTCAATCATAACTGAACCCTTTCCAGTATGTTCAATCACACTGGACTTGAGAAAATGTCAATAATGACAAACAGAGATGGAGCTGTTATTGTTCCCCTCACCCTCGAGGGAATGTCTTAGAATCCACTCACCTGCTTGTACATCTCTTCTGTAAGCTGAACTCTTAGACACCTTCTTTTTCACTCGTGATTTTTGGCTGGGAGGAGAGCATGTGTCTGCTGGGGAGGAGCGACTGTGCACTGTATGAGGACAGGGGAGAACAATCAGAGTGTTTACAGACAATGATGTATTCAATGCATGAATAATGTTTGATCATCATGATCTTATTTGTTTTTGTGTGTGTTACGTGAAGGCTTGTTTACCGGGTGAAGTCGCGCTGACGTTGTTTTCATTCAGAGCTGGCCCCTGGCTGTGGAGGCAGCGTTGGGCAGGACTTTGGCACTGCAGCGTGCCAACCTCTGATGAGCTGTGATGCTGTTGGCCAGAGAGGGTGGGGTTGGACTGGGTGAGCATTGGGCTCGGCGCCTGGGGAACTGGCACTGGACCGCAGGGTAACCTTCTGCTATGGGATGTAAAGGCAATGTGTTACATATTCACTGGAGTCAGATTCTAAAGTTCAGAGTGAGGGTCACAATAACAGTATAAAAAGTGTATATCATTTTATGTTTGGCCGACTTCTCCTGTCATAAGTTTATCTGCATCATTGTTATTTAAATGGACAATTTCACATCTGTCCAAGGGATTAGCCATTTGGCTAGCAGTGGGCAATGTGCATTGTTGTGAAGTTTTTCCTGAATATCAAAAAAAGACTGGTTGACGTGTGAAAATGTGCAGCTACTGTCAAAATGCATTCTTAAAGTGTATCTTTAGTATCTAACATTTGCTAACATTAGCCACTTTAAGCTACTGGTCATACCAGACCAGGCAAGCTTGCAGTGGCAAAGCGAGTGTGAGTTTTATGGTTTATGAATTTCACATTTAATTTATGACAGGACTATTTTGATATTTTGTCTTTAAAAAAGTTACATAGTTAAACTTTAAAGTCAAAGTTACATACATTTATTTTAAATATAGGGCATTATGATTCTTCTGTTATGGAGGAAATTCTCCATATTGACAGATTGATATGAACTAAATACCAATAACTTTATTCATTCGTTGCATTATAATGACGCGGTGTCCTGCTAACTGACAAGTAAAGAGTGGACAGTAAAATGTCTGATGATGAGAAATAACTGGTAGCTCTCAGTCAACGGCGAGCCTGTTCACATACCGTGACAGCTGCTGGCCGTCTACTTGGTTGAGGCGGGGGAGGTCATGGGGTGCTCGGGTCTCCTCGTGAGGCGATGGTGTGAGCGTGGCGGTCGACTGGTGACTGTAGGAGGTGGCTGGTGATGAGGCATTGTTCCTCTGAGGGGGAAGGGGTCCCTCCTCGCAGCCCTCCATCAGGTAGGTCCTCTCTGGGAGGGGAGGACACCACTCCTCATCCGAGCTACATGACAAAGAGGAGCGTTGCAGCCAGATGATACAGTGTCAGAGCTGTAGCTTGTGTGTGTGTGTTCTTAAAAGACATTGTTGTCTCACTGGTGCCTTTAAATCCAGCTAGCTACAAGGCTACCTAAACATGAAGGCTGTTCTTTCAGGCAAGTTAGAGGGCCTTGCCGTTGGCAAAACTGCAGGAGGCGAAGCTTCCGCGTGGGTGGGATTGCTGCCACGAGCGTGATGCTGAATGATAGTTTGCTCTGAGGCTGGAGAGAGTGACTGGTAGAAGAACACAGCAAATTGTGTTTTAAGGGTGGAGAAAGCTGTTTAATCACTAAAGCAATTGGCCAAGGCCAAGGTAATTGAGTTGTTAAAGCCAGAGGCATAAGAGCCATGTCGGGTTCGAAATGTGCCTGTTAGAGGTGACGGTAAGTTTAAATGATGGTGAAGCACTGTAATACTAATTTATAGAGGTGTGTGTGTGTGTGTGTGTGTGTGTGTGTGTGTGTGTGTGTGTGTGTGTGTGTGTGTGTGTGGAAAGGGAGGGAGTGGGAGTCTGACTCACCCTATGTCCATGTCCTCATGCTCTGCGGGCTGGTCGTCCGGCTCACACTGTTCCAGCTCTCCAATGGGGGGAGGCGGGGGCAATGCCTCCATCCAGGTCAGGGACGGGGTCTTGACCGCCTTACCCATCGCCTTCTGCTTGGGCTTACTCCCTTTAAATCAGACAGAGAAACACTATTATTCACTTGACAACAATACGTTGTCACATTGAGCTGATTCATCGTGAGCATCACTGACACATGATAGGCCAACTAATGATTATTTGTTGTCCATTTATCTAATGACTTTCTTGATTATTCCTTGATATATTTCATAAAGTCCAAGGGGACATTGTCAAATTGCTTGTTTATGACCATTTATTAAAAACCTTATAATATTCAGTTTCATTTCACATACAACAAAGAAAAACAGGAAGTTCTTCTCACACTGAGAAGCTAGAACAAGGTCATTATTGATTGATTGATTCTGCTTGAAAAATCACCTGATTATCAAAATAACTGCTGCTATATTTTTGTCATTTGTCAGCTCTAATGAAAATAAATAATTATAAATAAATGTAAAATTACTAAAGAAACCTACTGAATAATAAAAAAATAGACTATGAAAAGTCATGTAGTCATCATAATATTTGAAAAAGCTAGATATTTGATATAATTTTAATATTTGGAGGCCAGCCTTGTAACTGGGAGCATGGCTTGAGAAGCAGCGATTGTTCAGTCAAGCTGCACTGCATGCTGAGAACGAAACACTGGTCACAGACAGAAAGGATCAAGTCCCTGACGGCCTCCTCACCGTTGCAGCGGTCTGGCTGGGCATACTGAGCTCCAGAGGGCCCCGGCTGGGTGATCCAGTGTCCATCATCCTGCTGCTCGCCACTGTGGGCCGGCGCCTGCGTCTGGTTGGTGAAAGGCATGATGGAGGTGGAGGCATAGGGAGTGGTGGAGGTGTGCTGGGCGTAGGTGAAACTGTGCAGGTCTTCGTTGGTGGCGTCGATGGTGCTGTAGATGGGACCTTCGGTGGAGCCACCCATGCTGTACTTCTCTGTCTGATTCAGGTAGTTGGAGATACCAGCTTCTACACAGGGATGGAGGTCTGGTTTAGCACAGTTTTCTTGCTTTGCTTTGTTGTACTGAATGCCTCCACTTATCGCTGTACTCAATGATGCTTCAACTTTATAAGAAAATCTGCCACAACAGCTCTTACAGCTTACAGCACAAGAATAGATATATGTATATATTTACTTTAAGCAGCATCCTACCATTGTAGTATCTCTCAGCTGTGTCGTGATTGTTGGTGCAGCAGCTGACTGCCTCTTTACCACTGTGGACCAGGTTGGTGGTGGGCCAAGAGTCTGCCAGCCACGGGTAGTTGCCCATGTTTCCTCCCAGCACGCCTGGCCTACAGAAACATTCTGGCATTAATTTAGGACATGATGGGATGCAGTACAACAGCAACAACTGTTCAGATGGAAATACAGCAAGAACAGCAAATGAAAAGTTAGACACCCAGTGAGAATCATTTACAACAATCAGTCCGGTCTATTGATCGATGGAGTATTAAGGCCACATTGAGGAAAATAATTTATTTTGAGAATAAGGTCAGAATACAAGAATCAAGTCATATGTTTACAAGAAAAAAAGCTGTATTATGAGAGTAAAGTCAGAATATAAAAGTAGTAATTTTTCATGATATTTTAGAGGGGAATAGAGCAGCATGCTGCCTGTGTGACAATGAGGAACGAGGAGCATCTTGTGAGGTTATACTTTCGGTTTCACAAATAATCAAATACTTCATCTTTTGGCACAACAGCACCACATTATCATCAGTATCAGGACCATGGAAAGATTGTGCAAGAAATTGCATTTATTCTGGAGAAAGAATCACACAGACCTGGAGGAAACTGCCTCTTTTGTGGTGGAATAAATTACCTTTTTTCTCATGAAGTTCTGACTTTATTCTCATAACATGATGACCATTATTATATATATTATATATATTCTTTCTTGAAATAGTATGACTTTATTTTCATTAAATTACAACATTGTTCTTGTAATAGTAAGACTTAATTTTTGAAATCTCTGTTTTTTTCCCCTCAATGTGGCCCTAATACTTCATCATAACTGAGGATATCAATGAATTACCTTCCATTGAGTCCTGCTCCCTCTCCATGAGGAAAACCAACTACAGAAGACAGAGAGAAAGAGAGTGATGAGCAGGAGTGTAAACTGACTCATGGATAGCTTGTTGCTTTCAGTTTGTCTTTTTGTTCAGTCAAGACAATGCATAAATGATCCAAGATCAGCTGTTTCCACAAAAATATGTAAACGCACACTGCGACTAATTTCTCTTATATTTCCATTTTTTGTTAAATACATCATATTTTCCCCCAAAGGTATAAATATGATATGCCTTGGGCTACAATCAGCCATCTTAGGTCATTTCCACAACTACCCCAGTAAGTGCAAGGTATCACACAAAACATGAGACACAGAGTCGGTAACAATACTGTATATCATTTGCCACAGTCTCATTCTTCCTGACCTGCTGGTGTGTAGGCGAAGGAGGCAGTGTAGTGGCTCAGCTCCTTCCTCTTCTTGCGGCGGCAGTAGATCCAGACGCTGAAGCCCATCAGGATGACCCAGCAGGCTCCGCCAATACCTGCGATGAACGCCGGCTGCTTGACCACGTCGGTGATCTGCTCGGCCAGACTCACGCTGCTCTCCTTGCCGCTGTCGCTGGTGCCACCGCCGCCTCCGCCGCCTGGCGTGGAGGGCTGTTCAGCTGGCAGCTCTGGAGGAAGTAAACAGGAGGGAGGAGGACAAAATAAGATTATGTAATAAGAACTAAGGGACAACTACTTTGCTCCTCTGTTGTTTGATACATTCAGTATATTTTCTTTTACAGCTTTAATGCTTTTAAAGCTACCAATAAACATCTTACCATGTGAACACATTAATTGTGCCCTTAAACTGTGATGAATGAGTCTAAAGCAGTGGAGAAATGCTAGAAATAGTGTGAAAACAAGAGAATCTACAGTATTTAGGCCCAGCAGCTAAATGTGAATGTCTCCATGGAAACATGATCATTGTATATAAAGATGGACAACATGGCAGCTCCCCAGAAACTGAAGACAAAACATCTGGATCGCCCGCTGGTGGCTGGATGCAGTATAGGTCATACATCCTACCCCTGATTTTTCGAATAAGTTTGACTTAAATTAGTTATCTGATGTCATAAAAAGGGGAGGAGACGTCATGAGTGACAGCTGTGTGACAAGTAGTAGTTGTTGAGATATATCAGTCTGGACCAAAGTGGAGGACTGTGCATAGATTGCATATAAGAAGTGGACATAATCACTGCAACGTCACCCATAGTTTTGTGGACCATCGTTTTCAGACCCTGAATTCGTCATTTTGGCTGACAACATTTTGGTTTTTGTACAACTGACCGCTCAGTAAGACATTTATAGGTGACCAAAAAGGCTCTAATTAACTTTGATGAACTGAAAACACACATAAAATTATAAGATGAAACCTCAGACAACTCTCAGACCGAACAATGCTGTGGTAGCGTCCTGTCAATCACAAGGTAGCCCCGACCTAAGAAGAAGAAGATCTACCTTTATTAGTCCCACAGTGGGGAAATTCAATTTACACTCTGTTTAACTTATACATGGACATGCACACAAACACACACACATCATTAATAAGATTCAGAGTGGGGGCTCTCCAACAAGCGCCCCGAGCAGTGGGGGTTGGTGCCTTGCTCAGGGGCCCTCGGCAGTGCCCAAAGGAAACTGGCACCTCTCCACACCAGTCACACTCAGTTTTGTCCATGTCGGGCTTGAACCGGTGACCCTCCGGTCCCAAGCCAACTCCCTACAGCTAGCACTCCCCCCCAAATGAACCCGGCTTCATGGTCTATTTGATTCTAAATAGGACCATAACTTACTAAATGAACATCATGCTGTATTGAAGAAGACTGGAAACTAGTGATTGAGACCATAAACTCATGTTTACAAAGTTTACTGAGGTAGTAAATCAAGTGAGAAGTTGGCTCATTTTCTCAGTCAGACTTCTTTTTGCAACCAGAAGAGTCGCCCCCTGCTGGCTATTAGAAAGACTGCAGGTTTAAGGCACTTCAGCATTGGCTTCACTTTTCAGAACCAGCAGTAGCTGACAGACAAACACCACTAACATGGCTAAAATCATTATTATTAGATATTATTTTTCTTATTATTAAATTAACTAATTGGTCCCCTCTAACTGTCTTGCAGAAAAACAGTTTGTCTGTAGTGCAGCTGCATCTTTTCTAACTCTTATTTCTACAGCTGTTTGTCATTGTGGACTCACTGATGAGGACAGACACTGGCTGACTGCGGGTGCCGATGCCGGCGCTGGTCACCGCCGCCACCTCCACCTGGTAGAGTACGCCAGGCACCAGGCCTTTCAACGCTGTGGACAGCATGTTTCCGTCCACTGTCCTGTTGATGTGGTAGCGTGTCTGGTTGTCGCCACCGCTACCCACACACCAAACCTGTTGGGATACACAGAGTTGGCACTGAATTTGGTATGTGACTCATTTCAGTCTATTCTGTTCAGTGAGAGTGTATTTGCATCTTCATTTACTGATGAAATAGCTGACTATAGGCTGCAATATTTCATCACTTTGATCAGTCAGATATTCCCTGTGTTAAATGTACAGTAGTCATTGAAACTGACCACTAACCAGTGTGCTCTACTCTATGTTTGAAGTCTTAAAAACAGCCGTAGGGTTTTCTTCTTTCTCTGCATATAACCTGCATAAACAACATATTAGCGTCATCTGTCCAGAATTCTCCAGTAACCATAAGCTTCCTCATTTGTGATTAGTACAAATGTACTGAGGAAATTTTATTTTTCTTATTTCAAGTTTTGTGTGAGAGGAATATCCCTGCATGCTTTAGTGTTTTCTAGCAGCTTTGTGGTAATTGTTTAGGTGTTTTGCATGTGCTGCCATCAGATAAAAGACATTACCACGTGACTAGATGCAGCTGAGGTGTGTTTACCCTGTACTCCTGAATGATGCCGTTCTGCATCTCGCTAGGTGGAGGCTCCCAGGAGACGCTGATACTGGAGCTGTTGCTTAGCTTCACTGTTACCACTGTAACAGCTCTGGGTGGCGCACTGGGGACTGAGAGGTGGGGGACAGCATTCATATCATTTCATCAGCATACTTATAATAAGCACGATGAATGGAGTAATCATTAAGTACAAAGCTTTTAAACTGGAAATTGCTCAAGGCAGTAAAAGCGAGGGCATACACAGTAAAACATAGGTCAAGAAATATGAACGTGAGCTGTAGCTGGAGCAGAATTAGTTTTATCGAGTGCTTTCAAAAGTTAATAATGTTTTTTGCCAGCCTAAGCTACTTAGGCAGGTCAATCCAAAGTCTACAAATGCTGATGGCAAAAAAAAAAAAACTCTACTCACTTGTATTTAATCTAGAGTTTGGATCAACTACTATCAACCTGCTGAAAACCTCAGGCTGCAAAAAAATGCAGTATGTGGACGCTGAATTTAATGAAAATAGGGATCAATATAAATGAACCCAAATTGCAGAGGACATAAAATTAACTCCAAAATGAGATAACATTATTGAGATTCAGGTGGTGTCAGACAGGCTAATGAACAGTCATTCTGAAGGCCCAACGATGTCAAAGAAAACCTAGCATATAGTTTATTAGAGCTTAGAGCTTTTCTTGAATATCTTTCTGGTACAGGCATGTTTCAGGAGTCATCAGATACATTACCCTCATCTGGGGTTCGAACCAGTAACGTTCGGCTGTCCTTTCCCTGGAATTCATCGAAATAGGGACGGATCTTTATCTCGTACTCAGTTCCTTTGAGGAGGTTAGTGAGGACGGTGCTGCGTTCGGAGGGGGAGTTGATGTCCTGGAGGAGCCAGGTGCCCCCGCTGGGTCGGTAGAAGAGACGGTAGCCCTGGACGTACTGAGACTGACGGTCAACCTTGATGAATTGAGGGGAGAGAGGAGAGGTGGAGATAAAGTGAAAAAGTAGATTTCTCCATTCTCTAACTCTAAGTGAACCCTCAAATGCTCCTTCCCTTCATAAAAAAAAGATCCATAAAGAGCCACTCACAGTCCAGGACACTCGGATGGAGGTTGTAGTTAGCGTGACAGGCTCCTGCAGCTGGACGGCCACCTCTCCCAGCTCCCTCTGCACTTGCCTGTGGTCCACTCCCTGACCTGTAGGACTCACATCTGAGAGGAAACACACATATTCGCTTCTCCTTAGAGTGATGCTGCTAATGCATTAGCACACACGACTGTGGTATTTTTCACAGTTTTTCAGTTTTCACGGTCATGATTTATTTGGTATAAGGGAGGTGTGGACTGACCTTGCGTTCTGACGGGCTCAGAGATGGGGCTCGGGTCACTCAGGCCGTAGGCGTTGACAGCTCGGACAATGAACAGGTAGATGGTGTTGGGGAGGAGGCCGGTGATTGTGTGTGTTTCCATCTTGACCATGTCTGCCACAGTCTGCCATGTGCTGCCTGCAGATTGGCTGTGAAAGAAAAGGAGAAAAAAAAAATGTTCAGTTTCAGTTTTCTGTACAAGTACTAACGTGACATCTCATCATATTCACTTCTTTCTGTCACTGTGGAAAGAGAGCAATGATGGAGAAATTAATACCTTCCTTTACCCATCTTTACAGTAAAATCAGGCAAATGTACTGAATGTAGGCAGAGTTAAAGTATTCAATGCAGAAAGTGCTCCTGTTATTCCATGAGAACTACCGTCCTGGTTATCTTTGCAAAATTTTGGCCTGTTAAGCTGCCTGAGATGACATACTACAATATCAGTGAAGCGCTTTAGAGATGGAGAGAAAATGTTGCTAATAGCTTTTGGCTACAGTTAGAGGGCTAAACTATTAGCAATATTTTTCCTCCATCTTTGAAATGCTTCGTTGATGTTGTCAGACTGTCTTCTTGATGAGTCCAGCTTGTAGACAGCTGTTTCCAGTGCTAGGATAGCAACTTTTTCCTGCAGGAAGTTCTGCTGTTGAATCAAGCTTTCACCATCTGAAGGAACGTGGACATGCATCTGCATTTATAGAACAGCCAATAGGAATGGGGCGGCAGTAGCTCAGTCCGTAAGGACTTGGGTTAGGACGTGGAGGATGCCGGTTCAAGTCCCCCATGGACCAAGACCAACTGGTTGCTGGAGAGGTGCCAGTTTACCTCTTAGGCACTGCCGAGGTGCCCCTGAGCAAGGCACCGAACCCCCAACTGCTCTGGGCGCTTGTCAGGAGCAGGAGCAGCTGTCAGGTGCAGCCCCCTCACTCTGACATCTCTCCATTGACGCATGTATATGTACTGTGTGAACAACAGAGTGTAAAACTGAATTTCCCCACTGTGGGACTAATAAAGGAATATCTTCTTCTTCTTCTTCTTCTTCTTCTTTCTGAAATGACCTGTGATTGGTCAAAGTCTCCCGTCCCAGGTAAGATTTTTTTAAAGCCTGAAAACAGAGCCATGAGAAGGTGCAGAAGTCTAATTTACTCTCAGAACACTACATTATTCATATGCTGAAAGGTTATTATGGATTTTTTTCACAATAATGCAAAAAAAAAAAAAAACTCTGTCAACTCCATCTTTAAGTACAGTACCTGAGCACATGTACTTACATTCCACCAGTGAAAGACTGTATATAAAAGATGTGTCTGCACAAGTTTCATACTGAAGGCAGAAGCAATTTGCAATGCTGATTTGATGTGTAGCTACACAGTTTAATCAATAGCAGTATCTATTTTTGGCTTCCTCTAATATTTCTTATCTGGTAAACAATAGCAGATGTGTGCAAAGTCACTCGGCGAAGAGAAGTTTGAGTTCAGATGATCTCCAAGTGATGCAATTTGCTGTCCTGATGAATAATGTAATGAGGCTTGCAAGAAGGCACAGCTGCCAGCAGGAAATGAGGGCATGTTCTTAACCGTGTGGCACTCCCCCAGATGCATTATCCCAACGCCCCTCAACCCATCTCACTTCAACCAGTCTCTTCCTCTTTCTCTGTGAATTTGCTGTCACCTTGGCAGAGCAGCAGTCACAAAGGCCTCCTCAACCATTTGTCTGACACTTTTAGATTTTCCCCATGGGAGTTTGTGGTGAACTAGCGTCAGTGCTGAACTGCACAATTAGACCAAAGTGGAAAACAACTCATGAATACTCATCTCTTGTGTGTGTGTGTGTGTGTGTGTGTGTGTGTGTGTGTGTGTGTGTGTGTGTGTGTGTGCAGGCAACTCTGTGCTAGTGCTGTGGCCCCAGAGAAGAGAAAATGAGTGCAATCTCACCGGGAGAATGGAATGTCTGCCTTCGTACATTAAATAAACTCTATTACACCTTGCATATGCACACACACACACACACACACACACACACACACACACACACACACACACACACACACACACACACACAAAAACAAACAAACCATAGCACCTCAGGCAAGGAACAGTTATTGCAAACATCCCAGCGGTCCCCTTCAGCTGCTTTATAAAGAATCAGTGTGTGGTGCTAGGAAATGCTCTGCTGCTGCCATGGGCAACGGTGGACATCTGTGTTAAGGAATAATTGTTAGGAGAGGGGCTTTCCCTTTTCCACTGTAATATATATTAAGAATAACTGGGTACCTCTGGTCACTGGTCACCAGTTAGATTTGCATTCAGAGGTCATGAGCTCCCTTCAACTCCAGCTGTGTCTCTATACCTCCGGTACAGGTTGAAGGTCTCTGATAATCAGACAGCCTGTTTTCTTGTGTTTCCTACCTCCCAAGGTCGGCGCACTGGTGGTGGGAGGGGTCTGTCACACAACAGGTGCAGACATGCACAGATTCTTCACTCACGGATTAAATGTACTGCCGGTGACCTGTGAATAGCTGCGACTCGACCGATACATTAGGTACATTCAATGTGAAGCATGTGCTTTTCTGTAGACAATTGCCACATTTGGTTTATCTTCCCTGAGTGCCTCAAGGGGTAAAAATCTCCTCTGAGCAGCAGCCTCCTCAGAATTGGGTTAGCGACACACTTGTGACTTGTCTCCACGTGTATTGCTGACTCCATTCTGGTTGAAATCAAGAAATAATAACCCTCCAGTTGTAAGTCATTTCAGGGTCTCCGGTCCACTTCTTCAGTCTCCAATTAATTGCTCTCAAGATTTCTGCACAGTCTGGATCTGATTAAGCTCTGCCGGTGTTCCCCTCTTTATCGAAGTGGAAGGACATATTTCCCCATAATGCTGCCTATCTTCACCTGGGGGCCTCCTTCCATCCCTCGAGCCACCTATCCTGCTCAGCTAAATCTACTTTTCCCCTAATTAATCCAATGTGGACTTTCTCTCAAGTTGCAGTAGCTGAAGGTTTGTGCTAAAGTGCATTCAAGCTCATGAATGTGTAGATTAGCCACAAAGACTCTTTTCACGTTTCTCACTATGAACCGTATGCATGTTTTGACTAGTTATGTCATCTGCAGTTCTTATCTAGATAAACTGGTCCCTAAAATCTGAAATACTTCACTTCTTGTACATTTTATCTGTTGAATTATTCTGTTGCGTTTTTTTTATTTTCAAGGTCTCATAATAATTAATAAATGTGGCAGCTCGACTCTCTTTGAAGAGCTCCAAACCATGAAAGAATGTCATCAGTCTGGGACTTGGTGAAGCTGTTTAATGTCTCAAAATGAAAAGGTTTTCTATTTTGACAATACTTTCACTTATTATAAGTGCTGGATTTGAGCGCCCTTGACTGCTAAATAAAAAAGACGAATGATTTGTCACAAAATTATCTGCAGTAAAAGCATAACGGTGGATCAGTGAAAGGTTCCTGAATAAAATAATGAAGAAATACAGATGAGGTAAAAACAAAGGAAAGTGTATGTGTCCTAACTTAGATTTTGCGAAACTCACCTGAAGGCCTCAATGATGTAGGAGGTGACGGCAGCTCCTCCCTCGTGGGCGTTGGGTTGCCAGGTCAGAGAGACGCTGTTCTTGGACACATCTGTGACTATGGGTTTGTGCGGCGGACCTGGCAACTGGAAGGGCTCTGTGGCCTGAGCTACTGACGGGTCTGCACTCTCTGAATGGTGAAGGAGCCGAGGAGGAAACAGAGATGGAGGCAGGAAGGAGGATGAGAAAGAGGAGGGGAGCACTCATTTGATTAAAACTGCTACACCCGCCTTTACCATTACCGTGTCATAATGTTCTCTGTCTAATTCCACTAATGGTCTTCTTCTAAGACTTCACAGTTTTGCTTTCCACAACAGCTACTGGACCTTAACTAACCATTATGGCATGAATAGTCAATAAATTTATGGGTCATCAGAGCAGCTTGTTAAGTCATTTATTTTCCATTTTTATGTTTATTATGTTAATTCTATGTCTGTTTTCCCTTATTGCAAAGCACTTTTGCTGTATTTCTCGTATGAAAGGTGCTATACTACGATGGAGTATTAGGGCCAATTGAGGGGAAAAGAAGACTCAGATTAAGAGAGTAAAATCATAATACCTCAAGGTAAAAATGTAATTTAATGAGAATAAAGTCAGACCATTTTAAGACAAAAAAGTTATAATATTACAAGACGAAAGACAGAGCTGTACGAGAAGAAAAGGGATTTCCTCCTCTACAGAAGAGGCAGTTTCCTCCAGGTGTCTGTGGTTCTTTCTCCAGAATAAACACAGTTTCCTGTGCAGTCTTTTCCAGGTCCCCATACTGCTGACAATGTGGTGCTGATGAGCCAAATGATTTCATTATTTGTTAAACCTAAACTAAAGTAGAACTTCACAAGATGATCCATGCTCCTCACTTTCACACAGGCATCACGCTGCTCTATTTCCCTCTATGATAACACATAAAATTACTACTTTATAATATTATGACTTTATTCTCAATATATTCTGACTTTTTTTTCTTGTAACCTATAACTTTCTTCTCGCAATATTATGACTTTATTCTTGACATTTCAGATGTTACTGTACTGTTATTATTTAATGCCACTTGAAATATTTTAATGCCTGATGGGTTGTGGGAAAGATAAATAAAGCACAGCCTCACAAAGTGATGTGTGCTTTGAGCTGCAGCAGCGGCTGATGATATTTCACAATTGTGAAATGTCCTGATAGAGATACAGTATACATCTGTGTATTTATACTTCATAGAGCTGTCATTTGCATGTATTTATTTTCCTGCAGAGTTAATGTACCTTTGACGGTGAGCACTCCACTCCAACTCGTCTCTCCACTGGAGCTGGAAGCCAGGCAGGTGTAAACCCCAGAGTCCGTTTCCTGGCAACAGCAAAGTGTGTATCATTAGTTTAGTGTGTGAGTGAGACCGTGACGCTATGTTAATGTACCCATTACCAGTGATTGAGACTAAATGTCATATCTCTCAGAATACTGAGCAGAGGGAAGCTGGCAGAGCAGAGAGCTGTTATTCTCCCAGAGCTGACTTGCTGACTCTTTCCCTTTCACAGCCAAGTAAGACTGGCTTTTTACTAGCACTGCAGTGTCCTATTGGTGCCAATACATTTAAAAATGCATCTATAGCACTGTCAACAGTGTCCTTATAGCATCATGATGAAGTCATGGAAGACCTCAGCATGCATGGAAATCACACATGACAGCATACAAATATGGAAAATCAGGGCGAATAGAGAGGGGAAGTCCCACCCCTTAGGACCTAATTTTGGAAAATATATGAATGGTAGTCAACGATGTTTGTCAATTTAAAAATTCCCTGAAGTATCGGACTGTGAAAAAAACATCATTAGAAATTAGAAAGACGTTCCTCTCTGAAACTACAATGTCTGTGTGTTTCCTACTGCGATGAACTCACACCAATGACGGGTTCGATTCCTCTTTTGCTTCCTGGCTCATAAAAAGACCAGGGGTCACTGAGAAAACACATCAGGTAAGGTATCAGTTCATTTGTGCTTGGAACATAGCTACGTTGACGTTAATTGTGCATGAGGAGAGATGTAGCTCACTGAGTGGTTTTACGCTACAGTAAATGATGCGACAACAAACTGCGACTTTCGTAAATTCAATTTCACTAATTTCAGCCAATGTTTTTAAGTAAAATGCAGCCATCAGCCAATAAATTGGGTTTGTGCTAATTTGTTCATCATTGTTCTTTTATAGTAAAAAACTGCTTCCGTTGGGCATTGATTACTGTTAACTGCATATGAATATTTGCATTCTCATTATGCATACCTTAACATAACATCTGTTTTTACTATGGACATTTTGTCAGTTGTAGTTATGTCTTTTTTTCATAAATGCTACATTCTCAGTGGACCTATTTGAAGTCAGAGTTAAAGTCAAGCTGGTGGCTTTTATGTTCCTCGTCTGATTCCTACACGGCAGAGGAGGAGATGTAAAGGAGGGATCAAAGGACAGAATTTTAATGAGCAGCTAGAGGTCGAGAAATTTCTGAGGCGCCAGTCTTATATTCAACAGCTACTTAGCATTCTGGACAGGCTATGAGCAGATGTAATTAAGAGGTGTGTGATAAATGTGTGTGTGTGTGTGTGTGTGTGTGTGTGTGTGTGTGTGTGTGTGTGCGCACATGTGAATGCTGGCTATCACATTTTTGGGGAGGAAAGCCAAAAGCTAGACGGGCTGTGAAATTGCCTACAGCAGAGGGAGATGTTGGGGGTCTCTACACTGGGGAATGGGACACTGAGGTAGTAACATCTGGCAGGGACCTTTGTTTTCTTTCTTTGCCATTTTCATTCTTTCAATTTCAGTTTCAATTTATCCTTCATTTAAAGTTTAATTTCACCCTGGACCCTATCTTCCCATGGTTTTGTGTCAAAGTGACTAATGGGGTCAGTACTTTTTGAAACTGGTCCAGTACTGAGGGATAATGCTGCAGCCGCCAGCCACTAAGCAGGCAGATGTAATCCTTTTGCCAATAGAGCACTGTCGATGTTTGCCCAATGACAGAGCTTGTTTTTGCCACTGACAGACTCAGATTGTTATTATACTGTACGTGTCTGACAACACTGTCCATTCGACTCTTGTCAGGCTATTTAACAGACGTTCTCAGTTGCTATTAATTCCACAAATGTGTGAAAATAGGGGCGTACACTACATCCACAAGTAGGTTTTATTATCTATTCACATGGTAGATCGAAGGAAGGTATAAAAGAACACAACAGCGACCTATTGTGACCGTCGTTATTATGTAGTATAAACAGTGTAAAACTCCAGGAGTAGAGGTCGGGGATGATGTATTGGACACAAAACACGTAGTGTAAAGAAGTGAATTCTAGAAAAAGTTATGTTGCTTAAACCTAAAGAAGTTGTAGTTTTATTGCCTGAACCTAAATAAGTTGTAGTTTTATTGCTTAAACCTAAAGAAGTAGTTTTGTTGCCTGAACCTAAAGAAGTTGTAGATTTGTTGCCTGAACCTAAAGAAGTTGTATTTTTATTGCCTGAACATAAAGAAGTTGTAGTTTTGTTGCCTGAACCTAAATAAGTTGTAGTTTTACTGGTTAAACCTAAAGAAGTAGTTTTGTTGCCTGAACCTAAAGAAGTTGTAGTTTTATTGCTTAAACTGAAAGAAGTTGCAGTTTTGTTGCCTAAACTTAAAGAAGTTGTAGTTTTATTACCTAAACCTAAAGAAGTTGTATTTTTCTGTTGCCTGAACCTAAAGAAGTTGTAGTTTTATTGCTTAAACCGAAATAAGTTGCAGTTTTGTTGCCTAAACTTAAAGAAGCGTTCAACAAGAAGAAACAAAGCCTGGTTTGTTTACACTACAGGCCCCACAGTGTAGCTGTAAAACTAAAAATCTAAATTAGGCTCCGTTTACAGCACATTGTGAGGGCAAAGGGACTGGCTGTTTGAGTTTTAATGTTAACTGCACCTGTGAGGACTGCTAGCTCTCTAAATATTCCCCTGTTGCACTGTGTGTGTGTGTGTGTGTGTGTGTGTGTGTGTGTGTGTGGGAGTGTTATGGTGAATTTTAATTAGTTTTTCATCTGTTCAGATGCAAGAGGTTTAAGTCCTCTATAGTTCATCAATTTACATGCAGACCCAATCCACCGCAAACACAATCAGCCTTCCCTTATTCACTTATTCTACGAACACAGCCCATATTACTCCCATTGAAAACCTTATACATTATGCAGAGGATGTGCAAGGCACGGCCTATCATGACTAATGCCTCGCTGAGCGGTGTGCACATTCACGTACACGTCTGGGCCGACTCATCAGTAATGCTGACAGAGGAATTACTCAAGCCTAAGTGGCTTGTCAGAGCATCCTGCAGGACACGGGACAGGTGACTCTCCATCCTATACAGCATCCCTTGCTGCTCCTCCTTTTCTATAGGCCCTGACCTTGAGTTGACCTGTGGGCCGGCTGATGTTGCGCCTGTCTGAGGGGGTGAAAAGAGGGTCCCCAGATGGTGCCGTTTGATCGGTGGATGGGGAATCGGCACAGAGGACGGGAGGGGTAAACAGCCGGGACACCTGACTATTAATCAAGCCCAGCAGCACTGGACGCTGAAATATGGATTAGGCGGGAAGAAAAGAGGAGAACGGGAGGGAGGAAGGGAGACCAGCTCCACACTTAGAGATGGAATATTGTTATTTATTATAGTTTGAAACATCTTTGGGATATTTCTGCGCTGCATTTCCCAGAAATCATCTGCCAGTCGAGAGTGATCTGAGCTCTGGTGATTTTTCATTTTCTTTGTCCAACTCCTGCTAACTACCAGTTAACATGGCTACCAGCCTCCTGCACAATAGTCCACAGAAGGTTGACAGTGATGTCAGAGCCTTCGTTTAGGAGGTGCAGAGGGGAAATGTGATTACCAACTATGCACACTGGGATTTAGTCAACACATGAACTTGATTTCCTACTTTAACCTGATTACTCGTTGTAATCTGTTTTCTTTTGTCCTTCTCCCACTCATCAGGTTTTGTTTGGGTTCCTCTGCTTCCCAACTGTCCCTCTCCCTTCCTTTTATATTTTGCCATAACCGCACACGCCCCCTACCCCACGCCTACATCAACCGTTTAGCAGAATGGCAGCACAAACCTCTTTAACCACCCTCCCAACACACACACACTTCCCGTCTGTCCAGGGCGTCTTGGCACCAGTGAGGGACCGTGGTACTGTGTGTCTGGCAGAGATCCCAGGATAATGGCATCGCCTCATTGCCAGGGTATGAGGAACAAACAGACCATCTGTCCCCCTCCAGGGGCCCAGATGAAATCAACTTATTTATACAGATTATTTCAGGGTTAAATGTGTTTTACGAATGCTAAGTTTTTTACCATCATGCATAAGGAAGATCGTGCTCAGTGAGTAGTGTTTCACGTTCTCTTTAGATTTTAATTTTAAGGTCATTCATATCTGTGTCACTGATTCACATCATCAGATAGTCAAAAATAAAACCAATAAACTTATATGACAAATGTGTCTACAACTACTTTTTCAGTGGTATCTGTTATTTGATAATGACGGTAACATTATAGTAAATGGAGGCTCCAAGTTTAATGGAAAGTTCCAGTTTATTTAGTTGTTATTTTTATAGCTTTGGCATTAGTTGTACACACCAATTTAATGGTCCCACTTCATTCTGGCGCCGTTGGCTCAGAGCACCTCTGTATCTAAGTATAGCCTGCCCGTAGACTTAGTCCTGTTTTCTACTATCATTAGAGCTGCAGGTAAATGGAGAGAAACAACTGTGGGACTTGATTCTTTGTTTTGCTGATGGAATCAAGTACGTTTGTGATCTTATCTCTGAAATCCAAAGCCATAAATACCAGGTGTTGTTGTGTCTGCTGTAAAACAATAAAATCAAACACCCCATCATCACTGAGGGCATGTCTGTTCACTGTGTAGATAGAGTCTGATCAAACGAAGCCAAAGTCTACAGAGAACTTCAACATAGAGTTTGACAACTTGAAAAGCATGAGCGCTTCCAAGTTGGTGCTCTTAGCTGTCAAGTCAGTGCCTTTTATTCCTACATGACATGAATGCAACTTAAAATATACTTGAGGCTTCTGACTCACGATGTCTCCTTCTACCCTCTCCTCTCACTCCTCCTCCATCTCTCTCTCTCTCTCTCTCTCTCTCTCTCTCTCTCTCATTCATCCAGTCCTCACTCGCAGTGATGTATTGAGGATTTAATTACAAGTCTCAGTGATCGTTAATCATTGAGAACCCACAATCAATTAATGTGTGAGCCTCCTCGAGTTTCGCAGAAGCTGCGTTGACCTCAGGTGCTGCTTCATACCCAGGAGGGAATTCTGGGCAGAATGGATTTCATTAGCACGGAGTAAGACGATGCTAACGACTGCTAATGGCCCCGCACGCTCATTATCATGGTGATCACGCCTCACAGATGTGGATTTGCTACATTCCCCACCTCTCCTACTCTCATAAAAAACTCATCATTTGAGTCAATGGTGAAGCTGTTTAAGTGTTTCATACTTTCCCTGTAATTAAAATAGGTGTTTTATTGTGAGGAATATGTTTATCTTACGTGAACTGCATCATACTTGATGTGCAAACAGTAATAAAGATCATGGAAACATTTTAATGAGTTCACTGGAAATTGTGATGTGATGGAATGAGAAGCAAAGTTATAAATATAGAATGAATTAAAATAAGCTGAAGGTCACTACAGAAATGCTGAGTTTCAAAGACAAAATAACAATTTAAAAGTTTTTTCCCGTTTCATTTGTCTGGGATTGCATTAACAAATGAACTTGGTCTGCATCTTCCTTGTTTAAGTGTAAAGCTTTTACTCAAATACCTGGAGGTTGGTGATTTGGAAGGTGCCATTTTCCATCAAGCTGATTCGACCATCGTTTCCCAGAATCCTCTGGCCGTCTTTCTCCCATTGGATGCTGGGGATGGGGTTGCCCATGATGTGGCAGTGCAACTGAGCAGTGGAACCAGGAGCTAAAGTGTGATTGGCTGGTCCCTGGCGGATGATAGGCGGGAGGCGGTCCGAAGGTGCTGTAGAGACAGAAATGAAGTCAGATGGTTTGAGGTACAAAAAGGCGGCAACCTCCGGGTGAGAGAGGTGAAGCCAATGCTGAAGTGCATTCTTTCTAATATCCAGTAGGGGGCGACTCCTCTGGTTGCAAAAAGAAGTCTGATTGTACAGAAGTCGATGAGAAAATGAGCCTACTTCTCACTTGATTTATTACCTCAGTAAACACTGTAAACCTGAGTTTATGGTCTCAATCACTAGTTTCAAGTCTTCGTTAATACCGCATGATGTTTATTCATAAAGCAGCGGATGATTTGGGGCGTGGCTACCCTGTGATTGACAGATTGCTACCATGGCATTGTCCGGTCTGTGTATTCGTCTTTGAATTATAACCCTTTCACTGTGTGTTTTCAGTTCAAAGTTACTTTTTTTTTGCAGTCAGCTATAACTGTTTTACTCAGCGTTCAGTTGTACTTAGCTCCAGACTGTTGTGTCTCTTCTGGTTGCAAATAATCAAGATGGAGACAGCTAAAAACCAAGATGGTAATGGCCAAAATGCCAAACTCGAGGCTTCAAAGCTTGGTGCACAAACCACTGCAGATGAGTGACGTCACTGGGATTACATCCACTTTTATACACAGTCTATGTACCAGACAAATGAATGCTGACAGATCCTTCGCTGAGTCAAAGTTAGCTGTGAGAGGATGTGTGAGATATTTTGTTAGCTCAAGCTCAAACATACAATATGAATAAATGAATAAATGTATCCTTTGTTTCCATCAGCTGCACCACTGGGCTTCACATTTGAGGAATAAGAAGTCGAATGGACACTCAAACAAATCATTGTCTGATGTGCAGCTACAACTACTGCTTGTAAACTGGAATAACAGGAATATCCCAGGAATAGATGTCCCAAAGAGTAAGCCTGCTTTTACTTGTCCCTTGTGTGCCCACAGCCTTCAGTCTTCACCAAGAAACACATGGTCATATAAGGCTGTGCTCCATGTCTTTATGTCTGTAAGTATAATCTTGTATGTAAACACTGTGGTATGAGTGTTGCCAACCAACAGAGTTATGCTTAGTTTGGACAAGTCAAGTAAATTCCTGCACCTACATAACTGGCCGTGGAGAGGAGTTGAAGACTGTTCTCTTCTTTTCTTTTCTTTCCTGTAATGGCAGTTGGCGCTCAGTTCTCAAGTCCTTGCCATGCAATGACTTGAGGACTTGACTGAGCAAAACTGGAAGATTTCACTCACCCTACCGTTTGACATTTGCCTTTAGACGTGGAGCTTCTGTGCTGCAGAAAGCTCTGATATCATCAGCTAACTGAAGCTAATCGAAAGAGTGAAAAGTCAATACAGGAGTCAGCGTAGATAGAGCTGAGGAAAATCCCTGTTTACTCCCTGAATGGGGGGCAGCATATGCTGCAGCAGGGTTATTTGCATAGAAATATCACCAGTTGTCCCTTTTGACTACATTGGATAAGGACTTCTGCTGTTTGCTCATTCGGGGAAGAAAATTTTAATTTGAGACAGATTTGAAGAACGGCTTTTTGAATTTATGTCGCTGCACATTTGGGGTGGGGGGGGTGGGGGGGGGTGATTAATCAGATGTGAAGCTGAAAAGTTAACTTAGAGACTAGCAAAGACTTGTTGTTAATGTTTAGATTGGGAATGATTTTTTTCTTCTGTTTTTCACCTTCAAACATATGCATATGTATTTTCATGATTTTTGTCTTTTTATTTCGTTTCACTTCATGACATTTACTTCAGTTTACAAAGTACAGGTCCACACGTGTCCCTTGGCTTAATAAGCATTCATTATTATACCATAAAAGTAGCTGCCAGCTGAGGATGCACAGCAGCAAATGCTTATTATATTCTTCTATTGATTCAAGGCTTAAAGGACCAGTGTGTAGCATTTAGGGGGATCTATTGGCAGAAATGGAATCTAACATTAATTAGCATGTTTCTTCAGTGTACAATCACCTGGGAATAAGAGCTGTTGTGTTTTTGTTAGCTCAGAATGAGTTCTTTATATCTACATAGGGAGCAGGTTCTCTTTGTGGAGCAAGCCACGTTTCTACAGTAGCCCAGAACAGACACACCAGACACTGGTCGTAGTTCTTCTAAACGCTGGGCAAACAGGAGAACTTTCAGTCAGCTGCAAACTCACCACTAGCAGCCACCAGATCCAACACACTGCTCCTTTAACAGTAATATTTCTCTCAAAAATGCCACAAATGTCTATAACATTGTGTTATTTAGCTCAGTGCTGTCTTCTGAAAACTACTCTACCAAACAGAGGCCAGACAATATACTTCAGTTTCAATTTTTCAAGCATTTAAGACAGGATTTTGAACTAAATTACTTGCTAGGAGGGTACTGTCAGTTCATTTGATGAACAGAAAGACAAAGGAGGATTTATGGTGTCAAGATGCCATTGCTGTCTCGACCAGGACGCTCTTGTGATAGAGATTCTTAATCTCACTGAGGCGCTTCTCCTGGTTAAATAAAGTTAAATATTTGGGCCAAACTGAATCAGATCTTGAGCAAATATATAACAGATGTATGAATTTGAACTGTGGAAACCAGAAAAGCCAAGTAACAAGGATGCTGGGTATGGTTCGCAAACAGACAAAATATGAAACCGTATCACTAATATTGCTCCTTCAGTCCCTCTTTATTTTGTGTAATCAGCTTACTGTAATTCCACTGCTATTTGTGTGTTTACACTCACCACTTTCCACCTCCAGCAGGGCTTTAGTCAGGATGCTGCCGGCCACACTGATGGCCTGGCAGATGTAATAGCCAGAGTCTTCCACTTGGACGTCGGTGATGGTGAGCTCGCCGCTCAGCGACACAGAGAAACGACCCGACTGTGACGGCTCCTGGATGGGGAACAGCAAGATCTGGGGAAGAGAAATATTCAGATCAGTCTTTTTGTTCATTTTCTTCCTAATCAGCTACATGAATGAAGAAGCTGGTCTTCACGAATTTCAAATTCAATTTTGAAATTGATATCAATTTGATGTACATTTAAGTATATGTCACTTATGGACTTTATTTCATAATTAGTTTAAAATACAGGCATTCATTTTGTGCTTTTATTCAGTAAGCTAATATTGAAAGAAAGGTCTTGAAACCATTGAGCAACCTCACAAATGTCAATGCCAAACATAAGCTCTTTCTGTTAGGTCTTCCAGACCTTCGGTAATGTTTATTTTCCTTTTCTCTCATTTCATTATTTCCATTTCCTGTTTTATTTTGATATCACTAGCCTCCCTCTTGTTTCAGATCACTGCACTTCCTGTCCTCATGTGTCCCACGCCCGCTGACCTACTTTTCATGGCTGCACAGGTGTCTGATTGTCAGCCTCGCCCCTGATCGTTTCCACCTGTGTCTCGTTGGTCACTCCCGTCTAGTATATAATGTGTGTCCTTCCTCAAGTTGCCAGTTCGTATTTGATCCCTATGGTGCCAGTCGTTCTTGTGTCATTTTCCTTGTGCTTTCCTCTCTGTGTTTCTGACCCTCTGCCTGTTTTTGACCCTGCCTCTTTATGGCTGTTTTCTGGATCTGGTTGCCCATCTGACTGCCTTCCTGTGTACCGAACCTTGCAAAGAAAAGATTGTTTTGAACTTTTACTCCTCACAATTTAGAGTTGTGCATTTGAGTCCCGTGCTTCCCTGACCCAGTTACACTCTCACATTCTGCTTTATTAAGAATTTGGACTTAATGCACATAATATTAATTCATAAATGTGTCTCTCTTGAAAGTTCATGGATAAGAGCTTCATTTAGACAGTATAGATAACTTGGAAATAAGGAGGTGAAGACATGGGGGCACTGTCTGAATGCAGTAAAGAGAGAAAAGGAGAAAGGAGTGATTGACCATGGAGAGACAGATGAACTGAGGTCTGTCATTCAGACCTTGAAACTTTATTACATTGAGCATATGACTGTGAAAATAATCACAAAATGAAAATTAGTTTTTATTCACCAAGTACAGTACATTATATTCAAGGAATTTCACTTGGGTTTTGTGCTTCTCTCAGCATTGTTCTCAGATAGAAATAACAGCTAGGGACAAGGACAACGCTGGACAAATAAAGGCGAGGACAGGACAGAAGAGCAACCCAGAGGCTGCCACTCGGCGCCATCTTGGATCACATCAAATCTAGTGCATGAAAAAGAGACATGATGTTGAGGGATGGATGGAGGAACAGCAGCACAGAGGATGAACAGAATCAGTGGTTTCCCAATTAATTGTTGTACTGTATATTAGAAAACACTGTAAAACATATTGTAGCTAAAAAGTGATTTTCTATATTGGTTATCTTTGTGGACGTTTTAAAATCAAGAAATCAAATGGTGTTTTGTGCCTGTAGCTTATTCCTTTCATTACATCTACATCATGCAGAATCTCACCTCTCCTTTCCTTTTCCATCTGTCAGCATGAAATAACAACATAACAGCATATTTCCTGGGTATTTCACCAAAAGGCAGCTAACATTCCCAACATGCTACCCACATACTTCCTCTCCTCCTCCCTCCATCCTCCATGCTTTCTCCTCTTTATCTCTCTCCTCCACTCTTGTTCTCCCTCTCCCACACACATTCTCCAGGCCTCCTCCAATCTCACTCTTCCCCCTCTAATCTGTACCTGGGAGCCATGCTCCAGGCACCCACGCACTCTCATCAGGCCTTTCAGTGCATTCCAACAGGCTGCTATGCTTATCACACGATTGCCTTTCTCACAGTCATACTTATACATACACAAACCCACACACACACACGCACAGGCCTGAGCACACTCACACTATGGTGAATAATACCCTGTGTGGATGATGGGAAAATGAGGTGTGTGTGAATGTGAGTCACCCTGGCACTAAACTACAGCATGAAGTGATGAAAGCAAAGGATGGGAGTCAAGAACATGACAGTGAGAAGAAGAGATGCAGGCTTTCTTTACAGTACATCTACTCGAGAGGCATGTGAAGCTTAAACTAGCATCAGAACATTATTGGCTGCTGTGTAGTTATCATTGTTTTTGTTTTTCTTTTACTTATCCTGTTTAGATTTATCTGTTGGAAATACCTCTAATATTTAGATTGTTCCAGTGCTTTAAGTTATATAGTATCATACAAATGCTGCACACTGTACTTTCAGGAATGGACGTTTCCTTAATGGCAGTTTTGTAGACTAATGAACAAAAACAATAATTATGTAGATTGTTCTGTTGGGCGACTGTGGCTCAGAGGGTAGAGCAGGTCGTCCACCAATCGGAAGGTCGGTGATTCAATCCCCGGCTGCTCCAGTCACGTGCCAGTGTGTCCTTGAGGCTCAGCCATCGGTGTGTGAATGAGTATTTAGATTAGATCCTGATTGGCAAAATTGGCATCCTGCATGGCAGCTTCTGCCATCAGTGCATGAATGTGTGTGACTGGGTGATTGCTGACATGTAGTGTAAAGCGCTTTGAATGGACTAGACTAGAAAAGTGCTGAATAAATGCAAGTCTATTTAGCATTTTGTGAGGTCTTTGTTGGATTTCACATTGGACTGCTCTCAACTGACTCAAACATATATATTTCTGAAAGCTCTGTCTCTGTTTCAATATTATCATGATCCCAGTACTTCATATATTTTAATTAGTTATTGCTTCAAACAACAGTGAAAAGGAGACACAACACATTCCTCTGGATGGTTAACTTTCAGCTTTCAAGATGGATCTGAACTTGTTCTAAACTGTATATTTGTACAGTGCACGCTGGGCTTCCAGTGATTTCCAGCTTCACATCAGACTGGACCCCTCATTCAAAACATGTTCCATGAAGGATGTAACTTCACATGTCAAATTATCTTTTTCATGCCTCTTATATTGGTAATGTTGCATCTCTAATGTATATGAAAAGCATTTGGCAACACTGAATGGAAAATATTTGCAAGGATAGCTGTTTCCTGTGATGCAGCCCATCTGTAAACTTATCTAATTCCCCATGGTTTCACTACACTAGCATCTATTGATATGATAGTACAGAAACTTCTATCACCAGTGGACATGCTGCCCTTTCAGATACACTCCAATATACCTGCTGTCAGATGCATATTGACCATGAGCCCTCGTGGATGCCTCAGAGGGCAGAAGTGGCGTCATCCTCTATGAAACAGAGATGATTTTAATATACAAAAGTCACAAGATGCTTCTTACCTGGCTGCCTTCTTTTTGCCAAAAGACGGCTGGTGGAGGGTTTCCTTTGGTGCCACAGAGGAAGGTTACCGTGCGACCCGGTGCTGTGATCTGGTCCCGTGGCCGAACCACGATCTGAGGAGGTACTGCAACACAGAGAATGGAGAGAAATCGTTATCAGGGCAAAAAAGAAACTGTCCTTGTGTGTGTTGAGTGGGTTTAATGCAGTGAGAATACAGGCCCTCTGGTCCTGCCCCCCCAGTTCACAGCTTCTGGAAAGACATAACAATAAACTCAGATTTTTTTGCATGCAACATCCCACTATCTCCATCCATCTGCCTTCTTGGCGATCTGTCAGACTTAAAAAGCAAGCAACACATCTTTACTTGTGGCTTTCTCTTTCGCCAAGAAAACTACTCTCCACAATTGGAAAACCGCACACCTACTCTATAACACAATGGATGAACCTCCTCTCAGAATAATCAAATCACTGGATTCAAGAATAATTTCTCATATCTCATCCTGCCTCTTAATCTGCTGGCAGGCTAAATGCCACCCCATCACTGCTATCATTTTCCATTTTCATATTATAATCCCTCCCTTTCCTTATTTCTGTTTCTTTTCTGTCAGTCAGCTTGTTGTTTTCTGTCATTATTAATATTTATCTGTTTTCATATACAGTGTGTGTCCATGTCCACTCTTGAACATTTTTGTCATTGTTTGTTTATTTATGTCAACATTTTTAGTAATATTGTTTGACTAAGACAGCGATTATTATTAGTATTATCACTTTTCTTTTCCTTCATTGGCTATTAATTTGAATTTATTTAATTGATTTAAAGTAAATTTAGTTCCCTGAACGGGGGGCAGAAGAACAAAAAGAAAAAAGGAAAAAAATACAGCAAGAATGTGCCAGCAGTGACATTAAGCTGTGACAGGCAATGAGCAGCCTGTAAGTGACAACACTTTCACTCAAGCTTGCCTTGTCTCTTTATCTCTTCCTCTCACACAAACACACATCTGTATTTATCTCAGTGCCTCAACACTTAAAACACTGTAAAGGCCACATGTGGGACACATTTAAAAAGGAGTTTTTTATATATATAGAGGCAACAAAGTCAAGAGCACACGTCTCACTTAACATAGCGAACAGTCATAGTACATTGAGGAGAATGTAAGTCAGCAGCCCTGTGGCAGCAGATAAATCATATACATAGCTGTTATTATCAGCTACTGGCTTTTAACCCTCAGTTAACTATGTTCAAATATCCATTATGTCCTCATATTCAATCAAGGTTACCAACCAATTATTCTTGATGAAACAGAAAATGATTTTGTGTCGAACACACCGTTTTAGCAGAAAAGCAATTATTGAGGCAGAATTCATCACACAGTGGGTCATGACTGAAAGTAGATCTCGTGGTTGTATGCTTCCACCGACCAGTCAAATGTCAGTTTACATCCATGTTTGTCTAGCAGGTCATCACTTCATCAATTTATCCAAAGTCTGAGCAGTGTTCCACTTTAAAGCCACTAACACATGATCATTGGAATCATGAGGCGGAAGCGTTACCTTTGGCGTGGCGCAGCACGCCGTGGCAGTGTACCTCAAAGTTCAAATTATTTAGGTTTTGGCCATGGTACTACCTTTCACATCCCCACCGATGAGATAACAGCTGTTGCTGTTGCCTGGAAACAGTGAACAGTATTCCTTTCCCGCATTTTGATAACATATTATACCTGCTCTGTGCTTTACCTCAGTGAATACCTTATGAAGGCAGCTTTAATTTGGTAGAGACTCAGGAACATATATTGACCAGGAGCAACCAGGGACTAAATTTAGTCGCTCTAGGATAGTTCAAGGTCATGTGATCTCTCTCTTTTTATCTTTTCTTAAGTGAGCTGGGAAGCCGACAGCAAAGTCTAACTTTACTTTTAATGTAACAAAGAGAAATGCTTTCCCCTCATCCTAAACTTAAAACTTAAACTTTATTAGACTGTTATATATTGTACATACATGGCCTGACCTCTGCATTTAACCCATCCTTAGGATGCAGTGGGCTGCTGCAAAGCGCTCGGGGTTCAGTGTCTCCCCAGAACTTAATGTAGACCCTGGTCCCTGTGGTCAAAACTCAATGAGTTTCTCAAATGGCTCTTAGTTCCAGGAGAAAGATCCTGGGGCTGAATCAGGGCTAAATCAGGGCAGGATTTGCAAGGCTGAATGTCAGCGACTGGTCAAACACACCTAATGAAGCAGGGTAATACCAGAGACAGTTCAGTCAGGAGATGGTGCATCAGTTTGCTGTTTGTGTCACGTCGGTTTGGCTGCTGCCCCGCCTTCGACCAATTCATGACCGATTCTTTCATCTAGTCACCAAAGTAACTATTGGACCCATTTTTGACAACAGCGACAGGTGAACATGCCACTGGCAGAGGTTGAAATGCGTCATCTCTGCTAGTACTGGGCCGACTGGCATCAATATTAAAATGTGGAGCGAACAATTGTTAGAATATTTATCAAATGTTGTTTGCTCCTGCCTGGTTTAAAAAAAAGAGAGATAGGCAACATAGAGAGAGAGAGGGAGGGAGCAGTAGTTGATGTAGTAATTTTAGCAGCACTTCACTGGCTCCCAGTTCATTTTAGAGAGGGAGGGGGAGGAGGGGGGAGGGAGAGGGAGGAGGGGGGAGGGAGAGGGAAGTGGGAGGAGGGAGGGGAGAGGGAGGGAGGAAGTGGGAGGAGGGAGGGGAGAGGGAGGGAGGGAGGTGGGAGGAGGGAGAGGGAGGGGGGAGAGAGAGGGAGGAAGTGGGAGGAGGGAGGGGGGAGAGAGAGGGAGGGGCGGGGGGGGTCGACTCATCTTGGAGGGCAACAAAACAGATCATGTGTGACTTTGGAGCCTGACCGGGGAGACTAGGTGACTGGGGAGACTAAGTGGATGACTGGGGAGACTAGGTGACTGGGGAGACTAAGTGGATGACTGGGGAGACTAGGTGACTGGGGAGACTAGGTGACTGGATGACTGGGGAGACTAGGTGACTGGGGAGACTAAGTGACTGGATGACTGGGGAGACTAGGTGACTGGGGAGACTAGGTGACTGGATGACTGGGGAGACTAGGGGACTGGATGACTGGGGAGACTAAGTGACTGGATGACTGGGGAGACTAGGGGACTGGATGACTGGGGAGACTAGGTGACTGGGGAGACCAGGTGACTGGGAAGACCAGGTGACCCCCCAGTACCTGTCTGACTTCATTGAACCGTACGCTCCCTCTCGGACCCTCAGGTCGGCAGATCGGCTGCTTTTAGCCACTCGGAGGTCAAAGAGAAAGTTGAGAGGTGATCACGTTGAGTTATCACGTCTTCTCAGTTGCCGCCCCAAAGCTGTGGAATCAGTTGTCCCTCCACATCAGGCAGGTCGACTCATCTTAAAACATTTCTTCTCTTTGGCTTTTAACTTAGTTTGAGAGGCTGGTTTTTATTTGTTTTTTACTGTTTTGTTTGTTTCATTTTGTCTTAATTATTTTGTTTTTAAATGCTGTTTTTAAATGTGTACAGCACTTTGTTTTAAAGCTCTTTAAAGTTGTGTTTTATATTGTGAGAGAGAGAGGGAGAGGTAGTGAATGAATGAGAAAGAGGGAGAGAGAGATAGAGGGAGAGGGAGAGATAGAGGGGGAGAGAGAGAGATTCTGTACCAGAATGGGGCAACAAAATAGATCATGTGTAACTTTGGAGCCTGACCGGGGAGACTAGGTGATTGGATGACTGGGGAGACTAGGTGATTGGATGACCGGGGAGACTAGGTGATTGGATGACTGGGGAGACTAGGTGATTGGATGACCGGGGAGACTAGGTGATTGGATGACTGGGGAGACTAGGTGATTGGATGACTGGGGAGACTAGGCGACTGGGGGACTGGGGAGACTAGGTGTGAGCCTGCAGTAGATGCTTACTGGTTAAACTACATGGCTAAATTCAGGTTGGTGGGTCACCTTTGTTATGACAGGCAGGCTCAGATGTCTTTGAACACACACACACACACACACACACACACACACACACACACGCACACGCACGCACGCACGCACGCACGCACGCACACACACACACACACACCTCATTGATTTCTATTGATTCCGTAGCAAGTGACAGACCTTCCTCCATGAGGGGGGTGAATGCATCATGATGCCCTCCACCAGTCCTAATTGATTCCTCATCTTCCCACCTGATCTCTCATGCTTGTCTTTCAGTCTCTCTCAATGCTAATTTAGACAGACTGAGAGGAAGAGAAAGACACAGAGATGAAGAACCTTCATGAAGAATAGATAAAGTCACAAAAACAGAAACATTAGGCAGTGTTTCCATCCACAATCTCTTATATGAAGTTTAAATTTTCACAAAGAGAATAAAAAAAATTGCTGAGAGCGATGAAAAGCCATAATACACCTTAACATACACTGCAGTGGCTTTGGGGTTTCTTGCTTATGGTACACAATATTGTTGTGTGTCCTCTTTATGATATACTGCAGTTGATGTAAACATGCAATTTTTTGCCCTTTTCCTCAAATTTGCAAATCCAGTAGGAAAGATACCAACAGGACCATGACAGGTATTGAGTTGTGATAGGTTCAGGCGCAACATAACTTTGCTTCAATTCATAAACCCAAAGCAAATACATTTTACGGCCAATTTCTCTTACATTGTGTTGAGACTGAACTCTTAAAGGAGAAAGCAGCACTGAAACCAACATAGGCGGAGAAAAAACGGAGGGTCAAGTCTGAAAAACAGCACTGTGTGGAGTGTGGAGTGTTGATATTTTCTCTGACATGAGAATCCCTGACTACCCAATATCTGGTATCCATCTTTGTGATTTGCCTGCTTCCTGATATCGTTCACCTCAGATGATCATCTTTGTTCGCCTGTCTTGGGACTTGCCCTGCCCTTTGCTATCCTAAAGACTGCTTCCACCACGGGCCCTTTCACACAGCAGGAGGGATCCATGTGTCGGCCCCGTGATAAATCACAGCTAAGGAGCCCTTGGCCACGGTGGGCAGGGTCATGTCCTGGGATCAAAGATGCAGCCCCCCAGTAACCCTAAAGGTCAAAGGCCAAACATGCTTCCAAGGTGTTGTATGTAAACCATCAAGTGCAACATGGGCCAGTGGCACTGAACCCCTGCTTTTACTTCCGAGGTCAAGGATGGGCTTCCTGTTAAGAGATATTCGAGGCCTGAAATATTAAAGAAATGCAGTGTAATACCCACTTCTTATGTAATGCAACTCCACACAAACACAAGAGAAAAGACAGTGTACCACGCTAGGCAGGCCATTTGACAAAGTTGTCAACACCTGAATATTTTCCCCTCATGTCTAACACAACGCCATCACTTCGACCCAAATACAGTGACAGCTTGGAATATTCAGACTATTAAAAAGCTGTTTTCGGTGCACAACACAGTCCTGTCTGGAGAATAACAATGTTTGATTTGAGGAGGCAAGCAGGCACACTGCCTGAAGCTGTAATAAATAATTAGTGATAATGGGTGCACTAGGCGCGACACTGAGCTTTAGATTTAGGGCAGGGAGAAATATTAGCATCCTTACATGGAGGGGGGGGGGGGGGTGGATTGTAACAGAGCAGCTGAAAAATACATGACAAGAATCAGAAAAACAATGCCTGCATGTCATGTATGCCATTTGTACAGCACGTTGCTTGTATCATAATTTAATATTCTAGGCTGCTAGCTTTTAGGTATGACAGCTTTTGTTGTTTAATGTGCCCTTAAAAAAGACAGAAAACCCGTCACTCCTTATCAAACACCACGACACCTTAATTTTCCAATTTCATGAAATAATACACCGGGTCTGTAAAAATGATGGCACAGAAACCGATAACTGCAGGAGGCAGTGTCAGGAAGGTAAATTGGGGAATGTCTAAATAAAGAATGAAACACTTGAGATCGGAATTTAAAGGAGCCCGGAGACGTCTTTTATATGCTGGATATTGTCAGCGCTGAGAACACATACCAAGGCTAACATACCAAGAGGCAGCACAAATAAACAAGGGCTGTTTAACGCCTTTAAGGGTAAGGTTAGAATAAGTGGGGAGGGTTAGAATTACTTTTATGATCGGATCAGATGACCCAGAATGTCTCTTCAGGTTCTATGGCAGATTAGGTAATCATGGTCCTGCTATGTCCTCCAACAGTGATCAGGCTGGAGCAGCCACAGATATTCTGAGGATTAAGTATATCAACATCTACGCAGCAGGTCGGACACATTGTCAAGTTAGGCAACAGAAAGCAAAAAAAGTCCGACATGCTAGTCTTTAGCTGTCCCAGAAATTCAATTTGGTCGACACGCCAGTTGCGTCAAGACATTTAGGGACTATATCGTAGTGTGATCCAAGCCCAGTATTTGGCAATCACCCAATCATGTCCATATTTGACAACTGTGCACCTCAAGAGTAATGCGCAGTGTTACTGCTCATAGCTAATGCAGGAAGTAGTATTCCTTATACGTAGTGAGGGACTGTTATGGCAGGGAGACACTTCCAAGTGAAGTTACCAGCTACGTTTCTGCTGCTGTCAGCACTTTCTTTCTGCATAGAGTTTGCCTTTTATAATAGCCATTTAATTTCATTATAGATGTCATTCATATTAATTTTAGACAGGAAAAGATTAAAAATCATATGATAATTTGTAAATAATTCTCATAATCCATAATTAAAACCCCGTACTATATTCATTCATGGAGCTGAGCAAGTCACTACATGTTCTACAACACTGCCCTGCACATATTTCAGAATAAGAGCCTTGTGTTAACAGTTCACTGTTGCTAACTGCTGTTAAATGAAGAAATTATGTCCAGAGAAAGACACTTGAAGGCTTTTATTTTGTAATGACAGCAGGAAGTGTTGATTTAAAAAGTGCTGTACTATTGCACTTTAAAAACATAAAAACAACACAGCAATAGTAAAAACTTCACAAAAATAGTTGTGTTTGAGCCCAAGTGTGGATACAAGACACATGAATAATACTACATATGAATTTTCAGTGTTTTGGAAATTTTATAACATTTTTTGCTGTTTTTCGTTCCATCAGTCTTTTTCAGTGACATGCTTTCATTTTTCAGGCACTTCGCTATCCGTAATGCCATTAGAGGCAGAGCACCTTGGGAGGTGAGTACTACACTGTATATAATTTATAATGTTTTTGGGTGAACTATTCCTTTAACCATACCTTATTTGGCATAAGCATGGTTTTCCCAAATGTAAACCACACTGTAGTAAAACACTGTAGGTAATCAAGGATTTTGCAGAGTCATCCAATATTGATGTTGTTGTCTGGAGTGGGATTGCTGATCCCAGCTTTAGTTGGCTTAGGGAAGGGACATAATCAATGTAAAACACTCATAAACCAAATACAGCAGACAAATGTTTCAACTGGCTCAGCTGCGCACCACATACTGTGCTCTCACTAAGACAGATCAGAGTGTGATTTGTTCCACTGCCGCTGTATGAACACGGTGTGTTGCTCAATCCCATAGCAAAGGCAGACAAAGTGCTTACAACCGAACCTCCCCCACACCCCTAAACGCACACTCGACGTGTGATTTGCTCGCACACACACACACACTCCCAGCAGGAGTTCCTCAGGGGCTTGGATGTGACAGGCAGCTGTCACAGTCCCACGCTGATGCAGACAGCCTGTTTCACACACGTATGCTTGAGTAAACACACTCTCAGGCTGCTGCTGATGATGATGCTGAGTGAGTCTTCAGCTTCGTCCTTTCATACAACAATCTCTTTCTCAAACACACACAGTCTTTTTCCTGACACAGTTTCCAATCTAAAATGATGACTGAGGAGGTGGGTATTTCTTAAGTATAACGTAGAGTATTAGAGCTGGACCATAATTCATATAGGAATGTGACTTTTGTGCCCAGAACTCCTGCCTATTTATCCAACATCAATATATGAATTGGAGGGTTGGTACTAGCTTTAAGTAAACTGAGTATAAGTTATAGAAGCAGCACTGTAATTCTCTGATTTTATAAAGTCACCCACAGGCAAGTCAAAGAAGTCAACCTTCCCTACAGAGCAAATGCCAGGAATCCAGCTGCACACAAAAGGAAGGTCATCCTTGCTGTGCAGACAATATCTAAAGCATGTTATTAAAATGTGTGGTACGACTTGCAGATGTTTTCCTTCCCTGTACCATTTTATTATTTGCTTGCTTTTTTATTCCCCCAAGGCTGGCTGCACATTTACAGACTTACTCAAGTCAGGCTTGAGACACACTCAAGTTGTCAGAATACACATTAAATTCTGTTCTGTACTTAATTTAGCAAGTAATCCCAATGGAATACGAAGTAAATACAGCCTTGGTTTCTGTTTAGTTTGGCTTCTTGCTCAGTAACTCCAGGAAGCAACTAGGATAAGCTTGGAAGCAAATGGGCAACTAGACCAGTCAGGATGTCCTGATCCTTATCAGGCATACTTGCCATGTTAGTCCGAGGTCTTGTAGAGGGAGTGGTCAAACAAGCCAATTTGTTATTCTGATCAGTCCCACCATAGGAATCAGGGCTAGATAAGGTGAGATGTGACTAAACACCATCTAACATGCATCCAGCCTAATGAGGGATTTGTGCTTTAGAAAAAAGGGTGTGACAGATGAAAAGGAAAATGTTTGCATTCTCCTTTTGGCCCTCTGATATTTACTATGTTCTGTTTCATATCTGTGAGCACTGCATGCATACATATCCCATTCATTTATGAGCCAGATTGCCCTTAACTTTTCAACTGTACTTAGCTGTCCCTGTGGACAAAAGCAGTAGTGATTCTGAATGATAGATTCCCTTTAGAAAACCTCTCATTTTGGGTCTGACAGTCTTCCCCGCTTAATTCTGGTTCTGGTTCTCCCGAGCCTCCCATCCCTCCAGCTGGGCCAGTGATACAGCCTGGGCCTCCAGCAGCGTGATGCTGTGTTGGCTCCCAGCAGGGACCGGCGGAGCAGTGAGGTGAAGCCAGAGGAGTCTTGGTCTGTCCTCGGTGGTCTGGCCGCTGGAGTGTGACGGCCCGTCCACACAGGGAACATCAGCAAACTGTGGCAGCTACAGAACCTGTTTTTTTTTTTTAAATATATTTCGGCATCCATGTTAACAGGTTCGAGCAGCCACACGGCCCCCGTCAGCAGGGCGGCTCGGCTGTGTGTCAGCTGCATCTCAGCCGTGCGCTGTTCACAGCAACAACGGACAGTGAAAGTGATCGTCTGACGGTATATTGACATCATACCAGCAACCTTACTACGGTTTCAATGTCTGCATCTATAGAAAATTTCCCGTACATGAAAAAAAGTAAATATTTATTTTTAAATCAATGCTTAATACTTTCATTTCGAAATAAAAGCCCTAAAGCATTTTTTTTTACTGTGGACAGAATTCCTTCATTTGTTGCCAAAAGGCTTTTATTCTGAAATACTTGCAGGACAGTGCTGTAGAACATGTACGTGACTTGCAGCGCTCCATGAATGAACTATGGGGTTTTAATTGTGGATTATTATCATTAATTACAAATAAGCATGTTTCTTTAACTTTTCTGTCCAAAATGAATATAAATTATATTTATAATGAAATGAAATGGCCGCCACGAAAGGCAAACTCTATGTAGAAAGAAAGGGCTAACAGCCATGTACTGCTCATACTGTCAGTCTGGACAGGTCATGTGCTGAAGAAGTTTCTGGTGAACGTGCATCATTTTGTCTGAATCCAACCTGGTGGCACTGATGACAGCAATTAAGACAACCATAGAGTATAAAAAAAGCCAATCTGGTCACTAATGGTCTTGTTTAATACTTACGCAGGCATCAATTTTAAACCGACACTGTTTCATAAGTTCCTCACAATCACTTTAAGGATATGGGATTATTCACACGTTTTGCCCCTATTTGCCCAAATCCGTGCTGCAGAGAACTGTCTCTAATGGACATACATATGCTGATGTGTGTCATAGCTTAAAAGAGTTATTTCATCCCTCTCAATCGCCCCTGCCTACGCTTATGTGAAGTGAGTGAAAGGCGGAAAAAGATGAGAAGTTAGAATGATGTCAGCCTTTAAAGCACAAGGACACTTTCAGGAAAAGAAATGTAGTGAGTCAAAGTGAAAACCTATAGATACTGTACACAAAGACGACACTCTTCCAAACATACACTCCTCTCTGTTGTGGCACCTAAACTATTCCTAGCCATCATTTACACTCTTAATGCATATTTGCTGTTGTGTCAGTAGAAAAAGTAAGCCTTCAATTCCTCAGATACCTGTTAAAAACCCCTTTCCTCAAATACATACTTGTCTTCCAGGAAAGCCAATGAAAAGCTCCAACACTGTAATAAATTACAGAAAAAAAACACCTTTTCACTTTCATGGTAAAAAGGTCTACTTTGGCATTTTTCGATGTCAGCACACAAAAGAAGCAATCCTGTGTTCCCTTTTCATTCACAGCTTGTTGTCATTTAATCACCATAAGCACACAAAACACTTAGAAATGACATCACCCAGCCTGTTATTATGTGATGAGTTAGCTGTAAAATGTAACATTTTTTCAAAGTATAGAGGCACCATTTTCCCAGAAAGAAAATGAAATTGTCAGAGCATGTGTGATAAATCATTTTATATCATATTACCGCAGTGCTACGATACTGATTTAATTTATTTTTTAGTGTTAAAGAAGACTGCTTTTATGTATTCAAGAGTGTTTGTGTACAAAATTAAAGATGACTGGGATGAATGGAATCTTTTTCTTTGTAGCAGTGGAAGCTCCACCTGCATGAGCCAAAGCATGACTGGAGAGCAGTTGTGGAAAATCAAAAGCCTATTCCCAGCGTTTTCAGAGGTACTTAAATTCGAATTAACTATTCTCTATTCCTAATTACCAAAAAAGCAACAGTGGTAGTTGGGGGTTTGCCTCCAACATGGCAGCCTAAATGTCTATAACACACACACACACAAGATGGGATGAAATGGAATACTTACTGGATGGGCCGACTGCAATGGAGTGATGCAGAGAGGGGTGGAAAAGAAAAGAGGAAAAGAGAGATGAATGAGAATGAAATGCTGAGCTCATAATGAATAGTGATGCTGGATGAGATATTTCAACAGGACATCGTGAAACTGTGGAGCAGCACAGCCACTCAGGTCTATTCCCAATGAATAATCACAGAATGTGAATGGACTCAAGTGAAATCATCTGCTATTTAGATGAAATGGTCCCAAAAGAAAGGAAGAGTGGATGAGAAGGAGGATCAATGATGAACTGAATGTGGGCATACAGGTGTTCTATATATAGTATATAATAGTATATAGTATAATATCATATTTCATAACTGCTGCTCATTCATTGACATTTTCTTTTGACCAGATCATAGTGCATTATAGTTCCCATAGTATAGTAGTAATATTAATAGTAATATTCTAGAATATTTTTAGAATACATTGATGATTGTGATTGTGGTTAAAATTTATCTTAAGTACCAAGACATCGTTGTATGTTTTAAGTAAATCACAAATTAATTTCACAACGTGTTGTGTTGTTCTTGCACAGATTTATTCATTTTTTTTCACTTTACTTTAAGTGACCACTTCTAATCACAACCATATGGCATAATCACATTACAATGCATAATATGATAATATAATATAACAGTGATTATAATGTACTATAAAAATATTATAAAAAAATATAATGCACTATGATCATTGCAAAAAAGAAAATGTCTGAGTGAGCAGCAATTATGAAGTAATATGATACTTGACTGTATACTTCTGATGTGTTATTATTATTATTGTTATAAAGTATTATGGATATTTGAGTGCTTATAATTATACCTATACAGTACAGTGATATAATGAGATTATAATGCATGATAGACATTGGTGTCATAGAGAGAGTTACCCAGAACTCTGTTAGTAAAGTGTGTTTCTGCAGCTTTGTCTGTTTGTCAGTGCATGCATGTGGATATTGTATGTGAGCAGATGTCAGAAGCGTAGGTCCACACTGGAGGGCCTGCTAACAGAAATAACTGTTACAGAATATAACTCTAAATATTCCCTTTTATCATCCCAAATGACAGATTTCTCTTTCGAAGGCCTGACTTTATTCCAAATCAATTTCACTGCTTTTTGATCTTGGATCTCTCTCTAGAGGGATGACGAACTGAGGCTTGAACATAAATCCTTTTTTCCCCCCTCTTATAGTTTCAGTTAACAGCACGATACCAGTGGAGTAATATGGGGAGTTTTAACCTGCCACAATGTCTGTCTAGCTGTCTATTCACAGATTTTTATGACTTCTTATGGGCACTACGGTATAAACACCTTGAACACTGATAATATCATTTTAAATTTTCTTCAAGAGGAAGCTGACTTGATGGAAAATCTCTTGCAAAAGCTACCAAATGCAATCCATCTGAAGAAAGAAGGAGTTAAAAAGAAGTTAAATAAGAGTATACGGGTAGGCGAGGTGTTTTGTGATGCATCATGGCAAAAATGTCCATCTGTGCAAATAATGTACTCAGTATTCAGTGTAAAAATCGAATACTCTGCAGGACGTTAGAGAGGAGAATTGCCTCTGCATAAGTTTCACTTGTTGAATGATGTGTATTGAAAAACAGGAGGTATGAAAATTACACTTCTATGAGACATTTATCAACATATTGGAAATAAGACACTGGGTTACTTGGGCACTTTTTTGTTTTTTCACATTATTCACACAAAATATTAAATTAAATAAGCACACATTCTGCAAATGCACTTTTATTCATCCTCAACTTTTAACAAATACATCATGGCTGTGCAGACAGCTGGCACTGTCAGTAACTGTAGCTGGATTCTCAGTTGATTGATCAATGAAGGAAGTTTCAGGGGTGACATTTCATTAAAATAATTTGGATGCATGCTGGTGTCTTACCGTGCACTTGCAGGGTGCCCGACGCCTCGGCTTTGCCCACGCTGTTCTCTGACACGCAGGTGTAAGTGCCCTCGTCCTCACCTCGCACCTGGGTCAGACGCAAACTGTTGTCGCTGCGGATCTCAAATCTGGAAAGACATCCACTTGTGAATTTCATTTTTTAAAATGCAAATTGAAAAATTATCTGCTGCATTAAACCGTTGAAAAGCATCACAAAATGTAGAGCTATAATGAGACTAAGAACAACACACTGCTTTTCTCACTATCTGAAAAGTTGATCTAACACCGTTGACCATGTTTGTATTGTGAACAACCCTTGATTGACTTGTTGCAGATTTTAATCAATATGGCTCCATGGGAACTGGGATATGTTTCAACTTGTTGTCTCTTTTTACCACCAAAACATCTTCTCTTCATAAACTTGTGTTTATTTAGCAATCAATAAATCAAATGTTCTGATAAAAAAAAAGAAAAGAAATCTGGTATCTGTGGCTGTCAGGACTGTAATAAATCCTTCCAATCATTTCACTCAGCTCAAATTAAATGATCAGATGGGCTACCTGTCTGTCTACCTGCATGCATTCACTGCTAGCTTGACAGCTGAGTACTAACAGTAGCCATGCTGGTTGTTTTTGTTCATAATGATAATTTGAGGAGTGTCTTGGGAGGGAGGCCTGAAGGGATGGACTGTCAGTGTTGATGTCTTGCCAACTTTCTCTCCAGATTTAGGGACTTTTGGAGCTAGTGCTGTTAGCTACCTTCAGTGGAACAGACTTGGCAACACTAGGCTGGATTTTTAGGTTGGATGCTTTTTAAAAGCTAACATACTCTTGCTAGTTTCTCTACAGTGCCCAAGCTTCAACTACAAAAAGACTTCCACTCACAGAAAATCATCTGTTCACTCAATCACTCAACATTTTTTCATCTTGCCTAGCTTAGCACAGTATACATGCAAACATACATGCAGAGATTCTCTCTAATTGGAAGCTGTTATATTATTAGTGAAATTACCAGAAATGTAATATGTTGCTAAGTAACACCCTGGCCAGTGGCCACCAGCACGTTGTTGCTATGATGATACCAGGGTGGTAGTGACGCATCGAGCAGTTCTAACAGACAACACATGAGCGTTCTTTCTGCCGTACCTGCCCCGGGGCAACTCTCCCTCCTCTCTCCGCCACCGGACAGTCGGAGTCGGGTCTCCATGCACCTCGCAGAAGAAGTCGACTGTATCGTCTGCCAGCACCACCTGGTTCACCGGCTGTTTGGTGAACACTGGCCTTTCTGAAATTACACAGAGGATGGAGAGGGGATTAAAAATGCTTGTGATATTAAATTTAAATGACCCCTTCCAGGGGAACTAGATTGTTGCAGCAAATATGACAATAAGACAAATAGTGACCACCGAGGAAATAAATTGTGAAAACTAAAACCAATTCATCACAACTAAACCTGGTAACATTATGAAATCATTGATAGAATTACAGGCCTGATGCAGGTGCATAACCACATTGAGTTACACAGATTTGAGAATCAATTCACCAGAGACATATGTCCAGAGAGACAAAGCATTGTAAGCTCTCATCATGATCATAATCAGTGTTAAAAATGGTGATAGCCATTTAGTGCAGATGTGCGCTGGTTATTGTCTTGCAAATTGCACAGATGGTAGTAATATTAAATATAGCCATGCATTTTCAGATGCCATACATTGATATATTAGGTGGTACACACACTGGGTTAAGGTTTACTGTTGCACTACAATGTGCAAAATGAGCAGCATCACCATGGTGGTGCGGGTAAGTGGGACTGCAAAGAAAATATCAATCTTCTAATTCCTGGGGTCAATACACACTTTGAGCACATTTATGCTGCTGCAGAGAGTCAGAGAGAAGAAAAGAAGCAGACAGGTCAAGAGAGCAAAGCAAAGGGCAGCTGGGAGGGAAACATCCACCTTCACTTCAACAACATCAGCAGGGGAAAGAAAGTACAGCCAAAGAGATAAGAAATCCAGAGAAAGGCAGAAAACAGGATACGTGTGTTTTTCAAAGCTTACTATATGAACCATTAAAACTTGCTCATGAGAGTAACTACTCTACATGATTAATAAATGTCCTTCACTAATTTATGGTGAAAACATCTATTAAAGTCCAAGACTTTTTTAAAAAGTTCAATAACTCCAATTTACCCTTTTTAATCTGAATATATATCATCACTATATAAACTTTAAGATCTTAAAATCTCAAAAATATGATTTTGTGTAATTTAAGAATAACCATTTTTCATGGTGAGTTGTAATGTGATAACAATTCATGTTATTAGAATTCCCATATGTCTCATTTCCCATGCAGTACTAGCAAGGTGAGCACCAGTACAAATGACTCACCAAACACCACCAGTTCAGCAGGATCGCTGTCCTTCTCTCCAACCATGTTGGTTCCAACACACACATACATGCCAGCATCACTTTTCCTGGTGTTGGAAATCATCAGTTTGCCTCCTCGCATCTGAAATAAGGAGCAAAAGGAGGAGAAGAGGGGAAGGAGAGAGGAACAGGAGATGGATGAAAAGGTAAGCAGAGGGGGAGGGGAGGAGTGGATAGGTAGTGGTGGAGGAGAGGAGGAGGAGAGGTGGTGTTAGAGGAGTGGAGGAGGAGAGGTAGTGGAGGAGGAGAGGTGGTAGTGGTGGAGGAGTGGAGCAGGAGAGGTGGTAGTGGTGGAGGAGTGGAGAGTTGGTGGTGGAGGTGTGGAGGAGGAGAGGTGGTAGTGGTGGAGGAGTGGAGCAGGAGAGGTGGTAGTGGTGGAGGAGTGGAGAGTTGGTGGTGGAGGTATGGAGGAGGAGAGGTGGAGGAGGGGAGGAGGACAGGTGGTGGTGGGGGAGGAGGAGGAGGAGGAGGAGGAGAGGTGGTGGTGGTGTTGAAGAAGGAGGAGGAAGAGGAGAGGTGGATGAGTAGGAGGACAGATGGTGGTGTTGAAGAAGGACAAGGAGGAGGAGAGGCGGTGGGGTTGAAGAGGGACAAGGAGGAGGAGAGGCGGTGGGGTTGAAGAGGGAGGAAGAGGAGGAGGAGAGGTGGTGGTGGAGGTGGAGGAGGAGGAGAGGTGGAGGAGGACAGGTTGTGGTGGTGGACAAGCAGGAGGATGAGGAGAGGTGGAGGAGGAGGAGAGGTGGAGGAGGAGGAGGAGGACAGGTGGTGGTGGAGGTGGAGGAGGAGGAGAGGTGGTGAGGACAGGTGGTGGTGGTGGAGAAGCAGGAGGATGAGGAGAAGACAGAAGACAAATGGAAAGAGGGTGAAAACAGGATATTGAGGCATGTTAGTCAGAGAGGCCACTCGTCATTTTCAGTGTGTCGTGACAGATGGCTCCTCGAGCTCTGGGCGAAACCACAGAAACAACTTCTACTGCTTCGTTTGGAGATGCAGTGATTACTGTTGGCATCTCGTGTGTCCACATGTATGCTCCTGAATAGTAAGTTCACGTCTGCTTTTATGGTACTGTGAAGTCTGCATGGCCAGGTGGTCCTCTGATGAACAGCCTTGAAGGATTCAATCAATGCAGTTCAACAGCAGTGCTGCTTTTCAATTTTCAACGATCAATGGAACTGGAATGATTCTCAATCAGGGGCTTCTCATCAAAAATCAAAACTCTAAATTATTGATGTCAGTGAATGATTGGGGGAAAAAAAAAAACACTGAGCGATCACTTGAAAAATGAACCTAGCTTGTGTGACCACAAGGCACAAACCTAAACCTAAACCTAAGATCTGCAAACAACTCATTATTTGTTCAAACAAAAAGTTCAAAAAGCACAAATTAATTAAGTCTTATAACATAGTATCAGACAGTATATCTTATATAATGTCTGGAAGAAAGCTTACAGTGATCCTCTCATCTCGGTCATTGACCCGGATGTTGTTTCTCTTCCAAGAGATGGTGGGCTCAGGATGGCCCCTAGGGGGGATACACTCCATGACAGCCGGCTCGCCTGCTGCTACCACCACATCACTGGGTGTTTGACGAAAGTCATCTCTCAGAACTGGGGAAAGACGGAAAGGAAGAAGAGACATGGTTAGAGTATGTGCAGGCTTCTATGTCGATGATACTATCTTTTATCTGGCTTTGCATATAATGTAGTTCTGCTAACTTTGTGCTGACTTCATTTGACTATGCATGCATGGATCCTGTTGACTTTGTGCTGACATTTGGCCTTCCAAAAGAAACATGAATCCCAAAGAGGTGCAAATCACAAATTAGAACAATCTCTCACTGTTTGACTGAGCTGGAACACAGAAAGCATGACAGGACATTGCTATTGATACTGTGTGACTGTGAATTTAACATGGTGTCCCTGTGGTGTTCATTGACTCTGCAGCACATATGCAGCATCACAGCACATCAATAATAAAGGCTGCTGTAGCTCAGCTGACACACATTCAAAGCAGATGCAGAAGACACACACACACACACACACACACACACACACACCCTTCGCAAACACATACATATACTTGGATAAGTGGTCAAGAAAACAAGTCACTGTTCAACCAATGTGTCATTTATTTACACCTCAGATAAATCAATAATATCAACTGCAGGACGTCATACTAAATATAATATAGTACAGTGTGTATATATATATATATATATATACACACTGTACAGTGTGGTCAACATCTTGTGCCTGTTACCTGAAGGCACCTCTCAGATTACAGGTGTGGAGGGTGGTTTTGTAGTCTAGAATGATGTACTGACACTAGTCAAACAGGAAGAGACCAAAGCCATGCAGACCTGCAGGCTGAGTCTGGCCTCAGCCACTCCAGGGACTTACAAAGGGGATGAACCAATGAGCTGGTGTCTGTGGCATTCCTATTTAGCCCGAACATTCCCCAAAAAGATGCCATAGCTGATTTGAAATGGAAACTCCCACTAAAATTCCTTCTAACATTAAAATCTCTAACATCACTACCGTCAAATATTGTACAAATTTCTCTTTGAAGGTATGGGAAGATATGCGATTTGGACATCACAAGGATGGTGGATGATTAAATGATGCCAGAGGAGAATATGGCTGGTGTGCATACTCTCTTACATTATATTGATATATCTAATTGAGGATGTCAATAACATATATCATTGTATTGACATTCTACTAAAGTCCTGACTCAAGTTTTTCCTGAGTGTGCCAAGATCTGCAGAGCAGTTGAGGCGGCACAGAGTGAGAAATCAGACACTTAACCTTAAAAAGTGCAAATCATGTCAGAAAGTTGTTTACAGACTTCACAGATTTTTGAAAACCGCTACTAAAAAAGCTGATGTCACCAGACCTTCCTGGTCAGGAGTTTTTTACTCCTATGGCAAAGGCATGACCCACCCTACTCTGATTGGCTTACCTTGACATTCTTACCCTAGTCAATTTCATTCCTCATAAACCTAACCAACCCAACCAATGAATACAACAAGTCCTAGCCAACCAGAGGCATTAAGATTTCTATTAAGATTTGAGTCCTCATTGAGGGATCTTTGAGAAAGCCCGACAAGCTGATCTCTACATCCAAGAGCATCAGTGAGTTGACGGATTGAACACATGTAGGCCTTTACACGATGTTGATCACGATGGCACCACTCATGTGGCAGCTTGTTACAGCAGCTCTCACTTACTGTTGAGCTTTTTCTCTTTCAATTTTATGGATTTGTTTCCTTTTGTGGTGTTTTTTTCTTGTCTTTTCTTTTATTTTTACTGATGCTTTCTGGTTTTTGCTGCTGTACAATGTAAATTTCCCTACTGTGAGACTAATAAAAGAATAGCTTATCTTAGTAAAACAACAATAAACAGTAATTCTTTAGGTGAATGTTTTACTACACTTTCCAACCCCATTCATCCCTGAATGAAAAAGACCAATAACCCTGTAACTCCATGTAAAACCTGATTTATTTATCATGTAGTTGATTCAAAGGGTTGTCCTTTTCTATTGAAACGTCTTCAGAAGCATATACAAGTGTTCTGTTTACTGAAAATGAATAGAATACTGAAGGGAAGCCTCAAGGACCAAATAAGCAAACAGAGGAGGATATATGATTTGTTATTGCAGTGGAAAATGAAATTGAAAAACTTCTGGATGCTCTGAGTCTTCTATTGCTACCAATGGCATAAAACAAACATTTTCCTCTGCCCATCCACATGATTTTATGTTCATGAAAAGCAACACCTTGCATGTGTTATTGTTTGTCAGTAACTCTCGATAAAAAAAAAAAAATCAGTACTGATAGATCACAGAATGTGTACAACATGTGAGCTTGTACATTTTATTTACACATGTATGTCTTTATGCATGTTGGGTATACACACAAGGGTGTGTGTGTGTGTGCACATTTGTGAGAAACAACACCAATGTCGCAAGCCTCGTCTGATTAATGACACAACTCCCCCAATGACAGCACAGGACATTACCATTATCATCACCATCCACATATCTATGTGTCCACGCATTCATTATAGCCTCGCTTATTTCTGACATTTCTTTATCTGAAATACCTGAGTTTGTATGGAAAATGCATTATATCTCAATGTCAGGCTGTATGGCCCAAAGGCTAATTTCTCTTCTTGTCAAGATAGCGTGGCATCCTCTTTGAATGAGGGTGAACATGGGTGTGTATGTGAGGAGATAAATCAGCCTGTTTTGCTTGTAATCAAGGTCACGTCAGTGTTTAAGGGGGATATTTTTCATTTCCTCATTAGCTATTGGAGCCTGTGCTTGCCTTTGCCCTGATAAACTACAGGACTGTGCAATTATTGTAGGCTTCTGAACCACTATGTTGTCTTATTTTATCTGTGTCTCTTATTGCCACTTACGGTTTTAGTCAGACCAATATCCTGAAGGCCAATTACTTAGCCATAGCGTAGTCGGGGCACTCCAAATCCCATTGGCCCTTCCATTCCTGTAATGACATGCCAAACCACACCCCTGACCTTATCTGTACCTGCTGCTGACATTTCTCCCAATCACTATTCACAGCAGATTACTAAACCCTGACTAAATTGTTCAGCAACCTGTCCCATCACGCAAAGCGAGGAGGGAAATGGGGCAGTGCGTTACACCCCAGGTCTGAATTACCATGCCGCAGGGTTAAAGAACCGCCGCGATGACCTGTCACACACCATCCTGAGATCACGGCTCCAGGGGGCCCTGATCTTTTCTATTCTGCCCTCCACACTCCTCACATCTGAGCAAAAAGAGGGTGTCTAGAAGTTTATTAGGCACTGGCAATTACCCATGAGGCCCTTTGGGGCCCATATTAAGTGGGTGCACTTTGACCCTTTCTTTAAACCCCTTCAACAAAGCCAGAGTAATCCCCACCACTGGGCCTGAACAGTGTGCTTTAATCAGAGCACAGACACATAGTAACACGCATGCTAAGAGATAAGAACCACAAGAGCATATATTTGAAATATAGATGTCTAATTGGAATTGAAACCCTGAAAATGTATAATATCAATGCTTCACCCGCTCTGACAAGTAAAACGAAAGTCGGACATAACAACATATACCATAACACAATATCTGTCTACCAGTACAGACTTTGTTATCCCGTATGAAGTACTGATATCTCTAAAAACTCCATATTTACACCTTTAAAGCTCTTGTTGTTGGGCTCAGCTGGACGTAGACAGTTGTAGGCAATATTGTCGCAATATAGGTTTACAGGATTTTTGCATATTATCACTGGGTCATTTTATGTATCAATTGTTTCAAAAGCCGCAACAAAGGATCAAAGAATTGATTTAGTCGATGAAAAGAAAATTACAAGTCATTGTCCAAGCAAAAATGCCCAAATATTCTTTGGTTCTATATAAATAGCTGTGGGGATTTGGGCATTTTTTTTCTTATTTCTGACATTTGTAGACAAAATTCATGAAGAAAATAATCGTTAGCTGCAAACCCAATTGTTTCTTGTTTAAATCTCCTGAAAACAAACTATATCACACATAGATTGATGTTATGATATGAAGTCAGGTATATCATAAGAAAGGATTTCATCATCTGCTCCACAACACAACCGCATCTATGTCTAGATAACAACAAAGATCAGCTTATCTATAAACATTTTAGTTTCACAGTCTGTGACAGATTTCTGGCAGCCTGTATCTTTACACAATGACAAGCACATTAGTCACACAAAAACAAATCACACCCATCTGCAGGCAGCATTTATCAACTTGGGATGTACACTGGTGGATGTGCGAATTACAAATTTTACTGAATCATTAGAAAAATTAAAAACTAACAAGAGAAGCCAATCTATTCTACGCCAAACAAAGTGTGTTGTTGTATGGAAGTAATATTTATCTGTGACCGTTAGACTCCTGATTCACCGCATGTGCAAAGCGTCACGGCCCTGCTGTATATCAGGGCATCATTTGAGCATTTAATTGGACATAAAAAACACCTTTGGGGTGAGCTCAGCCTCACTTTTAATTAAATGGCTTTATCGCTGTCATTAATGTTCCAAGGGCTGCATGTGTGTGTGTGACAGCACCCCCAATAAATATTCAGATGGCAGGGAGAGAATGACGGATAGTCCCTTGGCAGGCAGAGCAAAGCGAGGGACGTGTGGGGGGGGAATCAGGAAAAGCGTCCTTGGGTTCAGGCTCTGTGGTGGGGGACTGAGCTGGTCATCCGTCTATCCATCAGCTTACATCTTGTCACGACAAGAAGCAATCTGCTTTGGTGTAAACGCACGCAAATACACACCAATGTTTTTGCTCTTCGCCCCAGTTCATACGTCATTCTTATCCCTTTCTCTGTCTTCTCTGTGCTCTATAGGTAAAGCCCGGTCCCCAAGGCAATATCTGCCCAGGCCCTTGGGCCCAACAGGGGCCCCCATCAGAAGCCACCTTCCATCAGCCACTCTCATTATCCAGAGTGGACCCCCTCCGATCCCTATCAACCATTACACCGTGATGAAACGGCCCGCACAGGATATTTGTGTGTGTGTTGTGGTGACGGGAGGGTCTGGAGAGGATGGAGGGGAGGTGGGGGTCTCACAGTTGGAGACAGATGTCCATGCTGCCTATAAGCACCCACCACCTCCCCACCCCACCCAATACAAACACAGACACTGGCACAGATACGCTGCACGGCAGCTGTAGCAGCAAATACAGCAAAGCACTGTGTGCATCCAATATTATCAGCTCAGCCCAATATATAGGCTGACTGGAGGCTGGAACTCCCCTGCAGTGTGCCAACACACACAAACACACCGTCAAGAAGCCCTAACCATTTCTTTATCAACATTTCCTGCCAGCTGACCTCAAATGTCATTCCTATAAAAAAAAATAAAAATAATAAATAAACAACTTGTTTTAAAGTGTAATTGCATTTATCTCATGGTGCTGTCATTTGGCTCTTTGGCCTGAGAGTATTTTATGGCCTTGATATAACACGGTTTAGCTCTCGGGAAATGTTCACACAGCCAGCAGCGAAATTGAGTCGGTGCTAAAGCTAAATGAATGGGAATCACAACGACAGGGCATTTCAATTACTCCTTCCATGAGTCCAGAAGGGTCACCTTCTCGGCTCGAGTGTTGCGCAACACTTCAAGCACACAATCGCAGGCACACATAACCTGTTCATCAATGTCTGATGCATTTCTCCCCTTAATTTTATTCCCTCCATTTTCTTTTGTCCCTTAGTGTGTCCGCTGGTGTTGCCATTTAGGCCACTATCACTGTTGCTTGGTCCTGTCAGCTGAGTCCATTTAGCAGTCACAAAAGCTGCCCTGACCCCACCCACCCAATCCCCAGCACCCCCTGCCCTGAGCCCTCCCACCAATGCTGCCACCAAACCTGGGCTGATGGTTGAAAAGCAGCTGGTCCCATTAGTCACAATGGCAAGAGCATGAAAAATGGCTTCCATGCATAGTAGGGATGCACCCGTTTATCAGCCGACCGTTGGTATTGGCTGATATTCATCTTACCACTGGCCTGTCAGCAAATAAGATGACATTCACCAATGGCAGTGTCCGATGTTTATCTGTTATGTTGCATCAGTTTTGCCCCAGCTCAATGTTGTGTTGCGGTCGGTCTCATAACCTGCTGCTGATTCAGACAAGAAGCCGCTGGCTGGACGTGACTCTGACAGCGTGTGACGTGTGTTGTGCTCTGGATCAACAAAGCTGGTGTGTGTGTAATCTTAGTAATCAAGTTACTAGGAGCCTTTCAGTCCCATGAAGGTGACGTAGCATCCAGGTTGTTATAGTGGGAACATCCTCCATGCAGTGCAGCCTGGGCAGCGGTGTGCCCCCATACTGGGATCCAGTCCTCGGTGAACAAAGTGTGGTAGCACGACAGGCCACCACATCAGAATCATGCAGCTCCACTATGGGTTCATCCAGCCCGGATAGATCCAGAATGGCACTCTACATCCACACCCCAACGGCATTCTGCCATTACTAGTTAATCGATTGCGTCAGACTTCATTTTCTCAGATGGATATAAAATAAAAATGAAAAATGCTAAAATGGGTCATCAAATATACCGGGCGGCCATTAATATATAAGTGGCCCACCCATTTAAAGTCCATGTGTGAGAAACACTGCTTATGTTTCTACATTTACATTTAATTTGCATTTCATAAAACAAATATTATGTTGGGCTGTACACTGTAACATTCTTCTCATTGAGGAGGTAGCTGCATAGCAGCTAGAGCAGCTTTGGAAGTAGTTATTAAAAAATGTATGTGAAAGAAGGTTATATTAAAGGTTGTTTCATAAATTTGCATGACTGAATTAGTATCCTTGAGTGACACACTGAACCCCGTTTCTCCCCTGGTGCTACTCCTACAGTGCTTAAGGTTTCTGGGTTAAATGCAGAAGTTAAATTTCATGTATGCACCTGTAAGTAAACTTGGAAAAAAAAAGTTTGGAATGTGTGTTTGGTGGATTATTTCTCTGTTGTACAATTATAATTGTCATTGTATTTTACATCTCTAGAAAGCCTGTTTATTTACTTTCACAGTGATGTCCAACTTGTAAGGATCATGCATTTGTGGGATGAGCAGCACAGATGTTTATGTGCCCAAGTGAAATTTGAGTGAAAAAGCTAAACAGTGTATTCTCTGGTACTGACTCTTGTTTTGCTTGATTGATTGGTAGCACCTGTGTGCATGGGGTCTGCTGGGTGCTGCACGCTATATTACAGTGATCATTTTCATCAGCTTGGGCATACAACCACGCTGACGAATCCTGGATGAGGAATGGAGTGCCAGCCCACAGCAACGTGTGACCAGGTTGGTGACCAGCAAGGAGGTTCCCGGCTGTTGTGGCTGCGTATGGATCTGGTGGATCAAACCGCTACTGAGGCTCCTGACAGTGTGTTAATTAAATGTAATGTAAAGTGTAAAGCTGCCAATATGTCCTGTTTGCTCCTTGTTACTGATCGAGAGTTCAATCTTCATGCGTCAGTATCGGTCAGGAATTTTTCTAGTGGTGCACCCCCAACGTATAGGCGTACAAAATAAGACCCTACAGGTTGAGGCTGATGTTTAGAGGATCTTCTTTTTAGTGATTATTAGCGAGGAGATCAGGCATTAAAATGAAAACCAGTTTGACAGTTTACCTAAATGATTCTGACCATTAGTTGACAGAAAACCTCTGCAGTACAAACTACCATTATGTGAAAGTCCTGGTAAACCTCAGGAAGGCCAATTATTAGCCACTGAGCTCAGACAACTTTAAGATGAAATCCACAAATCACTGTGATGCATTGCAGGTAGATTATAAGCCTGTTACTAGCATAGATAAACCTCTTCTTACGACATAATCAGCAGCAAGTCCAAAAAATGACATTCAATTTAATATTCATGCCATGGTCTGATACTGTTTATGTGTTAGCATCATATGTAAAATACTGCCCTAAATAAATGAAGTGATAAAATATGAGAACCCACCATCAGCCTGCCAGCCACCCAGAGCTGCTGAGGAAAAAATAGATGGGGTTATCTGTCAAGGTGCAACATTTCATGGCTTTTTAAGCGCTCATAAATGCCCAGGCCCCTCCACAGTGTCTTGTCACACCTTGGCTTGTTGGAAGGGGGGTGGGGTAAGGCGGGATGAGGAGTGGGTGGTCAGGTGGGGGGGGGCTAATACTTGGCAGCAGTGTAGTCTGCAGCCAATATGACCGTGGGCCCCACATGCAGCAGTGGGAAAGCACAGGAGGCACTCATTATCAGCCACACAGACACTGTGTGTGTGTGTGTGTGTGTGTGTGTGTGTGCAGTATAATATGGCTCATAACCATGGAGGACCACAAGAGCGCCATAAATAGTAATAGGGCATTTAATTGATTAATAACTAATTGCACAATAAAAATAGGCAGTCAAATTCATGTATTAATCTATGAATAAATGGACAAAATTACAAAGTTTTTAATTATTTAACATTTTAATGGTCAATAAGATGAATTATGGAAAGAATTTACGAATGAAATATGAATCCATCAATAAATAGTTCAAATTAAAAAGGCATCATTATCATTATCGGTATTAAAAAGTATTTTTTTTTTCTCTTTTCAAACTGCATTTTCATTAGAATTAAATTCCATTTTTATTTCTGAATTAATGAATGTATTTTTAAATGATCTACTTCTTGACTGGTTTATGGTAAAAATCCCCTTATGAATTTGAACTATTTATTGATGGATTAATATTCAATTTGTAAATTATTTACACAATTCAGCTTATTGACTATTAAAATGTCAAATATGAAATAATTTTGTCCATTTATTCATAGATTAATAAATGAATTTGTAAATACATTAATTAATACCTATTTTATTGTATAATTAGTTATGAATCAATTAAACGCTCTATTACTATTTACGTGACTCTTGCTGTCCTCCATGGATGATCAGGTGGACACTCTTTTAGCACGGAGCTGCAATCACATGACAATAAGATTATATGTTTAAACTCACTCCTGCTTTACATGAGGGCGCACACCACACAGAACAGTTGGTAAATACAGAAATGACTGGGAGTTAGGGAGTTTCACAAGGTACAGTACATGATAGAACCACAGATGACGCTGTGCTGCCTCCAACCAGGAAGAGGAAACAAGGACTGATTCAGATGAGTTTCTTCTCCTTGGCGGGAGATGTCGACATCTGGACTTTTTCTAAGCCGGAGTTATCAGTCATGCATTTATCGTTGGTGAAATGTGAAATTGATAAATGCCAAAGGTTCCGTTCACGCACCAGCTAAGCAAAGGTTTCCATGATTTTGCCTTTCCCTAAAAACACTCAGTACAATCAACATCTGCTGCAGTTTACAGTATACGCCTTGCTAGCAACCCTATCGCTGGACAGGGTGCTAATATTTGACGATTCTGCAAAGTCCCAGATTTTATTCAAAGAGAGCAGCAAAACTGTGCCACCACCCAAACATCCACATTGGATTTACACACGTAGTCTATGCCTCAAAAATGTGCACTGCAGAGATAACACGTGGCAACTACAAGAACTGTAATTTGGGCTGAGAAACTCCAACACACAGACTTCATTCTCTGCTCAGATAGACATTACTCCTCTATACCTTTACACAGACAACAGTACTTTAATGATATATTAATGCTGTGATATCGTACAGAGAACCTTTAAATAAAGTGTAGGTTCATCTGGTTCATCCATGAAGACACAGATAAAGTAAGAGACAATGAAAGAAGGAGTGTTGTTGGTACTTTTGAAATGATTAATGATCACTGAGGAGTATGTGACTTTTCAAGCAATAAACTGCTCTCCCACTGTGCTGTAGGTATGTCTACAGAGCTTTTAGAGGCCTTGGCTAACCGTCCATCATCCTGCTGGATCCTCACCCCTCTCCCTTCCTTCTCCCATCGCACATGCACACACTCGGACAAAGCAGAACCAGCCTGAGGCATGCCAAGCCCATTTGATTGAAATAGCCATATTTCAAGTCAAGAGGGAGGCTATATTAAAATACTACTTGCAGGCAAAATCTTCTCACGTGGAAGCCCTTACCCAACCTCTCCTATTAACCTGGTACTACAGAATGTATGTGCACAGACAGATAAAACCAGTCCACTGTGAACATGTGTGTACACACACCAACACTCACACAGAGAAACTTCTCCTTATTTGCGTGTAAATCCTTCCAATCTCCTGGCATGGGAAGTGTTCACCTATGTGGCTCAGCAGCAGGTTCCCATCCCATTTCTGAGCCAGTGCTGCTGCTCCGGCTGTGCTCACCCACCCAGCAACCTTGAGGTTAATCCACCGCAAACCTCCCCTGGCATGCCATGTTGGCCCTGTAAGTGTGTATGTGTGTTTTTCTGCCAATTTTTCATCTATGTTTCATCTCTGCAATTCCTGATGGGATACACATGACTCCCCCAACTCCTGACAGCCTGCAGACCAAACTCTGCAGAGTATGGACTGTAATTCTCTGGGAATTAAAGTTACATTGCTCTTCCTCTGCTCCTGGGTTTTCCTCCAAGAAAGTGAAAGGATCCAATAAAGCAGACTGGTGGGAAGAGACATCCTTCAAACAGAGAACCCAGGTTGGTGCCACATGCATCCACCCTGCTGAAGGGTCCATGGGCAAGACCATAATTTGTTTCCTACTGCAGGGTGCCGTCATGTAGCTGACCCTGACTTCTGACCTCCTGCAGTGAGGAGAAAAAAAAAAAACAATTTCCTGGTGTGGATCAATAAAATCACATTATCAAAATGCTGTGTTTAAGATTTATTTCTCCCTCTCTTTAGTCTCTTAATGGGAGCTGATGATAAACAGCGAAGGCTCATGACCTCTGAGGAGGAAAGCTGTGTGGGAGGGAGTACAGTCAAGGTGAATGGCTATTCCATGTTCAGTCCATGTCACATCTATCAGCTTAATGAAGCTGTGTATTTTTAAGATCTTTTTGGAGGATTTCAGTTCAAAAGTTTATATGTTTTGATGATTATTTTTGGATTGGTAGCATACATTCCCAGACACAGATGTTATAAACTTGCCCTGCATGAGTCTCCTCTTTAATTGAAACTGGCATATATCCTTTAGGGAGCCTGCAACTCTTTTTTTTTTTTCCAAAGCAAATGTATGCCTCTCTCATGGACATTATGGTGTCAATGACACAGATAGAAACATACCACGTCTCTTCAAATTACCCCAGCGATTCATGAAATATTCAAACTGTTTGGCAATACTTAATTCAGCTTCAGTGGCTCCCCACTCCTCATAAAGCTGAATAAATTTGATTGACAGGCTCATAAAAATGGCTTATACCCTTTTGACAAAGAACAATCTGTCAGCAAAAACACACATTTTGGATTAGATTTTAAGGGATTTTTTTTTGGCTTTAGATGGAAATGCACCATGCCTTTAGAAACTGAGGAAAAGACGAGATGAAACAGCATGTTGAAGGGATTTTTTTTTTTTTCTTTTTGGCAAAAACAAGCCAGCAGAGAGATTCAGAGAAAAAAAAAAATCTGGACTGCATGCTAAGAAGGGAAGAAGAGGAGGGGGATTTGCAAACATGCACATCCATACCCGCATCTAATCTGATTGTAATTCAGGCAATATGTCCACCGATGAGTGATATGGAATATGAGGTGAGGAGGGTACCATGTGTGCATTTGCAAGTGTGTGTGTTGCACCATAAAAAGAAAGAACCTCTCCTCTGCACAACACGTACATGCAGAACGCAGACAAATATGGCTGGTGTGAAGGGTTAAACAAGGAGAAGTAATATATGCATGGCATTGATAAGGAGAGCCAAAACAACAGTGACGAAGCTCCACCCCCCCTTCTGCCCACACTCTACCAATAACACCCACCTCGAGACCCCGAGGGCCCCCCTCAACAATACCATAACAGAGGTGGTCAGGCTCCTGTGTGTGGTCAGCTAATAAAGCAATTGTCTGGCCCTGAAAAGAGGATTACTTTAATCTAGTAATGGCTGACGTCGTGCAGCCTATAGCGGCAGGGTAAGAGGGTCACTGGGAATTGCTGAGAAGCCCATTGTAAGACTACCCCCAACCCCCCCAACCCGCCTGCCCTGAACTGCCCTCAGCTGACCCTCCCGTCCAATCAAGGCTACTGTAGCTCACCCATCTGGAAAACCAGAAACACTCTTTAACCTGACCTCCAGGAGAATGGGGAGAACAGAGGCGCCTATGGACAATGGGTGTCCCCACCCAACACTCACACAGTACCCATTAATTATTGACCACTGAGATGGCGGCAATGAGCACCTTCAAGAATTCCACTCCAACAATGTGAAGTGAAATTTTAACAGGGTGATTTAGGCCGTGCTCCCAATAGTCTACAGCACGACGTCATAATGCCCAGCTCCCTCATTCACTTCAGTGAGATCACTGCACTGGCATAGCAAATATGAGGTTGTCAAACAAAAAAAGGTGCCTCAACATGTCAAGTATTCAAGTGCTCATTACTAGCAGAATATTTTGTACAACAATGTTGTACATCTCAGTCATTGCGAAGGAAAAAAATGACCTGGTATATTTATAAATCCTGTCTCATAGTATTCTAAATCCACATGCAGAGTTTTAGCACCTGTTAAAGCTTTATATTCATGGATGTAACACTGGACTTCCTGGAGCATATTCAATCATCTCACCTGCACCTGTAGCAACAACACAGCCCCTTGCATTGTTTTACCCAGTGTTGTATTGTATGAATGCCAGCTTATTGTGTGGTCACATAGTTTGATGTTGAATTTGCTGATCATGTTGATTATGGCTTGTTCTTGTATTAGTGGAAAATCAGGCCCATATGTTTGCTGGGAGATGGAAAAAAAAAGAAAGGCAGGAGAACCCTGATTGTTGATAGTAAGTCTGTGAGCAGTTTCCTATGCTGTCTCACCATCTTGTAAGTGACGTTTCATTGTTGGGTCGAATCATCATTGAATCATCTATCTGAGCAGGGCTTCCTGTTTGAGGAGAGTCTGTCTGTGTCAGATGACCCCCCCCCCCCAATCAGCTGTCCCTGTCTGCTAATGCAACTTATGGCCGAAACCCAACCAGTGCCGCAGTTCTCCCTGTCAAACATCCACAAATGTGTTCACATAGCTGGAGCAGATGGCCAGGCCTTGTTTGCTGCCTCGTGCCCAGCACACTCTTTACCCTGCTAGGGTGCTGTGTCTGTTCATACCCCTGCACTGAAAGGGGAGGAGGTGATGGTGCAACTGGGGGAGGGAAGAGCAACAGTTCCAATTTTCCACCCCGTCAAAAAACTCCAAAAACAGATGGATCTTGGAGCAGAAATCCATTTAGCTCCACTTGAATGACTTAAGCCCCCAATCGCTGACCTTTTGTAACTGAGGTGGGACTGCGTCTTGAGGAGAAATGAATCTTGTACAAATACACAGGAGCAGAAATCAATAAGCATTTTCCACAGCAGTTTGTCCTCATATTTACCATTTGCAGACAGGTCAAATATACCTAAATCCCCCAGGAAAACCTTGTTTACCACAAAGAGCTGGTGACAAGTATTACCTTGGCCATACTAAATACTCAAAGGTGAATGCTTCTGTCGATAGAAAAGTTGCAAAGGATCGTTTTAAATGGGAGACTGCCTTTGAAACAGTCTCTGTTACCAGTCAGGGAAGGTGGGAAGGAAAGGTGAGACAAGTAAACTGTGACAGAGATGTACATGCTAAAAGCACATCCAACGAGGCTGACAGTAAGATTAAGCAATATCTACCGTTTGACATGCCTTGATTGCTCAAGAGACGCTCTTGACGTGACAGTAGCAAACAGCCCTCAACATACAAGGGAAGAGCATAAGCCCCTTATTCATATGCAGTAGGGGAACCATGTCAATTTACATAATGATAATTTAACTTTACCACCAGTGATTTGGAATAAACTGATTCTTCTGCTGCTCAAATATAAATTTTCCACCAAGAAATCAGAGTTGAAAATATTGCATCAAATGTCTCTTAATGTAGCGACGGCGAGCAGCGAGTCCTCAGTACGATTCCTGGCTGGTTGCAGGTCATTCCCCTACTCTCTTTCCCCACATTTCCTGTCTCTCTCTACAATCACTATCAAATAAAGTCATAAACATCTTGTCCTTGTCCTTTCATAGAAACTTTATCCTTCATCAAATGAAACCGTACCCCAAAGTTTTAGCTTGAGGGTAGCTATGTATCAAGGCTGCAACATTGAGCAGATGTCCAACTGCAACTTTGAGTTGTCCAGTTTTCCCGGAGCGAGTTACCCTGCTGCAAGTACAATAAATTGTCAAATAACTAATAATGGTTTACAACATAGAATGACTCATCCAAACAGTAGAATAAATTTTCCAATAATTATAGCTGCCAAATCTACAATTAGCTATACAACAAGCCACATGAATGGCCCACTACCAATACCCAGAATAAGTTGACACACAATAATTGACCCTTCAGTAAGCTCCTTCCTAGAATGGCCACTGTCCAATCCTTCATTAGTAACCATAACTGGGTGCAGGAGGCCTGTCAAGCTTTCAGTGGTGTGCATGGAACCTGCAAGTTCGACAGCAGAGATGCAAGGCAAGATACTAATAACATTAGCTAGGTTAAAGACGGTTGAATGTTGATTATTATTCATTTGTGAAATTCAGAGTGTGGCTCAAGCCCACGTGCAAGCGATAGACTATCCTGGCACGCATTTAATGTAAAAGAGAAATAATTGAGTTTTATATTAGATAATGAAAGCTAGGGAGTCATACATAAATATTAACTTAGCTTAAAACAAACAATATATTGACTTAACAGTGCTCTTCCTGTATATGGTTGTCCTTCATGTGAGTTGGGGGCGGCTGTGGCTCCGAGGGTAGAACAGGTCATCCACCAATCGGAAAGTCGGTGGTTCATTCCCCGGCTCCGGTCACATGTCAACGTGTAAGCGTTGACTTAACCCCAAATGTGTGAATGCGATGAATGAGTATTTAGAGTATTTAGATCAGATCCATGGGCACTATATAAATGCAGGTCCATTTACCATTGTTGGTGTCTGACACTTGCATTGGGGCTTCTCCCGCTATTTTAATGTTGTCGTCATTCACAATACTCCTGAAACACATACCGTACCATACCTTTGGACTATCTCTCACTGACATTGCTGAAAATGCCTTATTGGGTGCGAAATCTTGACAGGCCAAGCAACAGTAACCAAGGGGGGAGGGGCTTAGTGAGGGGTGAACTACACCGGGTTGTCCTGCAATTACATGAAATTATCCAGTGGTAACAGTGAAATGTCCAGTTGCTGTAGTCCTGCAGCTCCTGCACACTGAGCTGTCGTTTGAGAAGAACAAGCTCATAAATAACCCCAATCTGTGGTTCAATAAACACAACAGTTTCCCCAATAGCTCCACTGATTGGTTCAATAGTTACAGCATGCCATCCAAAGACCACAACAAGTTGAGTAAAGATTATTTTAATTGTTAGGAGGCTCCATTTGGTGATTTAACAATCCCCCTTACTCTGATTTTCCTGCTTAGTAACAACTGGCAACTGTATCCTTCTCCTCCCTCTGTTTAATGTTTAAATGTTTAATGCCCTCCCTTTCTCTCTGCTCTGTAATGATTCTGTGATTATGTTTGACTGATTCGTTTGAACCCTGTATTGATTGCGTTGGCCTGTCTGTCATTAATGATGGCAGAAACTCCCCAGATATATCCCACTTCTTGTGTTATTTGTGATGAATTGATGGATTTCTTTTGACCTACCCCCTCTGCACATCTGCACTGCTCATGCAAACTGTCTGCCGTTTGCTTTCGCTGTCTGTCTATTTGTGGTCCATTCTGTATCCCTGTCATATCTATAAATCTATTTCCCTGTTTCATCTCATCACATTGTTGCTGGCTTCTAGTTTCTCTACCCGCTCCATAGTGACTGTGTTCTATCATGATGCCCCAATGGGCGCATATAGACATACATTAGCAGTAAAACACAGGCTCCTCATTCATTTCAATGAGGCCACTGAATTGGTACAGCAGGGGTGCTGCTGCAGAGAGCTCTGGCTCAGAAATTTGAATTTTATCCTGGCTCAGCTTTTGACCCTGGGCAAATCAACTACATGCAGAAAAAAAAAAAAACATCACATGTGGAATCCTTCGTAGCATGTTTACCTGACAGACACTGAGACAGAGGAGCAAATAATCGGTGATGTGCTAAGTTTCCAGTTCTTCCAATTCTGCCAAAAAGCAGAATGAACTGCTGTGCAGGGTCTTTGTTTCTGATACGGCTTCCAACTGGACCTCCTGGTTTGTATTCGGCTCTCTAATCTGTACCCCGAGGCACCACACTCACACCACACAGCCCCTTGTGTAGTTTTGCCTGAGGGCAATTGTTAGCCTCAATGAGTCTGAACAGGGGGTCATTTACATTCTGTAAGACCATGACTAATTACTCTCAATTAATTACATTTTCAATGACAACTCATCAAAAAACGTACAAAAATACATTAAGGCTTAATGCAGATATAAAAAATATTCACCATATTTCAATATTTTGAAATTCATGATGCATCCATACTGTGTACTCAAAAATGTTGCTTTTTACATCCCCTGTACATAGCTACATGTGTATGAGTGTATGAAAAAAAATATTTATTCACACACAATACTACATGGGGGCCCTAGGAAACAACCAATGAGGATGGTCATTTAGCAGAAACGGACTGGTGAGTCTGGCAGCATCGCGCCTGTGATCAGCAGCTCAGAGAGATAATGGCGTGTGATTGGACACAACGGTCAGAGCAAGGGGCCTTTATTGTTCTCCACAGCCCCCGTGGCCCCTGTGTTACACTGTCATTAAGGGGGGGTTATAGCTCTTCCTCACACCACCTGTTGTCAACACCACCACCCCCACACCCACTCCAACCCCTCATCCTTCTGCTTTTGTCCTACTGACCCTTTATGACACGCACGCACGCACACACACACACACACACACACACACACCGCTGGTCACTGTCACACTCGCCTTTAGTATGGTCTAATTAATTCATGGCTATCCTCTGGAGGAGAGTTTGGCTGCTGGGTCTGGCTCAATGACCAGCAGACAGCCGGATCATACAGAGGGGGTTAAGCCAGAGGCCCGTGGCCTCACTCCGGCCATCTGATCCCTTCTTTTAAGACCAGAATGGCCACCGGCTCTGTCCTCCACAAGGCTGGGACCTGCAATCCCATTAGTGACGCATGAACACACCTCAGAGCTCACACACACACACACACACACAAAGAAGAGCTTGTTATCATCAAGCAACTGAAGAGTTGAGTATGTGAGGTGATGGTGATGGTGTTACTGTATCAGTCCTTCTTGACTCAGTGAGCCGAATACAAATCCACACAAGCTGACTGAGGGGAAGGATATGGATATGATGTAGCACAAGGATGAACATATCCTGATATGTACAAGATATCTCGGCTGGTATAATGCAGGTGAGGTAAGGAGGTAATTGGAAAATAAGACCTGACAGTCTTGGCGAATGGCTCTGAATGGACAAAGTGCTTCAGACAGCTGGAGGAAAACACTGTCATGCTCCTGTGGATGCACAGGAAGACGCAGGGAAACTCTGACCAGTGAGATATGTACTCGTCCACCACTCACTGATTCCAATCCAAAATACATACATCTCATTTAATCATCCTATCGTGGTGTTAGCAGCAATGACATTTTTGATTCTGGTGTTGTCTGTATGAAGGGAGGAATCATTACAATAAGAGGGGTTTTTTTATGAATGTCTAACCATCTTTCCTTACCTGCCAGAATTAATAAAGTTGGCAAATAATGCAAGGGTTACTCAGTGATGCCATCTATAACCAACAGATAGAACAAAAGAATAAAGATACTTGTGTGCTGATAACCATAACACTGAAGATTTCAGATTAGATTAGACCGATAGCATCTCTTCTGAAATCTGACTGACAGACAGCTGAAAAATGAAACATTGGTCCCATCAAAGCAGGCCAGCAGCTAAACACAGCCCATTCAGAGCAGGTTTAACGATTAAAGAAATAACAGTTATTCATAACATTATCACAGGACATTTTCCTTCCAAAGACATTTTAGGGGGTAGTGTATGATTTATTTAGTGTATTCTGAAACTAAGAATCCTTGTGTTTTTGGCACCTTAGAATGAGCTGTTTACATCTAAATAGCGAGCAAGCATGTTTGTACAGTATCCCAGAGGGACAAACCACTGTTAACTTTTCCTGCTTATGCCGGAGTCAATAAAGTTACTTTCTCTGGAGTTAACCTCTGTCGCTCCACTCTGCCGCCGGGAAACAAGAGACGGGAAACCTCTGTTGGTCTTGAGGGGCTACAGCATTTATTTCTGCACAAACTACAACTTCAACTGACCATTCACTGATGTTCTCAGAGTGAAACTAACTCTGTCTACTGCCCCACTGGCTCACTGTTGTCACATGTTGGCTCTCTCTCTCTAGCTTCACCACTCACTTCCCACGTACACACTCTCTACACACTGACTCTGTTGATCATAAATGACCCACCCTACTCTGACAACAGCTCTAGAGAGGGACATCATGTTTTGCTGTTAGCCACTGTAGTTGTCCTACACGCTTGGCACACAATAGAGATTTCAATCTGCCACCTCAATAACAGTTGTCATCAAATCTTACACACTGTTCCTTTAAACCACGTGTCAAACTCAAGGCCTGCAGGCCAAATCCAGCCCGCAATCTCACTGTATGAGGCCCGCGAGGGCTTGCAAAGAATATAGTATGCTTATCATACAATTCTATGCCGCTTTACAGAAGTATGGTTTCCTTAAACTACATGTTCCACAGTGCATTTTGATTTTGTGACATACACACTGAATCAATCAATATCTGCGGTTTCCAGCAGCAGCTCAGTATTGCCAACTTAGCGGCTTAGTCGCAATATGTAGCAAGTTTTCAGACCCCTCTAGCGAGTCGTTCAAAAAAAGAGACTAGCGACAAATGTGGCAACTTTTTCTGGTGTTATTGGAGACTTTTGGAGACTCTGACGTGAAAGCAGGTATCAAAATGTCAGGTCAGATCGCAGGTGTCAAATGCAGAGGCAATTTTGTAATACGATCAAGAATAGATATATTTATATTGTCTTACAATTACAACCAGCCCTTTGAGGGCAACAATAATGCTGATGTGGCCCGGGATGAAACTGAGTTTGACACCCCTGCTTTAAACCATGACATGGCAATAAGACAGCTTTAATAAAACCCATTTACCTGAACGACACTGACCTTACTCATACTCCACTGATTGATAATGCTGATAAACACACGCTGATCTACACAAACTGAGAGCATGTCAGTGCTCACTTAGCTGTACCCTGTACAATCTGTATAGATGTACAGATCAGTGTGACAGCGCTACACTGTGTATGACAGCATGCACCACAGAGCTCCAATCACAACCCATATGGCTCCAGACCGCAGCGGTTAATATTAGGGGCAGAGGGCAGCTCGAGGAGAGTACAGACAGGGGAGGGAAGGGGCAGCAAGGCTCGAGTGGGGGGTTGGGGATTCACGTTATCTCTTTAATCAGAGCCACCCGACCTACACTGCTCTCTTACAGAAACTCTTTCTAAACCCCAGCCACTTCCCAAATCCTTTCCCCATTTCCAAATCCATAAACCCTGAAATCTTTTTCTGCACATGATCAAAAACAGTATGACAGTTTTTTTTTTTTTTTTTTTTTTTTTGTGTGTGTGTGTGTGTGTGTGTGTGTGTGTGTGTGTGGGTGCATCCTTAAGTCTTGGTAACGGTATTCCGGCCAACTTTCTCACCCGTAGTAATCCTAGACACCAGTGTGGGAGAAACAGCTGAATAGCACTGCCACCACTTGGATCCTCCTTTCTCTTTCTATCTCCTTCACACACACACACACACACACACACACACACACACACACACACACACACTCACATACACACACACACAGCCCTGTCATTTAACTAGTGTGACGTTTCATTGTTGGGTTGCTGACTTTGACACTGTCCACTTTCCCTGCCACAAACAAGAACTAATTCACATGAAGGAAGACAAGAGTTTCACATCTTCACCTGTTTATTCTCTAAATTCAACAAGGCAGCTGCCATCTTGAACCTTGAAGGCTTGACCTCCAAACAACCTTTGGAAAAAGGGATGGGGGTTTGTCTGGGGGGAGGGGGGCATAGCTTTATTTGAAATGCATTTGACTCCGCCCCAGCACCTCTTCCCTGTTAGCGTGAATATTCATGAGCCATAAAGCCAGGCGGTAGAGATGTAGCAGGCATAATAAAAACGTCAGACATATAAAACTTTCAAAGAGAGAGCTGCCATGCAGGAGCTTGGGCAAGTCACTCTGAATGTCAAATCCCCACCCAGGGGTGTCTGGCCCGTTAGGCCTATTGTGCTTGACTGCATTTTATGTATCTGACATGAATTGGCCTCTGCTCTTGGTACATAGTTTGGTAGGATGCATTTTCAGGATCAAAGAATCTCTTTTAATGCGTGAAATCAGAAGGATCGCAGCACAAAACACATTCTGCAAGGAAATGTTCAGTAAAGTGGTACACGATCTGTTCTTTATGCAAGGATGTTTAAGGCTTGAGTACAAAGGATATTTACGGCTGACTGCTGGATGACAGCTACACTTAACATATACATAACACACATAATATGCATTGAGCTAACTCATGAAACTGTGTTATTCTCTTGATACTACATTTGTGACACATATTTTGGCTCTTCATCTTTAACAATGTTTGTTAAAAAAATACAGAACTACTGTAACCAATCAGCGACATATCTGAGGTTAAGCTCCAACTGCTGAAGCTTGAAAAGACTCTTGCATCAAACATGTCATTAATAATAAGTGGAAACTGTTAGTGATGAAACTAAGCAGAGCCTTCCCTAATGGGTTATTGAGGGTCCAATTGTCAGTATAAATGCTTGGAAAGGAAATATGGTCTGCACCCACTTCTGGTGGGAGAATCTTAATGAAAATGAAGGAAAAGTGCACAGCATTCTGAATTAATGTAACATGTATTAAAACTTGCTGAGTCACTGTTAATCATCTGTGCTGTAAAGCCTTAATTTAACTCCCAACCGGATGCATACAGCTGCATACAGCTGCAGGCACCACAGATGCGGTGTACTTCTGTTCATACTGTCCATTTGGTCAGCTGAGTTAATGATTTTAGAAACATATATCTCCCTCCAGCCTCTCCAGTAACGAGTATCACTATTACATAACGGTTAACCATGACTAGCTCCAAATCTGCCTGCAAATGAAAATGACTGAGTGAGAGTTTATGGAGCAGAGCTGGATGCTTGTCAGACCCTGGTTGGAGTTGGCTGATGGGAGAATTAATAGATCCGCACATTGTTAAAGGGACGATTCCTTGACGTGCCAACACACTGGCAGAGCATTCTGGGATTTGTAGTACCGTATTTTTCACACTATAATGCGCACCAGATTATAAGGCACATTAAGCGAAACTAAATGGTCAGATAAGTCAAACTTTATTCAGTTCCTTTAATCACTCAATAACTTCAGTTGTAACACATGAAATACAAAACAGTACACTCACTTTTCAGTTCATTCCTCTTCCACAAATCCATCAAATCCTTCATCATTAGTGTCTTTAAGTGTGCCTTATAGTGCGAAAAATACGGTATTAGTGGTTCATGCGCTATATACCGGCAGGCCAGCTCTAATAGACATTTGATATCTATCATCTCTGCAGGCCTGAGTTTGACACCTATGGTCCAAACTGTCTCAACAGCTATTAAACAGACTATCCAAGTTTTTCATCCAGCACCACCAACAGGTCCAAATTTCCCACTGGCCAACACTCCATGCATGCAAGGGACAGAATCGGTGTCCACACTCTGACGACAGTTGGAAGTTGGTGCATATTTTTTCACTACTGAAATACAGTGTAATGGACTGAATTTAAGCTGACTACAGCAGATGTTTCTCTGTCAGTGAGGAATCTACAAACATTTTACAGCCACCTTTTTAGCCTGAACAGGGTGTTTGATCTTCAAAAGACAGATTGTGGGTGGTGGATCACTTTAAAGCTGAAATCCATAACTTAGTGCAACTTCAAACTACAGCTAAGATGATCGAGTGTCTAGCGTTACATTTGTTTGACTTTCTGCTTCAATTCTACATGAGCAAATGTCTAGATACGCTGCAGTAAAAGCTCTACTTCAAAAAGATCTTTAGTCTTGGCCCCTTTGGTCCATGCACAAAGAGATTAACATATGACATATGAAACATAAGAAAATAAACCAGTTCCAGACAAAGTCTCCAGTCAGGTATATTTGTCAGCACTGACAAAATTCTGCCAGTTCATCCATCCTGCAGCACAGTGATCTTCATCACCCTGCCTGCCTCTCAGCTGCAACAGATGGACCGTGAAGGGTTAAACCTCCTGAACCTTCCACCCTTCCCACTGTGTTGGCTCCCACCCCGATACCAAATATACACACCAATAGACAATGCAGCTCACTCTGAGGTGCCCCCAGTCCTTCCAAGTCACAGGATGGGGAGTAAAGTGCCATCTTGTGCCTTCTCTGGTGCCACGCTGAGCCCCCTGGCAGCTCCAGGCTGGCTTATGTGCCCGTGGCCTTATCTCCGGCCCCACTGGTGCCATGCAGAGGGGGCTGGCAGGAGCTGGCGCTGGCTTGGCTTTGGCACTGGCCACTGTTTGTTCTATATAACCTCTCTGTTCGTCTCTGGAGAGAATGCTAAAAAAGAACTGTTTGTGGGTTCGCGTGGTTGTGCAGGCGGACACACTCAAGAAGACACAAGTAAAACACAGTTTTTCCTCTACCACTAAGGATTAAGGGATTCCAGTGTGTCAGAACAACTGCTTTGTGCCAAGTTGTGTCCCTGTGAATGTGTCACTTCCTCAACAACCGTGGCAACACAGAAAGCTTGAGATACAGAAAAACAGATGGACTGGTCAGCTGTGTGGCCTTGCAGACTGAAAGACACCAAGAGTAAAAAGCAAGAAGCTCAGAATACACACCAAACCCAGCGCAACATCACATCAGTCTAGTTTGAGATTCTGTCCATGTTGGCCCTCAGTGCACAGAAACACATTATTCATGGGACATGACAACTTTCTAGCATCGGTTACTAATCTACTCCTTTGCACTTTTTCATAACCAGCTCTGTAACAAGTGAGTCAACGTACGACTTACTGTATATCACAAATACCCTGGGGCCTCTGATGCTGATACCTAAACAGAGCAAGCTGAAAGGTAATTCTTCATGTTGCTTTTAGGAAAGGTGACGGACACACTGCACAGACCCCAGCTGTTTATAGAGAGGGGAGAATGATTCATGGGCTGTTTTTCTCTGGAGGCAGTCAGGGGAAATTCAGTCTGATTATTAAGTTAGAGGCTGGAGCCTTTCAGGGAAAATATGACGCCCGGCCTTAAGGTGTTTGACAGGAGTCTAAAGTTTCACCATTTTTTTACTGGGAATAGAGTTTCCTTTACCACTTTCAGCTGGTTTGTGTTAGTGCGATGAGAAATTCCTGAAATGGTTTCTGTTTTAAAGGGTGGGTGATATTAGAGGTTACAGGAAATGTTTAAATCTCTGCAAAAGCTGCTAACAGCATGCTACTAAAACTCGTTTTTGTCTAAATTAGAAAATAAGCAAGGATAACAGAGGCAAAAGTTAATTTGTGTGACATGGCTGTCAATATCACCATAATGATCAGTAGATCAGTAATGATCAATAGAAGTCATTAGGACTGAGGTGATTCATCTGTCAATCGATTCAATATAATACTATAAAAATACTTGGGTGCCGATTTGATATTATGATTTATTGTGTATTACTTTAAAAAGTTGAATCATACACTTCAAGGGACTTTTACTTTGGAAAATATCTAAATTAATACAGAAAGATGTTTCATTTTCAGCATTTATGCAGTCAGAGATGTCCTGAAGTCAAATATATCAGGATCATTTTCAGGAATTATTTATTACGTTTTTCCAGCAACCCAAAAATCAAAGAATAAAGACATTTCCTCGCAAATATAATAAGTGTTCTTTTATTTAAATGTAAAAGGGACATGTCTCGTTTTATTCTTCTGGTGAATATAATCCAATTAACATTATTTAAATATATATTTTTATTTCATAGAAAGTTCCCTTATTAAGAAAATCAAATGTAGTCACATGTTTAAGCTCCATTCTCTTTATCCATCCATGGTCAGCTGCATCGGAGCTGTTTGAATGCATTTAAATGAATGCATATGAATGTCAGTATATGGGTGTTTTACAGTTGTAGCGTCGGCCCATTTGACCACAGAGATGAGAGTAGCAGGAACGTTACTGCAATACAATAATGTTTTCTGTCCGTGAGAGACTTAACATGCAGCTTTAGCCATGATGTCTAGCTCTGCTTTTCCTGCAATTAGCAAAACCTAAAGAGTTTTCATCCTTTACTGGAAGTGTAATGTTTACCACTTTGGATTTAACATGTGAGGGTGCAGGTCAGATCCGCACAGACCCTCCGACTGTTTCTACTTTTTCGTCTTGGCTTGCAGCTGTGGAAACTTCCTTTTACTTCTGCACAGACTCAAATTAAGCAAATATATTGATTTTGGCATTTAAACAATTGACTTCAAAATCGGAAAAAAAGGAAAATCATGATATATATAGGTGAATCAATTTTTGTTCCCACCCCTAAAAGTCATTCTGCAGCACCTGATTTGAGTCCATTTTGAAAACACAAGTCACATTATCTTCTGTCAAGGTAACCCTCTATGAAATGGTTGCTGCTGTCAAAACAAAGTTCTACCTTATAGTGATATCCTAACACTAAAGGTAATGAAGGTTACATCTAATTGGCCCTATCTGCATTTCATTAAAGTGCCACTGATCACAAGTAACCTCGTTACAGAGAGAGAAAAAAAAAATCTCAAGGTGTCTGTTTGAAACCCATCTGACAAGAGTTCGTTGTATTTTAAGGAACTAACATCTGCTAGAGAGAAGCTGCCAACCAATAGCACCCCCCACCCCCACCCACCCTGCAAGAAAGTTTTTTTAAGCTTTCCCATCCAGTGGCGACAACTGTTATCTCTTTGCAGGAGCTAGCTGTCATCCATCTACATTAACAGGCCTGGTCGCAACACGACAGAGGCCAGGCTCTCTGGAGCGGGAGAAGATAGGATGTGATGTCGGTGGCCGGAGAGGAGGATGGGGGGTGTCGGAGGAGGGGGTCTCGGGGTGTAAGCTGCCAGGAGATCTGACACCAAGGTCAGGGGTGGCGTCTTAAGTTAACTCAGCCGAGTGACGGTGATGATAAGAGAGCAGAGGGTCCTTTGAAGCTGCCGCAAAGCAGTGCAGTGCAGCTAATATTATTACTAGTGAAACCTATCTGTGATTTCATTTGTTTCTACCACATAACTCATGACATGATGTTTGACACTTGATATGTGCACAAACACCTGACTAAGATAAGATAAGATATTCCTTTATTAGTCCCACATTGGGGAAATTTACAATCTATCAGCTATCAGACTATCAGCTACCTCTTCTTGCCTGTGAACAGACTTGTTCCTTTGGTTTCTGTGTGTGATATTTTCTCCATCTCTACATTTCCTCTAAAACATCTCATATGTATTTCAGTCCACCTACATAAAAATAGACAGAGCATATGAGTTAATCTGTGTCTGTTGCATCTGTCTGTCATTATATATGTATATATAATATTCTCCTTCCATACTTTAGATTAGGATCCATGACTAACTACATCTATTGTCTCAACTTTAACTGTGTAGGCTGCAATTTGCTGCTTTTGCCTACATTGGTCTCACACTAATTATTATCATTGTTATTATTAACAAAAAAACAATCATTTGATTAGGAACAAATTGACTGACAGTCAAGAAAAAAATAGAATGATAGAATAAAGCATGATATAGCTAAAAGCAAACCTATGGGGCCTGTGGGGACCCCAGTCAGTAGGATGAGGATTAATGGGCATTGTTATAAGTGTAAATTGACCTATCATCAGGAAAATGTGAATTTCTGATTGTGTTGCCTTTAGTGTTATTGCAGCATCACATGTAATCTGTCCTTTACTTCCACTTCCTGTGTGTCTGGCCTGTATTAGTACAGAACAGCATTCGGTTTCTGTTTTTTGGTTCAATCGCACCCACACACACATCCTGTACTTGACATAATGCATTCCCTATAGGCCCTTACCCTAACTTTAACCATCATAACTAAATGCCTGACCCCAACCCTTACCCTAACCTAAATTTAATTCTAACCTGAACCTTAAACCAAGTCTGAAGCCTCAAACAGTCCAACATTGTTCTCACCCTGAAGGTCTAAAACTCAAATTGGTCCTCACAAAGATAGATATACACACACACACACACCTCAGCTCTCCAGCCTGAATAGCAAAAAATGAAAGACTTACTTGCCACCTCCAGCGATGCATTGCGACTGACTGCCTCACCAAGGTAGTTGCGCGCCACACACACATAGATGCCTTCATCAGGTTTGCTTCGCCTCCCGTGTACAATTCGCAGGAAGAACAGGGAGCCGCTGGGTAAGAGCATCCGGTGGGATCGAGGGTCCTCTCGATCCGTCTCGACGCGCTCGCCATCTTTGTACCATTCCACCATTGGAGTCGGCCGTCCCTCTGCCTTACAGTTAAGGGTGGCCGGCTCACCCTTGGACACAATCAGATCAGAAGGGTGTTCTACGATCCGGGGAGGCGCATCCTCCAACCTGGGTCGGGATCCTGGAGACAACAGCGGGAAGAGAAAGGGTTAAGATTTAGTCCGAGGGAAGGATTTTAGTGATGCGTTTTCTGTTATGATGGTGCAAACATGATTTTAGAATATGAGTGTTAGGCATCAGCGACAGGGCTGGTGAGTGGTGTTTTAGTTTTAAAGCTTTCACATTAGACAACATATTGAAAAGAAAGGCAAAGCATTAACAGACGGTATTACTGAGAGCTGTTTAAGGGTATTTAAAGAGCACACGTGACAGCATGGTACCCTTAGATTGTCCACAGATCTCAGATGTAAAGAATGTGGTTGGGCTAGTAGAGTAAGGAGTGTAATAAACACAACATAAAAGCTTTTTTTACATTCTGGCCATTGCACAGAAAACATGACCGAGCAGCACATCTCTCTCCAAACCTCTCGAGCTGCAGAAAAACACAATTTTATCACAGACAACACGGCCGTGTGAAGCGAGCATATAATGTAATTACTCAACAGTTACATTCAAAATATAAATCAAGAGGATGTGTGAAATTACATGCTCTAAATTCTGCATATATCAAACCAAAGCCAAATTCCCCGGCAGCGGAGGGGAAGCAGGGGAGAAGTGAGCATGGCAGAACTGTGCTAATCATAAGCTCATGGGTTGACTGGACTACTGATTCAGACGTAAATATACAATTAACTCCATGCTTTTTAAAAATACTCAAGGCATTTAAAATTAAAAAAAAAAAAAAAAATATCTTTTTTAATCCCCCAGTGGGGAAATTTACAAATTAGGTTTTCTATTTAATAGAATTACATGCAAAGTTCTGCATGGTGCAAGTTTCTGTATATTACTTATCAATACAAATGTATTGTGTTTCTGCTCAGTGTTCATGCAGTCAACAGACTCTAGGTTTCTTTTGAAAGTCTTATTGAAAGAAATAAATGAAGACAGAGACAGGAGCAGACAGAGACAGAGGCAAGGTAATTCCCACAGGTTTTTTTTGCAAGCTTTGAAATTGCTTTTTTTCCCCTCTATCTTTCCTCTTCCTCCTCCAATTTGAATGACAGCATGTTGGCAGTATAATTATGTATGAAAAAACAGTGACACAACCTCAAGCACCATGAGGCAAAAGGGAAATTTCCCCCTGGAGAGCATATAAAAGAATGACAACAGGAGGTGTGTCATGCCAGTTTTTTCAGAATAACCAGGTTTTGTTCCAGGGGATTTCAATGCTCTTTTTGAACTGAAATGTGTTTTCACTGTCACAGTGTTGCATGCTTTAGCCATGCCATGCAGCAGCATATTACGCAAATGTGTGCTTTTAAAACATCACAGCGGGAGATTGGTGGGAGAGGTTGGTCTTCTTTCACTTGTGGAATAACTCATCACGTAGTTCATGTTTAAACAAGCTACTGTACACTATTATTGAGTTCAGGTGTTTCAGCCACATTTATTGCTAATAGGTGCATAAAGTCCAGCACATAGCCATAGACAAACATGCAGAATGGGTCATAAAGACCTGGTACTGTCATAGGATGCCACCTTTGCCATAAGTCACTTAGTTTCTATCCTAGATCTGCCCAGGCCAACTGTAAGTGCTATTACTGTGAAGTGGAAGTGCCTATGCAACAGCAACAGCAGCTCTGCCTTGGAGTGGTCGACCACATAAACTCTCAGAGCAAAAAAGTGCTGAAGCTTGTAAAAATCACCAATCACCTGTTGCACCACTAACTACAGAGCTCCAAACTGCCTCTGGAAGCAACAGCAGCACACAGTGCATCAGGAGCTTCATGAATTGGGTTTCCATCTGAGCTGAGCAGCTGACTACAAGCCTCACATCACCATGCACAATGCCACGCGACGGCTGGAGTGCTGTAAAACAAGGCACACTTGGACTCTGGCGCAGAGGAAACATGTTCTATGGAGCAATGAAATACAGCGCTCTGATGTTTGGCGGAGGCTTGTAGAACAGAACCTACCAGAAAGCATGGAGCTTACTGTACAGTTTGCAGGAGGGGGTAATGGTCTGGAACTGTTTTTGGGCTCAGCCCCTTAGTTCCAGTGAAGGATCTTCTAAATACTACAGGATACAAACACATTTAGCTGTTTGGGTGCTTCCAACTTTGTTGCAACAGTTTAGGGAAGGGCCTTTGCTGTTGTGCCCCTGTGCACAAACTGAGTTCCATAAAGTTGGATGAGTTTGGTGAGGATGAACTTGACTGGCCTGCACAGATCTCTGACTTCAGCCCCGCTGAACACCTTTGAGAGCAATTAGAACATAGATTGTGAGCCGGGCCTTCTCATCCAACACCAGTGTCTGACTTCTTTTGGCTGAATGGGCACACATTCCTGGGAATGGGCCCATGGTTTTAGGCCTTATAGTGTAGTAATGTTTAATAGGAATTAAACATAACTTGGAGTGACTTCTAGTTTTGGTGTAGGGTTTTAGTTTGTGGGCAAAGAAAAAAAAATAATGGAACCACAGCTGATCAGGTAGGGGCCTGTTGCAGTTTGGGTAAATCTCAAACTTCCACGAGGTGATCAAGATAGGAACTTTCCTGATAAGAAGAGCAGTCAAAATTCCTGCCCTCAAAGTGACAAATCCTCTATAAGGTTTTAGGGGATTAAGAACTCATCTTAACTTCGTGTTGCTGATGGGAATGTAAAGTACCATCTGATGGCTCTGCTCTCAATGCAATTACATTCACAAAGACGGAGAAATAGGAAGCTCTGAAAAGGAGGAAATGGTATCGAGGCTTTGAAGTTGATTGTAGTTAGAATCAAATTGCTGCTGGGTTTGTGTCTGACATACTTTCAAGCACACACCAGAATGTGATCAGAGGCAGTCTTTCTAAAACTGGAAACATTACATTGTCTTGAGTTTATAGCTTGTATATGCTGAGTCACAACATCGTGACAGACACAGTATAAGATACCTAAAGACATAATGAATAAATACACATACACAGATTGCTAATACTGGCTACTACACGCCTAATACTTGCTAATACATGCATAATAAGAGTACTGGCACTTATTTTTTTTTCCACTTCAAGCACTGGTTGGTTTTAGTTGTAAGTGGTCGTGTTAATGGTGGTTGAGTCTTCATGGACGTACATTAACACACAGCTGGCATTCTCCCATCATGCCACCTTTAAAAAAAAATCCATGGAAGACTAATGAATCTATACATACCGTTTCCACCAAAACCTTACTGTACTTTCAGAAAGTACCACCCACCTGAGCAGGGCCATTTGGGGAATTTAATTTAGACCCTGTGATAATGCAATGAGTCCCTCAGAAGATTTGAAAAAGAGCTTAATACATTTTTTTGTGATATTTTTTAAGTGGATTTCTATAACACAGGGCTACCAGGTAAAAGATTTCGATGTGATGAATTTATATTAATAAATGAAAGCAATCATTTTTCAAGGTATCCTGTGGAATAAAATCAGACAACATTCATTAACACCCTCTCCTCTGCCGTCAAAGTCTCCGAGCAGTTCTAGAGACCGTTTGTCTAATAGCTTTAAGGTAGCATATGTATGTATCATGGCTGAACTGAGTCTGTATGGGCGGGAAGGTTGGGGGGGTAGTCTGTGGTGAGAGCTCAGCAGGACAGAGCCTTTAAGAGCTGACTCATAAATTTTACAGCCCAAAGTGGTTGGAACAAGCCATGTGGAAATGTAAAGCGAAGGCTTTTAAAGAGGAAGAGACCACCGTGTTGACTGAGCTAAATATCATGAATGAGAACGTCCACTGAACACCAGCTCAATGCAGACTTGATGAAATGATCTCTCAGCGACTGTCTTCTACGCACAGAAATGCTCAGCTCTCTTACTCTGAGGGGTTATACACAGAAAAACTGTGACTGCATCCGAGGATGATGAGATCTGAATCTACAGTGATATCAGTGATATCACTGTAATGAGCAAGCTTCTTTCGTGCAGCTGCAGGCTGTACATTAGTATGAGAGAAGATCTGCATGTTGATAAAGACTGACTGCATTGCCACAAGACTCAAGGACATTTGAGTTTCTAAGCTGCGTTGTATTCCCCAGCTTCATAGCTCACAGTGGGTGTAGACGTGTGTAACAGATAAGGGCAAAGCTGGAAAAGATTAACTCAAATCGGGTAAAATGGACAGCTGGAGTCTGGAGAGTACGGCTGCTTGTCTGAAGAAGGGTGTCTAATAGGAAAGTCTGGACCCTCTAAGGACCTATTAGCTCCTAGCTGTGGTGTACTACAGCAGGATAGCAGCAACTCTCAAAGCTACATGTGAACTAATGAAACCACAGGGATGCTGTAAGAGTCCAGACTGTGAGAGTGCTTGACAAGAACGGTGTGTGGAGAAAAGATGAATTATTGTCTAAATTCCCAGGCTAAAAGTAAGGTGCAGTACACGTGAAGGATTTATATGTACCACTACTACTTTCCAGTGTCGATCTAATGGCTGTCATCTATAGCTGTGTTTCCATTCAGCTGTCAAATTTTAAGGGAACTTTTGAAAATGTCGCATGTACTGGCCATGTTTAATGCTGACTGGAGAAAAAAAGATTTAAATATATGTGGAAGATGTTGACAGCAGAGACAGCTGCTCAGTCATGTAAGTTAAATGTTCTCTATGTCACATTTCATTTGGGAAAGGTGTTTCCATAATCCATTTAGAGCATCAACTCTTTGGATTGAAAAAAGAGAAAAAAAATAATACAAAATAATAAACACTTGAATATCTCTTGTAGTGTAATTATATGGTTGGTTAATGCAGCAGACAAAAACAGGCCACTCTTTTTTAATTAATAGCACAAACTCTCTGGGTCTGCCTGATGTGTCCCAACTAAGAGGTAAAATCAAAAAGGCTTACATGGTGCACTCTGTATACTGTAGATTACTTTCAAACATGGAGTCAAATGGAGTCCTGATCCAATGAGAGGGTTGCACTGAGGCAAACTTGTGATATGTGATTTCAGGCTATACAAATAAAATTGACTTGACTTGACTTGGAATAAAAGTGATATCAATACTAGTGACTATGAAGATCAGTTTGAAAAACCTAAAATAGAGAAATGTTAAAAATAAATGTTTCTATTTTAATCCCAAATTAGAAGTGCATTGAAAGTTACTTTGACTGACTGTGATGATAACGCAGCTTCTTCTAGCATGAAAATGATTCTGTTCTTATTATCCAGAAATAGCCCCCTGCTAAGAAGTCACAGGTCAAATTATCATGTGAGTAGAGATGTGCTGCTGTCGACAACAGACCTTAACAGTTAATCATTAAAAAAAGGAAAACTGAGGCTAAAACAAAGACAGAAAACAATTTAAGAAAACGCTGCAAGGTAGGTGGAGGATGCTGTTTGGTGTAGATCTTCCCAGAGCTGTGAAAAGTTTGTCACGTAATTTTACTTGACAAGCTATTCACTTTAGGTGACAGGCTGTTAAACCGTTTCCTGCACCTCAAGAGCTTTGTATGTAAATATGCACTTCCTCCTGCATCTTCCTCAGGCTACATTTCACACAGAGCACTTTCCAAACACAGATGGCATAATGCTCAGATGATGATCTGACTCATACAATAAATCTGTGAAAACTCAGGTGCTTGATTTGTCTGATACAAAAATGGCTCAGTCTTGAGGTCAACAAAAATCCTCACACCTACCTACTAGCTGTATGACTGCAGCATGCTAGCCACCCCCGAGCCAACACCCCCAGCTCATAGGAGTATGCATCATCACACGTAGGATCAAAACTATTCTGTTCACAACAGCCCTGCAGGGAAAGGCACATAAAACATGGATGGCACTTCAGCCCCATCACGTCTCCCACCCAGACAGGGTAACAGATGCCTCTCATCCTGCATGAACTTGAAAATACTGTTGTCTGCTCTCTTTATCACTCTGTGGTGAGTTATGGTAAAAAGAAAGATTAAGCCATGCTCTGGCTGAGTAACTAAAATTAAGGCTAAGCTGAGCTAAACCTCACACTGCACTTGAGATAACCACCCTCCCGCCTAATTCTACTTAAAAAAGACATAGTTGTTAATGGCTAAGAAAAGTCTTTAATCTGAACCTCCAGTGCAATAAAACCGGTGAACAGAATGAGCTTTATAATCTTTAAAGAAGGGGCAGAGGAGGAAGGGGAAGGGTATAAGATGACGATCAAAGACAAACCAGCAGCTTTCCTATCCCCATCTCTCCCTTATCTGCAGGTCTTTTCAGCACGCTCGCTTCCCTCTCACTGAATTTGTTGTTTTACAGCTTTGTTGCTGCCTCCTCCTCCTCCTTCTCTCAATTTCCACCAAAGCCACAGGAATTGATTTGCAAATGTGCATTCAAAGTTAAATTGGCAGCAGTGAGGGAGGCAGGCTGGAGAACTCTGCAGCCTCCTACTCTTTGACCCTGTGGGGACAACAAAATCAAGCTCTTGCATGAGAATACAAAGCGCCGGCCATAAAGAGACAACATCCTTAATTGAGCATGTGTTGATGCTATGCATCTAAATGGGCAGGGTCAACTTTGCAAAAGGAAATTGGGTGTTTTTATCGTGTCTCTCTTGGGGCCGTTTACAGATTCATGAGTAGGGACTGAAGACGCTTCTTTTTGCTATTCCTTTAGAAGAGGGGATTGTGGAAATTGGGAAAAAAAAAAGATCCAAACTCCCACAGCAGCTCCAAAAAAATGCCCTTGTGGCCTCTTGCGCTGGCGGAGCAGCTGAAATGAGTTTTGGCTAAATGTTGTTGGGCAAGTTGACAAGACAGAAGCAGCTTGCTGTAGCCAGAGAGCAAACAGTGGCGTCTTTTCAACAGGAACAGACAGTAAAGCCCAACAGACCATTTTTACACAAAAAGTTACCCATAGTAAAACATGGCTGATAGACTTGGGAGTTGATTAAGTTTTAGTTATAAATATAGAAACAACTCCGAGGAGACAGCAAAATATCAATAAAGCATAAATAAACTAAATTAAGTTAAATTTAAACTCTATGACTTTGACATGTACTTTGCTCAAGTTTCTGCAGCACATGGTAAGAATAATCACGTATTGGCTTCTGATCAAATATCAACACTGATTATGCAGAAGATGGTTCGGCTAAAATATTCTCATGTTTTAACATTCAGATGAAAAAAAAGTCCTGAGGACTTTAATACAACCAGTCCAGCAACCTTCATGTTAGCACAAATCCTGCCAGGAGTTGTCAGTTTGAGTTCCAATAGCCCACCAGTAACAAGCATCGATTTTCACCACAAGGGTTTTTTTCGACAGGGCTTTGAATGAACAGCAGAGCGTCAACTGCATGTGGCGACTAGACTCCCACTGTTCACTCCATTTTGCTCTAAGTGTTTTATGTGATGTGAGCGAGAAGAGACAAGAGGAAGTAGAGGAGAAAATGCTGGAGCGAGGGCAGCAAGAGTAGATATTTGGCTGTAGTGATGCTTCACAGGAGAGCAGACAGAAGAAACGCAGTAAGATGGAAAACGTTTGAATTATAGTTTGTGTCAAATGAGGCTGTATGTTGACAGTTGCATGATTTCTTATCACTAATGATCAGTCTTTTAAGGTGCAGCAGTGTATGTGCCCTCTCCACGTTAGGGCTGCAGTACAGCACACCACTGGTTGTGGGTGGCCAAACACAGCTGCAGGGAAATGCCATTGGTTTCCTGTCCCACAGCAGCATATTTCAAGATTAGCTCCTATTAGATCTGTGACCGCTTACGCACACACAGGCTGAATGATATCTGCTCCTATCCGTCAGACCACATAGATCACACAAGACCCTCTGAGGGAGGAAAGGGTCCAGACGCGGACTTCCTGAATCCATAATGCAAAAGAAAAACAACAAGGAACTGTAAAAAAAAAAAGTAAAAAAAAAAAAAAAGTAACATGTTTGAGTTGACAACACATAAAGTATGGGTACTGAGCATAATAATATTTTGTTGTGTGATATTATATCACTTGTTATAACAGTATATATAATGGTTTACATGCTAAGATTAAATCAGTCAATAGTTTATTTCATTTGCAAAGAGGTGCGCCCTCTCTGTGCATGTGCCTTTTCAAAGCAGCGCTATGTTGCTGGACGTTATAGCAACTGTGATAAATGCAGATCCTCTGTTCTGACTGCATAAAAAAGTTAACTTTATATGTCAGTGTGTTCTTTATACTATTACAGTTTTCCTAAAATTAGATTAAAAAAAAAAAACAGAAATAGATATAGTATATCGCCTTGCCGGCAGTAATGCAAAATCGTGACCCCTGTATCATGAAGTGTATCGTTTCACCAGATTCCTGCCAATACACAGTACTGGAGTACAGCTGAGCACAATTTGATGTTTTTGCTCATTTTTCACTCTTAAGTCAAACTTGAAATAATCAACGAGAGACATCATTTGGGCTTCAGGGGAGTTCTGAGAGTTAGATCAGTCTCATCATTTATGAATGCACACAGAACAATTCACAAATGTATTTTGTGATTTAAATAAAAATTGATTGATTCTCCTCAAAAATATTTGTCAATGTACACAAAAACAGTATATAGCTATTAGGGATGCTAATTATGAAAAAAAAAATTAACCAATAACCGACTCTCGTTGACTGATTATTAACTGTTAACCAACAAGATTAGTGCGTCTCATGTAGCGGTGTGCCAGCTGCAGAGTCTCCAGTTCACCCGTGCGGGAGCGTTAGCAGCCACGGCGCTGCATGTAGTGTCGCATGCAGCCACTTTCCCAGTAAAAGTCTCCACCACACATTTAGTTTAGTTTAGCAGCTTGTCAGCTGCGTGTCTGCCCAACATAATGATACTCTGTCGCGCCACATATCTTTAGCGATTGTCCGACAAACCGTATTTGTGCTACGTTAGCAGCTGTAGCGCTGCTGCAGTCACACACATTCGGTGTGTCAGTGTGGCATAACTTCAGCGAGTTCCTGACAGACTGTGTGTGAGTGTGGGTTTGATAGTGGCGTTGTAGCTGTGAACACAGCAGTAGCAGACAATGTGTGTACAGTTTATTTATGGGTGAATACATGCTACAACTCTTCCAGTCAAGGGAGATCAAGACCCAAGCCTTCCTTCCTTCCCCACCTTCCTATATCTTGTAAGTAATAACATCCCTAATGGCTATAAATGTAAAAAGAAAAATCTAGTTCACAAATATATTTCTGCTGTGCAAACAAATATGTCTTGTTTTAAAGAAATGTAATAGAAATCCACACCTGTTGAACCTGCATTTACAAACTGCTAGTCATGTGTGAACTTCACTGGATCTGTGTTATGAGACTCCCCTGACGTGCACCGATCCACAGATGCATTTTTTAAACAGAGAATTGTTTCCCTCCTTTTCAGCCAAGCACATGAGCGTGTCCCCACGAGGGTATGAGTAAAAAAATCCACACGCAGATCCAGTGAAATTCACACTATAAACAGTTTGTAAATGCAGGTTCAACAGGCTGTAAGGTAACAAATATGTTTTTGTTGAAAATACTTTTAAATACATACATTTGTGATTTTCTTTTTTTACAGTCATGTGCATCAATAACTGTTTTTGTGTGCAGAGAAAAAATATTTTTGTGGAGAGAGTCATTTACATAAAAATCACAAAATAGATTTGTGAATCCTTCATTAACATCGAGACTGATCTGACTATACTATTCAGCTAAGTGGCTGCTCTGTCCTTCTCAGTTCAGTTAAATGAATCAGGAAGTGTGCTTGTTATAAATATTAAGTTTCATCAGTCATTTTTCCTGATCTTCTGCTGCCACTGTAAGGAGACTACATTACGATACCATAATATGAATGAGCCCCAATCATAAATGAAAACTGTGTAATGAATGTAGTAAATGATTGATCCCTTATTCATGAGTGTGATGATAACCAGAAATGCACTCCCTGCACATTGTTGAAGAGATTTGGAGGAGCATTGGTTCTGAAGTATAACTAAGACATGAAGTGAAGAAATGAGAGATGGATTCAAATCCACATCACAGTTGTACTTAAGAGATAACAAGTAGAGGACTCTAATTGCCTCCTCGCCCAAGTCACACTTCTTTAATAAGCATTTCCCTTCAGGACGTCATGCAGAACTGTCAATCATCAAACTGCTGCTACAGAGACTCCCTGACTGCCTCCTATCCCCGAGTCACTTTCTGTGTATCAGCACTCCCATTACAAAATAACAGGTACCCAGCAACTGTCACTTTTCAACAAGCGCTGTCCCTGTCAGATCTAAAGCCAGCCATTAAATAATCCACAGCGGCTGTCAAAATCCCTCCGCCGCAGCTTCACCTTGATACACCGGTGCTGAAAACGATCCATTATCAGTTGGCTCTTTCCCACACCGAGCTTCCAAGTGCCAGACTCTCACAAATATATCCAACCCGCCCCACAAAGTCATGGTGGTGACAGCTGCAGCTATACCCGCGGGCTTTCCTTTTGCTCTGTGGCAGAGCTCTGTTGTGCTTCAAGCGGCACACCAGAAAAGTCTGTGGACAATAAAAACTGGGTTAACGTGAAGATTTGACCGACTGTCTGCCAGTCACACTTGATAAAACTATGAGCTCTCTCGGGTGGTCACACTAAAGACACAAAAGGCCAGGATGCTAGTGTTGTGTAAAGACTTTGATTCATTCACTGAAATACCTCTACACCAGTGATTTCAAAAGACTGGGTCGGGACCCACAGGAGGGTCACAGGAGATTTTATCAGGGTCGCAAAATCAATTAGCAGCACTTTGTCCACTTTTGAGCCACATGAGTGAGCCTGAATATTCACATAGTTAATAGATAATTACTGTATAGATAATTGCACCTGAAAGACTAATGTACAATCTGTTTGCTTTACTGATGAGAGGGAAAAAAACAGTGCCTGTTAACCTAAATGCATTTATTTTAGTGGTCACTCATTCTAATGCCAGGTAGATAATTCAGTAATCTCTTTGGAGTAAAGATTGAAATGAGTCATTTTTATTGAGTTTAAAGACTCCTTGTTGACATTGGAGATGGTAGTTTGAATTAATCTATAGCATAATAATGCTTATTTATATTTAGCAGGTCTCTGTCAAGGAAGTTATACTGTAGGTGATTATTGGGTTAGTGCATTCTAAAGACTAAACACTACAATGGAAAGCAAGTGAATCATATTATTTTCTAGATGATATTAACATATATAAATGAAGAAAATGATGGATTTAATAAAAAAGTTAAAATCTTTATTGTGCCACACACTACATATAAAGTGAAAACATGATGTAATAGAATATAAACGATGTGTGAGTGATGAAAGAAGACGTTCTGGATGTGTCCCATATTTGTGGGCACAGAGGATGCAGAGAAGGAAGACGCCTCTCTGGAGATGAGGCTGGCAGATTGTTGCAGTCACTGTGTGATGGGGACGTTTTGACACAGCGTGTGAATTTATGCATGTCACTGTTTATTTCTGTCACTTTAATCCCTCGCCAGGGACAGCAAGGAAATTGTCTCCACTTGAGGAACAAAGCAATTCCAATTTCCATACTGTGCGTGCAGCACAAAACAACTCCTATACCACCTGTATTATCCAGTTAGTATAGCTGTATCCCACACTGGTGCAGCGCAACAACAGCCTCGACAGGGCAGCGGCGCCCTGTGCTCTATGCATTTTGGCTTCCTCGTGGGGTCACAATTCTCCCGTATTTCTCCTGATTTATGGTAAAGTTTCACACCTATTACTTTTCCTTATCTCAACCTGTTTCTGGAACTGAACAGCGTGTATAATCCCAGCTATTTCCACCTGGACGACAACAAAGCTACACCATCTGTCATTTGAAGAGAGCATGTTTGCCACAGCACCAAAGTTGGACTTTGCTCGACGCCACAAAACCCCGTCGTGGTGTGGCGCAAGCTACTGGAAATATCGGGATTCAGAGCGCAGTGGTGGCGTTGTCACGTTGTGTCTGGAAGGACCTTCAGTGAGTGCGAGAAGGAGAGAGGAAGAGAGAGAACTAAGGGAAAGAAATCGTCAAGCGGGAGCATAAATGAATAAAAAAGGATGAATTGTAGTTTATGCTACAGATTCACATGTCAAGCTTACACCAAAGGGGCAAAATATTTAGTTTTCTGTCTTGGGAGTTATGAGTAAAATCAAAAGTTCAACATAAAAATGCTGTTGCACTTATTATTTTGTCATTTTCACTCCGCTAAAGTCACCGGAATGCTGTAAACAAAGTCTCTGAAACGCCATACTCCCCAGTTTGGTCTGAAATCCAATCAAATGGCAGCAGCCCTTGGTTCGCCTCACTCCACGTCGATTTAAGTATTACGATCAGCAACAGAGAGGTCCGCCCTCCTAAAACCACTGGAACTAATGCTGGGGGCCATCCATCTGTCTGCAGCCTGAGGTGGGAGCTCAGGCGGTATTGTGTCAGGCCCCTCAGGCGGTCACACTCAAGACCTTTAAGGAGAGGGAATAGCTGACCTGTCCTGTCAGCACCCACTATTAAACAGAGTTCCTGTTCAGTTTCTTTCTTTTCCTTTGATACCCCAAAAGAGAAGTGTCTGACGCCCCCTCATGTGTACTTTGGCCCTCTGTATAAATAATGTATAGATATTAAATATTGCCCTGACTGGCTTTTTTTTCAATTTACTACAGTAAAATGCACAAATGCTGTGTTAATAATGCATCATGAAGTGTCGTCAAGCTGTTGTGTGATGAATATTTGGGACTGTGAAATTCTATCATCATGGGTGCACATGAGTGGCTCAATGACACAAATCCTGTAATACATGTCAACCAAAGCTTTTTGATTACTTATTCCTCGTTTCTAAATTGAGCAAGTCAAGAGGTGTTTCAAAAAAATTTTTAAAAAAAAGCCAGAAATAAGCAACTAGGCTTCAAACATGGATTTCAGTGTGTAGTGAAGCCTGTGATGACAGGAAATGGACGTTTAGTTCCTGCCCTGCCTTTTTACTGTGATTATTCAGTGAGCGTAAATTAGGATTCACTTGAACCTCAGCGATTTTCAGGAGCTACAACTCAATGTATCATACCAGAGCTTGCCGAGCTATTGACGGCTAATTGGTCTGTAAAGAACAGATGGGCAGGCAGGTGGGGGAGGAGGACGGTACACTGAGTGTTGTTGGTTCTCAAAGACCACTACAAAGTCCTGTGTTGTCAATATGCCAATAGCAGACTTGACTTGCTACGCTGTTATGACTGTTATCCATAGTTATACTGTTATGGTACATGTCCACAGAGCCGTTTTTTTTTTTTTTATCACAAGGGATCTCCACGCTTCCCGGCATTGGCCGCTTGAGGGGCTGCCACTAGACACAAGGCACATGATTGGATGAATGTGGGCTGCTGCTCCCAGCTTTTAAACCAGAAACATCATGGCGGCTCGTTTGGAAACCGAAATATGTTTCTGAAAAGAAAAGTATGCAAGAAATAAGCCATGCAGTTTCTGAATCTGTCTTTAGTTTGGAGCAACAGCATTTAGTTTAAAAGTTTCTCAGGAGTTTCCAGAGGCGGCAAGTTGCATCGGACGCCCCCGATTTGCATTAAGTATCCTAGGCTTCAACTTTATGCAAATGTGGTGCGGGGGACATATTGATCCATCTCTGAAATCTCACCGCCATGCTACCAGAATGCATTGCCCAGCAGCTTACATAGACAGTGAATAGGAAGCATAGAAAGAACAGAGCCTGTGGACATGTACCATTACAAGTCAGTCACATCAGTGATATGTTAATGACTAAGACAGACTGTTCACTAAAACTCGCCAAGATAGGTGACAGCATCCGTCCCATTGTGAGAGTGCTGTGCCGTTGCACTGGCCTTTGTGGGCTTTTTGCTTCTGTGTCACGTTCAACGTCGTAGATGTGTCAGCTGGCAGCAGAAGCAGGGTTAGTAAACAGTGAGAATGTTGACGTTACTTTTTTATATCTGATACGTACTCAGCAGGGATGATAATTTAAAAAAAATTTTCTTAACCGATAACCAACCCTTGTTAACCGATTATTAACCATTAATTGACAAGATTAGTGCCTTGCATGCAGCGGTGCACCAGCTGCAGTGTACGAGCACAACAGAAAACTGAGTCAACAGTTCACCATCAGGAGGGTTACTGTAGCAGCCATGGTGCTGCGTTCACTGTCTCCAGTTCACCATCAGGAGAGCTACTGTAGCAGCCACGATGCTGCGTTCACTGTCTCAGTTTTGGTGTTGCGTTCTCTCTCTCCTTCCCATTAGGAGAGTACTTAGCAGCCACGATGCTGCGTTCACTGTCTCCAGATCAACATCAGGAGAGCTACTGTAGCAGGCACGGTGCTGCGTTCACTGTCTCCAGTTCACCATCAGGAGAGCTACTGTAGCAGCCATGGTGCTGCGTTCACTGTCTCCAGTTCACCATCAGGAGAGCTACTGTAGCAGCCACGATGCTGCGTTCACTGTCTCCAGATCAACATCAGGAGAGCTACTGTAGCAGGCACGGTGCTGCATTCACTGTCTCCAGTTCACCATCAGCAGAGCTACTGTAGCAGCCACGGTGCTGCGTTCACTGTCTCCAGTTCACCATCAGGAGAGCTACTGTAGCAGCCACGGTGCTGCGTTCACTGTCTCCAGTTCACCATCAGGAGAGTAACTGTAGCTGTAGTCTGACTGCAAATTCTGATTAATTGTATGTTTTGCACATTAATAAATTGTAATAACTGTCAAAATCCCTATTGATTACTACATCACACAGCATTGCTCCAGAAAAGCGGTCATAATTAGCGCATCCAGCTGGGTGTCATGTTTAGATCACTGCCGATCGGAGCTGGAACCGCTAAATACCTGTAACTACTGCAGTCATTTGTTCTCGGAAAAAAAATGCTGATTGTAACCCTGCCCTCTAAAGACAAAGACCAGATGTTAGCGGCTTTTAGTGAGTAAATTGTCCTCTGAGATAGGTGCTTAACAATGGCATACAAGCGTAAGCTGAGCTGTAATATAAACTAGATCTGGATTAGCCGTTTATAATGTGGGTAATGAAGTTATGGGCTTCCATATGATGACCTGAGCAGTAAGATCAAAGGTGTAATTTGTAATCAAACAAACTGGATATGCAGACATGCAGAGTTTTGGTTTAGTATGTCCAGGTTTTGACTCATCGTTTAAATAATATTTTAAGCAAAAATTACAAACATTTCCAGGTTACAGCCCTTAAATATGAGAATTTATAGCAGTAAACTTTGGGTTTTGGACTGCTGGCAATATCAAGACATTATCTTTATCTGTGGAATTTTTTTTCACTTCTTTGTGGCATGTTATAGACAATGAAAACAATGAATTGGTTAACCAAAGAAAAAAAAAATACAGACGGAGTAATGATAATCTGTATCTGCAACGATCTTCCACAGAACTGCCTGTCAGCCCCTCTACCACAGAGATAGTCCCCATTAACCGTGCTGCCAGTGGAGCCCAGTGATTATCAGAGTAACAAGGACATTTTTCTCTGGAAAGAAATGCTGTTGATTTTTTTTTTATAACCACCACAAATGAAATACCATGTACCTCTATCATATCGGGCTTGATGCAGATTTCTCAAAACCAAACAAAAATGGAAGTACCTTCATGGTGAGCTATCGCTACGAGTTAGAGAGAATATCTGTTCATCTCTTCTTTGTAATTTGGGTGAACTGAATTGTTCACTGCCTGTTTTTAGGATGAAGGTGATATGTGTATCTGAAGTTACAGAGACATACTATTACTGAAATGTGACAGATTCAATCACAGCAACAGCTACAGCTCCCGTCAAACTGTCCTTGACCAATCCATTAAAGGTCTCCCAACCTCCTCTACTGGAAGTCACTGTGGCTGACAGCACGCCTTAAATGCCTTAAGTGAAAACACATAACTGCCAGTCACCAATGAAAGGACTTTGAACAAAGACATGTCTTGTTAATTGTGCTATTTCAGCCACATTACACCACCACACTTCTCTCCCTCAAGGAAATGGAGTTGTACGCTCTGACTGTAATTGCAGTGCGGGTGTGAAGGTTTGGCACTGAGTATTTGATCTGGTTACTGGTCTGTTTGGGGACAGTCATGAGACAACAAGACAGCTGTCTCCAAGCCCTTCCTCCCAATCACTTCAATAAGAGCATGGCAAACACATGGCCCGTTGACGGAGACGCTGTGTTGAGTGATGGTGACAGACTCCAGTGTCACCTTACCGGCCAAACAGTCTGAAGACCAGACCCCTGAAACACGAAGGGGCCCTTCAGAAATGAAAAGGAAAGCAGAGAAAGTCAGGCAGGATGACTGTGAAGTTCTTCTTATCATATCGTATAAAGCTCATTTTATCACACGTATCTTTGGAACACATCCACGCTGGTGCTGATCTGAGGCTTCCTCTGCTTTTAATCTAAGCAGCTCTGGATAACGGTGTCACAATGTGACACAAATGCTTATTCAAATGCAAATTTCAACGAATAAAAAAAGTCCCTCATGGCTAAAAACAGTACAGGCCCTTTTGTTAAAAGTTACTGTGTGTTTTGCTAAAGTGAAAATAAGAAGCTTTAATGCAGCCTTTGTAGTCCCAGAGGAGCATCTGGAGTCACTGAAGGAGCACTTTCACAGATGCTGGGTTCATATGCTCCGGGTTCATAGCCAATGTTTACAGCCTTGTAAAAGGAAGCCTCAGCAGTAGGCCCAGGTCCAAAGACACCACGCTGTCACAAACTATAACATCCCACTTGCATATAAAAAACTGCTTTTGTACATAACAGTCGGGGGTGTTTCTGTGTAGAACACAAAGACATAGGTATGTTGACAAAGAGCCTGTAGCCTACTGGTAGCAATTTACCAGTTATACATCTGTGACTGATAGAGGATCTGTGGATCCAGCATCCAGTCGCTGGTAAGCAGGTTTTCATTACGCCAGAGGTGAGAGTCACACTGTGGCTGATGGTGTTCCTGCAGCGGAGCTTTCTTTCCACTGAGAAAACTAATATAGCTGTTCCAATATAGCCAAACCTACACAACACAGGGGTGCAATCAGATGGAAACAAAAGAAGTTTAACACTTAACATGCAGCGTCCGGTGAAGGCTTTTATCTAAAATGCATTTCAGAAAAAGAAAATCAATATTTTTTTATAGGGCTGTTAACTGATTGAAATATCTAATAACGATTACTCGAGTGATTGTCCATCATTAATTGTGATAACTCAAACAGTTTTTATCTGTTCAAAATGTACCTTAAAGGAGATCAACATGGGAGTGGACACAAATGCTGCTTTATGCAGCCACATACAGTATGTATCAATTAACTAGAGAGGGATGCACCGATCTGACTTTTTCAGAGCCGATACCACCACACCTGACCTGGATCGGTCAATAGCAAATACCGATCCAATACCAATGTTTAGGTAATAAGCTATAAGCCTCACTGTGTTGAAGAGACTGGGATCATTCTTTATGTAAGAGGAAACATCAAGCTGGACTTACTAACATTTTAAAACAAAATGCATTTGAAATAAATAAAAATATTGATTTAAACTTACTGACTTGATATTTATTGTAAAGTTAAATTGTACAACAGCAACTTGGTAAAAAAAAAAAAAAAAAAATCACTTTTAAAGTTAACAAGAATTACAATTCAAGCGTAAACCTTTAATGCAGCAATGAACTGGTCAAAACTTAAACAGAAATCTAAATTCCAGTATGTAATGTATAACATCTATAAACATAAAAGTGATTTGAATAGATCGGCACAATTGTCACCAATACCTGATCCAGCTATTTGAGTCAGTATCGGCCCGATGTCCGAACCAGTACTGGTGCATCCCTACAATTAACAAAACAAAACAATGTCCAGAAACCCTCACAGCTACTGTATTTATCATAAAAATATCTGCTCCAATCACAACATGGCAAACTGCAGCCCAACAGGCAACAACAGCTGTCAGTGTGTCAGCGTGCTGACTCGACTATGACTTGATCCAAACTCACTGTGATTATCATGAAGTGGGCATGTCTGTAAAGGGGAGACTCACGGGTACCCGTAGAACCCATTTTCATTCACATATTTTGAGGTCAGAGGTCAAGGGACCCCTTTGAAAATGGTCATGACAGTTTTTCTTCAACATTTGGAGCCTTATTCTCCTCCATCATGACAAGCTAGTGTGACATGTTTGGTACCAAAGAGTTTAATGTGAGCCCGCTACAACCTCCAAATGATCAACTGTGTTAAGGAGCTAAAGAAAGCAGTGGCATTAAAACAAATTTAAGCGTTATTATCACATTTACTTTGACAGCCCTGATATTTTAGCATTGCTCTCCCTACTCTGCCTAATCGCTTAAAGTACAGTGCACCCGTGAATGGGAACTGTCTGTATCATGCTGTTTCTGTTCCACAATTGTATTGTGCCGAGGATGTGTCTTCACCTAATGGGCCTAATAATAGAGATAAATGAGCAGGCTAGATTCACAACAAAGTGAGATGTCTGTGGGGAGCAGATGCTGGTGTGAATCCAACGTCCCTTGGGCAAGACACACAGTAAGGCTGCATATGGGCTACTCTGGTGTCTGCTGCTTTAAGTGGCCATTTAAATGACATCATCCTGGGGATTACTCACTTTTGCCCAATTACTGACTTACAGTATATCCTGTGCAAGGGTTCCCGATTGATCCATACACTGATGTGAGGAACTAATAACTTTGCATGAGTAAAACTGCATGTGAAATTCATTTTTTTATGTTATGTGGGACCCCTTTAGGGCCCCGGGGAGTCTGTGAGACCTAGTTGGGAGCCACTGATATGGAGCATAGCCTATAAACTCCATCTGTGCAAACATAACCCAAAAACAACCAGCCAACGTTGCCAGTTTAAACTTACCATATGCCAAAGTTCTGAGTGCAAATAAAACCAGAAGGGGGACCAAAGTCTGGCTGTACTCCATTATACACTCAGGTGTTTCATAGGTAGACAACGTTGGTCCCAGTCTTTACAGTCAGCGGTGCGTGAGACAGGCTGTCCAGCAGCAGTGATGATATATCCAAACAGACAAATGATTTCCAGTCTATGGGACGGAAACTGCATCAAGCTCCACATGCAGCATCTCAGGAAATAAATCAGAACTTCAGATAACTTTCTGGACCAGCCCAGAAGTGTGCGGCTCCACACGGATAGTCCGGGAAAAGCAAGCCGCAGGTGATGAGCGGAGAGGCGGCTGGGTGGCAGGCAGCGCCCGGTGAGGCGGTCCCGTTCTCTGCCGTCCCGTTTTCACTTAATGCCACAGAGGAGAAATCCTCATAACGGCTCCACCGGAGAGACGATCAGTCCCGAAGTGCATGAAGTCATCGCGCCGACAGGAGAACTCTCTTCTTGTTAAACACAGAGCTCCATTTCTCCTTCCCGAGCCCGCTGTCTCTGCTCCTCCGCTCCGCTGCGCTGTTACTGCCGCCTCATCACACAACAGCACGCTCCCGGAGCCACAACACACTGGAGTACCGGCACAGATCGGCACGGCACCTACAGTAGGACGCACAGCCTCCGGTTTTGCTTTCAAAATAAAACTAGGCTTTACCATCGTGTTGCATCGCTTGTAAATGATTTTTTTATTAAGTAAATGAACACAATCGATGAAAGCACTGCTGTATAATTTCACTCTCACTATCTTATCTATTCACAGCCACAGTTTGTGTCGAAAGAAGAGCGGTCTACACACACACACACACACACACACACACACACACACACACACACACACACACACACACACAAAATTATATTATTTTGAAGGCATACTCACTAAACTTCCGGTTTGCTCTGTTAACTCTATGTAACTTCACCATCCCGACACCACTCTTAAAGGGCCAGCGCACTCGACCAAAACTGGTCAGGGATGTTTCTGATAACTCTTTACTCTCTGACATGAACATAGGAAATATTAAAAACAACTTAAACTCAAAATAAGATATAAGGTGAGTTTCTGTAAAGTGGGACACCTAAGCCTCAGTGGGTGTATTCCTCAAACAAAGTCTATAAAACTATTGATATTTAATGTCTTTCTAATATGCCCAAATGCTTCAAAACTTTTATAGTCTTTATTCATTATTCTTCATTTATAATTATTTATAAGTCTTATTGTTTGTTTGATGTTGTTCATTATGTAACAGCCACACTTAAGCCTAGGTTTTGTACCAGCAATAACACTGTAAGTGATAAAATTACTGAACATGAGATTGCACATTTGGAGTGTTTCCTACATTAATTGCGTTGATTTTTAGGCCTTTTAACAGAGCGTCTTTTAACAGCCTTAATATGCGTGTTTTCTTTTGTGCTGTTGCAATGTATTCCCTCACTTATTAAAATCATTTCAGCTGGAGCATAACCACATATTTGTATACTGCTGGATTATTTTATTTAATTGGCCACATGCAGCCCCCTTGTGGTTAACTGGGGTTGAATGGTCTCCTAGGTCATATTGGATTCGACGTTCACTTATCTTAAATAGTGAAAAAATGTTCCATCTTTCAGGGGTAACAGTTTACAGACACGGATGACGAGACAAGCCTATTACCATCATCAAGCTAGAGCTGCATTTTGTATCTTTCTGAATATTAATATCTTCATAATAACCCAGTTACAACATAACATAGCCTAACTGTAAGGTTTCCAGGAAATGTGAAAGGTATATGTAAGGCCCTTTATAACTCTACTTGGATTAAATCTGTTTAGCCTTATATAATTGAAGCCACACCATTCAATGTGGTGCAAATGTCAACATTTATCCCAAAGCTGTCATCTAACCACAGACGCATAAGTTATATTGGCAGTAGTATGAATCCAAATGCAAATTTGTCTTACATGTGAAAGACCTTTGATCGTGCCGAATGTGGTGCTATGTATACAAATCAGGCAATGGAAATGACTCTGGCACTGAGAGATACAAGCAAACGCCACACACCGCTGCAAAATGTCACTATTTATCTGAGCACATGCTTTGCCTGCACTTGATGGAAAGCGAAAAGCAATATTACGTGTGCCAGGAGATATGGCGAACTGCAGCCAATGAGACTTGACATACCAAGAGCTACAGTTCTGCAGAGAAGCAATACAGACTGATTGGGTGGAGTGCTGTTGAGCTGAATAAATATTAGGGGTCAGACAGACCCAGTAAACACACAGCTCTTGACATTTATAGAAATGCATTGGAGGGTGGCATGCATTAAGGAGCGCACACTAAGAAGAGATTTTTTTTACACATTCTGTCACACACAGCTTCCGACATTCGGTGAAAAAGAAATAATTCCACATCACTAAAGCCACAGAGCATGTTGTAGACGGCTGAACATACATACTGTTTTTTTGGGTTAACAGAGAAACAAGCAGTGCTTAAACACCCTGATACTTCTTTCATGTTTTATGCATGTACATGTTTAATTTAATTGCAGAAACTGATTAATTGAGCATCGCTGTGTGATTGAATAAAACATGATGAGGCCCTCCACTAAACGCATTTCCGTTCGCCTATGACTGATGCTACTATGGTGTCTTCGTCAAACATTTGGCATAGCTGTCAGTGGAATCAAGCACTCCATGAATTTAGACTAATTATCCCCATTAGGTAGTGAATTAGACCGACAGCCCATCAGTGGGGTTTGGTGCTGGGCTGCACACTTGCAGCTGAGCCATAGATCATAGAATTATGCCCTCTCCACGCACAAAGGCTTGGTTTTATGAAGTGATTTTTTTATTCATTTGACTGCATTGTAAAGGACTTTAGAGTCAGCTTTTGGGAAATGCCAGCATTAAAACATTTACTGGCAGCACTATGAAAAGACAACCTCCTCTATGATCTATCGATTGCAATTAATCTGAAAGGTTTAGGTGGTCAGTGAGTTTTCATTTCCTTAGTTTGTCTTTTGTACGTCAACGTCTGAAGTAAAATGCTGGAATTTACAAATGATGAATCCACCTTGGCTATTCTATATCGGAAGAACTGGAAGATCATTTTTTGCTGAAACAGTCTGTTAAAAGCTTTGCCAGCTGACAAAACACTAAATGCTTTAACAATGTATTATATTAATACAACTAATTACCACATGAGTGGATTACAAACATGAATGGAGCCAATATCAAAACATGTATCATCATTTTTAGCAAAAACGTGCGTTCTTTGCATAATGTGTTGGGCAACTGGACTCCTGATCATAAATAAACTAATGACTTTAAGGGAACTGAGACTCTGATGTATGTCTGACCTCTGGATCACACATAGTTTAGAGTAGAGAAAGAAATAGCAACATCAAGAGTCTCCTTTTTCCTCAGGAATCAAATTTGATTGTCAAGAAGCCCAATTGAGCAGCTTTGAACTTATTTCACACATCTCACTTTAGCATGTCAGCTCCACACATAATTAGGGAAAACTGAGTGGTGGCAAAAATGTTATCAATTTAAGATGAGACAGTCCTGGGTTTGTATAGCTGAATAGTGTTGTTGTTGTTATGTCATGCTTCTCATGCAGAAGCCAAACTATTGCTTAAGAAAAAAATAATGTAACAGTTGCTTCAAGTTTCCCTGAAAAACATCTTGAAAAGGTACATTTTCATTTGCTCGATCCTTTTCCTTTTATGCATAGGTCAGAGCTGTAGCTCCATGATTCATGAATTGCAGCACAGTAATATTTCCTGTCCAGGGATACCTATAGATGTGACTCCCCTCGTCACCTCTGAGGATTGAATAATATGTTTAAAGCAGTGCTGGCTAGAAAATGAAGAACAACAAACACATCTACAGTAGTAGAAAGTAGCGTTGCCTCAAATGAGCGATGTTGTGTGGAAAATGATAGGGCATAGAGCTGAAGAACCCATAAATCAGCAAAGCAACTATAATGTAAATCAATGGTGTAAAGAGGGAATGTGGGTACTTCATAGCCCAAACCCTGCTATGAAATAGCTTCAAATCTCAAAATACAATAGTCATCTTGTCTCCGGAGGAAGGCGAACAAGCTTCTTTTGTCCGTAGAGCACCATATGAAATCATATACTGTTCAGCTCACAAAGAAACAGCCAACATGCTTTACCAGAAACACTTCCTTCCTGGATATAAATCACTTTTATCATTCATGATAAAAATCATGTATGAACAACACCGAAGGCATGCTCTGATATACTATTTGAGATGTGATTTTGCATGCTTACAATTACAGCTGATAAAATTGAGGGGGAAAAAAAGTCCCACTGATATGTGCGCCGTCTTGAAGCAGAAAATAACAGTGTATTAAGATGATAACATCAACAGCAAACTGTACACTAATGCATGTGTCCTTCTATATAATGATGCAGCAGGGTTAGGAAATAATTAAAAATTATGTTGGTAGGCTTACCTATTCTTGAAAAACAGGCCCTCTTCCCTAGAAATGCCATTGAATACAATTGAATGCATATCACCTGTGTCTATAACCCCCCCCCCCCACCACCACCCCACCCCCATATACACACACACACACACACACACACACACACACACACACACACACACACACACACACCTCCATCATTACTAGTAATGAGAGCCCTATATGTCTGCACCTTTTTTGACCCATAGCTGGTAATGGGAGGATGGGCCCTTTAAGAGGCTCCAGTGAATGGATTCTATTATAGATTAATTGATTAAGAGGGTGGCGCTCCGAGATGACAATATATCTCTTTATTGATCTGCCTTTCAATGAGATTGGCTGTTACCCAACCTCCCTGAGGGTTGGAGAAAGAAAAAGGGGAAGAAAATAAGAGGGGGAGAAAGTAAAGCTGGGCTATTTGGGGAGCAACTAATTTCCTGTTTCTCTTGTTGGGTTTCTTTCAGCTTGGATTCAGTTCCACAGTCTGAGAACAACAAAATATGAGCGAGCCAACCGACTGCATTCAGGCTGGAGATCTCTTTCATATATATCATCTCGTTTCTCTCTATTCCCTTCACACTCTCTCCTCTGGTCTCATTATATAAGAAACCACCTCTCTAGCTCCCCCTTCGTCACTGAGACCTCTTTGTCTTTCCTGTTTCTCCATAATGAGGGGCCCGCTATTAATTTTGGGGCTCTGAAGCGAGACGCACCCTCTGTCTCGCCACCCCCTCAACACCTCCTCCACGCTCTCTGCAAATCTACAAATTGATATGAGCGTATGAAGACAGAGTGGGCTAGGGCGTCCCCGTCTGTTTGCCACCACACATCATGATGAGAAGGGCAGATTGCAGTGTCAAAGGAGACATTAACCCCTTGTCTGTCTACTGGGGTTTAACCATTCAACTGGTTTCATATACTGATTGTATTTTGTAATTTTGAGTGGGGATTACATGCACGCCATGGATCTCTCTGTGAAGACAGCAGTGGAAAGGCCAGTAATGGAAATGAAAGGGGGCCGAATTGGGTGATGAAAACTGTTATTTTGAATGTCTAACTGTAATTTTGCATTTTATGACTTGGCTGTCTTTTGAGTTTGCAAGATAATGAGGGCATGAAAGAATGCTGAAAGTGTTTTCATTGGCACTGAGCCAGAGGGGCTCCAGTATACCCTGCAACACATTACAGCAATGGTGTCACTCTACCTGGTGTCTCCTTTAACTGTTCAGTTGGGTTTATATCACAGATGGTATGAGCTTTTTCTTTTGTTATTTTTGTAATTTCTTGACCGGTGGTGCCCCTGGTTTAGATACACTGCCATCCCAGACTTTCATCAGAAAAGAAATCCTGCCTCTGTAAACACTCTCCTTTGCTAAGACCTTTACTGGACCTAAGGAAGAAATATGCTTCCCAGTGGTGTTCTTTATCTATTAAAAAAAAAAAAAATCAGAGCATTCTCATTCTGGTCAAAGCGTGTATATTTTTGCAGCAAAATGTTATTTTTCCAAGCACCTTGAAAAACTTTTCCCCATGTGATCTGACGTAGGTTTCTGCATAAGAGTGAAACATATACAGTATATGTATATACACCCTTACAGTCAGCATATCACATTCAGTAGCTTAAGTGACGACCAGCGTTCTCCTAGTTTGGAGAAGCACACAGGAGTACCAGCAGGAAGCCAAGCAACGTACTGTGAACGCCATGTTGGTTCAGATCAGAAAGTCACACAGTAGCATAAACTAACTAACCTGTCAATGCAGCAGTAGACCAGCAACTCCTCTGTTCTGAGAGGTAAAATGACTGGTTTTGTGAATGTAGTGTGGTGACTTTGAAGAGAGCATTGATAACGGCCTCAATTCCCTGTCAGAAAGGGCTGTCTGATGGCAAGGTAAAGTGGTGAAAATATTCTAAATATAGCGTACACTTAATCTGATATTGATTTTTATTAGGTGGATAAAATCAGTTTTTCTGCTGCTCCCATCCACAGTGACAGACCCTTTCTGACAGGGAACTGAAGCTGTTATATTGCTCTCCTCACAGTCACCAGACTCCATTCACAAAACAGCAATTTTACCTCTCAGAACAGAGGAGTACAACCATATTTAAAAAAAAAAAAATCCTTTCAGTTATTTCCAAAACAGCGTTAACTCAGCTAGGGCTCGCATTCACATTATTCCTAACTATTTGATTAGCTTACTGTGGTAACCTATGTCACTGCTTTTTGCTGTGCTTTTTGGCTGAGTGGGTGTTTCCGTTTGAAAAACACAGAAAAGAACACAAATGGACCTGCCATTTAAAACAACCCATGTTCTTGGTTACCTCACAAGCAACATCTGGCGATGCAAAGCATAATGGGATTGTCCTCCAGAGAAAAACAAATATTCCCAAATCACAACCTTGAACGCCACAATCTCAAACTTACAACTAAACAGAAGAGAGCAGTGACGGATTGTTCAATAATAGTAATGTCAACCCTGATGCAGCAACCCTGCAACAGATAGCACCTTCGTAAAACAAGTCGTTTTTGTTGAGACTGTGACAGAGGTGTTGATTCAGCTCTGTGGTCATTTTTAAAGATACAGGTTGTAGTTTCACTGTTTTGAACTATTGGACACCATAACAACATATTTGGAACAGAACAGAATTGGGACAAACTTGTGCCTGTCTCATCACTGGACAATATCATCTTTACAAAGGTAATATTTGTTGTATGGCTGTTGTTGGATTGCATGATATTGTATAGGATGTTACTGTGTCCACCCCCTGTAGTTTCTGGCGGAAGATGTGCATCTTCTTTGAAATAGCCTTCTTCTTGGGCTCCAAGTGGAGTCAGGACAGAGGGTCAGCGTACACAGACGGCTGCCATGCCGTGCTGCTCTGTAATTTAGCCTCCTCGGCTTCCCCACCCCACAGAGCTCCCACCCGCTCCTTTCCTCAGAGATGAAATGACTCTTCCAATTCTCCCAGTCTGCTCTGGGGAGGAGGGGTTGGTGGCAGCAATTACAGCCCTCCCTCCAACACACACACACTCAACAAAGCTGCCGGAGAGCCAGAACAAAATTGTCTCTGCTCCACAGACAAGCTCCTCCGGCTCCATTCCTGCTCTCACCTGGCATTAACAGGCAGCCCTGGCCTTTCACACAAGCTATTATGGTGTGTGACAAGAGCCATTCAAGCCTGGCAGTTCGGTATCCTGCCTGAGATGCCTTATTTTCAGTCAGAATATACGGAGTGTCACTGGCAAGAGGGAAAGAAAAGGCATTGATCAGTTAACATGTTTCCCAGCTGGTGAGGGCATTGTAATTCTTTCATTGCATATGCATGCAACAAGTTTATTCACCTATAGCCTCGTCATCTAGGACTTTGTTTTACTGGCATGCAAAACCTGTTTTCCTACCAAGCCGGCATGTGATGGGGAAGCCACATGAAATAGAAAGATGACGATAGCATCTATGAGATGGAAATCAGAGAGGAGATTGCAGCCCGATAATTCGCCATTTCATCCCCCTGTTTCATCATTTCCACTCCAGAGCAATTATCATACACATACACAAATCAGTCAAAGCTATGTTTTCCACACTGATTGTGAACAGAAAATGCCAGAAGCTTTTGTCTGTTGCATTGAATTTGACCCCATCTCAGTGGACTCCCACTGAGAGGTAAGCTAATATTCTGTTATTACTTTAGCTGTGTTTAATGTAAAATAGCCCATTATATTTCTAGGACAGAGCTGTTGTGTCTGGCAAATTGGAAAGGGAAAGTAATTACACTATGAATATACACAGCCAGCTCATTTGTAGTATAGAAAATAGATCTAATAAAGCAAAATAACACTCCGAGCAGAGATATTGTCATTTTAATAGGACATGGCAGTAAATAGTGAGACACTCACTCTGCATAGTCATTTGTTGAAAGCATAGACCTTTAAGGTCCTGACACACTAAGCTGATGGTCGGCCATTGGACAGTTTGGGGCCGTTGCTGAGCGTCTGTTGGCCTAGTTTTTGCAGTGTGTCCTGTACCAACAGCTCAAGTTTGCCCATGTCAGAGGTTTTTCAACATGTTGAATTGGTGGTGGCGCCCATTAGTGAGAAAAATCACTCTGATTGGCTGTTCATTTTAAATGACTCAGTGCATGAGAAGAGAAACGAAAGTGAGGAAAGCAAGATGAGTCAAGTCAAGAGGACAAACACAGAAAGCTCTTCTCATTGTTCATCTCGTGATTATTCGGTGACATGGCCGTCTGGAATGAACCTAAGTGGTGAGTGAGAGTGGTGTGAAAATCCTTGGTCTTCCTCTTTCCCTTTTTGAATGGTGAACGCAGACCACCGGCGCTTGCTGGTGTGGAGTGTTATTTCCTGTCATGCAGGTGCAGAACGTACATGGCAGTTGGCCATCGGCTGTTGTCTTTGTCTTTTCGGCTGAGTGCAACTTTTGGTCAAGACAGAGGTGATGTGAGGCGACTCAATGGTTGGCCTTCATCGCTGTTAGCTCTCTGATGTGTGTCTGGGTCTTTACATACAAGCAGCAGCCACACCTTAAATGTGACAAAAGCCACAGTGGAACAAAGAGGAGTGAAATTCATGAAAGCATATCTGATCTGTACACTTTTTCCTGAATGTCTTCAAGCCGAAGACTTTTTGCTAGTTTTCAAGTTAAATGTTATTTTACAGTTTTTCTCATTCATTTTGGCTCAATTCTCAAATGAGATTTTTTTTAAAACAATGAGCTCAAATCTCAGAACAATTACTTTTTTGTTCACAACAGATATTAATTTCTCATTCATTCAACTAAGTGACACATGTACAAAGAGTCATTATAACTGTCTACAATAACCACATGCACGTCTGCTGATCAAAACCAATGAGTTGATTCTCAGTGAAACTGTTGTATTCTTCACAACTTCTAAATATTCTTTCATTGTTTGAGTCATCACATACAAAATGATCCATATAATTATCAAAACCTGTCAGACATGCATGTATATTCCATGACTATCTATGACATGGTGTTACGTACTGTTAGGAGGAACAATGTGTTGATTATTACTGAACTACAGCAGGTTCTGTCATTGTTACTGGTCTGTTTGTTTTTGGCATAGACATCATTTTGTGACAAACTTTCTCTTCTCTGTGATGACTTTATTTGAAAGGTCTAAGGTGAATTGTCTGTTTATACAGTAATACATTGGTACTCATACATACAGTACACACATAGAGTACATGTACTGTATAAACACACATGAACATATTCTGTTTCTGTGTACAGTATTGACTGTTCCCAGTAAACTTTGACCAGCTGGTGAGATGAGAATCTAAAAAGCTGTGTGCAATACACAACAGCATTCAAGACAGAACTGGTTTAGTATAGTAAGCAGTCAGTGTCAACAACAAGTACAACAAATCAGAGATTTATATAAAAGAGGCATTTCCAGGGTTGACTGCTGAGGGGAAAAACATCTAAACATTTTTGAAAACTTTTCATCAGAGCAGACAGAAAACTCAACCTGCACTCCCATAAATCCAACAAAACGGCATTGTCAGTACATTTCAAGGGAACGTATTTTCTCCTGGATTACATTTGTTTTTGATGTATCACAAATACATTTACAGTTTCATCACTTTGGCTCATTTTTTGAAACTGTAAACTGTAAGTGCAACTGTCATAACTGTTTGATGGGACATTAAAACTCTGTTAGGTCTTGAGAAGGTTTTCACTCACCCCAAAACTCTTCATTCATCCTCCAAAACCAGTTATTGTGTCAGTAAACTGGCCGACAAATGATTCTTTTACACAAATCTCTGTTTTGTTGTATTTTTTGTGACACTGACTGCTTTCTGTACTAAACCAGACTGTCAGTCTTGAACTTGAACTGAGCTGTTTAGATTCCCATTTCAACAGTATGTCAGAATTTTTCTGGGAAAAGTCAAATACTGTACAATACTGTAGTACACAGGGGCAGAATATGTACACATCATCACAGTGAACAGAAAATTAGCCACAAAATGACATCCGTGCCAAAAAACAAACCCTGAACCAGCGAAACAACCTGTGGTTTCAGTAATAATCAACTAATTGTTCCTGACAGTACATAACACTGTGTCGCAGATATCCATGATATACATGCATGTCTGACCGGTTTTGATAACTGAGTGGATCATTTTACATGTGATGGCTCAAACAATGAACAAATGTTTGGAAGTTGTGAGGACGATGACAGTTTCAGTGAGAATTAGTTTGATCAGCAGACGTGCAAGTGATTTTTGGGCAAAGTGTAGACAGTTATACTGACTCTTTGCACACATGTCAAAATGTGCAATTTGCTTGAATGAATGAGAAATTAAAATCTATTATCAAATAACTCTAAGGTTATTATACACCTATGTAGAACTGCTGATATGAAGTGTATGCAGAAACTTCCAATGCCATTTTTTTGTATTTTGGCAACTGGGTTGTGAGAGCCACTAATGCAATGTGATTTCTCACCAGTCCTGTAGAAGCCCCTCTACAGCTGTAGTGTGAATAAGCTCTAAAGGTCCCTGAAGGAGCTTTCTCTCTTTACACAGGGTTCGATTGCATGCCTCCCGGCACTCTCCTTCAAATTCCCCTTCCCTGTCTACTCAGTAAATGTAAAGAGTCCAGTGAAAAGTGGCACTGGCTTTCCTCCTCGACCCTCTCTGAAGGCTGTCAGGGTTAAGCCTCACTACCTCAAGGGGAAAATGTGAGATGATGGGTGAGAGCCAAGTCCAAACGCTTGCAGAGGTCAGCGAGAGAGGCACGAAACATTCCACAAGGCTTAGTTACTTCTGAGAGAGGAAGATACCTGAGGCCAGAGGGACAGTGAGCAGAGATCAGTGTCAGCGAGAGCGAGGCAGCACTGGGTAAACCTACCTTGACAGCCTTGGTAAACAGTAGACAATGAAGAGAACTTTTATCAATCAGATTTGGATCCTTTTCCTTTAAATATAAAGTAATAATTATTATTATTATTAAGGTCAAGATCATTAAGTTTGTGGGATGTTTTCATTCCTAAAAACATCTTTTTAGTGGTTCATTATTGAGGTTGGTATGAAAATTAGAGTACAGTGAGTCACAAAGGTACAGGTACAACCATTCAGCCATTACACACACACACACACACACACACACACACACACACACACACACACACACTGCATTATCCCTTTCATCAGTGCCTCACTTCAGCCTCTTCCCTCTCCATCAGCAATTCTTCCCCCACCATTGTCAGGGTTGGCTTTATCCCTGTGAATGCAAGGACATTGCTTGGCTGTAGGCTGGGCAGCGCTGCACTGAATGAAAGCCCTTCCTAGATGATTTTGGTTCTCTCCCCCCTGGCAGGGTAGAAATCAAAATCCCTTGTTCGCTGAAAATTATTGCTGGATAACCTTTGTCTCCCAGCGGCAGTGCTGTCAGAGCTAAACCTAGCCAACCTGGATTTATGACCTGAGCGAGTGAGCGCGTGACACAGAAAGCACAAGAGGGACTACACATGTATTTGTGTTTGCTGTTTTCATTATATATGTCCATCTAAAAGTGTGTATCCGAGCCCACCCGCCTCCCTCCATCCCACGCCTCATCATCATCTCTTCCTGCCTTTGTCTCCCACGCTCCCTAATGACGACGGGAATGGCCACTCTCCCAGAGAGCCAGGTTCCCACTTTAATGTCTCCTTGCCTTACTCCCTTGCTCTCGGCTCAGGTTCCCCCCCACCCACCACCCCCCCTGATTTACAATGTCCCCGGTGGCTGACGGGGAAGAGAGAAAAGGTGGTGGCGGTGGGGGTTGTCATTGTTCTCTTTCTCTCTCCACTGTCTCTCTTTATTTATGACATCTCCAGCCTGACCGGGGACGTGGCGTGACCCCAGGGAGACGTGCAGCATGCAATACACTGGTGACAGTGACTCCCGAGGCTCACTGTGAGGGATTCAGCTGGGTTGAAGTTTGGGTGAATGAGAGCTATCACAGGATAGCACACAAGGTTGGAACATGAGGAGTGAATAATGGTTATATTCTGAGTGTAAGGGGGAGTGGGAGGTTTAACGCATTAAGTGTAACAATGAGTGTTGCCGCCGTCATCTGACATTGTCCCTCAGGGACGTGTCACTTGTTTCGTATTGTTGTCTAATGTTGCTGATGGAAAACAGCAACCCTGAAGCTTCTATAATCCAAACTGGACAATGTGAAGGACAGAAAAGGATCATTCCACCATTTTCTTTGTACCATCTGTTCGGTCTGTGTTTGTGGGATGTGTTCTCCTGACCTATAACCTACACATTTAACAGTTTCAGCACATGTGCAGGCCAGTATTGTAGCATTGAGTTTCACTCACGGCTCCCTCTGAATTCATTCAAAACAAAACAAAAAAAACCTCACCCTTTCAAACATTTTGATAGATGTTTTTATCCTTTTTTATATTACAACTACCATACTGACAAATGGCTTTGGAATCATTAAATGTAATGATTTTACTCAGCCTGCAGCCCTTTACTTAGTGTGTCATATTTTCAACCCCCCAAACTGGTACCTTTTTGTGTAAATGTGCGTTCATATGTGCACTCGCATGACCTAAAATGCATGTACCACAGCTGTTTGCATCAGGATGGCTAACTTGCTGCACCTGTGGTACATTTGAACACAAGGTGGGAACAGAAAGAAGGCATTATTATAGTAGGGGTGCATTAGGGGGTGCATTAGAGGCTGTGACAATCAAGACTTATCACATTAACTACCTTCTTCCCCTTTACTCATTGACTATCCCCCTTATGACAGACTGACAGTTTGGGAGTCCTGTAGAGAGTTTCTCTCAGAGGAAACCTGTTGTTGTCTAGGCTTTGATACAGAAATTCATTTTCTACTTTAGTTTTGAATCTGCACAATCTCTATCACCTCATGTTGCTCACCACAGCCTCAGGCTATTATCATTAAAACTGAGGAGCTCAGAGGACATTTTGGCCAGGATGGAGACACCATGTGAAAGACTGACAGGAACGGACGGCCTTGAGGGAGTCATAAGAGGAGCAAAATGCCTGTTGAAATGCAAAACGAACTGTGTAGAATAATTAATCAAAACAACGCATTTGATGTGCACGTAGGGGGGTTCTGTGGCTCAAAACTGCACAAAAAGTAACCAGTGGATTTGCTGTGTCTGTGTGTAATTGTGACTTGACAGTGTGCAACATCACTTTAGTTAGACTGTAGCAGGGTGCAGGGTGTTGGCTCTCTATATACTTATCTCATGTGCACAGATTAATTAATGAGTGGAACATGATAAATGTGTGTAAATATAATGTTATTTGAATTGTTTTTTTTTGTGTGTGACTTTTGAAAACTGGGACATTTGAGTGTCAAATTTGTCAGGACTCTGGACACCCAGCTTGAAACTGGGACTGACCCGTCTCTTCCCCTTTCATGACTATCACTCTCACTGTCAAATATAGGCAAAAGCCAAAGAAATAATCTTAAAAAAAGTAATGATTTTACTTCATTGGCTATGCAAGACACTGGAGTTGACAAGCTAAGGGTCTAACTAGCAGCTCTGAGGCTGTACTTAGACAGTGCTTTGAGCTTCTAACAGCATGCTGACATGCTCACAATGACAATGCAAACATGCAATGTCAAGCAGGTATCCCATGTTACCATCTTAGTTTAGTGTCTTAGCATGCTAACATTTGCTAATTAGTGCTAAACACAAAGCACAGCTGATAATGATTTTGCAGGTATTTGCTCACAACTCACAGTATTGGACAAACTAACATTTTGACTTGATGATGGCTAGATGACAAGTCAGAGGATCACCACAATTCATCCTGATGTCATGCAGGTGTGTATCAAATTTCATGACAATCCATCCAATAACTGTGGAGACATTTCACTCAAACCCAAATTGTGAGCCTCATGGTGGCACTAGAGGAAAAATCAGGGGGTCACAAAAGTCATTAGGGTGCATCATTATGTGGACTATGGATGTGATGGCAGTTCATCTGGTAATTGTTGACACATTTCAGTCTGGACTAAAGTGGTGGACTGACAGACCAACACTGTTATCCTTATAGCCATGGTGCTAGCAAGGCTAGAAACACTTGCCATCAACAGCTGCCTTTGATAGGTATGCCTACACAGCACAGCAGCTCTGACTCAGCAACTCATGTCGAGACAGGAGCCTACAAAGAGCCAATGCAGGTAATGAGCTATTTGCAGTAGTTAAACAGACTGTGTGAAAAGTTAACACCTGTTTGACTGAGTTTGAGAGCAGGTGGACAGGCCAAAGAGCAAAAGGCCGGAGTCTCTCAGGAAGCAGTTTGTAGAAGTGAGTGGTTGTTGTGTGCAATATTGTAAGTAGCTAAGAATAGCATCCTCAATAAACACAACAACTGATATGAATCAACTTTATAGCTGTTCAAGCAACTGTTGTTGTTCATTATTTACACTCCCATACCTCCTCCTGAGTTCTGTAGCTATGGTCATGCAAGGGATGTGCATTCCAAGCAAAAATACTACTCGACAGTGGGGGAAACAACATATAGGGTTGGCACATTTTCCCATCTAACGCTATGGATTAAGAGGTTATTTCAAGCATATTGTTGGAACGGTGGAAGAGGCAGGTGGAAAGACAAACCAAGATGGTTTTGGTAAGTTTTATTTTGTTTCTGTCAGCTCTGAATAACAATATCTTCCACTGAACACCTGATCTACCTGCTGAAACTACAAGGGGTGTGCCGCCGCTTGTGCGTGCACACACACACACAACATGTTTTAAGACAGGACGACAGTCGCATAAACTAGTAGATTTTGTATAATTTAAAGTCCATTCAAAACTTGAAAATCATGACCCATCCCAAGGTCATGCCTGTGTTCACCAGAGCAGCAGACAGACATTTTATGACAATCCAATTAAATCTTTAAAGCAATTTTATGATTCAGAACATAATCTGGTCACCATTTAATTAAAAAAAAAAAATCTCTGTGCACTAAACCAATGGGTGTAAAGATGGCTTCCTATAGAAAGGTCAAGCACTGTCTATACATTTAGTACCTTATTAAGTCTGGTTAACATTTATGAGGCAGAACCCACGCTGAGTTAGAAAATCTGCATGGTGGATCCCATAAATTGGACTTGCAAAGAAGTGGAAACACTGCGCTGATCACTTAGAAAACAAAATGACTGTCGATAAAGATAGATATACATGCAGGTAAGACTTTTGATGAGGACCTTCCAGCTCAATCTTTTCTCATTCTGAGGCATGCCTTCAAACTGGTTCAACATGAGAGTGACTGCAAGATGAGCTCAAGATAGAAGATGATTTTTAAGTTTATCTTCACCAATAAAACCATAAATGAGCTTAAATCAGCATTTCATATTACTTCTTGAATTGTATCCTCTTGAAATGCTTCGTGAGCCTGGGTGACATGTTAATATCCAGTAAGAGACTCAAGAGAAAATAAAACTGGAATGTAAACAAGACTTGTAAGTACTGTTTGTTAGACACTAATGGAAGGAAAAGAAGCCCTTAGTGTACATCCATCCCATCGGCAATAAAGGTCAGTGTCAATAATAGCATACGCTGTACATCTGCAGACAAATGGATGCACATAAAGATAAAGTAGAAGAGATGAGCAAGGTTAAGCATGAAGTAAAAAGAGGTTTTGCATGCCAGCGTGTGTCAACTGCAATTCCCATCCTTCTCCTTTCTACATCACACTGTAACAGGATGGAATAAAAATGGCAGAGCGAACTGTGAACAAGTCATGGGAGCATTAGTTGCACTGAGGCCAAGTTGTGTGGGCGAAGAGGAGTGCAAATCAACCTTTCTGTCTGTTTGCTTCATTGGATGGTCTTGGTTGAGAAGAGATGCATGTTGAGAGCTGTTTTTTCATTTTTGAGTATGTTCACATGCATACCAATATTCCACTATTATTGCAAATATGACACTATTCAAAATTTTAAAACTGCATATTCCACTTGGATACTTATTCTAAATGGAGCTTTTTCTAATTAAGATCATTTCATACCCAGATTAATGCTGCCTAGTCACATCGGTAGCACTGAAGAACAGCTGTGTAACACAGAGGTAGCCTTGTATAGCAGTTACAAAAAGTGCTAAACCTCATGTCTTGTCTAAAGATAAAGTGTCTCTTTCATTGAGCAAATTGATTGACCAATCAGTCTCATTCCCACCACGTCACATATAGCCGCTTGGTCAGGACCCCTTGGCATCACTCAGGTTTAGGCAACAAACTATTATGGTTTGGGTTAAAATACAATATTTGTGTTATGTAACTTAAATTACTCACTTAAGTATCTTACATATGTGACATAAGTTAACTTGCTCACATAACTTAAAATAATGTTGAGTTTTGGTTTCATACGGGACGCAAATAGTGGTCTCCTGGATGAAAGTCCTACGTGGATGGAGTGAACTTATGGCCAGACCAGTTGCTCTGAGCATCAGGCCCTGTTTAGACCTGGTATTAACATGCGTCCTCACAAATGTGCAGGTGTGAACGCACTTACGACACAATGAGGACATGTTGAGATTGGGTTTTTCAGACCACATTCAGAGGTGGTCTGAGCTATATACTGTATGACCACATTCTTTTAGCAGTGTGGATAGAAATGTGTCCTGGTCCACAGTGAGGACTACCCTCTCAACTGATGTCCTCCTTGAATCCACGGCATGATCTCATATGAGCGCTTGTCTGCCTCGCGGCATGGAAACTGTTTCTGTGCTCTGCTGTATCCTGTTGGTACAACTGTATTTTATTAGAATATACCTTATCTATAGGCTACATATCTACAGACTATCAGACTACAGACAGCAAATGCATTATTATTATACTGTCGGAGATGTAACGGTGTTTTTGTTCCGGTGCCCTACGCAGCGCTGACACCCGTCAGCCCGCTCTCTCTCATCCCTGGTTCTCTGAAGCTCTGTACTCCATTGTTGCAGCAGTTTATGTTATTTTGATATCAATAAAAAGTACCTGAACACAAATATGTGGGCTATTACTATTGACATTCCTGTAATATTACATCACAAGGTTTGCCATATTAGCCATGTGTTTCCTGTGTGTTTATTTACATATAGGCCACTCAAGACGCAGGTGGAGACACATTCTAATGCCAGGTGTGAACAGACGTACGTCAAGCTGTCCACTTGTGATTGGATCACTCAGGATGCATGTTAATGGCAGGTCTGAATAGGGCCTAATACTGCCATGAATGGATTTACATTGCCGTTATTTGAAAGCTCAGTGCGTCTCATACAGATAAAGCTAAACGGTACCTTGGGCTTCGGTGTTCAATCAGGGAATGAGACCGGGCTGAATTAAATAATTTATGTCAAAGCTGTCACTCATTTGAAACACTCTGCTACTTACTGAAACAAACACTCAGTCATAGCTGCACGGCTCCCAAAATAATCCTGAAACTATCACCAGATATATCTTTTTAAACACACACAGGAAGACATTTTTTTTTCCCACTCACTGTTAATATTATGTATGTATTTGATAGTTATGAGACAGACTAACAGCCTCTCACTTGACTAACCCCCAGGTGACTCGTGACGTCCCTGTGACTGTCCCTGTCGGACGCTGTCAAAGCTCCTACTGCTAAAGCATCGTTATTTGTTTTCATCGGAAATGACCCATGATATTTTGATGGTCAGCTAGTCAATTCAGAGCTTCAAGCCAGAGAAAATATCCCAGCTATGAAATTGGCCAATTATCTGCCAGTGTTTTCTTTCTGGATGGGCGAAGCAGGGCTGGCCTGCCAACAACTCATTAGGGTATAACAGGCTGTGTCTCCCAAGCTGGGCTCCAACATATCCAAACCGAGACAAGGTGAGAAAACTCAAACCACTGTGCTGAACATGCCTGCTCAGGTTGCAATTGATAAAACGATGTCAATAATTGCAAATTAGCAAAGCCAGAGATTCCCAACCTGGGGGCTGGACCCCACCCACGGGTCATGAAATAAATCTGAGGGGTCTACCTTATGCCACAGACATAAGTTACGTAACAAACATACTGATTTTAACTCAAACCACAATCTTTTCCCAAAACTAACCGTAAACTTAAAAACTATGTAAACCTATGGGGGACGCTTATTTTGAAAAGACACTGTATGCATGTACAGTAACAAGTGGAAGGTCACATGCCATCTCTGAGTCCAGAATTGATGCTAGAAGGGTACCAAGAGCGTCATAGTTTGAAGTGTAGGGCCACTGACCGAGCGTCGGTATTCAGCAAATGGGGAGTGAGAATGTGTTGTACGAATGTGTTGCACGTGAAGACTGCTGGTTATAAAGCAGCTATAATCAATCATTTTACATTAACAATGAATCACTGGACTACTTATACGTGAAAGGTGACACTCATAGTGACAAACACACTGACTTATCACCAGACTCTGCATTTGGCAGATAAAGAGACAGATGTTTCCCTCCCATATAAAGCTCCATAAAGGTGAGAGGAGCTGCAGATTCAGGCTCTCTAGGTTCCTCACTACAAGGGACCCCTTTCAGTACACATTGTTTTCATATTGTCTTTTGATTCATTGTTAACAAGAAAATAATAATGACAAACTGCCACTTTGAGCATTATTAGTGAGAATCAAGTGAAAAAATAATTAAGGGTCAAGTAATAACTGCTCAAGTAAGGATTTGAATAGTTATTGTTTGAAAATAAAGTAAAAAAAAATGTATGTACTGCAAGTATGATCTGAGGTTTTGATGAATAAATGTTTATCAAAAGTGTGAATTGACTAATCATTTCATCTCTGATGGTATCCCTAGAAAACGATAAAGATAATTAAGTACTGAGTTATTTATTTCTTTAGATATTGCTGTCCGGCTGCTGATTTCAGAGGCTTTATGATAAAATATCACCTATGTTCCTTAATGACCTGGGATACTGGTGTTTATTCATTCATTGGTATTGATTCATTGGCCACATGGCAACCTTTTTTTGAACAGAGACATCCAGTCATGCAATAATCAACACCAATGGAATGAGCTAACGATTTACATCAGAGTATCTACATAGAGTAAGCTGCAAAGGCAAGCGATTTGGTTCATGTGTGACAGTCAGCTGGTCACTCCATGCATCTACATAGTCGAATAAATACCATTAATTACAGCCTTACATTCCTCATAGCCTGCAGTGCTCTGCTTAAGCCAACAGGACCACAAATGTGACTGAGCCTCGCTGCTCTCAGCCCAATTATATGAAGCTCATAAATAACAGAAACAATGGTGTGCTCCCTTCAGGCATTGTAGTAATCAGCCTAAAGACGCCAGGGCACTGAGGCAACAGCACATGCACACACACCACACACACACACACACACCACACACACAAATACATACATAAGAAGAGGTAGACTGTGTTCATGTGATGGACATAATAGTGGATAAAATATGATAAATAAAGATCTGTGAACACATGTAAGTATGTGTCTGATGACAATCATCGGATTACACGAGGAGGTGTCATATCTGGTCTCAAACAAATAAATTAGAAACAAAAGGCATGCAATACACATGCATGATATTCAATAGTCTAAATGTTAAATGTAAAGCTGCAGTATATAACTAAACACATACTGTATATCAGGCCTCCTCACTAATTGAGTGGGGGCTGAATTTATTCCACAAAAGCTAATGAGTGGTTTGGGACTGGAGTCCTCTGGAGCCTGTGTACAGTGGCTAGTTCTTGTAGCTTTGTTTGACTCTGTCTCCCCAACACTGTGCATAGCTAATGCTTACTCACAAGCCCAACACACACTGCATATTGAAACCTTGTACTTTCACAAGACTCCATGGATAAATTGGCTGAGGCTTATGCATACAGATTGCAGTTCTTTTAATTGGCTGTTGTTTTGCAACAAGATTATGAGGGATTTCTATAAAAACAGACGACGGGAGAGACACATACACGTGTGATGCATGCATAAACACACACATTCTTTGACAACAGCAAAGGGAATGTGCCTGTGGCCACAGTGCTCCGTGGAATTGTCAAATTCGTCGGCCCAGATGGCCATCCGCCGCCCTGGGCCCTCTGCTCTCACATCAGTGGCACGTAAACACGTTCACATCATTCACTCCTCACTCATTACTGTAGATACAGGCTCCCTTTTATGATTTTCCTCAGCTGCTTAATTCCCTGCACTGCTCACTTTAAATCTGTGTATGACTGCCATTAAATTTTAATATACTGCCTCATGCTGTGACCTTGAGGCAGAGTCTGTCCCTCGTCAGCTTTAAAAAGGGAAATTAGCAAAACAGTATTGTTAATTATGGATAGAGTGAGTGGCAGGCTTTGTTTGGGTGAGGTTATGGGATACAACAATTTATTTTGAGGCTATTTAAGCACAAGTCATGACTACTTACCTTAAATGAAATACTGAATATACAGTATTTGTCGAATTCAGCTGCCAAACTCATTTCTCAACTGAACTCCTCTGAGCCAGCATAAAGCACATTAGCAAGTTCACAAGAGCACTCCCGGTTTAAAAAAGGATGGATCATGCAGCCAAATGTGAATCATCACATTTCAGCTTCATAGCTTCATCATTATCGTACTGTTGTTTCTCTCTTAATTGCTCTAAGTTCAGTTAGCATATTTACCAACAAATACAATCACAGGTAAACCGTTTTGCCAAAGAATATACTACAATATCACCCAGTGGGCTCCCTCCAAGTCTGAAAAGTGAAGCAAATGCTCAAGTGCTTTAATCTTGCATTATTTCAAATATCCCCCAGGGGGCGTCTCCTCTGGTTTCAAAAATAAGTCTGATTGCATAGAAGTCTATGAGAAAGTGATCCTACTTTTCACTTGATTTATTACCTCAGTAAACATTGTAAACATGACTTTATGGTATGAGCTGCTAGTTTCAAGTCTTCTTCAATACAGCAAATTATGGTCCCATTTAGAGTCAAATATACCATAAAACAGGGGAGGCTTTAGGGCGGGGATACTTTGTGATTGACAGGTCACTACAGCATTGTCCGGTCTGGGTGTTGTCTGTGTTTTCGTCTCAGGACTTTAACCCTTTCACACTGTGTTTTCAGTGTATTCTAAGTTAATTGTAACATTTTGGGTGCCTCAAAATGTCTTTGTGTTCAGTTGTACTCCACCATCTTGTGTCACTTTTGGTTCCAAAAACCAAATAGCAATGGGCCAAAAAGCCAAACTCAAGGCTTCAGAACTGTAGCATATAAACCAATGGGTGCTGTCACGGAGACTACATCCGCTACGGACTATGCACCTGATTTGTCTGTTATCAGCCCGTTAAATAGGCGTTATCAGTCACAATAAGCTCCATAGATGTGGGTCATTAGGAGCCTACTATGCCTACTATGTTGTGAAAGTGAAATTTAAAAGCAACACATATAACACATGTTATAAAACTGAATGAAATGTCATTATGAACACAAACACAAGGTTTAGGCAACACTACTACTACTTCTAAACTACAACTTCTTTAAGTTTAGGCAACAACACTACAGCGTCTTTAGGTTTATGAAACGAAACTTTTTTACGTTTGGGCAAAAATAAGTTAAGTTTAGGGAAAAGCACCGTGTTTTTGGTTAAAATAACAAACAAAAATACATCTACACATCATTGGTTTCACATAGGATGCAAACTCTGGTGACCATCCACCATCCCCAACCTCCACCCCTAGAGTTTCACGCTGTCTATACTACAGCGCCTGACTTCCACTTCTGACTCCTGACAAATTGCTATGATCACTAGAGGTTGCTATTGTTTTATACCTCGTTTCAGTGATCTGCCATGCAAATAGATGATAAAGCCTACTCGTGGGTGTAGTAGGCCTTTATTGACCACATCTATTGCCAGTTTTAGTAACTGATAATGCCTATTCAATAGCCTGATAATAGTGTAAACGGCTGGTCTATGGTATCAGCACAGGTTTGCACTGCAAACTAGTGGTAACAGTGATGGACAAATAATAGCAAATGTATTGTTAATAGCTGATACAGACATGAATTGAAGTCAGTGTAATCTGTTGTCTGGATGGTATGTACATAGATAAAGTTGTGTGTGGAGTAAAAGCAATATATTTGTACAAAGAACAAAGGTGTGTGTGTGCATGAATATAGTCTCTGTTTGCTAAGCAGGTTCTATACATTACTCTGAGACCCCACTCTGCATGCATGTGCACACACAGAAGCGCACACGGCCGCTGCCTCTTGTGTTCCCATGAGGGGGGTCTATTGATCAGAGATGAATCTCGCTAATTAGGCCTGAACTGAGGAGGGAAGAAAAAGAGTGAAGCTGGGGGAAGGAAACACTGGGACGGGAGGATGGAAAAGACAGGAGAAACAGAGGAGAAGAGAATCTGAAGAGGCAGTTTGACTTGTTGCTCTACGATGGATCAGGACAATGCAGACAAGACAACAACAAAGGGATGCACACACACTGGTGGAGAGACGAGAGGAGGGAGGAGAGAGAACGACAGGAGAACACAAGGGAGAAAAAAGAGTCATGAACAAAGGTATGAGGTGAGGAAGATCACAACGCAGAGGGCAAAGTAGAGCGACAGAAATATGTTGGGGGTCTAACAACTTCTCAGACAATCATAACCCAGAATGCTTTGCTCTAGTTTCCTGGAAGAGGGAAGACAAAAGCTGAGAATGGTTTGATTCCAATCACCCTTCGAGCATTTCAGTCCTCTGGGATTCAATTAAAAGATGCAATTATCCCTTTTCACAACACACCCTACCCCTTTGTTTCCCCTACAACTGCACCTCCACCACTTATTTTACTAGCTTGATGTGTCGTCTCAACATGAAGCATGCACATAATATAAGCCAAGGGGGGAAAACTTCAAATATCCAAAGCATGGCACATCACCGTGAGTGCATTTTCACTATAGGCACTTTTAGAATAGCTGCACCTGAGGTTCGCAAAAAGGGACAGAGGAGAAAAAAACACAAAAGTCAACAGCAGACAGCAACATGATTGAACATGTTTGCCTCTAATATTTTTCACTTGAAGATTAGAAAATTAGACGTATGACAGCATTTGATCAAATTTGAATCCATCCACTCTATATTGGTAGTTTTAAGTGGGAAATCATATCATGATCATATACCAGCGCAGTATTGGAAGTGCTTCTTGTAACATTGTGCAGAACTCCTCATTGGTCGTTGACTCCTGGAAAATGAAGAAGATTTCCTTTGTAATATTAATATATCCAGCATCCAGCAGCCTGTAAAGGCCTGCCAAAGACCACATGCTTGACTCTGTCTGCAGAGCCCTGAAGCCCCACCCTTGTTTATTCAAATGTTATTAATACAGTATTGGCCATGTCACGTGACTACATACATTGCACCAAAGTTCACACTGCATATCCCCAGCAGTACACCTGCAAAGTGTAAAGTCGATTGGATGAACGATTCTCAAAATATGAAATGAACAGACAGACACACATGCAGACAGAGATTCCTTGCTTTATAATTAGATGAAATAATCATATTTCAGACTGTTTCAGGAGAGGAAGTTCACACTGCTGAGTTTCAAGTTCTGCTCTTGGACATAAGCAGACGAAAACATGACATGTGTCTGTTGTCACTAATAAACACTTTAAATATTAATACAGCACTGCATTGTGAGAGAAATAAAAAATGGCTTGACAATATTTTCGATGCTTAACAATGTGCTGCTGGATCAAAGCAGCAGGATTTAGATGGGATGCAGTTATGGAGATGATGAGAGAATATTATACAGTAAGTCACGTTAGCAACTCACGCAAAGACCCTGAGGCAGCTTTCTTGTAGAAACTACTAACTGTATAAATTGACAAAATATGCCAATAATTCAACAAAAAAGAGGCCTATTGTATTTGAAATATATGTGCTAGTTCCAATTGGTGGTGCAAATGCACAGGAAACATCTCTTTAGAATGAAACTGTGGGATCTGCATTATGTTTACATATGACTAGATATGTGACCACCATTCAACACAAAACATGCAGCTTAATTTCCCTCCATATGTTTGTGGTTAAGTAGTAGTAAATATTGTATTTACTAATCTTATCTTAAATGCTGAAGTAGGGGAACCAGCCTCGTATCACATCCACCCTGCTGTGACCTTGAGCACATGCTAACTAACTCCTGTTCTGCAGTTGATCCGGTCAGTAATGTCATACAGTGTCTGTGGTATGTTGATTACATTGCATCATATTTTTATACTGCTTTATCTCATATGTTTATGTATCTACAGCATATTTTGGGAGATTAGAGATGTGAAATGGATGAATAGCTCAGTTATATAAGCATCATTTTAACTGTGTGGGCCACTAATGCAGTTTAACTGATAGAAGTTTAACCAGGCAGCTACTGCAAGTTTCTTTACTTGAAGTTGAGAATTGGAGCAAATGTGATTAAAATTAGTTATTTTTATAAAATGGTCACTATATCCTGATAGTAGTGCATGAGACAGGTAAAATGAAAGACATCATGTGCCTCTGTGTCATCCGGTGCCCCTATGGTATCTGCAGAACTTCACAGACTGGCGGAAAACAAGAGCTGATCTGGGGTCTGCCATCCATCTACCATCCATGAGAGCCACGAGTCAATCATTCAAACTCCTATCAAATGGTCAAACTAGGCAGGGCCAATCAAATGTGAATCAACATTCTGTTTCTGTTTTCAGAATCATCTTGTACAGTTAAAGCTGTACAACTTCAAATGTAAAATCAGAAAGTTTGTGACCCGGCAGCCATGCTGAGACCAGTCAAATCCAAGAACTGCCCACCAGCCAAATCGCAGCCAATAGGAACGTTCTCTCTAAAATGACCTGTGATTGGTCAAAGTCTTCCATCACAGGCTAGATTTTGTAAAGCCCAGAGGAGGTGCCCAGAGGAGGTGCTATGTCAACCACATTTTAAATTCTAGTATTGACATGAGTGGTCCAGTTGTCCTTCCAGTTGTCCCTCCCTGGCCCGGATTGTTCCTAATCAGACCATACCCTACAAAAAGGACTTTTTACAACGTTAAAGGCTTTTTCTGTGTCCATTGTCTAGACACACAGATTTCTACCTCTGAGGAAATTCAAATGTCTTTTGATCCCATCAGTCAACAGCTCAGTCAGCTCACAGTTGACTCATCCACTGCTGTGAGATGAACAACAAGGGATGTTTCTGTCCTTCTACAATTTCTGTCACCAAAAGAAATTCACTCCTTTACAGCAAACTGTTCAACTAATTGTTAGCTAATTGTTAACATTAGTCGGAAAAAAGACAGACAATTAAGATCTAACAAAATAAACGGCCGATTGTTCAGTCTCGGGATGTTCTGAGATGAGCTGGATGACATACTTGTTGGGGTAGGCGGCGCAGACGTTGAGCTCATCAAGCAGCCCATTTTCACACATTCTGTACACTTCAACTAAATCTAATAAAGCTCTGCAAAACGCTCTGCAGAACATCAGAGAGATGCCTCACAAAACTCTTCCCTTCACCACCTCCACTCATGTCAGCCTAAAATTGCATGGGCACATTGCCTGAAGTGGTTTGGAATGTTGAATGCTAGTGTGGTACAAATGTGTTAATTACGTGGGAGTGAGTGGAAGTAAGTTTTGAGTATAATTTGTCTGGGAATGTGGAAAACTGAAGCGCTCAGTGGTGTGAAAGGCCACAGATGTGATTGTAAACTTGAAAAAGCCTCGTAGTTTTGATTTCTCTGCTGTTTGTCTTCAAATGAGTCACTTTGCTGAAATAAAACCCATCTGTGCTTCAATTAATGAATGCAGAAACATATTGTAGCAATTCTGAAAACATAATTTTTAGAGATACCATTGCAGGAAGTCATTGATTATTTCATCAAGTCAAAACATGATGTTTGATGATGTGCCACATATCAAATAGCTCAAACAGTGCAATGCTTTTTCAAGATAAAAGTCTCTCTGTCATCTTTTGATCGAATTGAATGGAGATCAATAACAGCTCAGCTTCTGAGTAGTTCAAGGTGAAGATGCTCCATCACATTTTAAAACAGACAGAGGTCCAACTTGTTTGTAATTTCCAGCCATCTTTAATGGATAAACACTTTAATAGGAGGGTGTCCTCATGCTGTAATGCCATGTCTGTCTCAACACTTTCAATGCCTATAATGCATTATAAACATACTTATAATGTGTTATATCTGCTCATAGCACTGTATAGTTATAGTTACAAGCACTTATAAATATCCATAATGATTTATATCAACAATCTTAACACATTATAAAGCATTTCATATGTGGTCAAGTACTATAATACTTTACTGACATTTTCTTTTGCAAGGATCATAGTGAACAATAATTCCTATAGTTGTATCCATCCATCCATCCATCGTCAACCGCTTATCCCGTTAGGGGTCGCGGGGGGGCTGGAGCCGATCCCAGCTGGCATTGGGCAAAGGCGGGGTTCACCCTGGACAGGTCGCCAGTCCATCGCAGGGCACATAGAGACAGACAACATATAGACAGACATCCATTCACGCTCACATTCACACCTACGGGCAATTTAGAGTAATCAATTAACCTAAACAGCATGTCTTTGGACTGTGGGAGGAAGCCGGAGTATCCGGAGAAAACCCACGCTTACACGGGGAGAACATGCAAACTCCACACAGAAGAGTCCCAAGGCGGTATTGAACCTGCGACCCTCTTGCTGTGAGGCGAGAGTGCTAACCACTGCACCACCGTACAGTGCTAACCACTGCACCACCCTATAGTTGTAATAGTTCCTAATCTTTTTATAATAAATTTTATGATACATTATATATATAAACTTCCAATTTTTAGGTTTGTAGCGGGCTCATCATATGAAACTAGAAAACCTGATGAATCCATTGGTACCATGTCGTACTAGCTTACAAGGAGGCTAAACACTCCAAACTTAAGCTGAATTTTTGCCAAGGAAAAACTGTTGTGGCCATTTCCAAAGGGGTCCCTTGACCTCTGACCTCAAGATATGTGGATGAAAATGGGTTCTCTGGGTACCCACCTGTCTCCCCTTTACAGACATGCCAACGTTTCAAAGTTACACTGTTGTTAGGTGAAAACTGTATTTTTCTGTAATGTATTTTGTTTATGTTACACATGAAGAGAGGCTGTCTAAGTCCTGCCCAAAGCTTTCTGCCACAGCGAATCCTCACTGGCACCCCACTCCACAGATACAAGAGAATCTTGATTGTCCACTTGTGTGGAAATTTGTCTTTGGCTTCACAGACTTCACACAATTAACAGACAAACATACACATAAAAGCTTCTTTTGCCATTGTTTAAATTATATTAGATTAGGAAAAAAAATTAATAATAATAATAATAATTATTATTAGTAGTAATAATAATAATAATAATTGCAATAAATAGTAAAAGTAAATACCAGTAAGTGGGCCAAGTGGTTGGGATGAGATTGCTAAAATATTAACAATTAATACATAATATCTAGTGAATTCATTTATACAGATATATAAGTGAAATGACAGCGGATGGTATTACAGATCTCTTAAAGATGCTTCTCCTTGCTGTGGGTACCCTGTACCATCGTGCTGAGGGAGTTTTTAGTGAGCCTGCTTTTACTTGTAGCTCCCAAATTTCTGTACCGGCATGTGATGTGTAGGAAACTTTCCACTAGACTGATGTAAACCACCCCAGACCCTCATTCAAAACTCTTTAATTTTCTTAAAAGAAACAATTTTTTGCCTTCCTAAATATGTAGCCTGAGCATTCATTGAGAATGTAAGTTGGCATCTAAAATCATTCCTAAATATTTAAATCTACCTACTTTCTTTACAGCTGGGCCCTCAGTTGCTGAAAGATATTAAAATAAACCTGTGTTTATTTTTTCTCTTAAAGTTACAGATCTGTCAAACATACTGAATCTACTTTACTGAAAAGGAAAAAAAGGAGGTTTTGGGGCCCTCAGGCCTACATGCCCCTTCAGTAATCCATCTATGCTATCACTTCCTGTAAAATGCAGGTCTGCATTCAGCTGGGAGTTCAACTGTCTTTCTAAACCTCAGCAGTGAAAGGAGTTATGGGTAACATTTTCTTTTAGCAAGTGAACTGCACATACTTGGCAGAGGTTTGCACACAGTTCAGTTAGTTGAAATGTTCTAAACTGTGTAACAGAAGCTGAGCCAGTAACAGGGAAGCACCAACGTAGAAGAAGTGATATTACACTGAAACAGTAAACAGCATCTCTGCATGTCTCCTCAATGTGAAGTCAGCAGGTCTAACATGCTGTTTTCACTTTTATTCACAGAGGCTCAACACATTTCTTAACTCTGTGTTTTTATCTTCAGTTACATAAATAAAATTCAAATGTGCTATCCATAATTAGTTGAGCATTATAACTGCATTGTAGCAACAATCTGTACTTTGCCTGCTTGTTAGCTAATCCTGTCACAGCTGGCAGCGATACGGCAGAGGAGCACGGCGACAGCACAACACTGGGCCATGTTCTCTCTGTTGTCATCAGCTGCTGGCTTTAGGTTGTCTTCCTGTGCGCACACAGGTAGGGAGGATGAAAGGCATCATGGCACAGAAATGAAAGGAAATGGCTGTAGTTAGATACAAAGGCAAATGCAAGCGTCTTCCCAAAGACGTGTTGCTTTAGATGTGTATGAACATGAAGAATGGCTACTTGTGAACACAGACACCACTGTGTGTGCGTGCATGTGTGTGTGTGTGTGTGGCGGAGCATGGCAGACAAAAATACCTGAGGAACTGTCTTCCCTTCAGCCTTCATGCAACATTGATTGCTCCTATTGATTGTGTCTGTCCTTCAACATGAGGGAGATGACTCACATAAAACACCCCAACACACAGAACACCTCCCTCTCTCTCTCTCTCTCACACACACACACACACACACACCTCATGTATGACAGCCATGCCATGCCTGTGTAGGCACACACAGAAGCAAATAAATGAAGGTAAAGCTCTTGTTTGTCTCACAAGTAAATCTCTCCCTCTGCGTCCATCCCTTCCCCTCCCTCCATTCCTGCAGGTAACAATGTGTACCGAGGTCATGCAACAAAGAGTCATGGCTTCTTGGGTTTAATTTGTGTGAGGACAAGGTGGAAATCTCTTCAGTTTCAATTGCCTCAGCCCTCAGGCTGTTTTCTAACAATGAAAAGCAAGCCAATGACCTTGTAAGGCCAGCGACCAAGAGAGGAGGCATTCATATTTCATTCTTATGGGGCCTCCTCTTTTCCTGTCGTCTGTCTGTCTGTCTCTCCTGACGGGGGATTATAGTGACTGAGGCCTGGAACTAGACAAACATGCTAAGCACATATCATTTTACTATTTCAGTGAGTTTGGATAAAAAAAGGGGGTTAGTGTCCTCTATATGTGTTTGTATGTGCAGTATCTGTCCACATGTTCACAGAATAAACACATTAACAAAATGAGCATGTGCACAATGAAAAGTACACATCACGGTGCATTCACAAATATGCAAAAAACAAAAAAAAAGAATCAGGCACCTTAGATTCATTTTGGTGTTTAAGAACTGATATGACTTAAGGATATATGTAAATTATTTTTTCCTTTTCCTGATGCCTGTCATAATGCATGTCAGCAGATGTAATGCACACAAAGCTGCCATATGTGAGACCACACGCTGATATACACAGAACTGCTGTTTATGTTATTCAATTAACAAAACAGGCTGTAATTGTTTTTCATTTAAATTTAGGCAATAAAAACCCATAGCTTTGCCAAATTACTTCCCACAAAGATGTCCCCGGAGATGAGGCGGGGGCGGGGCACTGGAGACCTATACGGTAACATGCCACAAGCATGTCCAAAAATGACCTTTGGGAAAGAATTAGCAAACCAGTCATAAATTAGCATATCCAGATGTAGCTGCCTTGATTTGATTTCATTGCCTTAATTGGATTTCATGTGCTGTGCAGCAACAGCCATAAACCAGAGGGCTGGACTTCATAGCGGCTGCGCGTGGATCGCCATCACAGCTCTGGGATGATATTAAACCAATATGAGCAGGGAATGTTAATGAAGAGAACAGCTGTCACATGAGGCCCGTTGGTATTCTTGCCAATTATGAAGCATTATGGCAAGTGTGGTGAAGCTACTCCGGAATTGTCATTTCTTTATTTAGACACTCAAGGGCTGGTGGCAGATTGTGAGGAGCTAAACTTTAAGTGGTGGGCCTGTTTTTTGTCTTTTTTTTCAGCTTATTTAATAAATTCCTTTCTGTCATCTGATTCACAGAATGCATGTGGACTCGTACCTCTGTATTACATGCTTGTTAAGGTTGTAGCTCTCACACTGAACAATCAAAATGTCACAATCTGCTGTATGGGTCAAATGGTGAATGTTTGCAATTATGTTCTACCATATGGTGTGGTTGAGTATGGAGATGAGGGTAGAATGGCTGGATGATCGTGAGATACATTCTGCAACTGCTTACTTATTCTAGAGAGAGGTTTCATTTCATATAAAGTTTTCACCCTAGTTGTTTTGATCTAGATATTGTTGTTGTTTTTTAATTAATTATGGAAGCAAGTCTCAGATTTTAAAATAATCAAATACATTCATCCATGATCTGTAACCACTTATCCTATTTGGGGTCGCAGGGGGCTGGAGCCAATCCCAGCTGACATTGAGTGAAGGCGGGGTACACCGTGGACTGGTCACCAGACTATCACAGGGCTGACACATAGAGACAGGCAACCATTCACGCTCACATTCACACCTATGGGACATTTAGAGTCAGCAATGAACCTGCATGGAAACCAAAGATTCAAATCTGCGACCCTCTTGCTGTGAGGAGACAGAGCTGACCACTGCACCACAATGCTGCCCCAATCAAATACATTCAAAACATAAATAAGTTCTGTTACTTTGTTGTTTAGAAATGATTACTACTATTTTGCAGTGTAAATATAAAATTAAAGCATATGTTCACATTTTTTTTTTCAAATTTGTCAACAACAACTTCTGCAATACACGTAATGCTTACATGTAAATTAAAAGACTTATCAGTGGCTCGAGTGAATAATACTTTTCGCCCTTCAGTGCACGCCAGGGATTACTCCTCGGTTGATAAGAGCCCGACAAGCATGTGTATTCATTCTGGAGAGGAATAGCCATTAGTCAGTCTACATGCTGATTGATGTCTGTTGGACCAACAGCTTTTGAGAGAAGTGGGGAAAAGTCCTCCACCTGTCTTTTGTGCCCCATACAGAGCGCATAACTCAATGATTTCAATGGCGATTAAAGCTGCAGTGGGTAGAAATGGAGCAAATATGATTTTAAAAAGTTATTTTTATAAAACTGTCACAATGTCCTGACAGTAGTGCATGAGACAGGTAATCTCATGTTCCTCTGTGTCCTCTGGTGCTCCTAACGGCAGCTGCAAAATTTCACAGACCAGAGGAAAATGACCTGATCTGGGGTGTGCCATCCAGCTGCCATCTATGAGAGTCATAAGTCAGTCACTTGATCGTGAACTCAGATTAAATGGTCAAACTAGGCAGAGCTGATCAAAAATGAATCAATATTCCGATACTGTAATGTCTATTTCTCTCCTCAAATGTTTTCTGAAGCATCTTGTAGTTACTGTTTAGCTGTAAAATAAGAAAGTTTGTGACCTGGCAGCCATGTTGAGATCTGTCAAGGAAATATCAAGCCGGAGCCCACCGGCTGGAGCGCAGCCAATAGGCTAGCTCACTAGGAACGATTTCTCTGAAATGACCTGTGATTGGCCAAAGTCTGAAAACAGCCATGAGGAGGTGCAGAAGTTTTCTCTTGCATGTGACTTTTGCATTAAGATAGACTTGAATAATGTCTGCATAAAGTTACTAAAGATTCTTATTCATGCACAGCAGCTACAGATGTCACATATACCGGTCTTCACTTCAAGGCTCAGCAGGTAGCGCTGCATTTGCTTCTCCTCCAAAAATCAAAAATAAATGAATGAATAAATCACATTAAATTTAACAAATATGTCAATAAATGTAACACAAATAATATTTAAAATAAATGGGGCTTTAATTTATTGATAAAATGTGACAAATTGCTATTTCTGTTTTAATTTCTGCCTCATTATGTAAATGAGGGAGATGTCACTCAAAGTGTGTTATGGGGTCAGAGCATGTCTCAGAGTGCATAGATGGACTGATGACATACTAGCCAGCTAGTTGCACTCCGGTCTTCATTCCCGGAGCGGGTCATTGGCCTGCTGCTGCCTCGTAGCAGTACAGGTGTGCAGATCAAACTGAATTGCTTCACAGACCCACCGCAAGCGTCCGCCTTGAGGTTTAGCTTATTCAGAATGGGAACCTCCAGGCCGATGCTGCCAGGAAATGTACCGTGCCGTCCTGTAACGGTTCGAGGCAGCAGCAGCCGGGCACATTGTATGTCATTGGAGCCGGGAATTAAGAGTTAATAAGCAGAAGCAGACCCAGTTACAATAGCTAGCTAACTAGGTAACTAAAACACAAAAATTCCATGGTGACACATGTTGAGTGATAGTCCCATCATTTCCATAATGAGGCAGAAATGCACAAAATGTAAAAAGACATTTGTGAAAAAAAAATGCATGAAGAAACAGAAGAAATAGATACATAAATAAGTAAATACACATATTCAAAAAATAAATGTATGATTAATACATTAAAAAGGGATCATTAAACAATAAATAAATAAGGTAATTAATACAGAGATAATTAAATACGCACATTAAAAAAGAAGGATCAATTTATGTCACATTTGATCAGTCAATCAATGGATACATTTATCTTTGATATTATTTTTGCTACATTGTAATGACATTCATTTATTTATTGAGTCTTTTCTTTGGCACGTTCCATCCTCCATAAATAGCGACTAAAACCAGTGGTCTGCCGCCTGTGGAGCCCCTCTCCAGTGATTACCATGCTAATATCTGCAAAATGTCTTTTGTTGCAGGAAGCAGCAGACAGCAGGACACGCAGGGATGTCGGCAAGCGAGGTCTTCTTTGAAGCCACAGTTAAAGGGGGAAAACGATTGAATGGTGGAAGAATAAACATGGAGAGAGAGTTGTGAGGCTGACACAGAGAGCGCCGCTGTTTTCAATTCCAGATGATTTCCCCCAGTTTTACCCGACCCAGGCGCAGAGATGCACTGATGGAGAGAGTAACTCCTGCTAGCCTCATTAGCCCTCTCCAGCTGCTTTGGTGACATTTTGCACTTCATCCAAACCCCCACCGTCCCACCGATCTACTGTCACTGCCAGACCACTTCATACACACCAACAGTAATTTAGTCCAATCTTAAACCCCTCTGAAGCCTTCGTCCAATACAGACATCAGCACAACTCCTGCGTGTGTCTCTGTCATGTACATTTGTTTTCTTTACTTATTTTACCTCCCACATGCTCCCACCACCATCACCTCCATCAGCGCCAATATGGCCGCTGTGAACAAAGAGATGGTCTGCCATTAGCGTAATTGGGCAATTTAGCTGCTGCTGCATCTGAGGGCGGCTTTATACAAGTGGCTTTTCATGAATAACAAATTAGCTGTTACCTGGTGACAGCAGGTCCAACAAGTGGGTCTACTGCAGAAAAAAAAGCAAAAACTAGCACTTCTCAACAATATCATTTGAATAAAAATTTGCTTTAAATTTGCCAATATGTACAGTATATAAACGAGTAGTTAAGTAGCATGTGTACTATACAATTTACAATTTGATGTAAAACACAAATGAAAGCTTTTCAGACAATATGCTGTATAATTTTCATTTATGGGAAGCTCCTCATCTGTAATTAAACTGTCCATTTGTATTGTTGCATAGTGCATTTGACCAACCTTTGTGAATAAACACAGTTTGTTGCATCCCCTCTGTACTTAACATCAATCTCTTTACAGTGATGTACAGGGAAGCCCTTTATTCTTCTCTCTGCTGCCGATTTCAGTGTAATAATCACTTTAAAATTGACATCCACATTTTGAATACTTGTGAATAATCTTCTAAGGTGAAAATCAGTCCAGTGTAAAAAATATAGAAAATTCAGCCTCAGAACATGTAAAAACCCCAAGCTCAACCATATCTGATGAATACTGTTTATCCTAACAAATCTTTACCACAATCAATAATAGAAAGAGGACAGTGTCTGGACACATTTATTCTGCTTCTGTCTGCTGTTAGTGCACTTTATGTTTGTGTGTGACCTGTGTGTGTATTCCTGCAGGACCAGCTGATGAGCTGCCACCAAAACAGAATGACCTTTCACTACCTCTCATTTGGCCATCATGTGCGAAAGGCATTTACCCTTCAGGCTTCTTTAAAAAAGGCACAATCAAAGCCTGCAGGGAGCCCTGTTTCTGTATTTATGGCTGTGGCACTGTGGTTCATTTCAATTCAATGCAGCTCTGATAAGCAACTTGCGACAGCCTGGCAACAGCCATTCTCTATTTTTCTCCAAGCAGCAGACTATCAGGCAAGTAGATAACATCAGTAACAGGATGGGGCCTCTAACTGTCTAGATTCACACACAATTACAATGAGTGTGTGAAATGACAGTGCTTTTAAAATGAAGAACTGAACAATGTTTTTTTTTTCAGCGTGATATATTAAAATTGCCTTCTCCCCAATATTTGCACTATTTTTTTTACTGCGGTTGACCACATTTTGGCTTTTCACAAAGATGCAACTTTGCATTAATTCTTTTTTCATTTTGAGTTTAAAGTTGTAATGTGTAACATGAAGCCATGCTCCTGTTCCAGCAAATAGAGATCAGCATGTCACCTCTACTACTGGATCCACACAGTTTGAATTTACAATCATCAGTTATATATATATAAAATGATTGAAAAACATCTACAGCAGGACAAGAATACGCAAAATTTAACGCAAAATTTAACGCAAAATTTAACGCAAAATTTAACCAAACTTCTCAAAATACAATTCCACAGTTTCATTGCCCAAAATGACGTACATCTGAGAAGTTGTGCAAGCAAGGATCAAGATAGTCATCATCATCATTAACAGCTTTAACAGAATCAGCATCATCAGTGTCACCATCATTATGAATATCCTAATCAACATCAACAACATCCTCAATGTCATTATCATCACATCAACAGCTTCAATGTCATTAGGTGCAGAGGTGCTCATGTAAGAGCTTAGCCTTTAGCATTTTCTTAAAAGTGGAAAGGGACTCTGTGGATCACATGAAGTTTGGTAACTCATTCCTCCACTAGGTGACTACAGAGGATATGAGTCTAACCACGACATGACCGAGCAATTGAGGCCATGTGAACCTCAAACGTTAGATGGTCGTCAATCATGACACCCAGATTCAGGGCAAACTTTGTGGACATGAGTTTGGTTGTAACAAGCTGGATATTGATCTGTGGTGTAGAAGGAGTGTATGAGATAATAAGGAGCTCAGTCTTACATTGTTTGAGCTGAAAGTGGCATTTTTTAAAGGTATCGTGCAGGGACTGTACTGTGTGGGAATGATAGAAAGAGCTGAGCATCATCCACATAGCAGTGGTATGACAAACCATGGGAGCGCAAGACTACACTAATTGAGATGGTGTATTGAAAAGAGAAGGAGACCTGCTATGTTGTAATCTTCACGTGTGGCGTTGGCCTGGATTACCTTAGCCATCTGTGTGTTTACTGTGACACTAACCGAGGGCTGTCCGGGCTGTGGACATTTTGATAGTTTGTTTACTGGATTAAATCCAAGCGGCAGGAACAAGAAAATGACCCACACCTTTGTCTCTTCCTCCCCGTGTCCAGGAGACCACTCCACCAAGAGGAGAGCGGTTGGCGCTCAGCAGTTTTGGAAATCAGACATCCAGTCAGCCACCACAGCAACTTGAATTCAACCAGCACTAAGCCCAGCGCCGGGAGTCACAGCAGGTTGGTAGAGTGCAGGGTCTAACCTGTGTAACGGCAGCAACAGAAAGTACTTCTTCATCCTCTGGACCGTGACTCACTGTCACCTCTAGAGGTACAAAAAGTACGGGTTAGACCTTGCTGGTTGACAGTAGATATCTCTGCAGCACAATACACTGACGCATTAGACAAAATGTCAAAACTAACTTCTTCTTCACATTGTTTTGATAATGTTAGTTAATTTTATGAATGTTTTAAACTAAAATCCAGGCCACATTTTACACCTTGTACCTTTAATCTTTTGGAAAGCTGATATACTGGCTGTAACCGACAAATATAGATTTATCTCCAATAACTCTCGCCTCACAGCAGGAGAGTCGCACGTTCGAATCCGGCTTGGGACTCTTCTGTGTGGAGATTGCATGCTCTCCTGGCGGCAGTAGCTCAGTCTGTAGGGAGTTGGCTTGGGAATCGGAGGGTCACCGGTTCAAGTCCCGACATGACCAAGAACTGAGTGTGAACTGGTAGCTGGCGAGGTGCCAGTTTACCTCTTGGGCACTGCCGAGGTGCCCCTGAGCAAGGCACCAAACCCTCAACTGCTCGGGGCGCTTGTCAGGAGCAGCCCCATCACTCATCTCTCCATTTGATGCATGTATATGGGTCCTGTTTGTGCCTGTTTGTGTCTCGGGTCTGCATGTACTGTGTATAAGTAAATAACAGAGTGTGAAAATTGAATATCTTCTTCTTCTTCTTCTTCTTCTTCTTCTCCCTGTGTAAGCGTGGGTTTTCTCCTGCGATGGACTGGCGACCTGTCCAGGGTGAACCCCCCTTCGCCCAATGCCAGCTGAGATCGGCTCCAGCCCCCCTGCGACCCCTAACGGGATAAGCAGTTGATGATGGATGGATGGATGGACGTTTTCTTATAGCTTTCTCCACTATATCATTAGCATTTTTTGTACACAAACCCCAATGAGACTGTCATCAGCTCCATGGGTCCCATAACGCTGTAACCCTACAGTTGAGCCAACAGACAGACTTCTCTGCCAGTCAGAAGTAATGTATTAACATGAGAATTGATCCACTGATCCACTCAGCTGGCTCCATCAATGATGGCAGAGTGCCAGAGAAAAGAAGTCAGCCCTAAAACACTAGATTATTTAATTGTGACAGTGGAATATAAAACCCCAGACAGGATCAAAATCTGTTTGTCACTGTGCTGTAAACACATAAATCTGGATTGTTTGTCCATGTGTAGCCATCTTGACTATGCAGCATCCTGACCCTGGAGATTTGAGACCACCTGGCACCTGGTTGGTTATAGTAATGAAAGAAGATAGTAGCACATTAGGGCTGCATAGAAGAGAAAACAAGTCACAGTCTTTCCATCCACCCACCATCCAACATTTCATTCCCAGCCTGGGACACAGAAAGGGTGACGGGATGGGGGAGAAGGCTGAAGAAAATAAGAGAGACTTTGATTGATTGCCACAAAGAGGGATCAATATCTGTGATAAGTTCCTGGATAATCCATCAGTCCTCATACAGGAAGGTGAGTGCTGGAATGCTGGAGAATCAAGCTAGTGATCCGAGTCAGCATCAAGATATTATATTTCCCATTCACTGATTTAAATGTCATTTGGTATTGGTGTGTAAAAGCTTATGTGTGCCCATATTTCTTGCAGGCAGATGTTTCCATATCTAATTTCTAATTTAATATTTCAGCTGAACGCTCATCTGAAGCAAACGACAGGATGAAGTGATTGTTCAGCAAGATACAAGTTCCTGCCACCAATCAAATCAGTCAAAACAGACCAGGTCCATGGATAGAACAGGAGCACATATGATATATATATATAGAACATATAATATATATATATATATATATATATATATATATATATATATATATATATATATATATATATATCATATGGTCATCCTGACAGCCAATAACACTCAATAGGAACGCTTTATGTCTGAAATCGGCTATATTTTCTAAAGCCTGAAAACAGAGCCATGAGGAGGTGCAGAACAGAGGACTTGAATTACAATATGCTGAAAGGTTATTCTGTAATTTTTGTCCAACAGTGCCAAAAATATACTGCCTACCCCCACTTTCAGGAGAAACAGTAACTCAAAGATAACTCCACCGTTTTTACAGCCAGCATCAGTGTTTCAGATCATGGGGAGGACTCCTGCACACAGTATGAAGCCTTTAGTGTCTCCAGAGTTGTGTGAAGTCGGATTAATTGAGGTTTGAGAAAATCTGAAAATGAAAAACATCTGGGGTTGTGCAGTTAGAGAGAAGTGAGCTCACCAGACCTCTGCAGCTCTTCATCCCTCCTGCATTGATTTTGATCATAAAAAATTGTCCATTATACATAGTAATGCAATGCTAATTCTTATAAAGCGAATGTTCGCCATCAATGACAAACAAATAGCATGTATTTTGTGATGTTGCATGAGGACATTATATATTGTAGTATATAGTATAGTATATATTTTATATTTTGAGTCTACTCAGATTACATGTAGTTAAAGTCACAGTTGGCAGTAGGCCTGTGCATCTTTCCTCCAATTCATATCAGTTCAAATCGATTCCAAAGGAAGAGACTTTTTCACAGTGGAAAAAGCCACCAAAGTCAATGTGTGTTTGCATATGTTTGGTTTAGTGACGATATGTTTGTTTCTAGCTCATATCATGAGCACATAGGTACTACTTCTAATAGTAAAATTGACGCAAGGCCAGTTACAAGTCTTTTTGCTGATTCTGTCGATTTGATACGAGACAAAGACCTCGGATTTGTGACTTGAGTCTGACTCAAGCTGCAGCCTGTCAAGGCTTACACCTCTGGTAGAAACACTCACATCATCATGTTTTCACTGATGTGACAACATGATGATGTTGTATAGTAGCAGCCATACAATGTAGAATGTTAACTAACAAACATATTAATGGTTAAAGCGACTATGAGAAATTTTCATTTTGGTTCCTGTGGACAAAAACGCTGTTGTTTCAATGAGCACCAGATGTGTAGAAATAGGCAATCATCTGTCTGATTGTCTCATTTACATACAGTATGTAGGTCATATAGGGGACGTCAGTATTATTTTCAGAACCAGTTAAAAATTCTTCACATTGACAACAAATCATGAAACACTTCATGACCTCAGTTTGCAGGATAAGTGTGTTACTGTGACAACAATAAGCCTTTCTTATGTGGGCGATCTATGGTCAATGCAATTCATTATCTGATAAATTGGACGTCATGCTAATAGATTCCCATTGATCTCATCTCATTATCTCATTTGACCCACAAAGTGCTGTCTAAACTACAATCAGACCTCTCTGTGGCTCTATTAACTTCTTATCTAATCTCACCATATCTGCAGCACCCAAAGACAACCCCTCCCTTTGCTCAGACACACTGTTACAGGGTTTTTATCATGGCCACAGACCAGTGAGAACAACATGGACCGCAAAACGGTGCAATTAAAATTCTTCCTAAATTCTGTGCTGGCATAACATTAAGATATTGAGGAAATGCCTCATCAAGGCTCAGCAATTACATTAAATAACATAAAATACCCTTCTTAACATTAACCAAAACAGTGTACACTAAATGTATTTCCTCTCATATTGAGTCATAAAATTCACTTAAAGAGACAAAATGGAGTGACATAATTCTACTTGTCTCCAAACCTTCAAGGAACCAATACTTGATTTGTGGAACAACTTGGTTTGCATTACACAAGGTTGAAATGATCTCATCCTATTGGACGATTTTCCACCTGATTTGTGAAAAATACAGACTCAGTGTAACATGAATTGACTTGTTAAGATGGATATGTAGGCCCAGTGGAATTACAATTCATTTCCTGACATGAATGAGAATGAAAGTGAAGTGACCTGTGCCCTGCCATAACGGGGACCCAGACAGCAATGAAGAACAGAGATGAGAAGAGTGAAAGGGATGAAAAAAAAAGAGTAGGTGACAGAGGGCAACCCCTGTTTGCACTGGCCCCTGTTGTATATAATGCATGTCTTGCATTGTCAGATGAGGCCTATCATTTCATTTAAAGAAGTCAAAGCATGGCGCTGTACGGCCAGATGGACCAACACATGGCCTGAGCATTGTCATTCAGATGCAGCGTGCGCCGCATCACTCTTAATAAAGCATAAGCGCATAAACTCAAAAGCTTTAAAGCGCCAATATGGAAATTAGCATCATCTGTTACTGTGTGATTTGGGATTTGAACATTTGTTTGCTCAACTTTATAGCATGTTTTCCAGAAAGAGTGTTGGTTTATTATATCAGACAAATGATGAAGTTTATGATACCTATAATCATTTACAACTGTATCTCCATAGAATTGTTTATTTACTCATTTGTATTGCCCTGAGGTGGAAAGAGTATTAGAATATTTCACTCAAGTAAAAGTACTGTTACTGTAAATAACTTTTACTCAAGTAAATGTTCTTATGTAAAAAAAACAGTTATGTAAAAGTAAAAAGTAGGTCAGTTAAAATGTACTCAGTGTACTGTTAAAATAGCATATTTACCTCCCCCAAGGAGGTTATGTTTTTGCCGGTGTTTATCTGTCTGTTTGTCTGTGTTCAAGATAACTCAAAAACTTATGGACGGATTTTGATGAAATTTTCAGCGTGTGTCGAAAATGTGAAAAGGAAGAACAGATTTAATTTTGGGGGTGATCTGGAAGAAATCCTGGATTCTGGATCACTTTGAAATTTTCGTTAACATTGGGGTAAATGGGACCCTAAAAATTGTTTCTCAATATCTCTGGTAATTGTTGCCCAAAGCTCATGATGGTGGATTTTATAGCAATTTATATAAAACAAATGGGGGTACTCTTACATTTTAGCCTACTGTGCATTTAATATCAGAGGTAGAGATTTCTAACAAGCAGCATCGTGTAGCTGAGACAATGCCGCATCTGAAGTATGTCAACGAATTTGATCTAGCTTTAATACTTGAGGAGATAGATCCAGAAGAAACTGCCGGGGGGGAAACTATGGTGCTTGGCGGAGGTCTGCGCACTCCGAGTGCTTTTCTAGTTAACAGACAGCACTCTGCAGTCCGTACATACAGATGTGATTATCAGTTACATAAAGATACAACTCAAAAGAATTATTAGAAAAAACTCAACAATTAAACAAAAATAAATAAATAAATAAATAAATCAATAAATGAACTATGGACATAGCAACACCTGAAACTTATTTTAGGGCACTTTCACAAGCCAACATTTAGCCCTTTTTAACCCAGCTCTGGTGTAGTTTATCCCCTGGTGTGGTTCGTTAAGGCAGTTATCATAAAGCAGTTATCATAATCTGATGCGGACCATTAAAGAAGCGGTCGACCGTTTCCAAGTGAACCAAAAAGCAGGTTGCCATGGGGCATTTGATGGGATGGACACAGGTAAACGACAGGTTAACACGAGGGGGAAAGGACTGACCTGGACTTTTGCAGAAGTCTGATGTTTGCTTGCAACCCAGTCTCCAAAAAAAAAAAAAAAAAAAAGTTGGCATTCGATGTTTCAGCAAACCACAGATATGCTGAATTGCAACATTTCTGAACTAAAGATATGTTTCATAAATATGTTTCATATCAGCCTTGTATCACACTTGCAGAAATGCACTGCCACATGGTTACCACTGTGAAATGATTGGTTAGGGTTAAGCACCAAAACTACTCAGTTATGGTTGGAAAAAATATCATGGAACTGTAACAATGCAATAAAACCATTATAATTAGTTTTTATAAGTAGCTGGGCTTAAAACTACTATGTTTGTACAATGAAAATGATTCTGAATGTTGTGAACATGGGACATGAACACACGTTGGACTGTGACGTGATGCATGGGACACTAACATCCACCTCCCCTCCCAGCCCCCCAGTGTCTTTTTGCTCTTTAAACTACGTCACCGACCAAATTACAAAAGCTTTGACATTCAACATATCCCTGGTTTGCAGGAACTTCCAATGCCAACATTTTTCCTGGTGACTGGGCTGGATTGGTTGACATCTGGGCCAAAGAGAACATACAGAATATAATAAATAAAGCCAAAATTGTGTTGTTTACAAAGTCATAAACTGGGGGAGACAGGATTTGTGCACACAGAGCTGAGTCAAAGTGAAAAACTGCAGCAATATTTCAAAGTCTGATTCCCTGCATAGATGTGGCAGCTCTCAAGATGAAAAAGATGAATTTGCACCTCCATACACACCCGTCAGCAAATACATTTTTATTTCATCCATTTTAATTTGTGCACTGTACATACTGCTTTGCTGATGTTTTGAATGGTCAGTTTAACTACCATTTTTTACGTGACTGACAACTTACACTGATACTGTATTAGCAGCATTAAAGGTATCATTGGGCTTCACTATTATATTTAATAATCATCTTTTTAATAACATCAAGTGTATGCAGATTGAAGTAATGACTGTGTGATTGTGTAGTAATTCAAACACAGAAATAGAAGTCATATAGAATAAGTTTCACTTTTATGAACTCCAGTGTCTCTACCAATAACATCAAATATCTGAATGTAAATCTCTTTAAATGACTGTTACATTCTTTTAAAAAGGTTGATTAATCCACAATGGGAAAACTCCTTTTCCACCATATCAACTCATACAGACAACAAACAATATTACATTTACAGAGCTTGAACTTTATATGAACTGTAACCAACTGGTTTATTTTATTTACTGCTGCCCGTTGTTCCTTGTATTGACCCATATATCTGTTACCTGTTAGTTTTGAAGTTGTATGTACTGAACAAGCTAAGAATGAATTGCTTATCTGAATGTGAATGTGACACTTGGATCTTGGAGTGTGCAGCTCTGATAACAGCAGCCTCACATCTCAAAGCTCTACCACGGGGTTTCATCCTGTTGGAAGAGCAGTTATTTTTTATTTTTTTGACAGCAGAGGTTGCTATTTTTCTTCACCATGTGAGTCTGTGTGTCCAGGAGACACCTACTGTAGCAGGAACGAACTGTCTGTCTGTCTGTCTGTCTGATGCAGAAAGACGCAGTCAGGAAACTTCACAGTTGTGTAGCTGAGATCAAAATGCAGGCCGAGTTCCAAGCGAGGGTGCTGGGAGTTGGAGTGTAGGAAGTTTACAGCTTTAGACCCATTTGGTGTCACACTTGGTGTGATTCCATCTCAAAATGGATTTTATTTGGGCCCAAGCAACAACACTGTCAGGCAGCGAAGGTCCTATTGAAACTAAAGGAGTTTTCATTATTCGTCAAATTCTTATGAGGGCCTGAAGGTGCTCAAAAAGTTGTTAAACTTTGCACACTCATCAGAAATTGTGTAAAATTTGTTATTTTAAGGGTCTCGGGCTTGGATGTGAAAATGGCTCACTAGTGCCCCCTACAAAGGTGGAAAAATGAATCCCTTTGTTCAGGTTTCAACTACATGTATGAAATTTGGTAGGCAGAAATTTGGTCAGGTCCATCTAAAGACCTTAAGGATGAAAGGTTATCAAACGTTTGACACTGGTGACGTGGTGATGCATCAAAAAAGTGCCCTTTTGCCATGAAACAGGAAGTAGTTGTAACTTTAGTACTTTATCAAATCTGTTCCAAATTTTTCAGCCATTATGGCGGTACAGCCCTGATGACATTTATCTGTCAATGTGACAATGAACTGTTTGTCTCTTGCAGGAGGCATCATTGCACTCAGCAGAGTTCCTGTAAGACGGTCTGACTGTGACAACCAGCATCCCACCCCTGATTTGCATGAATTTTGCTTTTATTATTATTATTATCATTATTATTATTATTATTATTATCAGCAAATATCACAAAATCAACCAAAAAGATATCTGTGCCATTTCTTGTTAGTGTGCAGTGATCATATTTCAGCTTGTTAGTGTTTCTTGACAACACAGATAGATTCAGACTAGGCTCTCAAATGGGATCATTGTTAAACTACAGTTAGATCGTGGCTGTTATTAGAGAGCTTCCTCTGCCAAAGACAAAGTAGAAATCATGATTACAGAGCCAAAAAACATTTGCTCATCTCGTCTGTAACATGCTCTTCGACTTCATTTCTGTAGCATTAAAGCACATGAAGCAAACATTTATAACACGACACTGATTCTGTTGTCGCTTGAGAGCTTCCTGGTCAGACGACAAGGTGCAGCTGATTACCTGCAGAGCTCATCTGGGATTAGCAGCTCCTCACCTGGCAGAATTCCTAAGTCCTTCCATTCCTACATGTACACTCAGACCACAGAATGCAGGTTCGCCGTTTATTCCAAGGATTAATGAGCATCATAAAGTATTTTCTTATAATCCCTCTGTGGAATACTTTACACCAAACACCACTGAGAATTTTAAATTGTGACTGAATATCTACTTATTTTCCCTCTCCTGCCAACACTTTGGCAGGTTTTTGTTCCTCATTTACAGATTTCCTGCAACTAAGCATTAAAAATGTATTCTCTTTTGAGAGGTGTACTGAGATACTATGAGATTTTACACTCAAAATAAACTCACTAAATATCAGGCTATCTATGACTCAGAAACAATGCAAAACACAATGGTTTCATTGTTGTATGATGAACATATGTACATGCAGTATATGTAAGTAGAGGGTTGTTTGGGTCAAAGTCCGACGTGCTGGCAGCAGGACACAGAGTGGCTGAGGAACTTCTGGATGAATGCATTAATGCAAAATAATTGCCCCATCTAAAACATCACTGTATGTATGTACATGTTTATTGTACATGTTTATATATATATATAAGTAACTAAATGCTTATGTGTATATTATTGACTTTGTGTGTGACTGACACAGAAAAAGTAATGATGTTGTGATGATGGATGAGGTAACCTGTACTCACCAACAGCCAACAGCATCAGTAGAAGTATGCAAGGGAGACTTGTAACAATGTGGGGATCTATCAATCCTACCACGTTAAACCGCAGACCATATGTGCAGACACAGAGGATGTCAGAGCAGCAGCCCCAAATCCTGCTGTAGTGTAGTGTGAGCATCATATGGGTATAAATCCTGGGGATGAGTTTTCTCCCTGACCTCAGCAACAACGCTACCCTACAATCACCCTCCTGTGAATGAGGCCGCCGCCATCCCATCTCATCTCTGATTCGCTCCCCTTCTCCTTCACCTTCCATCTGTCTGTGCAATCTAACTTTACAAGACCAACTCCAGCATTCAGGTGCTCTCAGAAGAGCTGTGTCTTGCACTACCTGTGGCTGGGGATTTCCAAAGTCATTACCGAGGTGGGGGGCTGGGTGGGTTGAAGAGGGACAGAGGAGGGAGCTGAAATGGTGCAGTCGACGGTGGAGTGCACCAATTCTGTTGGACACAGAAGACTTTCTCACTTTCACTTCTACTTCTCTAACTCTCCAGTTACAGTCGGATAAAACAGTTTTCAGTCACAACCTGCAGCGAGGCAAAGTCCCTTCTGATGGACCACCATGGGACCTTATTTCAGAAAAAATATGGCAGTCAACAAAAAGAGACAAATATTTTTTAAGCCTTTTTAATTGTGCCATCAATCACACATAGGATGTTTGTCAATTTAAAACAATTTTTCAAGAAAGCCACAGTTTGTTGTCAAACTGTTGAAGTATCAGACTGATAACACATGACGACACACCCAAAAGTGTGGTAGTGATGTCTCTCTCTGAAGTTACGATGTCTGTGTGTTTCAACTGGGATGAACTCACACCAGCAACAGGTCTGATCCTTCGTTCTCTTCCTGACTGATAAAAAGACCAGGAGTCCCTGATTAAACACATCCGGTCAGATAGGGTTTCATCTGTTCATGGTCATAGCTACGTTAGCTAGCTTGTGTTGGTGACGTATGTTGTACGAGAGGAAAGATGGAGTTCACTGAGCAGTTTCACACTACACTAAATGATACTATGACAAACTGAGACTTTGTTGACTTGCAAAATTATCCTTTAAATAGACAAACATTATATGTGTACGACGGAGTATTAGGGCCACACTGAGGGAAATCAAATTTCAACAGTAATGTCGTGATGTTTCAAGATAAAAGTTGTTATATTATAAGCATGAAGTCAACTTTCATCCATTCATCCATCTTCAACCACTTATCCCGTTAGGGGTCGCGGGGGGACTGGAGTTGATCCCAGCTGGCATTGGGCGAAGGCGGGGTTCACCCTGGACAGGTCGCCAGTCCATCACAGGGCACATAGACAACATATAGACAACCATTCACGCTCCCATCCACAACTATGCTCAATTTAAAGTTACCAATTAACCTAAACTGCACCACCGTGCAGCCCTAATGTCAACTTTATGAGACAAAAAGTAATTTCCTCCTTCACAAAAGAGGCAGTTTCCTCCAGGTCCATGTGCTTCTTTCTCCAAAATAAACAAACGATCTGTTCAAGATACTGATACTGATGATAATGTGGTGCCGATGAGCCAAAAGATGAAGAATTTGAATAAACCTAAACTTAAGTATAATTAGACAAGATGCTCCATGTTCCTCATTGTCACACAGGCAGCACGCAGCTCTGTTTCCCCTCTAAAATAACATGTAAAATCATTACTTTATTATATTATGACTTTATTCTCATTTTAGGGCTTGTTTTCATAAACCTATTACTTTATTCTCGAAATCTCATGATTCATGGCACAATTCAAACAGGAGCCAAAAATCATTTTGCCTCTTGCAGTGACTACCGTTTATAATTTTTTTTTTATGAAATAAGGTCCCATGAGGATGCTGGAAGGAATAGGACTTCCCCTAAATCAAAGCAACATGCTTCCACATTAGCACTTGTAATAAAATGGAAAATAATACTAGATGAGGGACAATTATGGCTTCCAATTAGAGCCCTCATACAGTATGTGCAATAATATTTTGTTAATTTATTTTGGTTAATTTTCCCAAAAATGGAGAAAAGCCAGCTATGAAGAGTAAGAATACAACAGAATATCTCCAGTGGAGATGAAACACACTGGAAAACCTGTCTACAGTGGTGGAATAAATGCACAACGCTCCTCTGAATGATGTTCTTTTAAACATTTTTTACAAGGTCATTTTTTACAGCCCTGTCTCAGAGATTGAGGTCTCAGATTCTATTCTAATTGGCTCTGAAACATCTTTGAAACCTGTTTCATGTAGCTTGATGCAACCTGCAGACACCCTGAGCAGCTCAGTACAAGATGAAATGTGGCTGAAGAAAAAAAAGGGGAGAACAAGAAAAAACTGTGGATGGAGGAAATGGAAAGTCAGCAGAAAGTCAGCAAAAACAAAAAAAAAGGTTCATGGCATGGTGAAAAATTTGAAGGGAGAGATTATAAAGGACAAGTTAGCAAAAAAGGGAGTGAGGAAGTGTGTGTCTTCCATCCAGCGCCTGAAGAGGACAGAGAAAAATAACTTGAGCAAATGCAGCCTGTTTGGAAGGCTGCGTTCTCACAGTCGCTGATCGATACCAATGGCTTCTCAATTTTGCCGTGCAATGAGTTCTCAATAAAACCGGTGAATGGGCATTACACCCCCTCCCTCCTGTTGCTGAATCCAATTCCACAGACAACTCCAACCTTGCCCATAATGGATTCTCCATTTCATAGGCTTTGGCTTGTGTTCCTATGGAGCTTGGTTAATATTTCAGCCCGCTGTCTCTGTTCCCTGCACAGCCCACTTTGTTGTATTGATTTATTTGTTCATCCCCCTACATACCTCCTCTGTGCTGGGAAGACAATCTATTAGGGAATTTAATACCTTTCAAAGAGCTCATTTTATTCTTTTTTCTTCCTATTTTCTAGAACATGACAGGGATATACAGTATGTTCCAGGCTGAATAGGAGTGGTCCGAAAAGGTGATGTCATTTATCTAGCATTATCCTCCAACTAAGAACAGGGAGTGTCTCATTTGGCTCTTTCTTAAGGGTGAAAGGCATCCTCTGTACCACAAATAGACAAGAGCATCATTAGAAAGAGTTAAATTAGCAGTAGCAAGGATACAGACAATGCTGAAAGGGAGGACTTCCGTTTCCTGCTTGGTGCTAAAGGATGCACATCCACAGATGTGGAGGAGGAAGCCTGAAGCCAGGACACACGACTGCTATCCTTCCTGTATCCTGCATCCTACGCCGAACACCTGCACTGTTCATTAGAATTGCCATTTTCCTCCTCAAAGCTGTGTAAACACTATAGACTAAAGATGAGCGCATGGAACATTAAATGTAGAGTTCAGTGGGAAGACCATCTGTGAATGAACAGCTGGAAAACCCTTTAGATCAGCCTGAGTGCTGTTCAGACCCTGCTGGTGTCTCTACTGTACATTGTAGTGCAACAAGCATAGTGGATTGTTGGGAGAGATATAGACAAGTTAAATTGAAGAAAAAAATCTGGATAAGTGAGTGGTGAGCGTCTGCTGCAGCTCTGCTGCTGGCAGCTTTAACTTTCTACATATTATTTGCATTTCATATTGGCCATTTCATTTGATTATAAATGTCATTTAGATTTATTTTAGACAGAAAAAGGTAAAGAAGCATGTGCTCATTTGTGAATGTAGTAATATTCCACAATCAAAAGATGGTACTTTATTCTTTCATGGAGCCATGCAAGTCACTCCATGTCCTACAACTGTCCTATAAATATTTCAGAATAAAAGCCTTGTGTTATCAAATGAAGGAATTCAGTCTACAGGAAAAAAAAAAGTTTGATGGGTTTTATTTTGAAATGAAAGCAGGATGTGTTAATTAAAAATAATAGTCTTTATTTATTTTTCATGTCTGTGACATATTCTACAGATGTTTACACTCTGAAACTGTAGTGATGTTGCTGGTATGATGTGGTATGATGATCATTTTCACTGTCTATTGGTGCTGTGAATTGAACGCTGCTCGTGGTAGAAATAGGCAACATCTTGAATCCTTTGAAGAGATGCAGCTGACATGCAGCCAGCCTGCGCTGCTCATGCGGCACTGTGGCTGCTCTAACCTGTTAACATGGACACCGAAATAAAAAAAAAAAAAAAACAACAACAGGTTCATCAGCTGCCATGCCCTGCAGATGTTCCCTGTGTGGTCCGGCTTTATGTGTGTGTCCAGAACAACGCAGCATACAACATCGCTAAAGTCATCAGTTCAGTAAAAGATAGTAAAACATTTGCGGAGAAAATGCAACCACAAGTCAACTGATGATTAGAGAAGCAGCCGCAAGCAGCCACACCAAAGTAGTCAGGACAAACCACAAAGACATGCAGGCCAGCACACTGGGTGTGCTGATGACGTCACCGAGCGCTGTGCATGTGGATGAGTGTTAATGTCCCTCAGCTTACTTTCTCCTTATGTTTGTGTAGAAATGAGGGCGTGCTGTTACTGGAACAGGTAAATCTGCCCCAGGGTGACAGAGCACTACAAGAATATTACCTTGTTAATGTTATCTGACATTCTCCTCATCTAGACAGTGAGCAGTATTTTATTTAGACAACAGGTGTGTGAATGATCAGCCTGCCCTGCAGTGGAGAGAACAGGTAGCTCCAATAATGTGAAGTGACAAAGACAACTGGTGCAGAGAGTGAGCCTGTTGCACAGTATTACCACAGAGCAGCGAGACATGGACGCAGTGTGTTTGAACCTTACAGTCTGGTGTAAACTGAGCCTTTTCCACTGACCTTACAATACATGAGTACCTTTAAGCAGGGTAACTGTAAATATCAAAGATGGTGACAGCTGTAGAAATTGTGTAAATTGTGTGAAAAAATGAGACTAAAATTTCACTGACAGTGAAAGTGAAAGTGTGTGACAAAAACTAATGTACATTTTTACTAAAATCTAAAATTAATCAAAATCAGGTGCTGAAATGATGGTGACGTGCTCAGTGATAGGCTGGGGCTAAATAGAACACTGAATAACACATTTTCAGGTGACCAAAATGTTAAAATTAACTTTCATAAACTGGAAACACACATGGTCCTGACAAACCAAGCCGACGGGCGGTCGTCGGACAGTTTGAGGTTGTTGGTGAGTGTCGGTCGTCCTAGTTTTTAAGGTGTGTCCCGCGCCGTCAGCTCTAGCTAAGTGCTGAGTGAGAGTGGTGTGAAAATGGGTGGCAGACGCCACTTTGCTTCATGTACATATAACAACGGCTTGTATATCTGTCATCCTCGGTCTTCCTATTTCCCTTTTTGAATGACGAAAACAGACTACCGCCGCCTGCTGGTGTGGAGAGTTATTTCGTCTCACGCAGGCACAAAATGTACGTGGTAGTTGGCCGTCAGCCGTAGTCGATGTGTTCAAATGCAACTTTTTGGCCAAGACAAAGGTGACGTGAGGCAACTCAATGTTGGTCTTTGTTGCTGCTCGTTCTCTGATATCAGGCTGGTGTTTCTGGGTCATTACAGTTGTAAGACATGTCATTAGGAATGTAGCCTCTCCCGAAAGCAGCCCCTGCTTTATGGTCTATTTGATTGCAAATGAGACCATAATTTACTAAATGAACATCATACTGTATTGAAGAAGACTTGAAACTAGCGATTACGCTATTAAGCTATTAAGTCCATAAACGCATGTTTACAATGTTTACTGAGGTAATAAATCAAGTGAGAAGTAGTTTCATTTTCTCATAGACTTCTATTTGATCTGACTATTGTTAGCAACCAGAGGAGTCGCCCCCTGCTGGCTGTTAGAAAGAATGCAGGATTAAGGCACTTCAGTGTTGGCTTCACTTCTCTGAACCCACTGGTGACCAAGTTACTTTGATTTTTCAAACTAGCCAAAGCAAAATAAATAAGTGACTCATTGCAAAGAGAGAGATTTGAGAGTTCAGTGGTGAGAACTGGTCTGTGCTGGTCTACGGAGATGGAGAGAGGGGGATGAGTCATCCATACTCAGTGGTGGTTTGAGTCCACTTGCCTCCTTAAAAGCAAGGATCAAATTAATACGAACATATTTTAGCAATCAGCTTTATGACACATTGTGTCCAGCCTGATGGGAGTGCTCTCTTTTAAGGGGAGTCACTTAATGGTTTGACGAGTATGAAAATGATGTGAATAATTGGATATGACCTTTGCAGCCATCAGATCTCAACCCATCTGAACACCTCTAGGAGATTTAATGCTGGACAGTGTTCTCCACCATCACTGTCAGCACACCGGATGAGGGAATATTTTTCAGAAGAATGTGGTCCATCTCTACACCCAGGAGCTCTTATGGAGGCTTATGGTGGAAGAGCACCTTATAAAGAGACTTTGTGTTGGTTTTTCCTGTAATTTCTCCTCTATTTGTATTTCATGGAGATTGGATGACATCAAGACAAAAATGACCCCAAATGAAGACAAGCGGCTGATATCACTGAGGCTGTATCATCTATTCTGATGAAAGAGGTGTGTTCTACAGTGGACTGTATAACAGGAGATAACTGATACCACCAAAGCTGTGTCAGTCACAGTTTGTACACATGCAGTTTAGCTTTGGGTCTGTCAAAGGATTCCAGCCTGTTTAATCCAGTAACAGCTAGATTTACAAATTGACAAAATGGAATAATCTAATTACCCAAAAGGAAACTCCAATTTGTCTCAATTATTGCAAAATCACTAATCAGATTACAGCGAAAACAGGCAAAAACCTAACTGAATAGACAATGACAAATAGATTTACAATTAGGAAAATTCAATTGTAAAATGATAGACCGTATGATGATTCCCCTCATTGCCACATAATGGTTGATGATGGTTATGTGTGATAATTGCGTTCTGCCAATGACAGTCTTTGTAAATTAGCTTACAATAGATTGTTTAAGCATGTGCTGCATAGATTTTTGAGTCAAGCTGGAAGTAATCAGATTGTGAGTACAAATAGGAGGATTTCAGTTAACTGCGCTTTGATTGGATATTATAGTTCCTGAGGTATTTTTGTATTTGTGTACTTGCACACATCTTCCTTTCTATTGACATATGTCAACCTCAACCCTCTCCCTGCGTAACCCCAAGTTGTGTTTATTCTGATAAGAACTGTTGTTATTATGGTTATTTGTGTAATATATTGTTTTAAAGCTCCTTTTGTGCTCTTTATGCTGGATCTATCCTTGGGCACATCAGATCAATATGAAGCTAGTTTTAAGGGTATTTGCAGTGGCATTCAGAATTTTCCCCATTGCAGCATTAGAGGTCAAAGGTGACATTTTCTTAACCTCAGGGTCATGACAATGTGACTGATGGATAGATTGTAGTCTAAGCTTTACCTGATATGTGACTTCATGATATTCTGTTGGTTACCCTCTTTTATACTGTACAAAGCAAATGGAAAAAACTAATGATGGAGGGATGGAAAAAGGAGTGATAGCACATATACAGATTCCATTGCTGCAATGCTGTCATGAATTTTCCAACAATGAGGGACATCGCCCTTTAAAAGAATCACTATGAGACATGGTCCCACCAAATTGGCACAACCGATATATTTTGGGGGTCAGGTTCATGGATTAAACAGAGAATCCTGGTGACAGGTAGAATTATGTATAATATTGTGTGTTTCCAGTTTATTTTTTTCAGTGCATGTTTGCATGCTGAATTGATTATTTGACATTTTAAATTATCTTTACTGTGTCAAAGCCAGCTTGAAATCAATAACAAACACACTATCAACCAAATCAGCATGTGTCGACATGTTTTGTAGCAGGTCTTTGAAAGACTGATTCCTTCTGTTGCTTCCTGCAGCTCTCATGATGTGATTGACAGCAAGCAGCAATGCTTCAACTCAGATACCAAAACGAATAAGCCTCGTGCTACCATTATTGTTCAGTGAGAAGACTGAATGTCGACAATTGTTTTTCCTCTGCAGAGAGGAACCTGAGCCCTGATGTTTCCAGCTGTGCTGAGACTCCATGAGGAGTATGAGGGAATGGATGGCAAACAATGTACATTATGACCCGCTCACCAGTCCGCTCCTGACTCTACAGCCAAATCTGCATTTCGGACTGATTTCTCTAATTGCTCTATTGTTGGAGGACATTTTGGCAGAAGTATAAGAGCACGCAGCATGTTCACTGTAGAGCAAACATCAATCACGCCCCACTGGCAGCAGCATTTATCACAACTATATTGCCTGGGCATCGATCGCCTCTCAGACAAGATTGTGATGAGGATTGTGGAAAGGGGGTTGTCTCGATATCCCCAACTATAGCCAAGCAGCATGTGTGGGGGGATTCTTTCCCTTCTACCGTACCATGTTATTATTACATTGATATAGCCCATTTCTGACTCGGCTCGCTAAAGGGACAAAGAATAAGAACATATACAAATTTGATTCAATCAAATTCACTTATAAACTTGTTCAAATATCTAGCCAATCTTTCCATTTGGTAGCAGTCTACCAGTAACAGAGAAGGTAAAGCAGCTGAAAACAGATCTGAACAGTCTGTTTGCCAAAATGACGAAGAAGGCCAAGTTATCTTTTAGTGGAAATTCTAATGAAACATAAAAAGCCCTTCAGCTATGGTTGGGAGTGTAATAGAGGTGATGACTGCGGTGGCTGAAACATTATTAAAAGGCCACAAAAGTAAGAGAAATTATGTCAGCTAAAGGCCATGTACAACTTGGTTCTCAGAGGTAAAAAGGCTGGAGACCACTGATGTGGCCTAACCTGGAGACAGTGTTACTGAACTGATTGTGGTGCCATCCATCCATCCATCTGCAACAGCTTGGGCGAAGGGGGGTTTATCACTGGGCACATAGAGACAGACAGCGATTCACACTCACATTCCTACCTATGGGCAATTTAGAGGCATCAGTTAACCAAATCTGTATGTGTTTGGACTGTGGGAGGAAGCCGGAGAACCCGTAGCAAACCCAGGCTAACATGGGAGAACATGCAAACTGCACACAGAAGGGCCCCTTTTTTTATGTGTTAAACAAAGGAGGTGTTGTGTTTTAAGAGGTTCAAATTTAAAATACTCATACTGATTCAAACAGCATGCTGCTAAATTAAGGAAATGCTATAGTCTAAAGACTCTGTCAGGGCTTTTATTCAGGAATTCTAGCTTGAGAGCGGAACCAAAGGAACATGAGGACGGTCCAAAAGCACAAAATCCATTTACTAAACCTGAAACACACACACCCACTCACACACACACACATAACACACACACAGTCATGTTGGTTTGTGTACCCACATACACACTAAACAAGAAAGATGCACCAGACAGTGGATTCCAGATCAGTGCCAGAAGAGGATCAATGCATGGTGGGGGTTGGGAAGGTAAAAGCGCTCATTGCGAGGATATATTTAGAAAGGTAGAAGACCTGCGAGTGGGACGGCTGCAGAGGAGAAAGAGCAGGAGATAATGAGAGAGAAAAAGGGAAGAGATTCTGTTGAGTTAATTGATTAAGTGAGGGTGAGGATGGAATGCACCCAGCTCTCCCCGAGGTGCTCATCGATGCCAGATGCTGCTCACCTATAGCAATTACCTGCACAACTGATATCAACATCCCACATTATCAAAACACACCATATGTGGCCTCTTGCAAGCCAACAAGCTGCCACTTGTCTCATGTCTTTCACTGTGACGCCTCCTTAAGAAGTTCGTGAAGCTTCTTAAGATCATATGTGCAGAGTTTACATGTTGCCGTGTTTGAGATTGTGCGTCCAATTAAAACACACAGCTGTTCATTTCTCCTATAATTGTATAGACTTGGCCTGTAGCGTTGCTTGGGAGGATGTGCTTTCCTGTAGGGGATTTATTTGAGTTTCCTTCACTGTATGAACATATGGTGCTTTTATCTGCCTTCTATCTTTGTGTGTTTTAGTTTTGAGTCGTAGTTTAGCTTTAGGACACTGCAGCAACTCTACACTGAGAAGTTAGAGAATCCCTCTGAGTCCAAACATTACCCTCCTCCAGCATAATAGAGTTTCATAGCCAAATAACACAGCTTGATTTTTTTAAACTATGAATACAAATTAATACAGCCCAGAGAAGTGAGGAGAAATGTAAAACAATATTTTCTACTGTCTGCTGATGATACGGGCGGCACGGCGATGCAGTGGTTAGCACTGGTCACAGGTTCTAATCCAATCCTTCACCCAGTATCAGCTGGGATCGGCTCCAGACTCCCTGCCACCCTGAATAGGATAAGCAGTTACAGATAATGAATTAATAAATCAGTGTGTTAATACTATAACTCAAAACATCAAGATGTCCCTCTCAGGATACCGTTTTTGCCTAAATTTATCTTTTTTTGAAACCTTTTTTAATCACATCCACATCGTCAGAAAGACGAAACATCTTTAAAATCAGTGAGAAAGACTAAGACTGGGATTCTCACGTTCAAGCTGCTGCCAGTATGCCTTGTCCTTCATTTAATTTAGACTTTGCATTAAACATTAGCGTAGTGTTGAGGGTGCAGACATATACATTTATACTTTCAAATGTCCACAAAGAAAGGACAGTGGGCCCGCCCACTCAAACACACACAAATCCATAAGACATGGAGAGTGGGCGTGTGAGCGTGCCAGGGAGAGTGATGGATGAAGGTATGTCTGAGGGCAGGGCGGCCAACAGGGAGGCTGTTTCAGATAAGTGACGCCCACTCACCTGCCACAGCCACCCAACAAAAGCCACCAAACCACAGGCAGCATGATGAGGAAACAACCGCTGAGTGGATGATACATACTGTGAAACTGTAAAACCTTTATAAAGATTTATTTAAATTTATAAAGATGTCAGCCAACATCTCCAGCAGGTAAATCTGAGGTCAAAGCCTTAAACTTTAGTTTCTTTTTTTTTTTCTGTCTAGAAGACTGTACACTATAGCATCCTGACCATACCAGTAAAGATCTCTGTCACCCTCTGGTGGTCAAATGTGAACACAACACTCATCCATTGCTTTCTGAGCTACAACACAGAGCATAATAGTTTCCACCAAAAACAAAACACCCTCAAATTATGTTTTATCAATATGGGTGATTTTTTGTACAAAGAGTAATTACTAGTAATTACTATCTAAAATATGAAAGGAAACTAGAAGCTGAATGTCCCCCCTGTAAAACAAAGGTATGATAAATGTGTATTATAACGACATAAAATATTACATTACATTAGGTCTTAACAGTTTTGTACCCTTTGTCATAGCCAGTTGATTTATCATATATGGCTAAATAAAATGTGCAACCATGTTTTTTTATTACAATTTTTCTTATTCGCTTTGGCTCAATTCTTGAATGACAACAATTTTTTTTTAAACAATAAGCTTGACTCGAGTTAGTTAAAATTATTATTCATTAGAAAACTTATTTGAGTTTCCCATTCATTCAAGAAAATTACATGTGTTTTGGCACTTGTGTGCAAAGAGTACAATAATTACTTCATCCTCCTCACAACTTCTTAACATGGTTTCATTATTTTAGTCATCACATGCAAAATGACACATTCAGTTAACAAAATCTGTCAGACATAATGTGTATTCCATAATTAGGGCATGCAATTTGTAGTTTTTAAACAGAACTACCACAGTTTTTTTTTTTTTTTTTTTAATTGTTGCAGGTTTTGTTTTGGCATGAATGTCATTTTGTGGTAAATTTACTGTATACATACACATGTACATACTGTTTCAGTATTGTATAGTATTGATTTTTCCCAGTAAATTTTCACCTACTGGTGAAATGAGAATCTAAAACGCTCTGTGTGATACACAACAGCCTTTAGCTGGACAGAACCGACACTCTGGTTTAGTACAGACAAACAAAAAAGTAAAACAAAACAGAGATTTGTATGTATGAAACATTTCCAGGGTTGACTGTCATGGTGAAAAAACATCTGAACGTTTTGACCAGTACGGCTCACGTGATGACATAACTTTTCATTTTGGTGCCGTTGGCCTGTTTACTGACACAATAACTGGTTTTGAAGCATGAATGAAGAGTTTTGGGTGAGTTACTACGTTCTAACAGAGTTGTGATGATCCATTAAACAGTCGTGACAGTTGCACTTATAGTTTAGAGAATGATAAGACCATTTCAAAGAGTGAGCCAAACTGATTGAGGAAAACTGTAATGTAGTCCTCACTCCTTGAACTCAGTGAGCGTATGATGAAATTATATTTATGGCATCTCTATTCAGTTTGTAAGTGCACATGACATTTATTCAAATTATGTAAATCTCATTTTTACTATTATGGCCACAATGAGTGGAAAAAAATAAGAATAAAGTCACAATATTATGAGAAAAAAAATATAATTTAATGAGAATAAAGTCATATTATTTCAAGAAATAGTTGTAATATTATGAGAATAATATTACAATATTACTACAAAGGAGGCCTTTTCTTCCAGGTCTCTGTGGTTCTTTTTCTGGAATAAATATAGTTTTTCACACAGTCTTTTCAAGGTCCTGATACTGATGATAATGTGGTGCTGATGTGCCAAAAGATGAAGTATTTCATTACTGTGATCTTATACAAAAGCATAACTTTACAAGTTGCGCCATGTTCCTCATTTTCAGTCAGGCAGCACGCTGCTCTATGTCCCCTCTAAAATAACATGAAAAATGACTACTTTATAATATTATGACTTTATTCTCTGACTTTATAATACTACTGACTTTTTTCATACGCCATATGACTTTATACTTTAAACTTATACTGGGAATCTCAGAGGAATTGCTTTGCCCTCGATGTGGCTCTAATACTCTGTTGTACATTTTGGACTGAGACTGCTTCAGTTTCTCTGATCCTTCATGTATCAGTGCTCCATGTTAATGAGCAGCACACCGCACCATGTTGCTGACATCTGCTGTTTGAGACAGGCATTACAGTGGCACCATGGTCCGATATCCCCAAGGGAATTCTCACCAGACCTGATCCCCTCTGCTCTGTGTTCATGAATGAGCCCAGCAGCTGTCAGAAAGCTCCATGTTCAATATTGGAACCAGCAGTGTTCAATAAGAAGCTTTCAAGGCAGGAGGAGGAAAAAGTGTGAGCTGAGAAACAGCGGCTCATTTGCAAAAACAGATAAATGAACACACCAGCTCAAGTTTGACTGCTGTTCCTTTGAGTGCACAGTAAAAAAAAAAATCATGACAAAAATCACCAATACATTTGAGATATTAGTGTTTAAAACATTTCAGAAATAAAAATAATAAAGTGTTAATGTTGAAGTAAAGTTCAAACAAAAGAAAAACAGTAATAGCAGTAATAGTAATGTTTCAGTCAAAGGAAGATGAAGATTATCAGCCTGTCTGGTTATTATGAAATTGTGAGTTGTTAACAAAATAATATCTAGAACAATGAGGTAAATCTGCATCCCGATATCTCACCTTCAAGACAAATATACAGGCTTGAAGAATGTTGACGTCAGATATAATCACAAACTTCAATTTAAAGAAAATGAAGAAGCCGCTTATCTAATTAACTAATTAAAAATAAACTTTCTGTTGTAGCAATATTTTGTTCAGATAAGTTTGAAAAGTACTTGCCCAAACAATATTACAGTAATTTATATGTGGATAAATTAAACTTTAATATAATGTTAACAGACATTTATTGTGTGGAAAACCTCTTATTTTATTTAGAGATTTGGTGATCTTATTGTAGACAAAACCAGATATTTTGCTGCTGGTCTGATGAGGCTGAGCTTTGCCTGTCAGGCCACTAGAGGGAACCGCACACCTACATATTGATTCATGGATTCACTTTCCCTGAGGCAATAACAATATGTGAATAATGTTTTAAAGTCAATTCCCCACCTAACAGGTCAGAGATGATTTGTCTTATTTACTACGTCATCATGCTGTTAGTCAAGGAGGATATTTATGTTCATTAGGGAGCCTTTAGGGGGTACAGGCAGGTCGAGACACTGTGATCCACTGGAGGTCGCCCTGATTGCATCCTCAGAGTATAGTATGGCAGTGTTTCAGTGTGGCAGTAAATGACATGGAGTTTTTATAGTTCAGTCATGGCATCAGCAGCTCCATCACTGAGCATCTGGACACATCATTCTTTATCTTGTTCACTACTGCCCCAACCATTTAATTCATGATAGTTGCTGTCCTGTTTTATTCTCCAGATTGAATTGTTGTCTCTCAAAATCAGACCAGGACTCGGGCTCTGATGAAGCTCTGTCAGAGACGCCCTTTGTTCCTGACATTTGCTGTCAGGTGCAGGGGCTCTTTTTTTGACTGCCAGGGCTCTTTCAAATGCAAAGCTCCAGTGAGCTGAAAGAGTGGATGGAGAGATAGAAAGGAGGGTATGAAAGGGCAGAGAGAGGGATGGAGACACACCCCATCCCCTGCCACCTCCCTAACACTCCCTTTGTCGATGGGCTTGCTCACCAGGTAGGGGGGAGGCTGCTAATTGGCGGCGTAAATGCTGTAGCACGCATCCTAATTGTGCTTCCCCTGGAGGAGGCGCTCCAGAGAGACAACAACGTGACTCCCTTCCCCTCTCCTCTCTTCACTCCTAATCTTTTCTCCTCTGCATTCTCATATCACCACAACTTGCTCTGCAAGGCCACGAACAAAAGCAAAGCTCTCTCTCTCTGTCTTGACAAGTTTAATCAAGTGCTATACCAGATTTTCATTCCAGTACAAACAAGAAACAAATGAACTTCAAGTGAGATGACCTTGACAGTAGCACGGGAAGCTTATTCAGACATTATCACTGCTGGAATGAAACTTCTGGCCCATTCTCTACATTCACAAATACAAATAAGAAATATATCATATTTTATTTATTCAAAAGTGTATTGTGTTATGTGTATACTCTGCATTCAAAGATCAAAACATTTGTTTTTCTCTTTTGTGCTTTGTCCGTTGTCAGTATAGTATTCGTATTCAGTTTCATGTCTGGTTTTGGACTGATTCAGTTCCAAACATGACTTTGAACGTGATACAGCTGGATCCTCTTTCCTCTACTGGCTAGTAGTCTGCATATCAGCAGGGATGCTGTTTATTTCACATCCACTCCCAACTGCCGCTGTTCTCAGAGCTCCTCACAGTTTTATTTCAATTAAAAAGATGACACCATTTGGTTCTCAAATAGACAGATTATTTGACATTTTTTCATAATTGGCATCGGCCGATGGCTGAGTGTAGTAAGCCGATTAGTAAGCAGGCGCATCAGTGCTGCCCTGTGTTATTGCTGTAGAACACGTGTGACTCCGCCCCATGTGCAATCAAATTACCGTTCTACCTGCAGACCTCAGTAGATGTAATCCAGTGAGCTAACCTTTTCAAGAGTGAGTGAGAAGAACAACGTCCAAACTTGGAGAAATGTGCAGACACAAAATGCAGATTAGAGAGACAGACCATAAGTGTTCAGTAAATGTTTAAGTTCATTTCTTAAAATTCTGCATATCATTTGTTATTATTAACCTGTTATATGTTATCAGATGGAGGAAAAAAAGAAAGCCAACCAAAGATATTGGCAAGAAAAGAGAAATCGGCATCATATATATATCAGCATTGGCCTGTCGACCTCTATTCCCAAATAACTGATGCTTTACCTTTATGCCAGAAGCATTAGCAGCAAAAATTGCTTTATTGCAAAAATTATTTAATAATTACATGCTGAAATAGCATTTAAAAATAGGGCCCTGAGACTTGAGAAGCAGCTGCTCTTCATTGGAGATGGAAACCCAAAACTAATAGAACACACATCTGATCAGGCCATTGTGACTTAATGTCTACACAAATGTTGCCTGGTAGATAATATAATGATTCAGTCATTTAAGCAAATTCAAATAAGTTATTTGCTAATTATTCTGTATTTATCAGCAAACATGGAAAAAAGCATATCAATTATCTTTGTATTCTTTTCCTTGAAATGTATTAAATAAATTACCAGCTATTGGAAAATAGTGGAATATACTTATTAAAAGTTTATAATTAAGTAATTTTGGATACATTTTGAGGTAAATATTTGGGTAATTTGGCAGTAATTTCAAAGGAATTTCCTAATTATCACCTAATTAGCATAAATTTTGCAGACTTGTAAAATGAAGTGTGACCAAAGTGTCTCTCAACAAAGCAAAGCGAGAGGCCAGGCACCATTGTGTTTGAGTTAATGACGTCATGCTGCCTCTCTGACTCACATCTTCACTCCTCTTTCCCACCTACAACCTTTACGTCAGCTCCTTCCTTTGTGTCAAGGTGAACACAGCTGTAGTACAGGGTCACATATGTGATATCAGGCCATGATGTCAGCCCCTGTCAGGACTCCAGGATGCTCATTCCCCAAACTGGTGAGGTCAGCCACCAGCTGCTTGTTTTCTCCTGCCCATTTTCACCTGTTTCATTACCTCCACCAAGGAGGGCATGTTTCTGGTTCGGCGTCTTTGTTTGTCAGCAGGATTCAGTAAAAATTACTCGTGAGACTTGGTAGAAGGGTGGAGCATGGGCCAAGGAAGAACCCATCACTTGTTGTAGCAGATCCGAACCACCGAGCAGATACACAAATCAGTTTTCACTTTCATTAACATCATTAGATAGGTCATTGCCTCGGTGGAGGTCTCTGAAGAAATATGCCCTTTCAGACACAAATACGGTCTTTCCTTGCAACCATTCATTTTAAAAGTATGTCACAGCAACATGTGAATAACTAGCTGTAAGTCACTGTTTTCAGTCACTGTTATTAATATTATGAGTAGGACTCATAGTATGTTGTAATAAAATCCATGGTAACGCTTCATTTTACAGGTCTGTGAATTTCATGTTAATTAGATGATAATTAGCAAGTAACCTTTTTGACATTTCTTTGGAATTATTGTTAAATTACCCCAATATTTCCTCAAAATTAACCAAAAATCACTTTTTTGTAAACATTATTTAATAACATATATTTTAATAACATATATAGATATTCTGCTATTTCTCAATAGCTGGTAATCAATTTAAAACATTTCTAGGAAAATAATACAAGGTTAAGTTATATGCATTATTTCCATATCTGCTGATAGATAATAATTATCAGACAACTTATTTGAAATGTCTTAAATAACTGAATCAGGACATTAGCTACCAAGTAATATCTGTGTAGACAATAAGTCACAATAGTGAGATTTGTTCCTGAGCAGGAGTAGAAGTGTCTTCTGTTAGTTTTTGGTTTTCCAGCGTACTACCGCTTCTCATTTCCCTCTCTCATTTTAACAATTAGATGCTATTTTAGCATCTAATTATTAAATAATGTTCATAATAAAGTGATTTTTGGTCAGTTTGGAGGTAAATATTGGGGTAATTTGGCAGTAATTCCACAGAAATGTCAAATAGGTTACTTGCTAATTATCACCTAATTACCATGAAATATGCAGACTTGTAAAATGAAGTTACCAAATTTCTTTATAAACAGTATTTCAACTCATGCATATTTGATAAAGTCATTCTATTTTTATAAGGCTATGTGGAGCTTGTGATGCTGGCCGATTTTTTCCAACCACATTAATTAAACGTTGTCAGTTTTTTTTTTTTTAAGATTGTAAATTTCTCCACTGTGGGACACATAAAGGAATATCTTATCTTATCTTATCTTATCTTAAATTTGAATGTGATGTTGGATGAAAATGTATATGCCTGCCTGTTCCCGCCAAAATAAGGTACAAATCTGTACCCATGACACAATAATAGTAACTTGTTGCAAACCAACGCACACACACAAAATTACAAACACACACACCCACATGCCAACCCCTAGTCAGGAGGCCAGCTGCCTCAGCAGCACGTTTAACACAAAGACCTAGTGGCATCGATTAGTATCAATAAGTTATGAGCCCAACAGGACCGGTGGGAAACAGACTCTCTGGATGTGTGTTTGGAGATCATATCTACATACTGCATCTGTGTTCAGTAACACTTCATTTCATTCTGGAAATGAAATAAATCACCAGCTATTTGTGACTTCTTATTGGGAAATAGCAGAGAAAAATTATTAAATAATATTTATAATACATATACAATAATTATAATAAAAGTCCAGAATCAAGTCCTAAGTCAAAACAGAATAACCAAATAATTTTTTGATAAATGTTGAGGTAAATATTGGTGTAATTTGGCTGTAATTCAAAAGAAATTAATTGCCAATTGTCACTTAAATTAACATGAAATTTACGGACCTTTAAAATAAAGTGTTACTCTGTGTTTATGTGTTCTTTACTATATAACATTTCTATTGCATTCAAAATGACATGTTGAAATTATGACTTTAAAGATGTGACTGAAACAGTAGAGGCGGGGTTAAAGTTGATCTATGAAATTAAAATCATGCTTTTTATATTTATATTATACATTTTTTATGTTATATAATAATATATCAAATTACCTGTTGTAATACAGTCATGTAGTTATGCTTAATTTTAATTGTTCACATTTTTTTATTCAAGTTTATGCTATAGAAATAAATTCTACATTTTCCATAATTCGACCATCTGTCAGTCGACCCTCCCTGACTGCTAAATAATGAAATTAAACTGATCAGTTGATTGATATATTATATGGAAGTCAATAATAAGAACAACTTTAGGGGTGCCAGGTTGTGAATAAAGCCTTTGACAGACAGGACATCACATATCTTTCTACAAAGGTTCTGGACCAAAATCAATGACATGTTAGGTCTTTATTAATGATCACCAGAATAACTGCATTACTACCAAAAAGGATCAACGCCAGTCACAACCTGTCAACACAGCACTACTTCTTATTAAATGAATTTATACTGTATAATTCCTGTCTCCACTCGTTGCATACTACAATCTCCTACCCTTCTGACACTAGGTCTCTGTACTTGTCTTCATAGGTTCATACTGCTGTGGTATTTGTACTATGCAAATGTTGGTATCTGTTTTGATGAACCTACAGGGAGCATACACACCAAATATGAGCCTGGACCAATATACCAACAGGGATAGACACTGGATAGAAAACTCAGTATACTATGAGAATATCTAATGGTCTGTGGTTGAATATAGATGATGGCTGTGTGTTCATGAGCCACAAGCCCACCTGACCTTGAGTTCTATATAAAATTAACTATTTATTCCCATAGACTGCTTCATAAATGAACGAGCGACGTATCCAGGGCCCTGAATGGAATGGATCGAGCAGTAATTAGGGAAATACAGAGTACACAATCTAACATATGGTTAGAAAATAGGACTGCATCTGGAAAATTGCATCTCTGATGCTTTTCAGCCCACCACTCTGTGGCTGTGCACGGTTTTGCTCAACAGCAGCCTATTTACACTCAGCATCACTGTATACAGCAATTTGAGGAATTATAATAATGGTTGTCACCCATACACACACACACACACACTTAGCTTTGTGCTCTTTCTTGCCTTGGCACTATGTTAGCAGAAGAGCAGCATGGACAAGCCTGCAGTCAAAGAGGTGTCAGTGGCCCCCGCTGTGGGAAGCAGCAGGATCCTGATTAGCACTAATGAAGACTTGCAGGAAGTGTTCATGCATGTTAAAGGGGTGTACACGGATTATAGTTGAGATTGTGTGCGTTTTAAGCTGCCAAAATGAAACTAATTGCATGAATAGTGTTTTTTGAGCTCCACCTGTAAGAGCCGGAGCATATTGAAGTTGAACATGAACGCCACCATGAACTCGCTTTTATTGTGGAAAGTCCCCGCAGTGATTTGAAAGTGTGCACAGTGGAAGTGATAGTCATCTCCGACCTCTAACCCTGTGTTGTCTCTCTCCTCTACCTGTAAATGGACGTCCACTATTCCAATCCACTCCGCGCTACCCTCCCAGTCTGTTTCCATGGCGACTTGCCCTTAGCCTTCTGCCAGCCTTCCCCCATGGCGTCGACCCCCTCCACTCCATTCCCCGGTCTCTGTTGCTCTCAGCCTGGGAAATCAGCCTAATAAATAGCTTTATGGTAATCAGGCTGGTGAGCAGCAAGTAGAGCTGCCAATCTTAATACACTTATTAAAGTGCTGAAAATATCAGTCTCCCTTGTTGCCCTGTGGCCTTCGCCACACCCTCTGCTCAGTTTTCACTCTCTGTGCTCATAGTCACCCTGTTTTGCTGTCACCATCTTTATTTTGCCTCTGTTCATCTCTTGTTCAGTCCATGTCCTCTGTGGTGATTCTTACACTTTGTCCGTATATTAGGCTTCTAGCCTTTTCATGTCTGGGTTACAGCCCCAGAGGACTGACAACTGTGGTGATACATTACATATATACTTTAGGAACAATGCATATGCATATATAAAGAGCACACCACTATATGCAATCCAAGTTTTTATGCAGTCAGAGCAGTAGATCTGCATTTGCATTCATCACATTCTCTGTAACATCCAGCATCATCAGCACTACTTTCAGAGGACACATACACTGATGGAGTCAGCAGCATCTTTTAAAAATACTTTTACCTGGTTGATTTTTATTGTTTTTATTGGTTGGTTCTGCCATCTGCTTTACTTATTTCCCTTTTGAACTTGTTTTAAAAACAGCAACATAAATGAAGCTGATTGTGATTATTATTCAGAATTTATTGTAATGTGGCATTTTGATTATATTCCACAAAAGTCAAAAATTTCAAATTTCCTTGAAATTACCCCTATATTTACTTCAGAATTTATCAAAAATACCCCAGCATTATTTAGTTATTATTTCAGGTAATAAATATGTCTGGTAAGGCTATGAGTTGGTAACCCCCAGATTCTGTTTGAATTCCCTTCACAAGCAGAAAAGAAAACTTCGAGCCCTACTGGTGAATATCAGAACTGAGCCCATCTACACTATGACCACATAAAAAATGTGGGCCTAATTACAATCAATTGAGTTTCCAAGAAATTTCAAAGAAGTTTCAAGCTAATTATCATCTACTTACCAATATACAACCTGGGAATAAATCCTTTGTAATTATGCCCAGCAATTAAATGTAATTACTCTTCTGGTGATGTATTAAATAAACTACCAGGTATTTATTATCTGAGTTGGAAAGTAGCATAATAAATTAATTAAATTATAAATTATGAAATTATATTTTATTAACTTTAAGGTTAATCAGGGTAATTTCAAAGAAACTCCAAATGCATTTCTTGTTAATTATCACCTACTTGCCATGAAATTTGCAGACCTGTAAAATGAAGCATCTTTTTCCTTATAATCTTAATTTACAGGTTGCAAAATCACAATTTAAAAGAACAAAGAAAAGTTAACAAAAATAGTAGTGATCAGACAACAAAAGAGTCAAAAATCTGAAATGTGTTGGAATATTTACATTGATAACTTCGTATGCTGCCACTGCTATTGAAACTGCTCAGACCCTTAAAGGGGACATATCATGAAAACTCACTTTTTCAGTGCTTGTGCTCATCCATCTGGAGAGCCTGCCAACCAGTCGTTTTTTGGTCTTCTATCAGGAAACATGTGATTTAACAAGCCAATGAGATGTATCTCCCCTTCCTATGTCACATGCAGGCTCATTGGTATCATATTTTGATAGGTGTGTCATATTTTCTCACAAGCCAATCAGAGCAGACTGGGCTTTTTCAGGGAGGATCTTAAAAAGACAGGTTGTTTCAGAGGGCGAATACGGGTATATTCACACAGACAGGATGAGAAAAGTAATGTGTATTTTGAATATTAAAGCATGTAAACATGTTCTATTAGAAACACAAAATATAAATATGTAAATGAGGCTGATATGTCCCCTTTAAAGCCTGTAAGGGGGGGGGGTGACTCTTTCTTTAGGGATTTGGCTTTGGAACCGGAGGCCCCCCTTTTCTTCCCCCTCTCCCCCCACGACAAAAATTAATTTTTATTTTATTTGGGAGGAGCCTTTTTCTCTTTTCCCCCCCCGCCCCCCCCAAACACCCCCCCCCCCCCCTCTCCGGGCTCTTTTCAGAGCCCCCCCCTCCCTCTATTTTCTCCTTTTATTATTTTTTTTTTTTTTCAGTTTTGTTTTTCCATTTTTTGTTTTAAAAAGAGTTAATTTTAATTTCCCCTCTGTGGGACTAATAAAGGTAGATCTTCTTCTTCTTCTTCTAAACCCCAAATGAACCTATTGACACATTCAATAGCCTATTTCCAATGTACTAAACTACCACTTCAAAGATGGGTGAACAGTACTTGATATCATCTGACATTTGTGTTTCTTATAAACAGAAAATCAGGTTTTATACTGCAATATTTACTAGAAAAAATAATAGACTAACTTTCAGGCGTTTGTAGTGAAATGAAATGAGGAGGTATCATATCGATAACGACTCATTTCAGTTCACAAATCAGCCATTTCTTGGCTGTTGTGGTGCTTTCAAAGAGAGCGGCAGGAATATAAACAAGGCGTCTGGCAAAAGTTCAGCTCAAAACACCACACATGGCTTCATCGCTCACAGCCAGTTAAGACACTCCAACAGATAACAATGCAAACTGATTTTATCATATTATCATATCACTTGCTCGTTTTACATTCTGTTTGAAGGGTATAATATGTAGGCTACACACATCCCGATACATTAGACGTCTCTGTGTTATATTACATTAATTCCTTCAAGATTTTCTTTTTTTTTTGGTGAACCCCCAACCTCAAAGTTCAAACTATGCCTATGCTTATATGATCTGTTTCACTACAGGGTGTGTGTTTACTGACCCCTTCTGTAAAATACAACCTGGCATCATTAAGAAAATCCCTCACTGTCTTCATCTTCAGTAAGTGTCTAATTTTAGCTTTTCATGTTTAACATACTCTGTTTACTCCACTATCACCTTCTCAGGCATTTCTTCCACCCTCAGCCTTCCATCATTCACAATAGTCTTTCACACTTGGAGACCATTACCTGTCCTGGTCTGCACAGAGGTTTTTTACAGACTGGTACCTCAGAATGGGATCACTGGAACAATCGGCAGCAACAGCAGTGTGGTATTGAATACCAAAGAGGTTAATCAATGAGTTGGACCTGCAACTTGGGCTTAATTAACCAACAAAAGAAAAACACAACAATCATCTGTTTCTTTCTCATTATCAATTGACGGCTAACCGGTGCTCAAAGTGGGCCAATATAATGGTACGCTGTATGGCACTTCTTCATTTAACTCCTTGAAGTAGATCTTTCTCTTCTCTGCCCTCTCCATATCAGGCTCTCTGAGATTCATAATTGATTCATGACGGCGCAGCACCATTATATTTGCGCCGTGCCTCATAACATCTCTTCCTAACTGGACACGATGCAAATGAGTGAACAAGAAGACATCAGACTGTTTTTTTTAATATGTCCTAACCTGCTCCGTGCTTCGTGAACTGGCTGAGCAATGTGTTGCTTGTTTGTAAAAGCGTTCACCCTGGCTCTGTTTATGTGAAGTTTTGCGAACCTCCAACTTATTTTCATGGGTCAGAATCAATGCTGACAGTTAATCAATAATAAAGTGAGATGTCGCTCATAGTATCTGGACAGTTTTTCGCGCTCCATTTGCTCGGTCACTGTGTGTTATTGAGGTTATAGCGGGCTGTAATTTATCATTACAAACTTCATTCCCCTTTTGTGAATTAATTACTGAAGTGTTCATCATAACTTTTTACTGGTGAACAAATATAACTGATGAAACAGTAAACATGTTTTCTGAATATCCTCTACTGATTTGTAGAATATGATTTTACTAGGCAAACAATTAAAAAAGAATTGAATGTTCAGATGAAGGCAGTGATAAATAATAAAATAACCATTCAACTAGTAATAATAATAGACCAAAATAATGAAAAAACTTCATAGTTTTAAGTAAAAAATGGGCTGATAGGCTGATACACACACCAGCATGTGAATTACAGAATACTGACACTTACTGTTTTTCACTTCAAGCACTGCTGCTAACACTTGCCTAACTTTGTCCAATATACTTTACTTTATATACTTATACTTATATATATGTTTTCTGTATGTATGTAGACTATACTTGTTAGGAATGTTAGGTCTCAGGTTTTATGTTTGTCGTCTTTTGTGTGCACTTCCGGTTTTATTTTGGTGATCCTAACCCTCCCTCTCGTTTCAGAACACTTCACTTCCTGCCTGGTGTTTCCTGCTCTTCACTTGATTGACACTGTGTGACCTATCCACCATTCACCTGTGTCTGATTGTCTAACCCTGCCCTGATTGTGTCCACCTGTCCCTCGTCAGTCATTCCCCTCACTAGTATTTAATGTGCGTCTCCCCTTCCTTCTGTGCCAGTTCGTCTTGCTTCCTTCGTGTCCAAGCGTACCAGCGTTCTTCCCAGTGTTTTCTGACTTCCCGTACTTTTGATACTCTGCCTGTTTTTGATTAGCTCTTGCCTGCCGTTTTGGATTTGTTTGCTTGCATTCTAATTCCTGTGTACTGACCCTTTTGCTCCGATTAAAGATGCTGTTTTTTGCCACCAGCCTGTCTCCAGTGAGTTTGCATTTGAGTCCAAGCCTGCCTGTTCTTCCAGACGTAACACTGCTGTGTATACAGTAAAGGGCAATCCACCCACATTACAAAACTACTACATTTTCTCACTTGCAGTGGAATCAAGCCATGCAGGTTCTTTTGGTTCATTTTTTAAAATCTATTTATTTTTTCCTGCATGCATCACAATACAATGGACATTAATGGAATTCCATTTGTGGTGCTCACATCATATGAATGTATAAAATATGATATACTGTACAATATAACAATATAATAGTAATGGCCCTTTTATTCTGGACACTCCTCAGAACAGGTCTCAGAATAGGTCTTTTTCATTTTTACCACTATATGGTAAATGTAACATGGTGGGGACATGTGTACCAGAGATGCATAACGTATTTTTTTTTTCCAAATATCACTTTAATAACACAGAAACCCTGGTAAAAATCCATAGTTTTGATTGTGAGTGAAACAGCCTACAGCTGATGGAAGGTTGGTTTGAGTCACCCGATTGTTTTGGGGAAGAAGCAGGGTGGGGAAAGGGAATTAGTGAGACTTTGACATCTGCTCCCCACTTGGCCCACACTGGTGGACTGGTCATACTGGGATGCTCAGGTCTGAATGTGTCTCACATAATGAGGGTGGGGCTGAAAGAGGAAAAAAAAGCTCTGTGACTCATTGTGTCGATTGTTGTGTGACTCACTGAATCGGTAGAAATGAAGGCAAAGGGAACGGCCAATGCTGAAGTGCCTTTAACCTGCATTCTTTCAAATGTCCAGCAGGGGGCGACTCCTCTGGTTGTTAAAAGAAGTCTGATTGTATAGAAGTCAATGAGAAAATGAGCCTACGTCACACTTAATTCATTACCTCATTAAACACTGTAAACATGAGTTTATGGTCTCATTGCTAGTTTCAAGTCTTCTTCAATTCAGCATGATGTTCATTTTATAAATTATGGTCCCATTTAGAGTCAAATATACCATAAAACAGGGGATGCTTTAGGGTGGGGCTACCATGTTAGTCCATTTTCATTCCCAGGGAGTCAAATGCCGAGCCTTTGTCGCGCCCATCGGCCACAGCACAAGGCAGCCTTTAGAAGTAGTAGGAGACACATCGGACTTTCCATTAACTACAATGTAAACCCATCCCTGGCAACAGTAAACACTCAGTACAAGTGAGCTGGACAGGTGGGAAAAGCAGGTGGATGGGTACACAAACACAAGGTTTTTATCCAGGTGATTTTTTTCTTAAACCTAACCAAGTGTTAGCATTAATCAGATGTTCACTGCAACAGATCAGTAACACAGGGGGGTCTGACAAAGCCTCAGTATGTGACGAGTTGGGATGAGGTCGCTGTCATGGCATTGTCCAATCTGGGAGATGTCTGTGTTTTCGTCTATGGACTTTAACCCTTTCACAGTGTATTTTCAGTTCCTCAAAGTTAATGGTAATATTTTGGTCACCTAAAAATGTCTTATTAAGCATTCAGGTGTACTTAAGTTGTGCTCCAGCCTCCAAAAAACCAGGATGTGACGACCAAAACGACAAACTCGAGGCATAAAAACCAAAGTCCACAAACCAACAGGTGACGCCATGGTGACTATGTCCATTTCTCATTTACAGTCTATCTTTGTACAATGATTAATTCTATATCTGAAAAAGATTTCTTGCCACAGAGCACCATTAAGACATCTAACATCATCATCTTATGTGTTTGTGTTTCCTTGCAGTTAACTCAAATCAAATTTAATCAAAGTGGCATTTATCACTTTATACTTTAATTAGCCCAAAGTCAGACTTTCACATTTGACTGACTGAATCAACATTATCATAAATGTCAAAATTAGAATATTCTGCAAACATCACTGGAAGCACATAATTACATTTACAATTAAAAGTGAAATTCAGTCACTCTGTGATATTCATTTGGAGACAGATGGAAGAGCGTAAATGGACAAAGAGGAGAAGTGAGTATTTCCTCAAAGTCAACTTGTGGGCTTCTGTTGGCCTTGTGCATGTGTGTCTGTTAATGTGCATGACAACGGGTGAAGGGATGTCAGGGTAGGTCACACACTGACTGTATTGATTAATTAGTGTTTATTCAACTATCGCCTAGTGATTGTTTCAGCTACAGCCCATGGTAATATCCTCTGAACACACACACACGTTTACAGTCTCAGCTAATGAATCAATATTGGCATGTGGCATGATGGATACACTGAAGCATAGACTGAGTTCATGCATTAAATAGTCATAGATCATACCATGGATGAGTTACTGCTGCAGCATTCTGACGAGAATTCATATATTCATCTATTAGGGAAGTGTATTCATGGATTTTGGATGTTTTTTTTCTGGTTTTAATTCATTTATTCAAAGTAGACCCAGTGAAATGGTCTCATTTCCAAGGGAGATTTAGCCAAGACCTCCTGGTAACACTTCATTTTACAGGTCTGCAAATGTCATGGTAATTAGGTGATAATTAGCCACTAACCTATTGGAAATTTCTTTGGAATTACTGCCAAATTTCCCCAATATTTACCTCAAAATTAATCAAAAATTACTTCGAAATAAACTGTAAACATTATTTAATAATTACAGGCTAAAATAGCATATAATGATTAAAATAGGGCCCTTAGGCTAAAGAAGTAGCTATGTACTGCTCTACATCAAGGTGGACAACCAAAATAAATAGAAGACATATCTGATCAGGCATAAATCTCACCATTGTTTGATTTATTGTCTAATATAATGATTCAGGGAGTTTTTAAATAAATTTTAAATAAGTTATTTGCAATTATTATCTATTTATTAGCAGAAATGGAAATAAAGCATATCAATCAACTTTGTGTTCTTTTCCTGGAAATGTTTTAAATAAATTACTAGCAATTTATTACTGCTTATCGGAAAATAGTGGAATATAACTATTAAATAATGTTTAAAGGAGATATAAATAATAATAGTAAAAGTCCAGAGTCAAGTCCCAACTGAAGACAGCCAAACAAAGTAATTTTCAATAATTTATGAGGTAAATGTTGGGGTAATTTAGCGGTAATTCAAAAGAAACTTCAAATAGGGGATTATTACCTAATTAACACGAAATTTTCAGACCTGTAAAAGTGTTGCTGACATGAACAATTAGATGCGAAGAGAATAAAAACAAGGGGAACAAAGCAGGAATAAAACAGTGATTCAGTCTGGAAAAAAAAAAAAAAAAACATGAATGGAAAAAAGACGTTATAAATAGAAAGCAGAATCCTGCAGAGGGCCATGCTGTCTGAGCTCAGCTGAAATGACGTCAGACTACAATGAGGTCAATCACAATGTAAACCAAAAATAAAAAAGGCCTCGCTAAAGATGTCTCACAGTAAGAAGGAAAACCTAAATGTGGAGCGTGCAAAACAAGCTTCTTCTTCTTATTATTATTATTATTATTATGATCCTTTATTGAAATAATTCAGCATAACACTCATGTCACCATAATGATGATGGTCATCCATTATTAAAAGGCTAATGTACCAGAAGGAGAACATACGTTATGGTATAGACACAAAGCCACCACAGTCTGCACTTATCACACTGTTGTCATATCTTAGTATTCATAGGCATGCGTGTCCAATCGTGTTGACACTGCAGGTTGTCAGTTTCTTTCTCACCAACGGATTCAGAAGATAATTGGCAGTGGGATTGTGATGTGAAATGGATTTTGGAGACAGCTACATATGTATTACTGTGTGTGTGTGTGTGTGTGTGTGTGTGTGTGTGTGTGTGTGTGTGTGTGTGGAGAGAGAGAGAGAGAGAGAGAGAGAGATTTGTCATGCTTACAAGGACGGCAGTTATGATTTTACCTGTGTGCACATTTGTATATTGACATTGACATGTTGGCAGGCATGTGTTTTTTATTTATTTATTTTTATTAAGTGTGTGTATCAAGGAGAATATAACCAATCCCTTTCTCTCAAGTATTATTTTTACTTCACCAACAGCTGAACAACCACCATTACATGCTGAAATCAATTTGCATAGTAATAATAAAGAATTTGACATCTTCACTCGACTCATGCTGTAATTTAAAGCATCCGGCAGTGTGTTTTAACGCCATTCATCTTGGCAAAAACTGAAAAATGCTATGAATACAAATTTATCTATTAGTCCATAATTGTGATGCAACATTAGACTTCAGGCAAGAAATGTTTTAGTAATGACACAAGCATTTTATATCAAGTACATCAATGCTTTACTTACTTGCTTTACTTCAAGTTCAGTGCTTGAATGTGACTCGAACTACGTATGTCTACGTGTAATGCAATGATGTGCCGTGGAGTGGACAGCACTGACACCTAATTACACCAACTGAAATAACAACGAGGCAGATGTGATGAACAAAGGGGGCGTGTCATCACGCTCAATATACTCAGTTAAGATGTCAGGAGTGTTAGGGAGGGGGGTTGTAGATGGGTTAAGGGTCACGACCTCTCTTGGTGACCCCTGAGTCATTGGCACACTTAACCCCTCATTTTGATTGACCTCCTCTTTGTATGTGAGTACCCAGATGAACAGAGCAGCCAGCCTCTTTAATATACTGAAGAGGGAGCTGTTGAGAGTAGAAACTGTGGCTCATAATTACGGAGGTTGTGTGTTTGCAGTGTGCAAGCAAGTGTTAATGTGACTGATTTAAACATACTTTTTGCTCCCCTAGGATCCCAGTACATTGGTCTTTTTAAAAAGCACTAATTTAAACAAAAATGTTATGAAGTCATTAGGAATAAATTGACAAAGTTATGTCAAATTGGAGTAGAATAATAACAGATAGAATAAAGCAGCTGTGAGATGTGACTAAAAGGCAAACTCTAGGGTTCCCAGTCGGTAGGATGAGGGTTAATAAAATGAGGCTTCTCCACAGTCTGTTTTATTTATAAACTAATGGCATTTAATAGTGCTTTGTAGTGTTTCAATGATCTTGGCTAACAAGCAAACACTTTCAACCAGAAGACCGGTGTTCGTGTCCCTTGGGAAACTCAAAGTAAGACTTATTTTGTCACGTCAACTTTAGTAAAATGAGTCGCTATGCAGTGAAGTTAACATCAACCATGACTGTTTCCTAACCCCACCTAAGCGGTTGTTTTGCCTTAACCTAACTTCCTGTGACAATGGCAGTTTATTTTGAAAGGACCGATTTATGTGTAACGAGTGTGTATTGACAAGCGACAGGTGTACCCTGTGCATCGGTCTCTGATGCCGAGGGGAACTGACCAAGCGGTGGTATTTGACGAGTTGGGAGTGAAAATGTGTTGGTTCAGCTGACAAAGGCACAAAAAAAAGAAAGAAGAAAGCCTTTTTGTCAGTAGTGGTATTAAAGAGCTGAAGACTTCACCATTTAGCAACTAAACTGACTGATGTGGACAGTTGCAGGTCAATTTTTCAGCTGGTCAGCATCCTACGGTACTTTCCCCTGGTAGCTGGTAGAAAGCAGAGGTTCACCACGTTCAGAAATAAAAGGACATATATTGAAAGCTGTGTTAATCATCATGACTGTCAATGATGCTGTTGAACGGTGGCGCTTACTGCTTTGTTCAGATCTCTTTAAAATGAAATGATTTGATTGGCTGTATTCATACAGACACTGTTGCTTTATATGCACATAAAGCGGGCAGTGCCATGAAACGGGAACATACGATGTATTATGAGTATAAGGGCCACACTGCGATAAAAATAATAAATCTGACAATTTGAGAGTAAAGTCCTAATATTATGAGAATACATTCATAGTATAGAGTAATACATTTATGTGTTATTTTAGAGGGGAAACAGAGCAGCGTGCCATCTGTGTGACGATGTGGAGCATGGAGCATCTTGTTAAGTTATACTTTAGTTTGTTTTTACTGTGTTTATTCTGGAGAAAGAACCACACCGACCTAAAGGAAACTACCTTTTTTGTGGAGGAGGAAATTACTTTTTTTATTGTATATTATGACTTTTGTCCTTGTAACGTTTTGACTTTATTCTTGTAAAATTCCGACTTTTTTCCTTGTAAAGTTATGACTTTATTCTCATTAAATTACACCTTTTTTTCATGATATTATGACTTTGTCGTAAAGTCATGACTTTATTCTCGTAATATTCTGGCTTTTTTCCTCATAAAGTTTATACTCTTTTTTGTGATATTATGAGTTTATTCTCAAAATTTCAGATTTTAAATTTTCCCTCAATGTGGTCCTAATCCTCTATACATCGTAGAGAACGAACCTGTATGCTGTAGCAGAAAAAAATGCTTTTGTGCGAATGAAAAAGAAAAATGCTGAGAAACCAAAATGTTGATTTTCCAGCATTTTGAAATGGCAATCAAGTACCAAAAAGATGAGATGCTTCTCTATGAGTTCAAACTGAATGGTACCATCTCTGACGTGATTCTCATCCACTCCAGTAACTGTGTCACCTGCATGCCCACCCCAGGAACAAAGCTGCATTATCATCCTCCCATCTCTGCCTCCAACAAACAGTCTGTAAATTGAACAAATCACTCTGACAATTATAATTCCAGGGCGTTATTGTCTCCCTGATCCACACTTCTTTTTTTTTTGCAAATAAATGACACTAATCCCTGCCCCCATAATGCACCTTGTGAGTAAATCTAACCGCCGTCTTATATCTTCATCACCATCCAATCTGTCGTTGCTCACCACCTGGAAAAATCCAATTGTCCATGCTGCTATTAGCATATGCAGAACTCTCTCCTGCCTACAAAGTAGCATCTCTGGTCCTTCTCTTTCTCTCCTCCTTCCCCTCCAGTATTCATCTCCACCACAGATGCTGCCTAATTTCCATTCCTGCTCGGTTATGTACATAATTCTGCATATTATCTCAGACACGGGGGGCTAAGCACAGAACGCACAGCAAAAACTGTCCAACACAACAGGTTTGAAAGTGAAAGCTAAAAATATATATATATATATATATATATATATATATATATATATATATATATATATATATATATATATATATATATATATTTGCCTGGAACAAAAGCAAAATAAAGCTTGTTTCCAAGGCTGAATCTTTTTTTTCACAATAAATTAGTGCTTTGACCATGAAGCAATCCAAAGTGTATCTGCTGCTGATAATAATGCTTCAAGCAAAATTTGTTTTAACAACACTAATTTCTTTAATGCATTAACACAACTTGCAATCCTACAGCCCTTGACCTCTGACCTCCAGATATGTGAATGAAAATAGGTTCCATGGGTACCCATGACCAGTGAGGGTTTCTGGACAATATCTGTCATTGTTTTGTGTTGTTAATTGATTTCCAGCAATAAATATATACATAATGTATATTTACATAAATCAAGCATAGTTGCCCACTCCCAAAGTATTGACTATTTGACAAATCTCCCTTTAAGGCTCATTTTGAACAGATAAAAATCAGATTCATGATTAATTTGCAATTAACTGTGATTAACGATGGACAATCATGCGATTAATCCTGATTAAATATTTAAATCAATTGATAGCCCGAGTATCTACATACAACTTTATGGGAAATATCCAGGTTTACTCAACATAAACATTTATAATCTCAAAAGAGGTGAAACTTATATTTGGATAGCAAAAGCTCAAATGGTCCGTTCAGGTTAGATTGAACAGAAGACCCCGTACTGTAGCTACAAACTGGGGCTTTAAAGTAAAATAGTGGATGATAAGCTTATCAGGGATGCTTGATGGAAACCGTGATGGGGAGGCTCAAGTTCATAGCAGCTGAAAACTCGTCGAGATGATCTGATGATAATTGGGCTCCTGGATGGACTGCTGAGCCACCGTTGTGCCGCCGAGGACCGCCTGATGTTATTCATCCTTTACTGGAAAAGACTGAGAAGATTTCTTAATGGGAAAGCTGGGTGGCACAGATGGAGGATAAGGTGAAGGAGCACAGAATGGGTGGAGAAGAGGAGAATATGCAGCGACTCAGATCCTTCATTAACAAGATGCTGTCATACACAAATACATACATATAAATTCAAAAGGTTTTCACCGGCTTCATTCAATTTACTTTTGATTTTCAATTCACACAATGTGACAGTGTTGCTTATGCAACAGCCATAAAGCTGATAAACGAAGGCAAATTAAAACAAAACTGAAATGAAAGGATAGAAGGGGTGGGACACTAGAGGGAGGAAGGATAATGGAATAATGCAGGATGAATGAAAACAGATGAAATGTAGCACCTTTGATGAAGAAGAGAGGAGAGAGGGAAAGACTGAGGAGAGGATTTCTGAAAGAATAACAGCATGATGAGGGAGGGTTTACTTCCCCCATATCCTTTGTTGCTTTGATTTTGTTTTTTTACTGTTGGCCATTTTCCTGATGATGACAATGATGATGTTGACGATGATGATGATAATGATGATGACGACCAAGCCATCTTTTTACTTACCACTTCATCACTGAATTCATCCCTTCACTTCGCTTGACATACAGTAATTGCTTCTGCTGTGAAGAGCAACAGGTCAGATTGCAAACTACAATAAAAAAAATGATTATTGCCTTTGTTTTGGTGAAAGACTGGAGGCCTGCTGAGTGGCAACCTCCGAGGCTGAACAGTGAAGCAGATGTGCCAAAAACTGCAATCAACTTCAACCCCCATAGACCTCATGTTAAAAAGCTTTTACAGCTGAAATAAACATGTTTACAGTTTTGATCTGTATGGCTAATTTCCCCTCAACATGGTGAATTTTTATGTATCTCACCTGTTTCAAATATATGAAGAATGAGGGCGTAGCCGCTTTGAGTGACAGGTGGGTGCCGTCACAGCTGCTAGCGGTCTGCTAGCTGTCGCCTCAGCTAATCTGAATCACTGAACTTAGCCTGTTGGCCATGTTTGTGATGTTGGCTCCTTTTGGAGATATTTTCATTCACATATAAAACAAATAATATAGCTTTCTGTGTGGTTAATTGTACAGCAATTGACGTGGAACTTTTCTATAATGTCCATGCAGTAGCTGCACCAACAGGATTATATGGACCATGTTGTGCTGATGCTTTTAACCATCACATTGTTTCTATTCAGACATGATACATTTTAATAAACTAATTTCATTTTTAAATAAATGCAAGCTGCTCAGTGATCACTACCATTTATTAATATTGTATCTAATCAACCATGAAGGGATTGCAACAAAAACAGTACCACTGAGTGTCATGGGCGAGTGCATTGCCAAGCTTGTGTGTGAAAAGTCCCGACCCTCCCCAACTAATAATTGGTTTGTTTTGGCTGGATGCCATCAGAGCAGGGGGGTTCAAAACGCACCTCCTGCTCTCCACCATAGTTAGTCTGACCGCTACTGAGCCCTCCCCAGTCATCAGACATTCTCTTTCTAGCTCACTACAAAGTCCCAGCCGTGGCCACACTGCCAGCATCAGCACCAATACGCTGAGAAAGGTCACATCTAATGATCCAGACATCACGCTGGTCGAGGCAAGCTTTGACAGGAAGTACGGGGTCCAGAGGTGAAACAGTATGTGTGTCTGCATTCCTGGTGACTTTGAATTAGTGTGCATCCCAGTGCATTTGTGCATCCACGTCTTATGTGATGTGAATTACTGAGTTAATGGTTGGCTTTCGGTGATGGCAGAGTCAGGCTGAGGTGAGTACGAGGGGAGACAACTGGTGGTTCCCAGCACTTGGCTCGGGCTATGAATATGAATATGTTTGCCTTCCCAAATGCTCCCTAGAACTCTATTAATAATGTATCAGTACTAGTCGCCTATTCCCAGTGATTTCCAATGAGGAATACAACAGCAAGGATGTAGTGGATCTAGTGGGAAGCAATGTGAACTGTTACCTATATATCCAGCAACTGTTAACCGTTGCTTTATTTAGCTCTTTTGCTCTAGCCAACTTCTTTTCCAGCTTTATATTTTGTGCTATAGGTCCAGAGACCTCAGCAGATCCTAGCTGCAGCTCCAGATTGACAGTCAGCACCATTACTACCAAACAGTCACCATAGGGGGGTAAAGGAAGTTTAACCCTCTTTTCAGAGCCCCTGTTGGGCATCAGGGCACCATGGTGGTTGCCTTCCGTCTGTAGCTCCAAGAGCCTCTTTTTGAATTCAGTGTGTCTCCGTCAGTGCGCAAACAGAACGGGCCTGATTGTACGAAATGCTGATTTGCACTGATAAAGATTCTGCAGGCAGCTCTGCTCCAGTTCTCCACAAATAAAATCAGTTGGGGGGGGGGGGGGGTACTTTGCATATTTAAATATTTAGAAGTAATTAGCAAGGAAATATATACACATGCACACACACACACTCCCTGGCAGATTTATGGTGACTAGAGCAAAGGGGAGACTACTTGACCTCCATGAAGGGACAAATGGCTGCATTAGCGCCCATAAATTACAATGCATACACACACATGCAATTACACAGCACAGTAGCAGACATGTGGACACACACACACACCATATCACAATTTAGGTCTATAGCATCAGAACCACAAGTTTATCTGAAAACCACATCATACACACTTCAAATACAACACTATCAAATTATTATAATAGCTTTTAATAGTTTTCTCTCTTCTTAATTTCCACCCTGAGAATAAAAAAGACGGACCTGACCTGAAGTTGTATTGATTACACAGTAGCCACTCTAATGAGGGCTTTTACATCTTTATAGCAGCACAGAAAAAAGGAGGCTTGTCTTTGTGGCATGGTTCCTGTGTGCTTCTATTAATATGCTTCATATCTATTCACAAGCTAAATATCAGGCAAGTGCACCTGTTTCCCAAGGGACACCTATTGATTCTGCAGTCTCTTATGGATTATGAATGAATCTCCACAGTCAGAAGTTACATCCAGAGCACAAATGAGTGTAAGAGGAGGATGTGTGGGTGGGGAGAGTGTCATGTCAACTGCTGTATTCAAAATGATTTTGAATTACATAACAGAAATTTAAGCTTGAAGCAATTCATTTAAAGGTACTGAGAGGAACCTTCTACGGGTTTAATGTAGCACTGACGTCTCTATAAGACCTACATAAGTAAACAAGACCATTAGTGAGAAGGTTATGGTTATTTCTATGTAGTTATTCTTCATAAAATCAGAAGAAACGATTTATGGCAGGCAGGTTCACCAGAAACTACTTCAGCTCAGACTCCAGCGACCAGCCCACCGTGGATAGACCCAGATCTGGGTTCTCCTCTGGCTTCACCCAGCTGCTCTGCCAGCCCCTGCTGAGAGCCAGCACCGACACCACACTACCGGAGGCCCAAGCTGTATTTCTGGAGGGAAGAGAGGCCAGAACCAGGACCGAGCAGGGCAGACTGTCAGACCCTACTGCCGTAAAATGAGGTTTTCTCAAGGGACTTTGGTCCACGCGAAAGATCCTCATATTAGCTTTAATAAAATGCAAAACCTTTTAAAATGTTTCCTCTATCCATTATGCTTTTTTGGTTTCTGGGAAGTAAATATATCAATAAACTGACTCACAGTCGGTGTCTATAAATGGGGAAACTAAAGCTGTAGCTCAGTCCATAGACAAAAAATATAAAAATGTATAAAATAAAATTTTAAATAATCTTTTCTCTTAATTTTACATTTGTAAGATTAAGACCCCCATTAGTCAACCTTAATTTGTGACTAATGTGACGGTCAGTTATAAATAGGTAATAGTCAGCTCTCATGTATCAGTCACAGCAAACAAGCCCCTAAAGAAAGCATCAATAGAGAAAACAGAGAGGTTGAGATAAAGGAAGAAAGAAGGTGTACAACTGAGAGAACTAATAGATAAACTCGCCAGGCCCCAGCAGTCCACTATAGTGCTGTGTCTGAGTGAATTGTCCATTATTTCCTAAATTGGTTATTGGGCCACATTGATTTTCCCATTGAGCCTCCCTCTGAGCTCCAGGTCGACCCACACAATCTGTCCGCCCACTGCCTTGCTATTGAGCTTCTTGCCTGGATACCCACGGTTTGACCAGCAGCCCCCAGTCACCCCACTGCTGAATCAGCACATAATGTCTGGTGAAATACATCTCTATTATGGCAAAACATAAATAAATGAATAAATAAAATGCGGGGTATCAATCCAAATTTAGGTCAAGATGACAAAGGAGCTTTTGTCTGAGTAAAATAGCTGGATATTCTTTTTGTTAAGAAACAATGATATTGATTCCCGTAGCAGGTGGAAATTTAGATATCAGTGTTTGCTTTATGTGGCCAATCCATTTCCTTCACAGCAGTTTAAAATGGATCCTTTATCTCATTGATTGACTGATTAGTAAAACTATTACATCTACCTTGTCTTCGTTTAAACTCCCTGAATGTCGATGCCACCTAAAGATTGTTGGGAGGAGATTCAGTTTGTGGGAGCTCTAGAGGAAAAGATGTCACAGAATATGAACCACATGCACACCATTCCTCCCAATAGATTCATTGTTCCTCCTCCTCACACGCTTACTTTCTCATCAGGCTGCTATAGATCTTCACAGTGAGCACCACGCTCAATCTCCACTCTATTAGAGCTTGTGGATGAGAGGAGGGATGAAGAGAGAGAAAGAAATAGAAGTGTGAGGGCAATGAAAGAGGAGCTATAAACTCAGCATTATTGATACAAATGACTGCTGCTGGGTGCTGGTTATCAGTACAGGGAGGGAGGGACAGGGCTCAGACGCAAATCTACCCTTCACATCATCCATGTCCACTCATCAAAAGGCGAACCTCACTCCCCTCTGTGACAAAATACACACAGATTCCCTACACACAGTAACCATCTCACTGGCTCTTAACCAACGGTCGATGGACACAAGCTGGGAAGCAGCTGGATGTTTTAGAAACCAGCGCGGAATTGAAATGGAAAAGTATGTGTGTGTCTGTGTGTGTGTGTGTGTGTGTGTGTGCGTGCATTCGTGCTTGTGTACGTGTGTGCATCTTTCATTGGTATGCACTGACAGGGAGACAAAGCTTGGGTGCTCGTTATAGCAGACATCAAGGTGATCTGTTGACTTAACTCTGCCCCACACACACACACACACACACACACACACACACACATACGTACACACACACAGTATATATACATACAGTGTACTGGATATACAGTATATACAGCCCTGCCATTAGAGCAGAGCACAGCAGGACCAGCTCATTACACTGTGTTAATAAGCCTGTGCAAACACACAGTAAAAACAAACCATAAATAATGAGGTTTTTATGAATGCCTTCTGGAGCAAAACAGAGACGAACACTGCAAGACTGAGCTCCATCACTGACGGAGAGCCCAGTGGCAAAAGTTAAGGCGATGTGACAGCTCCGCTCCGTCGTGCCTGACAGCAGACAGCTTCATTTAACAGAGCGAGTGGGCTGCCGCTCACGCTTCTGCAGAATGGACCATGTTATTGGGTGATACTCTCTCTCTGTCACATTTTACTCACAGCCCACAAAACACTCTGACAAGCGTGTGATCTCAGTGTACTGCCATCATCCTCTGAGGCGAGCAGTGATTCTGCTCAAGGACACCAGTCATGGCTGCAGATGGACAGGAAGATCTGATTAAGAAGTTTATCCAGTGGCTGCCCAATTTCAAATTTCTTCATTGTGGCATCAGGCAGCATGAGACTTTCCTTAAACCCTCAGCTATTATAATCATCAACTGTCATCATACGTTCTTGGATAGCCTTCTCATTATGTGTGTTATATCTGGTCGGAGAGCACCAGATCTTACATTTGGAATAACCTGTCATAAGCACCTCATCTGATTTCAAACACCCATTCATCTCAGATTGACTCTCATGATAACTCCTTCCACTTTCCCTTTTCATCTCCCTTCCTGGCTCTACTCCACATTACCATCACAAAAGACATGCCCTTGTAAGTGTTTTCAGTCTTTCTCAAGAAACCATATGTGTCCTCTTGCATCAGGCTGCCAGGAAAAGAGGGCAAAGATGAACCAAAGGGAGGTTAACCAGGGGCGGAAGGAGGGCAGCATGCAAAAACAAATTCCCTGTGCTTACCGTTGAAGCCGGTGAAGTTTCCCCAGTCGAGCAGGGAGCCGTTAAAGGAAGGCAGGGAGCCATTGAAGAACGGATCAGTGCCATTGGACGGGTTTCGGATGGTGTCGGTGAACAGGTTCATCTGCAGCAGGGTCTTGAGCAGGTAGCGCAGCATCTTGCCGCGAGAGGGACCCACACTCCCCCAGAGGTTTCACTGTCTCTCAATCTGTCCTTTCAAAAGTCTGTTCAGCTTAATCTCCGTTGCCACTTGGTGTTAAGAGGACTTAAAAAGATGTTGTTGTGATCCCAGTTTGATTCAAATATTTCAAAACATTTTTAAAAATCTGAAGACAAAAAATAGATCAATCTTGATGAAAACGTGGATTAAAAGTAATCAAGTTTAGTTGTTCAGTGTGTCAGAGTGGGTTCGGGGGCCCCTCGCTGGGATTCCCTCCAGCTCCTTCCCAGCATCGGATTGTTCTTTCTTCCTTGTTTCTTTTGTTCTGGGATCACATAACTTCACACGCTGTCCTGCCACCACACAAAAAACAGCCTCTTGCTGGTGTAAAAGAATCCAGCAGTGTGATGATGACCCCTTTGGATTTGCTGCTCTCCACTCTCCAACCCCTCCCTCTGGCTCCTCCTGTCCCTCCCTCCCTCCCTCTCCTGCTCTCCCTCCCTCTCCCTCTCTGTGATGGGGTCCCGCGGGTCCGGAGGAGGGAGCGAGAGAGAAAGAGAGAGAGAGAGAGAGAGAGAGAGAGAGACAGAGAGAGAGAGAGAGGGAGAGAGTGAGATCGAGGGGAGGGGGGAGCAGGTGTTGTTGGCAATAAATGTTTAATTATTACATTAATAAGCATCCCAGGAGGCTCTGAATCAGGGCGGTGGAGAAAAGGGGGAGAATAGACGTACTGTCACTGTAATCTATACACACAGTGTCGCCCTACTGTCACACTTTATGAAAACACATTGCATATCAACATCTTCATGGAAAGAGAGTTCCAAATCCTCCTGTCTCAGCCTCAAAGCCTCAAACTGGACTTTGCTTCGAAAAGGATCAGAGTCGATTTGTCTTGGGAAAAAACTGCATGTATTATATGTTGGGTCCACAGTTTTGTGCCAGAAAACTGCTTGATAATGCTGCAGCTGCAGAATAAACCTTTCACTCCTTGCTTTTGCAGCAAAAACAACTTTGTGTTTTAGACAAAGCAAAATGCCAAAGAAACGTGTTTTGAATTCATTTTGAAGTCCAAGAAAATATCTGGGTTAAAACAGAAGCTGAGAGTAGTTGCTTTTTAAAGCCATACGATTCATTTTTCATCTGTAAAACAGAGAAACACACACAGTGAACCATTAGCTCCACATTAAGTATTCATTTGCTAAAACTCATCATTAGGCGCTACAAAACTGCCATGACTGCTGTGTCGTCTAGTCTGTTTATTTAAGAGATTGTAGTGTGAGCATGCATGTGTGCGTGTGCATATGGATGAAACACATTTACCCGCATACCTTCAATCATGCTCAAGCATGCTATAGCTCTAATGCGTAGTCTACATATCTATCATTGACATGCACATGCAATCATAGCAGTATGGTCGCATGTGGCGCCCGGACGCCCCACTGACAGCCTCAGTGTGACTCCTATTAACGATGCCCGTCCCCCATCAGGACCCTGTCCTCCTGCTTCATCGCTGGGACAATAGGAGCCAGCCCGTCGACAAAGTTGCCGTGACGACCCTCATCCCGTGCCCTATTCCTGGAGTCCCCCCCCCACCTCATTTCAGAGGGTCTTCCATTCATGGGGAACGGGTGCCAGCTCCATCCACACATACGGCACTAATGGGCGTACAATATGGGCATGGTATAGAAGGAGGCCGAGTTGTGTACAATAAATAGCTGTGTGGGGGTCATGTCATCTCATCTGATCACATGGTTGTGCTTTAAGTGTTCCAGTAATGTGAGAAGATGTGAAGGTGCATCGATGAAGCAGCAGAACTGCAGCACTTCTTCAGTGACTCAAAAACTCTCACACGTATGCACACTCATACATTCACAGTAAGTCCTCAATCAATCTCCTCAAGAGCAGAGTATCCACCTCCAGAGCCAGGTCTTCAGCAGGGTCATTAGCAGTCTAAGAGAGGAAGGCCTTGCTCCACACTCACCCCCATTTTAAGCAGAGTGTGGGAAGAGTTTATGTGTATTACAGGTTAGACACAAGCAGGTATGGATAGAAAAGGTTTGTTTTCAGTGTTTCAGCACAGACCAAGAAAGAAAAATAAATGAATGTCCACAACACTCCTACAGTATGTTAGAGGAAACACAGAAAGCAGCAAATAATGTTGTTGCAATGAACTTCAGTACCAGTCTTTTATTTCAGTCATAAACTAGCCATAATGAGGCAGCTCTGAAGTGCCACTACAAAGATGTATGTATGATTGCACACTCCCTGGTTCCACTCACCATTCCTCAATGACTCCCCTCGGCCTGTAGTCTGCCATCATCACCACCAAGAATACACTGTCAGTTACTGTAGATAAATACATTTAAGTTCAGGCTTTATGGCTTCTGTTCTTTTATCTACGTGCACAGGTGTAACATTATATATGCACCAAATCACTTCAATAACCATAGTGTCGGTGAGTGAGTAACAGTAACAGCTGTGAGTAACATTAACAGCATTAACAGTATGAGTTAGTAAAATGACACTTGTTGAATTGATTTCATTTCATAAGTAGTCATTTGCTAACTAAGTGTGACCAAAGATTAAATTAGAACAGCTGCATGGTGACCTTTTTGTTTGGTCAGAGGTGCTTTTGTCAGTGACAGGAGGACCTCTGTCTGAAGCATGAAACCAAATTTCATGCAAATCCATCAAACGGAAGGATGAATGGTGGCACACCGAGGGTTTGGCCTTTAATGACAACACAGAGATGGATGCAGATGGGTCATTATGTAAACATCCGGTTGGATGGATGTCTTTGTCTCGCTATATCACAATAATTATGAATTCAAATCCTGTTAACAATCCCACACAGGTCTTCCAAGAGAAAAGAAAAATATGAAGTCCATGAGGTCTGTTATTATCATTTAACACTGCATTACTGTTGGACTGCTCAGTGAGGGTATAGTCTACATGCTCTGTGAGGCTGTACTTAGACACAGCAGTGCTTTGACCTACATGCTAACTCCAGCATGCTAACATGCTGGTGTTTAGCAGGTCTACATTTTTACATGTTCAATATCTGAATTTGAATTAATTACCACTAAACTAAGTCCAACTGAGGCTGATGGGAATGCCATTCATTTTGCAGGTATTTGGTCATAAAATAAAGTTTATTTGGTTATGACCTGATGATAGTGCTGGAGGAAAAGTCAGGCAGCCAGGCTACAAGTTCAGACACCTATGATTCATAGCTATACCTGTGGACGGTAATGCTCTATAATTTATAATAACACTCATAATAAGTATGTAATCCACTTAAAGATTCAGTGGGGAGAAAGTTTTTGGCATCACTGGAAAAATAAAAGCATATTGTAATTCAAGTGTTCTGAGAGAAAACTAGATTTCTGCATCTTCTCGTGACTTTGTTTTCCGGCTTTAAAAATTTAGCCAGTGATGGAAGACTTTGGCCAAACACAAGTCGTTTCATAGAGAGAGCGCTCTTATTGGCTGTGCTCCAGCTGGTAGGCGGTGCTTGGTATTTTGTGAGGAGATCTCAACATGGCTGCCGGGGCTTTACAGCTGAAGAGTACACTACAAGATGAAAGCATTTCATAAGAGAAATAGGCATTTTGAAACAGGAGTTTGTGAGTGATTGACTCGTGCCTCTCATAGACGACAGACTCCAGATCAGCTCTGATTGGTTGTTTTCCTCCAGTCTGTGAAATCATGCAGATGCCATTAGGAGCACTGGAGGACACAGAGGTACATGACTTTTTTCTAATCATACAGTGTTTGCTCCAATCTCACCTACTGATGCTTTAATCGTGAGCCAACACAAGTGATGTATTATAAAGAGCGACAAAGTCCATGAAGGGAGGAAACTAAAATAAACTAAAAATGTCGACTTACAGTATTATAGTTGTATAGTTCGTAAGTAACAACACTTCTGTAGTTCTTTTAACCTAAATCACAATCTTTTCCTAAACTTAATTAAGTAGTTTGTTGCCGAAACACTGCAGGGGCTTGAATACATACTGATTTCTTGTGTTGCTGGACATTCATAAGAAAATGCACAAATAATATCCTAATAACTTTTTGTAATCATATAAGTTGGAGCCTGCTAGAATTTGAGTACCAGATTTTATTTGAGGATTGACGAATTTGCTAGAATGTTGCCTCATGAGCATAAGCATGATTTGAACATCATTTCAGTTGAGCTAATGAGTTCATACAGTACACACCTTGATGTTTCATATGCCTACATGATCTGGATGCAGCAGCCTATTAGAAGGTAAAACCTCTGGGTCAGTACATTACAACATCCTGAGCTGAGAAACATAACACACCTACAAGGTGGATAGGAGGCCAACTGTTTCTCATAGGCAGGAAACAGTTTTGAGAACATAGTCACAATTGAACTCTCATTATCCACTTTCCTTTCCCATAGCCCAAATCTATTGACAGAACCTTACATGTTGAAAAGCTGCCAGACAAGAGTATTAAATAGATTAGCTTTTCTATTTTGTGTGTAAGCTGTACAGTTTTGCAGTTTCCATGAAGTTGCATGGCTTACAAAGACAGATTTGGTCTACAACAATGAGAGAGCTGAGCAGCCCCACAAGTCTTCTTTAAGTCTGCAGCAACTGCATGCATTTTTCTGTAAGTGTTTCATGGTACACAATCATACATATAGATCTATTGACTTTGGAGCTGCCCAGTTCAGCCATAGCTTTCTGTTAACAACTGGACATTTGTCACATTTATCTTCTTTTTCCACCCCTTTAGTAAAGGGAAACATTTTTGATTATCAACTTTAGGAAAATGTATTTAATTTACTGATCACACAGGGACATTCATTTTGCAGGGATAAAACCATTAAATACAATGTTTGAAACTTTAAGCTAGCTGATACATATCATATTCTACTAAAAAGAGTCATTAAACTTGAATGAACCAACTCCCCGGCCCATGCATGTTTTATGAATCACACTGTGGTTTTTGCACATTTCATTAAGAATGTTTTCTTTCCAAAAACATGTTGATGCATTGTGAAGTTTTTTTTTCCTCTCATTGTGAAAATTTTTTATGTTATATATCTGCTATGGGAGCTTTAGGTCTTGTAGCATTAAAGAAAATGATGATGTTGATTCTGAATGTAATGTCCATTGCAGCAGCTCAGTCCGCTGCGTTGTCAGTCAGAGTAATGATGGCTGAGTCCTATTCCCCTGGATGAGTGTCAGCTGAGATGAAGTGTGGTTCAAGTCTGACTTGTCCTGAGCAGCGAGACGTGATTGCTGCCAGCACCTGCAGTCAGACGGGCATCAGAAAGGTAGCGATGTGCCACTAGACGCCACACGGCACCACGGTGGAACATCTGTGCCCGGGTCTGTTCATGTGCACTTCTGAGGTCTAGCGCTGCAGTTTGCCCCCCTTGGGAAGCAGAGCTGGGGTAAAGACAGCCGCATGCATCCCCCACCCCTCTCTCCCAGCTGGATCATGGAGGGTTAAAAGCAGGCAAGCAGCCAGATCCAGCATCTCAACCAGGCTGCAGGTGTATGATACCCCCCTTTCGGCCTTTGCCTCCTGCCCTGATACATCTGATAAACAGTGGCCATTAGGAAAGGAGGTGGCAGTAATTGGGGGTGTTTTTTTTTTATTTGGCAATAAACATCATGTGTCACTAACCTGGAGCAGTTGGCGGTCCATCCACAGAGCTGGGTGCTCGCCACTGCCCATATGCCAAAGTGCCATAATTGGTGCCTCTGTCCTATACATTTAGTGTGCAGACCAGAAGGACAGGCCCCCTGAGCAAAATGTCCGCTGTCTCCCTCTGGGGCGCTGTGTCCAATCACGCCTCTCACAAACTGGCTCTCCAGGAAACCCTGCAGCCAATACCCTCATTTCCTCCAATTGCCTCATAACTTCAAAGGCAACTTCAAAGCGTGTGGACAGCCCGCTATCATGGCTGAAACCTCGATAACCGTGTCTCTTAAAGAGCAAGAGGAATCATTGTGTGTCATCTATATCTATTCTTCTCATCGGCAGTCACATTGCAGGCAGCGTAACAGGGAGTGACAGAGCCAATATGCTTTAGTCAGGGGATTATCCCATCTCCAGAGGCCTAAGTTACATACGCGGGGCCACGAGGGGAGGAAGTTAAACAAAGCACAAGCCGCACCCCACAGCCCGACTATCTAAAGCCTGAGCAAACTCTGGGTAATTGCACAACAAAAGCACAATTAGCCGCGACCCCATGGATATTAAGTAGGAAAAGATGGACCTGTCATTTATCCTATCACACATTTGCATCTCATGAATTCCCCTGCACACACCTTTACATATCAATTTTATTCTATTCTTATTTTCATACTATTTTATTTTCAGATGAATGCAGATAAATGCAAAGTAGTCATTTAAATATGCATTAGTATTTTAACCAACCCCACCTCCCCAAACCCAATGTGGTCATTTTCGTGAACCTCAGACCATTATGCTCGCACTGGTCTGCTCCAGTCCTTCACCGGAGTGCTACCATTTTCAATAGCGTCTTAGAGACTGACCCTGTGTACCGCGCTGCAAGACTTTGATGTGACTTGCCTGGAAAAAAAAAAAAAAAAAAAACTTGCACCATTTTAACAAGATTGGTTCACATTCTCACAATCAGTGTGTGTGGCCCTTCGAAACACTGCAGTTCGTTCCAATCAGAGCTGGAGAGAGAAAACATTGTGGTGTGAGGGTGAAGAGGCCTGCGTCATATTGATTGGAGCTAAAAGAGATGAGTTATTTGTCAGCCTCGGAATTTGGAGGAGGAGAAAACTTTTGAGCTTGATTGCTTTCCCACAGTGCTGTGCACAGCAGACAGCCTACTTCAGACGGACCACGCATTCCAGGAGAAAATCAATGGCAACAGTCAGCTTAATACGTTCTATAACCAGGACTCACCTGGAGAGATTTGTCCACGTTTGTTGTTATTCTCCAGTTGTTATCTGGTGAATCTAGAATCACATGACTGGTTCATTTCATCCATTAAAATTCATAAAAATTGTATAATACTTAGAAAATCAAAATGAATTTACAGTTCTTTCACACGGTTCATCTTGTAAGCTAAAATGGATTGGACAGTGCAGTGCTGCTGAATACTAGCCTACTAGATGCATAATTTCCTATGGCTTAACAATTTCAGCCTTCCTGAGAGGGATAAAAGGCATTTTAATGGTTAAAGAAACGTGGGCACACTAGAGACTAAAAACCAACATGCATACCTATTGAGGTGCATCTTCTTTAAAACGCCCTCAAGGCTGCTAAAACAACTGCATCATGCACCGATGGCTACCACCCCGCCTCTTCTCTAAGTGCCAGTGCAGGCCAGCCAGCTGGGCCCCCCTCCATCCCCGTCTGCCTCTCCTTGTCTGTGAGGCTGATGAGCCAAGCACTGTAACAGGTAGACTCCCCAGGTGCTGGGACGTCCTCCCAGCTCGCTAAGCTATTGCGCCCTGGCTCGACAAAGCTGAGCTTAATTAACCAAGGGGGTGGGCTACTACTGGCCAATAATGAGCCATGGTGAGAGTAATGTCACAGCATGAAAGGATGTGGAAGTGGGGGTCCAGTGGTCTTTTTTTTGGCAGTGAATTATGGATTTTAACCATCTGGCCATGCAGGAGGGGTGGGGAGAGGAAAATGATATGCCTGACAGACGACTTTAACAAAGATGTGGCTAGAGAGAGGGGCGTGTCTGAGATCACAAGCTGAGTTATAGCAAGCGTGACTGGCCTATTGTTTGGTATGATGGGTTGGTTATTCACAGCTGGGGCAGCCCAAATTGTTCTTTTATATTCTTTTATTCTCCTTTATTGAAGCCAGAGGGGCTTGGAAAATGATTAACAGACTGCACAACAAGACAGACCCAGTGTTAGCCTTTCCCTCCCAGTTTAGTCCCCATCCATTTATATCCACCACTGTCTCTGTGATGCAAATGCACAGGCGTGCTTAGTTAACTGTGCCATCACTGGTCAGGCCCCAGAAAATTGGTTGGAATAACACAGCGGGTGCAGAATGAGTGCCAAAATCAAGGCTTGTTTTTTCCTCTGTTTTCATGCAAAAACTTCACAATAGGGGATGTCTTTTCTGGGACGAAGAGGTTTCCCTGGAACTTTATACAAGTCTCTCAGCAGAAGGTTTACAACGCAGCCTGTTCACATCCACAGTCATCTCAGATAAGTTAGTTAGTTTCTAAGTTAGTTTCTAAGTTATGCTTCCTCCATCTGGTGTCCATTTTGCCCCTCTTCTGGCCCTCTGGGGTTGGGAGCAGGAGAAACAGGGCCAGCTTAGCAAAACCTCTCAAAGTTCACCCGTCCCTCCTGCCACTCCATAAACCCAGCTAGATGGAGCTTTCATGGCAATTAGGGTGCAGAGATGAGTGGCTCTTTTCCAGGCACCCACTGGTCTTCCTCTGCCACTGGTACCAGCTCTCACATCTTTCACACTGAAGCCATTAGCACGGCTGGCCCGCTGGCAAGGACTAATTGTTGGCCTCTCAGGAAATGACAGTGGCTCTAATGGTCATGCCGTCATTTGGAGGCTCCTGACATCAGAAACAGTTGGTTTAAACTTTACAATGACTGGAGGTGTTGACATGCTTCTGATGACTTTCAGATGCTCTCATTGGATATTTGTGTCACTCAACCTGAACTCTTGTCTTAACTAGTTTAAATGACCCAATTAATAATAAAAAAAATATTAAGTTCTGTTTCCACTATACAATCACATTCACGCTTTGGTTTCAACCACTGAGGTAACATTTTATTTAGAGTTTCAGAGAAGGAAAATTTGGTGAGACTTGGAACAGCATTTTCCTCTCATGGACAAACCGAACTAAAGGACTATATTCAAGATATCAGAGTATAACACTAAGCAAATAAGCTAAAGGTGAAACATTTAAAATTCAGAGCATTAATATATCATCATCAACTGCTGTCTATAAAGATATAGAGGAATAATGTCAACCTCAGCATTGATATATAATCAACACGATTTTCCTGGGTCACGCACATTTTTATTGCCCTTTCGTGGTTTCCTCCCATATTTTTCATGATATATGGTAAAATGTCATACTTTCCTAATTAAAAAAAAAACAGGTTTCAGAGGGCAGTGGCCTTCAGTGAGTGAGAGAAGGAGCAAGAAAGAAATACTCAAGCTGGGGCAAAAAATGAATGAATGAATTGATTGAAATTGATGAATATTAGTTTATATTAGAAATTCACACAATTTGACACCAGAGGGGCAAGTTAAAAGTTTAAAATAAAAGTGTATTTGTTATTTTGTTATTTTCACTTTTTTAAGTGAAGTGATCCCCATGGTCTGGGAATCTTCCTTTTTTTGAGATCTCAAGGTTGGCATAATTGTGTAGCCTTATAGGACATGCAGATCCTACCACTAAGTTGCATGCAGACCTTTGTCAGCCATGCCAACACATGGAGCTCTGATGGAGGAAAAACTGCTCAACTTTGGCTGCATCTGTGACTCTAACTGGACTTGTTGGATTCTTTCACCAGTAACTGAATCAACACGCTAAGCAGTGTTTAGTGCTCTGGGGATAGCAACGTCATCACCAGGTGTAAGGAGCAGCATGGCCTCTGGGGTCACTAAGTAGAGTTTTTATAGCTCATAGAACGTGTTGGATTGGCCAGTTGAAGTTATTTTATCTCATGATCAATACACACACCAAAGGCATTGGCTGCATTTATTAGAATAGAAAGAAATCCAAAATCTTTGGCGATCCTGCTCCCAAGTGACACACTATCCCCCCCCCCCCCCCCTGAACACACATACATTTACACATAGCAGCCAACTCTCTCTGGCACAATGCATCATCTAATGAAGTCACTCAGCATTTCATTGAGATCATTACAGAGTCTTGTTACGATGTGATGCCTGATCAGCTCTAAAGCTACAGCCTGCTGCTGTCAGCCTCCTTGCAAACAGAAACGAAATAGAGAATCTGTTAGATATTAGGTAGCACTGTGCAGTAGGATCTATGCATGTGTGCAGATTTCCTGGTTGAATTCTGGTTTCTGCTGACCTTGACTCTTGTCTCAATTTGTACTAAATCACAAGGCACTCCTGAGCTTAAAGCACAAACAGTATACAGATCAAATAAACAACTCCGCATATAGCATATTTCTTAATTAGGCTGTGATCGAAGAGCTAATAAATGCCTTTAGGATTTCCCGTTCGGTCTATTTTATACCATCTTTTCAACATGCAAATAGCAGCTCAGTGGCAGCAGGAACACCAACAGCACTGTATGAGTATTCATCCAATCACAGCAGGTCCTATCCAAACAGACAAAAGCCACATATTGATTTAGGATGACTCATCAGTGAGACTCACTCACTTGTTTTCCTGAGGAAATGAACAGATTATTTGCATTGTACCCTGTTGTTAGAATGATTTTAGCAAAATTTGAGCAAGAACCCAAAGCAGATCAGTTCAGTTCAACACCCACTGCTAAACCAGCAGCATGGCTCCGGCATGATATCGACCCATCAATGGTCTAAATCCTTCCCACATCCCATAAAATGTTTGAAGAATAAATGTCTTCTTAAAATCCACTTTTAGACATTTTCACGATGATTCTTGTTGTTCTTGGATGCATGCACACTCAAGAGCACATTTACACACATTTGGGTGGTGATGTATGTGCAAAATAACTTCTTATTGCTATTTCTTCAATTCTACAGTTTATATTATAGTGATTTAAATTACACTTTAATAGTTTATAATAATTTCAAATAATTCCCATTATTTTAAAAGCATTAAGCCTTTAAAATAGACACACACACTACACAAACAATTAAATCCACATCAATTATATTAACTGGGAGCCAAACCAGTTCTAGAGATCCAGCCAGTTACCTCATCAGTAGAGCACCCTTCTCCGAATACAGTAATAGCATCCCATTAATCTGTCTTGCGTTTCATTATATCCACTACTGATGTTACTAAATATGACAGTTTGTTTGGTGCTCACTTCCTGCAGACATACCTCCACTTCACAACTGCTGAAGTTTTTTTTATTTATTTATTTATTTATTTTTTCTGTCTGGAGTCTGGTGCTCCACAATCTTTAGACTTTCCTTTGGCCTTTCTTCACATAATTCTGTCTTTTCAATCTGTATGTGTGCACACGGCCCTGCAGTCTCATTCCCTTTTATGGGGGTTGGCAGGGCGATTGCCTGCTATTTAGGATCAACTGGCACATGGCTTCAACTTACAATGACAATGGGATTCATCATTATAAGAACACAGGGATGAACCATTCTATGATTCAAGAACATGTTGTGAATCTAATGTAGACTTTTCTTAGGACCTTTCTTAAGAACAAATTTAAGAATAAACTGGGGAGGACAATGGTAAATGAGGCCAAATGATATTATCTTAATGCTTCAGATGAATAAATTGCTCCAGCTGATATTTAATAAAACTAAAACTGAGAACCTCTTAAATTGTTCATGATCATGTTTTGTTCAGCAGCAGAGAGGAACAGACTAGGAATGAAAAAGCTTTTATTTTTGTAGGTATATAAAAACTAAAAGTAGATCACTGACATTCATAACCAGATGGCTGTGAGAATAAAAACTTTTATTTTAGAATCACAATGCATTTTGAAAAAAAATGTGGCTCACTTAGAAAGCACTTGAACAATAAGTTTTATTTCTAGACTTGAGCTTTACACTGTCCCATCTCAACTGTGTTAAAAGTTAAAAATCATTCTTCAACTCACTTATTTTTATCTGCTTTTTCTTCTTTGTGATTACATCTAATATGTGAAGTCAATAAAGGATAATGGATTTTACCCGAATTCACATTATCAGGGTATTTCATTATTAGTGTGGAGTCCTTCTGATGTTATTCCCCCAGACAGATGATAAAGAAAGCTTTCGACCTCCTGTCTAACCAGTACCAATGTGTGTGTTACCTCTTTAGACTCTTATCTCGTGTTTGTTCATCCACACAAAGCTCAGGTGTTTGTCTACCCGAAGCCCTGAGTGATGACTGTTCATTGGAAGGGGCAGCCCTTTAATTAGTCAGCAGTCTCTGGGGAGCCATTACCACGGGGAATCTTGCCCCTCTTTATTAGCCCATTTTAATATTGACTAAGGGAAGAGATACACAGGGTGGGGCAATTTGGTTTCCTCAGACGGGACACCAGCTCCTCTGAATATGCATGCTGGGATGTGGAGTAGTTGGGGGGTGCAGATCTATGTGACAGAGGTGATGGATGACACGGGTCAGGGCATCATCTGGGGTCCCTCACACCGTAACAAAAGGGGTTGCCAGTTCCATCGGACTTAATAAAGAGACTGTGGAAATGTAGCAGCAGAAAATGAGAGGCGAAAAACATTTCTGATGAAAGGAATGTCACTCAGATAAAAAAGATGTGCACAAAACATCTGGAGCTTGAGGCTCAAAGTGAGATGGAAGACTTGCTCTGGAGCTCATAGAGAATTAGCGTCCTGCCCATGAATGGCTGTAAATACTGAATGCTGTGCTTGAGGGAGGATTTCAGCACGCCTCCCTGATGCAGTATTACCATAATAAAACATTCCACAGCAAACTCTTAACTGCAGAATTACAAACAAATGGTGGCATTAGAGTAAGCACTGAGTAAGTAACAATAATTACTTCTGAAAATGAAGTTGTTCCTGTCAAAGTCACCCTTCTCTCTTGTACCAAAGTTACAGAAGGATGAACCCACCGAAGTGCAGACAGTAATTCCTGCCAAGGACAGACTTGATCTCTTTCAATTTCATCCCTACACCTCTTTGAAAGCTACTTTAATTAAAAGTCAGACTGGAAAATGAACACATTTCACTGCACAACTCTGTCCCTTACGTTACTTTCCTCTCTCCTTGAGTCTGTTTTCATATGTCTGCCATTGTTCTCCGACTCTGCTCAGCTGCTCAATTCAAATGATGTGAAATCAAGAGGCGCATCACAGGGACTGACTAATTACCAGCCCTGATGCATGTATTTTAGTCATCTTGTTTGGGAATAGTGAGATTAAGGAATTGAGAGACATATGTTGTCAAGTACCGACCTTGGAGAGACCCGAGACGCATCTTTTACCGCTAAAGTGGCTTCAGTGGTGTATCAAGCCTCTCAGAAACCTCCCGAACGCAATTACAGCAGGGGATTATGTCCCTTACTCTACACTAGGATAAACTAAAATTGGCCACAGTGTGTGTTTAAGTGTATGTGTTTTTGTGCATGTGGATGTGGAAGTGGTTGTTATTGGCAGCTGATCCCCCCTCAAGGCCTTTGTTTCATCATGCAGACCTGGCATCCTGTTTGGCTTGGAGCAGCCTTTTAAAACAGTGCATAAGTAGTTAAAATGACTTCCAGATCCTGTTTTGAGTGATGCCAGTCAGGGTGTTTCTGATACTTGATGAGATGACTTCAAACAGTTTTTTTGGCACTGAAGGTATTGTGGTACTCTGCTGGACAGAACAACACACCCTTTGGTGGTGTCGGAGCTGAAGTGAAAGGAATATTTAAGTTCAGACTGTGATGTCATTAAGGACATGACATACTCAAAAACCATATTTGAAATAGTTCATTGTAATGTAGAAATACAGATGCATTATTAATATCACGAAAACAACTTGAAAGATGGGAGTGGATCTTTCCAATACAAAGCAATGATCTGGGATGAAAATACATCTGTCATGTATACAAACAATCTAAAAGTAAAGATTGATCCTGAGACCAAACATTATGTGAGGTTGTCATCTGTCAGATGCAACTTTCATTTGCTGCACTGATGATGGTGAGGGTGTGCTATCATTTATGTACATGAGTTTGATTCAGTGAATCCTGTCTCACGTCTTTGCAGTGTGTCCAAGTGTAACAGCCAAGAGAAAGGTGACATGAGAGAACGCAACAGTCAGCCCTCATCGCTGGTAGTTCTTTGCTATTGGCTTGGTGTGTCTGGGCCTAAAGAAGGCCACCAGTTGAGTCTACTCGCGTTGCCTTTGTCTTGGCCAAAAAGTTGACAAATCAAACATGCCGCAAAGACTACAGCCGATACAGGCAACTACCACATACCTTCAGCGCCAGTGTGGGAGGAAATAACTCTCCAGTCCAGCAGGCGGCAATAGTCTGTATTCGTCATTCAAAATGGGAAACAGGAAGACTGAGGACAGCAGACATGAAACAGTGGCATCTGCTGACCATTTTCACACCACTCTCACTCACCACTTAGCTTCATTTCAGATGGCCATGTGGTTGTAAAATATCCACGTATTAGAGTGATCACATGAGATGAAGATGAAAAATGAGAAGAGCCTTTTGTGTGCACCCTCTTGGCATTAATTATCAACGTTGGCTTGGTGCATCAGGGCCTTTAGACGTCGGTTTGGTGCATCAGGGCCTTTAGACGTCGGTTTGGTCCATCACGGCCTTTAGACGTCGGCTTGGTGCATCAGGGCCTTTAGACGTCGGTTTGGTGCATCACGGCCTTTATTGGCAGACGGCCTTTAACGCGGCTTGGTGCATCAGGGCCTTTAGACGTCGGCTTGGTGCATCAGGGCCTTTAGACGTTGGCTTGGTGAATCAGGGCCTTTAGACATCGGCTTGGTGCATCAGGGCTTTTAGATGTAGCATTAGAGTTTAGCAGCAGCTTGATAGAGGCTGATTTGCCCTTTGACACAAGGAGTCCTCATTCAGAGAAGAGAGGATGCTGTTTTTTGTTGCTGCTTATAGACTCTCTAATGGCTCATAAACTTTCATCCCTATTACCTTCATAGCTGGCTGTACAAACAAGTAAGTCTGCTTTTCAATTATACTATTAGGTTGCCAAACCACGCTGTACTCCCAGACACCTATAAACACACTTTGGTGTATAACATTGATGGTGATCCCCTTCAGGATCTGTAAAGGCAGAAGGTTCAGTTTCCATGTTGTCTGTAAAGTAGTCATTAACTCTCTTTGGGTCAAGTACAAATAATCAGACAAATTCACATGTCATTTGTAGGAGAAGAAATAAAAAGAATGACAGTGAGCTAAGGTCAATCAGCTGGCTGGGTTTTGATTAAATGAAGTGTGGCAGCCCAGAGGGGAAATATGAGCATATCATGCGCCAGAATTACCAAATGAAGAACTGCTGATAAAAGTATCTTATAATTCACTCAGTCAATTTTTGTCAAAGTCTATTTCAACTTGAGAAACATTTGAGCCCCCTGAGCCATTACAATAAAGCCGGAGAGAAAGGTGCTCTCTGACGTTCGTTTGTCCTCTCCTCCTCTTCACCACAGAGGGGTCACATGTGCGGCAGAGATTGAGGGGCATTAGTGCTCCGTGGTAATCAAAGGCAGAGGATAGAGAGGGAGGGAAGCAGGGATATAAAGGGACTCGGTTGGGCGCCAAAGCAGCCCCTCTGCACCCAGTGCCTTTTAATTAGGCTCACAGCAGGGACGCTGCACACACACACACACACACACACCACACCCGCTCATCACTCACACACAGATGCATGTTCATACTCATATAAACTGACAGTCACATACCTTTTTCTACTTTATTATTCCAGAGTCATCTCCATTTTCTCTTAAATTGGGGGTTTGCTGTGCCGGAGTTGTCGGGGGAGCAAAGAGGTTGACGAATGTTAGAGAACCCCCTTTTTTCAGGTAATCCTGCTGTCATGGGCTTTTTGTCTATCACAGGGATTAAAGGTGTTATATATGTTCAGCGGTATCAATGTATAGCCTCTAATGTATTGCAGAGCCTCTGCATCTAATGTCTGCCACTAATAGAATCAATGTTTTAATGAAATGGCAGAGGATAAAGTAGTGATAGATGATGAATATATTTCTTTTCCTTCAGTTTTATCAACAAAATATTCTTTTTTTTTTTTTTTTAAAATTGCTGGTAATGCACACAACTTTGAACTGGATATTGTTTCTGAGTTTGTCCCATGCTGTTTTCTTTTATATCTTTTTTTAACTGAAGGGAATCTCTGCCTTTATGAAACAATCACAGCTGCATAGTTTCAAACATAAACTATAACATCTCAGCTCATTAGATGTATTGACAAAATCAATATTTTTTGAAGCTGAGCCACGGAAACACAGTCCGCCATCTGCCTGTACTTCTCTGACATTTGGTCAACGACCTTTAACCTGGCAGAGAAATGTCATGACACCAAACGCCACCCTTATCCAAGACCCTTAAAGAAACCTTAATGGGTAGAACCATTCAAACTGGATGGACAGTGTTGAATCCAAATGTGTTGAAACACATGAACAGCCATCTTCAAATCCTTCGTTCCTCCTAGAAAAATCCTCTCATGACCAAGATCAAGCACATATTAGCGCTTGGCTGATGTCTCACACGGTTTCTGACTGGGGCTGTGATAAGTTAAGACGATGCTGTGACGGTTACATGGCAGGTGTACAGAGCTATCAGAGGGGAGGAGGAGGGTCTTTGATTGATGAAGATCAAAAATTATACACTCTTATTGTTTCATTTAAGAGCGATTTAGTAGGAACACTCAGGATATCATCAAAACTTTCTTACCTGGTGCTCTGTGTGATATGAATATTCATTCATCTGATTATTCAGCAATGGCCAATTCAAGACCATTTCAGTTACTCAGTGATAAAAGTGATGCACAACTACTGTAGCCTCTGAGCTGTTAAAGCTGGTTAATATTTGGACTTTTTGGCATTTCTTTATTCAATAACAGATTTTCGTGTCCATTCTCTATATTTTGACAGCTTTAAACAATAGCTCAGTTCCATGACATCATATAAAACAAGGAAAAAGAAATGGCCAAAACCGAGTAGAAGAAGTTCACACTGACCAGCAGTGATGTATGACAACAATATAGTTTTTGTCCTCTTAATAAGCCCTTAATACAAGTTTTGCTTTGACATGTTTGGCAGCACTGTAAAGGGTTGTAGGACGATCACTTAATATTTATTGATTTAAGTTCTTTATTTAGATTTCAGTTTACAGACTTCTGGGATTAGTTACAATGTCAGAGTTATAATAACACACTAAAAGTACTGAGGAATGTTAATTCAAATTTGGACTATTACTAAAGATATAAGAAGTCTCTCAGTCTAGTTGTCCTTGTGTTTAATTTACCCAGATGTACCTTGTAGTTTGATTAATATTAGCAGTATTTTGCTGGGTGCAGTGGAAAGATGTTGTGTCACATTGAGGTTTGGTGTCTGAATAGCTGTGGCACTTATGTATTAATATATTCACATGGAATAGGGCAGACAGACAACACCTTCTTCGGCAAAACAAAGCATGCATAATGATATATGTTGCAATGGTGATGGAATAAATTATATTCAATAAAATTATGTGATGTCTATTTTTTAATGTAATTTATTGTAATAATGCATGTAGCTATGAAATGCAGCTTTCTCTTAATATAATATTGCAAACTTAACAATTGTTCTCCTTGTGTCATTCTGTTGTGGAGGATGGCAAAAAGTTAAAATGTTTTAACTTTGGATGGCAATCCCATCTAGCGCTACCATCTGCCTCACCTAATTTTTCCATCCTGCTCTCATCCACGACATAGTTTTCAGTTTGCAGTCAACCATCTGCCTGATTCCATGTTATCCAACTGACATTTCAGCTGATTTCAGTGCTTGAACTTCAACAGAATCTTAAAGCAGCGAGTGGACATCAACCCAAGACTAAATTTACTCTCAACACATCGGCGTTGTATTATATGCTTGTAGACACATTTCACTTGTATGTTTAGCTAACTGTCAGTTATACTAGCAACTAGATAGATAGATAGATAGATAGATAGATAGATAGATAGATAGATAGATAGATAGATAGATAGCGCCGCTGTCTGTCCAGTAGGTGGTGGAGAGGATGGTCTGGATTATTCACGATGGATAACAGTTTGTTTACTCAACTTCACTTGATTCATCGCTCCATGGTTAAACTTCCCTGCAGTGTCCTCCAGAGGGGACAGTAGACACTGAGGTGGCCACACTGGTCAGGTCACCTCCAGAGGCTAATGCTGTATTGAGCTGTGGACAGGCCGTGGGTCAAGAGGCCTCGCTGGTTCAGCTGCTCCACACCTGGGGTCCAGCAGGGATGAGGTGGGGGTGAAGGTGGGTAGGTGGTGGATCCCCTCTCCACCATGAAGAGTAACCATCATCCCTCATCGAGTCCATCTCTCCAACCTCCAACAATTCACAGATCCCCCCTTCTCTCTGAGGGGACTGCCGATCAACCAACAGCGATGACCATTAGCGGTCCTTCATTCATTTCTGTCAACTGTTTTCCTTTGTCTTTTCACTGATGCCTGACATTTGGGGAATTGCAGACCAACACAGTCCATCTCATATTGCTGACTGCTGACTGCAGGACCACCTAATAGGGGGGTCTGATTTGAGAGTGTGTATAACCAGCTCTTTCTAATATTAGGTACATCTGTTTGCCATGTTTGTTACTTCTCTCATAAAATATCACAGTGTGCTGCCTGGCAATAAAAATCTAATAAGTAAAACAAAAGCAGCACATTTAGATTGTGATTTATGAATTTAATTTGCAATGACATTGCAAACTACATCATCACCAAGTAATTATTTGCTTCTCGATTTAACATTCATGAGATGTTAATGAGCTGAGAAATGTCTCTAATTCAAAAAGCTGTCTGTGATATTTAGATTTAATTGGGTAATGGTACCCAGCTGCTGACCATTCTGGGTGGCATACAAACTTTCAGAAGCACATTGTTTTCTTTTTTCCTCCCATCATGTAAAATTGCTTCACAAACAAGGCAACATCTGCAGAGGAGGCTGATTTCAAAAGAGGTGGTGCAGATTACTTTTGGTCCTCTTTGATTAACGCAAATTCAAGAAGCTTACAAATTCTGCAGTAACTCACAATCAAGGAGGCATAAACCATTAATCTGATGACCAAATCACATACGAAAGAGAAAAAACAATGGATGGATTAGGTTTGAAGCATCCAGAAGACAAAGAGCAGCTCACCATTCAAGTATGCATTGTCACTCCCCATCTTCTTGAACTTGGATTCCCTCACTCCATCTCCCCCCTCCTACTTCCTTCAGAGGCAGGGAGGCGTGACATGACTTTGGCCCTGACCCTGGGCCCTACCTGGATGTTTTGTTTGGAGCGGGTGGAGATCAGATGTTTTTGGTCATTACACCGCCCCTCATTAGGTCTCCCGTCTCTTCCAAATAAAGCTAATGAGACAGTGCTTAATGTCCAGAGTCCCTCTCTGCCCCTGATGTAAGGAGGGTGTGTGTGTTAGGGCGCGTCGAGCCAAATTACCCCGATGTCTCGTTCAGTGATGGCACCTGGGCCCCCTTGTCGCTCGGGGGAGGTTAGCTCAGGGTACGGGAATCCACTGGGGCGGGGGGTGGACTCAGCTGGAGGAAGTTAAAGGGCTAAATGCTGATTGGGTGGCTTGGATAAGAGAGGTTTTTGAGTTTCAGCATCATGAGAGTCAGAGGGAGACTCATGGGGTTTCTTTTGTTTGAGGACATGTGGGAGAATCCAACATAACTGTCTTATGGAAAATTCCAGAGTAGAGGTGAACGACACATTCATTCAGTGTTTGCTCTAAAGGTTCAGCAGCAGAACACAGTGCTGAACCTCTGATATGTCACATGTGTTAGTGATGTGCAAGTACACTAAAATATGATTGAAAACCACACCTTTAAATTTTGGTGGCCTTACACTGAGGCTCAAACTGGTCAACACCTTGCTGTGTGCAGTAATGTGCAAGTAAACAGAGACATCAAACGCATACAGTATGCTTACGTCATTGTGTCAGTGTCCTTTGATAAATGACATACAACAAAGTACTGACAGGCAGTTTGCAGTATGTTGATTTGGTATATCAGGATCTAGACCTCTATACAAATCAAGCTTTCAAGTTTTTGGAGGTTTTCAAGTATTGGGAATGATGTTTAAAGGTGTTTTCACACTTCTTCCCTTTCAGTACTCCAAATGAACCCAGAGCAATTACACAGCATTTTTTTGCATTTATGTGAACACTCCAAGTTAACTCAGACCCCTCTGAAACTTACCGTACCTATGGAGGTGGTCTGTGCATGTTTCGATTCAAGTCTGCATTACGATTTCTCTTCATCTGTGAACACAAAGCACTCCAGGTTCGCTTTGCCTTTTGTCGTTGTATTTTAGCCCTCTAGCGTTGCTGTAGACAGATCACACACGCTTGCACACTGTGACACTCACAAGAACAAAACAGGACCATGACAGCTGGTGGACGAGGTGTAGTTTGGACCAAAGAAGAACCTACTGCACTTCTCCAGATATGGAATGAAGAACACATGCAATTGTCTGCAACGCATTAAAATGCAAAGGTTTCCCTCCAATTTTCAGCTCATATGAAAGTGAGGGCCTTTAATAGGACAGTAAAAAAAAAAAATACATCAAAAGTATTTTATCATACACAATGAAATAAGAAAAAAATGGGAATCCGTTGACATAAAAGACACATGCCCTTTTTACGACGAAGTGGACAGTATGCAGGGAAAGCACTGAGCACCAATGATGAAGGAAGGAACTATAATGTGAACAGAGAGAGGCCCCATCACAGCTGGAACAGCACTGAGTCCTCTTTCAAATGAACTGACAATCTGAACGTAAAAAGACTAAGTCCCGTTTCTGTTGGTCCACGTCTTGCTCCACTTTAAGAGGACTGAGTTTGGTTTGCTTAAAAAGGACTAAACACCAAGAGACTGACAGGACATGCAGGTATCAAGTGGAAGTGCATATTTTTGCCTCATAATCCTCTCCAAATAATATTGTATTTATATTTATCTGTGACGTTACATGTTACACCAAAAGAGTGAAGTTCAAAAACACAAAGTGCTCAACTGCTTTTTTTTCTCTTGGATCGACTTGTCAGTAGTTTCTGAAACCTCTGAGTGATTTCCTCATGTGCTACTGTATAAATGCAGGGGACAGAGACATGATATCCACCGTGACTGCTCTTTTTCAGCCTGGTGTGCTTAAAATGACATGTCTGCTGCAATCAGTATCAAGGAAGCAGCCAATGTAATGGTCATTTCACACCTATCTGGTAATGATCCAATAGGAGCACTGCGATGATGGCAATGAGATGGCATTGAAATTGATGGAAGATGTGAAGAGTCTTCTCTAAAACTGATGGCTCTGTCAGGAACCCGGTCCGTCAGTTAAGTCTTTCTCTCGTGTTTCCATGTTCCCTCTCCTCGTGTCCCTGTCTTTACCTGTGAGTGTGATTGTGTGTGTAGGTGTGGGCGTGTCTCCTTCCTCTGCTCGTCAGGAGCACCTGACTCCAGTCATGGCTGTAACCTATCAGCTCATCAGCTGCCCTATTTATACCCTGGTGATCCAATGAACAGACGCCAGTTTCTTCACCTGTCGCGAGTACGCTTGTCCTCACTCTCAGTTTGCTATTTTTCATGTGTGTCTCTCTTTTTGTCGCCCTTTTGGTTTTGTTCTGCAGCCCACAGCTTGGTTTTTTTGTTTCTGCCTTGTGGCCTGAGTTTGAGTTTGTTTTTGATTACTTGTTTTCTTGTAAATAATCATTTTGTTCACTCCTCTTACCCAGTGTTTGAGTTCTGTTCTGACAAACTAACAGGCTCATTCTCAAACACTTCATTAAAAACAGAGGGGGAGAAAGACTAAATGACTGAATATGGATTGGCATTTTTTTTTTTCTTGCTTTTAGCACTATTATGATGCTGGATGAATGTTTAATGTGATGATACAAGAGCACATTGGGCTGCAATGTTTAGTCAAATGGATCAATCATTTGATTGGTTAATCAATAAATCAGTGCGATAAGTGAGCAATCTATTCATTTAACTAACCAGTTTGTAAGTCATTTCAATAGTATGCTGCATTCAAGGTACAGGGTCCATCATGGATCATGGATGGTTGACACAACAAAGAGTAAAGCATTATGGTCTGGACACACTGGGCTTGTGAGCAGCACCTGACGGCTGCCTTGCTGAACCACTGCGTTACTCACATGTCAGTTGTTCACACCTGCTGCATCTCTGCTGTGTTTCTTTCTACATAGTTTGCCTTTCTTAATTGCCATTTTATTATAAATGTTTCTGTTTGTTTTAGACTGAAAAAGTTAAGACCCATGTGCTGATTTGTAAATAATAGTAATAATCCACAACTAAAACCCCATACTATATCCCTTCATGGAGCCCGACAAGTCACTGCATGTTCTGTAACACTGCCCTGCACATATATGACAGCCTTGTGTTAACAAATGAAGGAATTCTGTCCCCTGAAAAAAAACATTGATTTCACTCTGAAATGAAAGCAGGAAACCTGCCCTTAAATCTCTATTGGAGACACATGTATGGTTGCTATAATCTGTTAACATGGACACCGAAATAACAGGTTCTGCAGCCACCACGCGCTGCTCATGCTGGCAGTGTGGACACGCCGTCAGTCGTAGCTCAAAGCTATTTGATATCTGAGAACTTTTCATAATTTTGTCATACATTCACAGTATCTCAGTTACGTAAGTGATCAGTTACAGTCAGAAATCATTCCACATTGAAACTTTTGAGTATGTTTGAGAACAGGCTGCTGTATCAGATGTTATTATGTCTGTCAAATGACTTTTGACACTTTGAACTAAACAAAAAAAGACCTGCAGGTGCTTACCTGACCACCTGGTGGGTGAAAACACCATCAAATTTAAGCTGACAGGCTGCGGCCTGTCGTAATCATCATGTCATTTCATACATGTAAAGTAATGAGTTTGGAGCCATAAGCAGGACTTCACTCAGATACGCTTGAATGAAAACACTTGAGGGCATCCCTGGCACTGTCATTAATACTGAGGCTCATGGGTAACAGATGTGGCCCAATCAAAGATGAGCATGGAGACAATAATAAATCCATCAGCCAACTGAAGGGGGAAATTAATCTCACAGCCTTCAACAATACAAAGGTTGATTTTTTTTAGACCTGATATAAGCCTCCAGCTTATAAATAAGGACATTATGGAACATTTATTTTATCTGCAAGCCAATAGCTATTGTTATATCAACGGTAGCCAGCTCTTTAAGGTAAATGACATTGCACTGATAACAAAAAAATCCAATATCAAATGTGCAGTTGCAGACAATGAAAAAACATGGTTCACATATGAAATTAAACATCAGAAATGCTATTAAGTATACAAAAGATCAGCATTCAGCAAAACAGGATTTTGGTATGTTTTGGCATTCACACTGGTCAAATTCAGTCTCTCAGCAATCAGATACAGTTTGAAAAAAGAAATTCACCCCTCTGATGATAATCCCAGGATTATGTCCACAACCATTCTCTAATTATTCTCAAACTTCAAATTGAAGAGGCGCCAGCAAAGCTGGTGGTACTAAAAGGTGAAGCCAATGTCCTGAACATGTGCAAATAAAGTCCCATCTCATTAACTTTAAGTTATGTCTGTACATGTCCCTGGAATATAATGGTCATTTTTTGACGGTACATAGATTAACACAGATCCCCACTATTTTGTTCAGGAATATTAAAACACAAATGAGGCCACAGAAGAATTGACCTTACTGATTTTGAATGTGCCATTGGAAAATCCAGGCAAGGTTTCTGTTTCTGCCAGCACCAGAAAGGCTCTTGAGGCCTAAGTAGGCCTAAGCAGGGAAAAATATCTGGCTGGTTTACATCTGAGCTGTCTCGACATTTAAGAAAATACACATAATTATTCCCTGTCTAATATCTATTTTATATTGCTGTGAAAACATCTCCTTAAAACAAGTGTATTTATTGTATTTACTGTCTTTAAGTTTGTCGCCAAACACTGCATGATTACATTTGAAGACATCATGATAATGTTATTATTTACCTTCTCCCAATATCATTTTTACTGAAGAGACTTTTAACGCATCATAATGTAACTTAATGTAACCTCTGTTAATGTTATAAATGGTAAATGATGAATTGCATGTATGTAGCACTTCTCTAGTCTTCCGTCCACTTGGATATACAGTAGGTAGTTCACTCTACTCGACTTTAGCCCTGATTTTTAGTTCCCTAACAGTTTTGGAGCTCCCAGACAAAAGCCCCAGATCAGAGGCAAATCAGCGTTGGCTTGCTGTCCAGCTGCCTTTTATGAGAGCCACGAGTCAGTCACTCATGACCTCTGATCAAATGGTCAAACTAGGCAGCGCGGATCAAATATGAACAAATATTCTGTTACTGTAATGATGTTTTCAGAAACATTTTGTAGTTACTGTTTAGCTGTAAAATGAGAAAGTTTGTGACCCGGCAGCCATGTTGAGATCTCTTGAGGAAATACCAAGCACCGCCCACCAGTCAGAGCACAGCCAATAGGAACGCTCTCTCTGAAATGACCCATGATTGGTCAAAGTCTCTGTTCGTTGGTTCATTTGAAATTAATTTCTTTAGCTTTACCTGTCGCTGCAGGTGTCTCATGAAGTTTTATGTTGTACCAACCATCTCAGATATTGTTTTGCTGCAAAATTTACACTTGACTCAAGACTGAGTCTGGACTCAAGTATTACAGCCCTGACTGCTGCTACTACTGCTGCTACTACTACTTTGACAGAGTAACAGTTTAGCTTCCAGCTTGTCCAGTCATGCATTTCAGCTCTTAGCTTCTTTAGATAATGAAGTTCAGCCTGTTTTACATTTCAACTTCCAGTTTTTTCAGCAGTTCAGTGCCTTTCAGCTTTAACATCTTCAGGCAAATCATTTCACATTTCTGCATTTTTAGCAATGCTTTGCAAATTATTTTAGCTTTCAGCATTCACATGCATTTTCTGTAGTCATGGGTTTTGGTCTTTTCATTGGACTTTGACATTGACAATCAGGAAAATATGGAATATCACCAGAATTATCTTTAAATTTTAATCCAAATATGTGCCACACACAGAAAGTTCATTTAGTCCAAATACAATCAGTTGTAAATGGTATGGTATTTCAGGCACATTTCATCTCTTCCTGACAGCAAACATGACAACTCATTGACAGCTGCAGTTTTGACATGTAAAGGTTAGACTGTCCACTGTTTCCTGTCTTTGACCTATTGGACAGCTTGTGTGTACACCACATCCAAAATGGATCTTACTGTCCCTTTGGCCAGGTCAGGACCTCACTGACCACACACACACACACACACACACACACACACAAACACTAGACAGATGGCAGAGCAGGCTGGGATGACTTGTAGTCCCTGAGGGAAGCCAATCAAACACTGTCATGGAAAAGATGAAGGAAACAATGACACAATCCATCAATCAGGCCATCAAATGGCCAATTATACACTCAAAATCCAATACAAGGTCTCATTCACTGCCCAGTGATGACAGGGACTTGTTGGTCTACACATCACTGTGTGTTACAGATTTCATTCTCATGACATTTTTGTAAGGGCAAAAAAAAAAAAAAATAAAATAAGACAAATTCCTAAAACAGTAAGTACAAGATGTTTCTGAAAACATTTGAGGAGAGAAACAGGCTTCACAGTAACAGAATATTGATTCATATTTGATCAGCGCTGCCTAGTTTGACCGTGACGGCAGACTTCAGATCAGCTCTGATTGGTTGTTTACTTCCGGCCTATGAATTCTTGCAGATGCCATTAGGAGCACCGGAGGACACAGAGGCACATGCTTTTTTCAGAATATCTGTCTCAGGCGATACTGTCAGGATATAGTGACCGTTTTATATAACTTTTTAAAATCATATTTGCTTCATTTCTACCCAGTGTAGCTTTAAGGTAAACTAATTTAGGCTACACTACGGCTTAATTTAATAGCAAATCTCTGCATCATATTTGATAAGTTACTTTCAAAAATTGCATGCGCACAATATGCTACTTGAGTGGCTAAATGTACTTAGGCCTAGTTATTTTTCACCTCTAGTAGGCCAAACTGCTTTTCTTACTATGCCAACTCAAAATGTCTACTGTGCTAAATGTCTGTTGTAAGACTAAAACCTATGAAACAGGTAGGCCTAATGCATCCCCTACACTCTCTATCTACATTAAATGATCTGACAAAAAGTGAAAACTGTATATTTATCATTAAAAAGTTGATAAACTTGCACATTCTCCAATGCTGCATGGCTGTCTGTTTACCAGCCTTTCAATGCAAAAGCAGTGACTGTTCTATGGGCTCATATCTATAGCAGAAAAGTAGGTGGAGGAGACATCCTCTGAGATCCCACTTTCTTTTTTTCCCCAATAGACTTTATTTTAGATTTGTAAACAATGCAAATAGTAATAAAATTAATACATAGGTAAACAATACATATAAAGGAAATAAAGGGATAAATAAAAACAAATGTAATACATAAAAAACATAAATTACAACACATGCCAGGGTTAGTATAAATAAAATAATAGTAATTTATGTAAAACATTAAAATGGGAGCACAAACTCATCATTATATTATCCTTTTTGTTTTTTTGTCTAAATATATAGTTCCATTGTTGTTGTTGTTGTTGTTGTTGTTGTTTTTCAGGTAATGGTCCCACGTCCATTCATTCACCTCCCATCTTCGTGTCATAGTAAGGACGTAAAAATGACTCGGTTGAGGCGGGAGACGTTTGTTTGTTTGTTTGTTTGTTTGTTTGTTTGTATACCTGCAGGCCCACCTGTCCGAGGATCCAGGCAGGACTCCAGTCCGGGTTTTCCTCCATGCCTTCCGGCGTAAAGCCCCGAACGTCACCCTCCCTCCCCTCCTCCCTTAGCAACAGAGGCAACATGGCGGCGTCCAGTACAGCGGAGCATTCTCCAGAGATATCGACGCCGTTAAAGATACCGAAAACCGAGGTGCCATCCCCTGAGTCGGAGGATTTGAGTGACAGTAATCAGTACCACTCCAATCCCTCCACACCGAACCGCTTCTCGCCTCTGAACGTGGGTTCTGGGACCGCGGGCCGGACGGCGGCCTCATCCTCCTCCAACAGCTTCACGGCTTGCCGAGGGATGTCGTGGACGCCGTCCGAGACAAACGCCCTTATCGCGGTCTGGGGCAACGAGAGGCTGACGGAGGCGAGGATGCAGCAGCTGGAGGTCGCAGGCACCGTGTTCTCCGGTAAGGCCCCCGGTCCTGCCATGTACGAGCGGGTGTCCAGAGCCTTGTCGGAGCTGGGATATGAGAGGACCCCGTCCCAGTGCCGGGAGAGGATGAAGGTAAATACGGTTGGTGGGGGGGGCATATCAGCGGCTTGTCCATCCTCCATCATCAGGACCGCTCCGCCTCAGACACTGAGCCGGACGTGCTCACAGCTGTCATGCAGCTGATGGGGCTGGTGATGTCGGTGACAGGAAATCAGTCCAGTCAGGTTGCTGAGCTGACAGAACCACACGAATAATCATCTGTAACAATCCCGTAATCCCGCCTCAGCAGCTGAGATGGCCTCAGTGGATGCATCTTTTAGTTTAATTAGTAGAGATATTCTCTTATGTTGATCTCCAAATGAATGTCATCGCTGTTCATTCAAATATAGCAAGTATTTTTCTCTCATCTTTGTCCCAAAATTAATTTTCAACCTCCCTATTATACTTTTTTTTTTTTTTTACTCCAGGGACAACGGGACATCCTTAAGACGGAGCCCTGTTGTATTGTACTGTTTATCTGTACAATGAGAAAGTATGTGACCCGGCAGCTGGGTTGAGATCTGCTGAGGAAATGCTAAGCACCACCCACCAGCTGGAGCACAGCCAATAGGAACGCTCTCTCTCTTTGAAATAGCGTGTTATTGGTCAAGGTCTCTCGTCACCTGCTAGATTTTTAAAGCCTGGAAACAGAGCCGTGAAGAGGTGCAGATGTCTAGTATATATATATATATATATATATATATATATATATATATATATATATATATATATATATACTGAAAGGTTAGTATGGAATATTTTGCCCAATGATGCCAAAAACTCGTTGCCTACTGAAGTTTTAAGTACAGTTTTAAGTAATACAGATCTTTTTAATTTGTCATCAGAGAGGACAACCTTAGTTTGTGTCAATACTCCATATTAATGTGACTTCTCCATGTATTTGCCACCACTGCATTATATGTTTTCCTTTCCAGTTTTTTTTTAAATGACATGTTTGTCAAATCCATCAGGTTGCCAATAATGAGAGGTAACAAAATAATCATTATTTCCTGCAGGAAATTGGCTTTTCTAATCAAATTCCACATAATATACATGGCACTGTACAGTGAAGAACTCCACCAAATCTGAGTACCGATCCAATATCATTGCTCTCTTTTTTCCCAAATATAGACTATACTGTATGTTTTCTTGCTTCTTCTTGCAAGTTAACGTGAGGCTGTAGCTGTAGAAAACATACCCTCTGTGGACGCAGCATCATGTTCAACTTGTCCTCTGTGTATGCATGTCTTTGGACTGTGGGAGGAAACCTGAAAACCTGGAGAAAACCCACGCATAGGGAGAACATGCAAACTCCACACAGAAGAGCAGATTTGAACCTGCGACCCACTTGCTGTGAGCTGACAGTGTCAACCACTGCACCACCGTGCAGCCCCAGTGTATAGACAGTTAGCACTATTTTACACAATGACATGCTGACATCAGTAAATCAGATCAATCAGCTGGTGACTAGTAACTGCCCTCGTACCGTCTCACCGCTGTTTATATGTTGTTACCTTTGATTGAGGGCTGATTGCTCACCATGGGAGGAGTTTTGGTCCGACTGCTCTCTCTAGAGGGGTCGGTGACAGACTTGCATATGCTAGATGGTGAGTTTTAAGACTGGAGCAGAGATTTGTGGCGTTTTCATCATTAGCTCCGACTTGTTTATTGCACAGTTTACAAATCACTTTGTTCACGTTCTCTGGCTTTCCTTTTTCATTTGGTTTAAAACCAAGGAATCGCTAAAGATCCCTCTTCTCCCCCTCAAACAAGCGTGCAGGTGACCAGAGAGAGATGTGTGGTCAGTTTTCAGGACTTTTGTAGCTTCTAACTGACTGTCCGACTTCACAGCTTGTACTTTCATGTATATTTTATTTTACCATTTTGCTTTTCAGCTGCATAGGAGTCGTTAAGTTGCTGCTGATGAAAAGCCAACATTTCCTGATTTTGCTGCTTCATCATAAAAGCTTTTAAATAACAAAATAACAAGAAACTTTTATTATGGAGAATCTAGAAAATCAAATGTTTATCATCATTTTACAGCCACATCCCAGCTAAAACATATTGCAGTCCACAGCTGGACAAATTCAATGTCTGTTAAACATAACAGCTCTGTATATTTGGTATAAGTAGCCAGCTTAGATTTCTGTTAAAGCTTGAGGCCATATCTGTCCTCTTGGTGACTCTTTCTGTGAGTCGCCATACTGTAGAACTGAACAAAGTTGACAGTTACTGGAACAACAGCTGAGTGAATCCTTTATTTATCCTACCACCACATACAGACGCTGCGGCGCTGCTACAGCCGTGTGAAGGAGCATGGCATCGGCAAACGGAAGAGCAGCTACACTATAGAGCAGCTGGAGAAAGTATTTGGTCAGGGAGGCTGGGACTCCCAGAGTTGTGCCCCGGTGCTGATCAACAGCAGTGGGCTGTATCAGGAGATGGAGTCTGATGGCAGCACCCTGGAAGACTTCTCCCAGGAGGACTGGTGCAACCAGGTGCTGGACTCGGCCTTCCAGGAAGGAGACATGGAGACCGGTGAGTGTGTTAGCAAGAAGTGGACAGATGACAATAGAAGACACGATAATCATGGATTAAACTAATATATGTTTGTTTTTTCTCTAGAAGAAATCCTGGTGCCTAAAAACAGAGCTCTGCAGATTCAGATAGAACTGTCAGAACAAACCCAGTAAGTCAACTAGAACAAAAGCTGACTTCACATTGTCTTTGTAAATTAAATATGTTTTATATAAAGGTTTGTCACTCACATCCACACATACAGGGCAATTTAGAGTCATCAATTAACCTAAACAGCATTTCTTTGGACTGTGGGAGGAAGCCGGAGAACCTGGAGAAAACCCACACTAACACGGGGAGAACATGCAAACTCCACAAAGAAGGGCCCCATAAAATACAATGTATATACTGATGGAAAAATATCTTACTTAATCATCACATCTCACCCACTAGAAGTGTGTGGTGGTATCTGTATCTACAGAGACCCTGCAGCCCTCTGCCTGGATTTTCTTACTTTGCTGCGTTCGGGATGTTTCTGGGTGTAGCGACCAGGTGTCAGATTATAGTCACGCATCCAAGAAGAAGTTACGAAAACAGTGTACGAGCACAACAGACAGCTGAGTCCCCAGTTCACTATCAGGAGTTACCGTAGCAGCCACAGTGCTGCATGTAGTGTCGCGGACACATGCAGCCACTTTCCCAGTAAAAGTCCCTTCTGCACCTTGAGTTTAGTTTAGCAGGTTGTCAGCTGTGTGTCTGCCAGTCGTAATGTTAGCGAATGTTCGACAGGCCCTGTGTGTGTTTGTGCCACTGCTGGTGGCTTTGTGCCCTCTGTAATCACACAGGTACAGTCTGTCAGCACGGTGTAACTTTAGCGAGTCTCCAACACACCGTGTGTGTGTGGCGGCGGTGAATGTGTGGTTGTAGGTGGTGTTATAGCGGTGAGTGTAGTTGTAGCCGTGTGTCTACAGTTTATTTATCAGTGAATAAATGCTACAACTACTCAGCTCTGCCTTGCAACAGCGACTCAGACTCTCTGGTGAGCTAGCTGGACCTAAAGTCATGAGCCACTCATTTGAGCTTTGTTTTCTTTTAACCAACACTGTTAATCGTTTAAAAAGCTTAATGCTGATTAACGGTTAAATGGTTAATTACCGTACTATCATCCCTAATAGCAAGACCAAGTGGGCAAAGCTCGTTCGAAAACGAGAGTGAATCTGGAGTTGGCTTTCAGCAGCTGGAGAGCACCTTAACCCTCGTTGAGTTGTGGAGGAGGGGCCAACCGCAACCGACAAATCCTGCACACTGTGCGTTTAAGGAATCTCCACGTCACTTTTTGGTATTCTTTTGTCTTAGAATGGTACTTTAGCTCCTGTTCACCGTGTCAAGGCATCACCAGAGACTGAGAGACCATTAGATAGTTCATATATTTTCACATCAGCTGATATGAGTTTATCATCTATAGAGGTATTGATGCATTGATGCCTAAAGGCAGAGGAAACAGAAATATTATGAGCCGCAGTAGCTCCCATAACCAGGCTAACAAGCTGTTATTTATTTAATTGGACAGGCCACTGCTTGTTTAGCACTGTGTGTTTTATTGTTTTGTCATTGTTCTGTATCTTGGCTTCTCTGCAGAAAAAGGGACATGATGCAGACTGTGATGCGTATTCTTGAGTCGGTGCAGCTGAAATGGGAGCACTTCCAGACATGGACTGAGTTCTCACGGCTACACCTCTCCAACAAACTGGCCATTTTTGGCGTGGGCTACAACACGCGCTGGCGCGAGGATGTGCGTTACCACTATGCTGAAATCAGCTCGCAGGTGCCGCTGGGCAAGAGGCTCCGTGAGTACTTCAACCCAGAGAAGCCGGAAGGCCGCATCATCATGACCAAAGTTCAAAAGATGAACTGGAAAAATGTCTACTACAAATTCCTGGACATTACCATCAGCGAGGCGCGCTGCCTGGAGCTGCACATGGAGGTGGACTGGATCCCTGTGTCCCAGTCCAAGGCAGCAGGCTGCAGCAAAGGCACATCCCACTACCTCCTTCCTGGGGACATCCCCAAAGCATATGGACTCTACGCTATTGGCTACGAGGCAGTATCATCCATAAACGACACCGCTCACACCTTTCCCCAGGGTGATGGTGAAGACCATAGCTTACCTCGGTGCAAGTCAGGGAACGGGGCACAAAGTCAGGCTGACGGAGACGGTGCAGAGAAATGTGACAGGACTGGGGCTAACGTCACTTACTGCTACCTAGGCATAGCGGAGGAGAGGACCATACAGCAGAGTCTCTTCCAGCACTTCCAGGGCTCCGGCAAACACTACGTCCATGGTGAACCGTCCGCTGTGACACGCTTCCTGCAGGAGAACTGCCGCGGTGCCGTCACAAATCAGAACGGTGAGGGAGGCGAAGACTCGTCTCAACATTTCGCCATTTACATAAAATTCATTGAGGTGGAGCTGGACTTCCTCTCAGCAGGCTCCCTGGTGGAGTGCCTCGAAACTGCTGTTGGTTGTTCCTTGAAATACAACAACAAAGAAACATCGTAACTACACTCAAGTGTTTCAGATTTGTATTGACTACAGATATTATTAACAAGTGTTACAGCCAGCAAGGCAACAGGAAAGGTGACCAATTCGGTGTTATAAAGCATGGATGTGTGCAAGAGTCTGGCATATTTTTGCAGCCTTTTCAGTTCTATTGAACAGATCTTTCATTTCACCCATGATGATGCACAATATAGGATATGAATTGTGTAGATATATGGGAACAGTAGATTAGGTGTTACAGAGCTGCAACATCCAAGAAGTATGTACTTATTATTTTAGGCTAATGTGCACTACAAAGGTTTCTGCTGCTTGTTAAGTGTAGATAAACATTGCCTCATCAGGGAGTGTGGGATTGGCAAGGTGACTACTGCAGTATGCATCTGTCTACCTCAGTAGGATGTAGCAAACAAGGCAGCAAGGGGACCATAGTGTGTATATCTATTCTAAAACTGCCTTTACTTTGACTGTTGAGGTCTGGACCTGAATTCTCAAAGCATCAAAGAGTAATGGCTGGTTTCTGCCTTATGTATTGCACGTGTAAATGGGCTACAGCTAGGGATGCTTCCATGCTAATTAGGGGGAAAAAAAGCAATGCGGATACCTGTTTATCCAACAGTGTGAACACCAGGTGGACAAACCTGACTGGCTGGTAGGGCGTGGTGGCGATTCAGCACACCAAACAACTCATGTAGCTTATACTGTCCCGTATCGACACCTGTGCGCAGCAAGTATACAAAATACCACGTGTGTCAACAGCATTGTAAATAATGCAGACTAATGAAAACATTTGTCACATTGCTTGGCATGACTTAATCCAAATGGAAAAGGTTCTGTATTGTCGTTGTAACGCTTTCAAGCTGTAAAAAGATGAAACTCCATCACAGCATCTCTACTGTACCACCCGCTGCTTCCTATACTGCGTGCACTCCATTTAACCGGGATGGAGCGCACTTTTTTAAGAAGCCATCTTGTTATCTGATCAGCCTTCTTGCTGACTTTGTTGCTTGTTTTTTTTTTTTTTTTTTTTTGTAGCTTTAATGCACATCCAAATGCTTGACTAGGTTGGTGGTATTCTGAGTTTTGCGCCTGCACAAGCAAAAGCTAGATATCCTTAAATAGTGCCATATCAGTGCGGACATTATTAATTTATTTTTTTGTGTTTTTTTTTTGCGCCATGGTATCAGCCAAAATGAGAAATCACTCATATTACACTACAGTAGGCCAATATGTATCGTTGGCCAGTACTTAGGAGCATCTCTAGCTGCAGCTCTGGGGTTGTGGGTATCAGTGCACCAACACCACAGAAGCTGTGTTGACATACTGACGTACTGGTATTTTAAATGCATCAGTGTTGTGATACCACACAGTCATGCTTATGGGTGCACTGTAAATGACTAGTCAGGTTAAGACAATAAGCTGCAGGGGTTAACTCATCCTTGACCAATAATTAAACTGAATTATTTATGAACATGATTCCTAAAGTTATGTGCAATGTGCCAGGAAAGGACTGGGCTGTGTAGAGAAGAATCAAACAAGGGACGTGTCAATTGAATTTATGTATATGAAATCTACCTTATAAATCTAAAATATATGTATGTATATATATATACAGTATATATATTTAAAAATATAGATGTTCTTGAGCATTCCGGCTTTTGCAAACTTGCAATGTTCATTTGTTTGGGTATACAGTATATAAAGATAAATATGATATTTTATATTTTATTGGTTGACACCATGTCTTGTATGTGATTGTTTTGAAGTCACCGTCCTGTATGTTTACACTTGAAAAACAATAAATGGGGCACTCACTGTCATTTGCCACACAGTGAAAATAGACTAGTGTTAATTTGTTTGAGAACTTTTTAGAAAATCTGCTTTATTTGCTGATGAATCATGCTGTCCTGTGTACACTAATGTAATAGACTAACATGTCTACAGTATATTCAACAGTAAAAGTGTAGTGGTGCAATACCAACATCCAGGTTCACCAAGTTGATGTGGTGACGCCAAGCATGGCCCTTGAGATGGTGATGTTGCCCCCTGACCTGTCTCTAGCGCCACCCATATGGTAAGATTTGTGGCTTTCAGTGAAATGTCTTGACAACTATTGGATGGAATGCAATGAAGGCTGGTCCAGATGTTCCAGACGATTGTAATCACTTTGGTGATCTTCTGGGTTTTTAGCGCCATCACTGGAGGCCTGTACTATGAAGCAGGATTTAGGGGTTAGCGAGGTAACTTCAGGCTTAACCCTTCAGGGTTTTAAGTCCTACGACGGCGGTTCACTTCTCACCAGGGTATATCACCATGCAGGAGCAGGTTGTGTTCCAGATTAGAGATTAGCTGGTATAAAAGCACCGCCTACTGACCAATCAAAGCTCAGTGAGCAGATTGTATGATAATATTACACAAATACATAGAAGTTACAGTCATAATCCAGACTAAAAACAACACAGTTTAAACTGACCAATGCAGGAAAGACAGCTAGCTGTAGAGTCGGGACACAGCTGAGAGAAGGCTGACATATTCAAACATGCCACAACTTTGTTAAATGTCATAATGCGATAAATCTAGTCATCCAGTATATCTGGAAGCTATTAATATTTCACTGCCCCATCCAGACAACTATATCTGGCTTTTGAGTATTCTGTGAAATAATAAGTACAGTATGTTGATTTACACATTCACAGCAGTTTTCCTTTGGCCAGCTATCCCTCCTGCGTTTGGTAATTTCTACTGTTATTTAGTCTGGATTGTGTTCAACTTCTTCGTATTTGTCTAATATTTTAGTATGCTCTTGGTGTGTATAATGTGCTGCTCTACTGCCAGTAGACTTGTTCATGTCTGTGATTGGTCAGATGCTGCAAACCACCATTTTCACGTGAACGTGCTCATAATCTGGTAGAGAGACCCAGGGTTGCTTTACTGAGTTCATAATCAGCATCATTGGACTGTTTAGTGGGATCTTGTTTGTTCGGGTTAGTTAAACCAGATAACTAGAGGATACTCTGGGTATGTTGAACCCGTAGCACAGGCCTCTGATCAGCTTGACAGGTATTTATAAATATGATTACCTGCAAAACTAATGTCCCATCAGCCTCAGTCATGTGTTAAGTGCAAATTATCAAAAATTAGCATGCTAGCTTTGGTAAACATTATACTTGCTAAATCAGCATGTTAGCATGCTAATGTTAGCACTCAGGACTGTACCGATGCCTTGTAGAGCTGCTGTTAATAGTAGGGGAAAAAGATTTGGACTGCAGTTCTTTGCAGAAGCACAATGGTTTCTATGTAGGAATTATAACAGTTATATATATATATATATATATATATATATATATATATATATATATATATATATATATATATATATATATATATATATATATATATATATATATATATATATATATATATATATATATATATATATATAATATATATAATATATATATTATATATATTGAATGGGTAGACCCTCAGTCACTGTGGTTTGAAATTTCAGTGGATGTAATTGCTGTAGCTGATTGAGATGTAATTGACCCATGTGTCCAGGAGATGGCCACAGAGAGCTACTGCTCACAATCCAAACATGGTCGGGTAGACTCTACTTTGTCACTGTGAAATGAAATCTTTGTGCTTTAGAAGGCATTAACATCTAATTTAAAAAGAAAAAAGCAGGGAGACAGATGTGGAGAGCTGACTAATGATTCAAAGGTCCCTGTGGGAGGCAAACCCACAGCTGACACAATGTGTGGCTGTGAAGTGTGTGCAGAGACAACAATGCCACTGACCTTTTAGAAACCTAACCTTTGGAACTGGGACAAATATCTTCCATCCATGAAGTGTATGAGTATGAGATTTCATTAAGGGAACAGAATGAATGAATCTATATTTTAGATGTTACACAGTTTATGCATTCAGACACCAAAGCAACAGATAGACTATATACGGCCCCTTTGTTATGAATAAAATGTCTGGCTCGGTTAGTTAATAATCAGTGTTACATTTTGCCATTCGCTGTTTTATTTACTCTGTAGGTGCAGAATATTTCTGACTCAGTGACAGAAATTACAAAAAATTTCCCTCCGAGGATTAATAAAGGTTCATCTTATCTTATCTTATCTTAAATAGATATTCCATTACGTCTTGCTGTTGTATATTTGATATACCTGTTTGCTTTTATTCAGTTAATGTGTAATTCATGGAGTATAATATGTGGGAAACGACACTGTAAATTTGAATAATCTGTATTAGTGTTTTATCATCAATGCATCATTAAAGTGAACCTCCTGAAATATGAAACCATGACCTGTAGTCAAATCAGACCAAGTGTCCTCTGTGTCCATATGGTATGTCCAGGAGAAGTCCTCTGATCAGTAAGCATGTCTCCAGTCTTTAACTCTCTGAGACCCACAATAGACCTGTTTTCAGGGGGGGCTTTAGGGGGAGATAGCAGGTCAACAGTAGATGTGACATAGAGGTGGTGAACATCACCTGAAAGCTGGGAACCTGATGCTTAATTTAAAATGCAGCTCAGCACTGTCAAGTTGTTCAAATCATACATCAGAAATAAACATAAATTAATTCATTATTTAAAATGAACTGTAAAAGTGTATAAGGGTTTAGGACATTGTGATTGAAGTACATGATGGTCACCCCCATGCACTATTATGTCCCATAAGTTGTTGCTGCAATCTCTGGGTTGCTTTGTTACACAAACTTTGTACTAAATTTAACCATTTTTTCTACTTGAGAATTAATAACTAATGATCACTAATTCCTCAAAAATACCACATTAAGACACCGACATCTTGAGGAACACCATAGAAAAAGCCATGCTGTGATCTGGAATCAAAAACTTTTGACATTTGAGATTTCTGCAATAAATGGCAATTGGATAGTGAGCACTTCTGTTCTGGAAACAGCTCAGAAAACCCCCTTATTGTCATCCGCCTGCTCTAGGTCTCTAGTTTGTGGCTGTAAAGTTTCATGAGGCTGTGATTATCCAAAATGGTCTCACTACAATGAAATGGCTCATATGGGGACTAACATCATCACACATGGATGGGCTCATTGAATCCACAGGAGTCTCAGCTTTACAGTGATACCCAATTTATATAACTCAAGACTGGACCCCAGCATGCAGAAGTATTCAAGTACATCATTTTAGAATATGTGAAAATAACACATTTATGTGGCATGAAAAAAACTGCATGTGTTTATCATAAAGTGGGCATGTCTGTAAAGGGGAGACTCGTTGGTACCCATAGAACCCATTTTTTCCACATATCTTGAGGTCAGAGGTCGAGGGACCCCTTTGTCTTCTCAGTTTTTCCTCACTAAAATTTAGCCCAAATTTGGAGCCTCCTTGCCAAAATGGTAGCATGACAACTTTGGTATCAATGGATTCCTTCGGTTTTCTAGTGTCTTCACTTTAGCCCTAGAACCTAATTCAACTAACATGAACCTACTACAGCCTCTGAAAGACAGCAAAGTCAGTCAAGGGGTTAAACCCGTATCAGTACAGTGTGTAGAGTATAATCTGATCATTAAAACAGTAGATTCTCACATTGTGGTACTCATACTGTTTTTTCATCTGCTTTATTCTTATATTTCATCAAAGCAGTAATTTATTTCCGAAGTGTTCTTGTGTTTATATTTGGGGAAGGCAACAGTTGTAAATGTCTGTATGTACAGTATGGAGTAATACACCTTAGTCACAAATAGTTCCTGTCTGGTCCAGTATGAAGAGCTTGTGTTGGATGACCAAACATCTTTACATGACCAGTGAAATTCCACTGCACATCAGCACTCCCACCTCTGTGCAGCCTGTAGGGCGTGCCAGTCTGGCTTCTCATGAACAGCAAACACTGTTAACTGTGTATTCATGGTCTCTTGTGTTGTACTGGACTCCGAGGTAATATCTTCTCACTGGATATGAATGCACCAGTGTTCGTTATTGTAGGATTGCAGATGACTATAACAAACGAGCACCAAAAGTGTCCCATAATAAGTTGACTATATACACTGTGGGCTGTAGACCTTTCTAGAAAATACCTTTACTGGTGAATGTTTCATGTTAAATACTAAAAACTGCAACATTTAGAAAAATCAACTATTTTCATAATCAATTAACATTAAATGTCAATTTTATTTATATAGCACATTTCATCACATGTACACTCAAAGTGCTTTACATTTAAGAGGAATATAGACATAAACATAAGAACATATCAGCATAATAACATGAATATAAGAATACATTAGTTTACACAAGCATACATTAACCACACAGCAATAACAACCAAAAGACCGACACATTCAAATAGAAACATGCACACACGTATGCATACTCACATACACCGCAGTAATTAACCCTTAGCCTGGGAGAACTGTTTTCTTCTGAATGTAGACACAGCTGTGATGGATGTCAGGTCATCAGACAGTTTCCAAAGAGTTGGACCACAGTAACTGAACCTGGATCTGATTCTGGGTACAGCTAGGAGACCTCTGCCTGATGACCCGAGAGGTCTGGTGGGGTTATAGTCAGCGAGCAAGGGTGTTTTCATACTGGTCCCCTTTCAGCCCTCCACACAGATTCAGAGCCATAAGTCAGCATTTTTTGAATGTATATATGTGAAACAAACCCTACACAGACCTCTTCGGGATGTGGTCTGACAACAGTTCATTTCTAGTCCGCCTTGCAGTTCGCTTAACCTGTACACTGTGATCACAAAGCATTCCAGGTTTGCGTGAAGGATGTCACAATAACCGATACTTGACAATACTTGTTTTTCTACAGTACCGCAGGTACGGGCTGCACCTTCGAGGCTTGGGACTAATGGCGTCCCGTCGTCCTGTTGACCTGAGAAAGTGTGTTTGGCTTTTGGTGAAAAACCTCATCCATGCCTTTGTCTCCTCCCATTTGGACTACTGCAAAGGAGTTCTGTCCGGGGTTCCCAGCAAAGCCCTGGACAGGCTCCAGTATGTACAGAACTCGGCTGCAAGGGCTCTCACTGGCACCATGCCCTGGCAGCACATCACCTCCACCCTCATCCACCTCCACTGGCTCCCGGTCATGTCCCACATCACCTACAAATTCCTCCTCAGCTACAAATCCCTCAATGCTCCTCGGTATTTGACTGGTCACCTTCACCCCTAAACCCAGTCCCTGAAGCTGAGATCCTAAGGCACGGGTCAGCTCGCCATCCCCCACACCCACCTGCAAACTATTGGGGACACAGCAAAAAACTAGGCCTCTAACTTCTGTCATGCTCTGTTTGTTGTGTCTACTGTGTATATGTTAAGCGTCTTTGGGTTTCTTCTGCTTTATAAATCCAAGTTATTATTATTATCATTATTATTATTATTATTATTATTATTATTATTATTATTATTATTATTATTATTATTATTATTATTAATAAACTTGAATAAATACATGTGAGATCAATATCCAAAATAATGTTGAGGTTTCTGACTTGCTCATTGTCAATACAATACAGTTTCTGTCACTGAAAGAGAAATGCACACCTGAATAAATGAGGAATGTGTGAAAACAAGCTCTTCACTGACCTGAGAGCCCCCACAGAAAGGTACATGAGAGCAAAGTAAGTTTCCTCAGAGTAGCAGACACCTCCATGGTTGATGAGCCACAGTCAGTCAGTGTGTTAATGTCCTTCACCCAGCTTTATATCCACAGTATGAGCTGTTTGGCCTCAGGCCAAGCTCTTCAGGTGTATCTGGTTTCCCTTGAAGCTTCCAGCAGAGACGCTAACCGGGGAAATAAATGTCCCACAGCCACCACAGGACCAACTACGAGTATGTCAGCTACGTCTTGTCTGCATTCAGCTGTAAAAGGTTACTGGACATCCAGCATCATTATTACAGTTTATTAACAGGACTGAGCTCATCAGCGGAAAGGAAAATGTGCATCTGTGTGTTAAAGTCATTTTTAATGCAAAAATGACAACCAAAAAATGCAGTTTTCAGCCTCTCAAATATGGAGATTTGCTGCTGCTTTTTCACTGTTTTATGTCACATTAAACTGAATGTCATTGTGTTTGAGACTGATAAAACAACACATTCAAAGACATTATCATGGACACTGGACCTTTTTTTTTTTACAATTTTCTGACATTTTATAGACCAACCGATCAATCTTGAAAATGATCAGCACATTAATTGATAATGAACATAATCATTAGAAATATTAAGCTAATATTTAAGCTACTATTCCTGAAGTTTATAATGAATGTTCACGCTCACAACATGCCCTGTTGTAATGTGTATATTGTATACACTACATATTATGCTCTTTTGCAATGTGCCTATTATTTTAACATTATAACCACATCTGGATGTGATGTGTTGCAATGCTTGATTTAAATGATTTTTTTTCATAATAATGGCAGTGATGGTGACTGTAATATTCCATCTTATTTATTTGTATTTATTCATCAGATTATTTGTAATTATTATTTAATATTTTGTCCCCTGTGGGTTTGATAGGAGGATGTGGACATTGGGTGGTGACAGATATTAGGGTACATGTACACTGCTGCTACTTGGCACTTTTTTTGTTGACTGTTTTCCTTTGTTTTGAGAAAACACTACATGGAAAAATGCATAAGTATATTTAATGTGCCCTGACTGCATAGATAATTCTTTGGAACAAGCAATATGTTTGGCCTCCAGGTGTCAGGTTTGCTCATCATTTCACCAGACTAGTCGGTTTGGATTAGTCTATAGTCCAGAATCCAGTATTAGCCTCTCTGCCCTGCAGATAAATAAAAACAGGCCTGTTGTGACAGCGTTCCCCTGAACACAGATTCCAGCTGGAGGCCCAGATGCAATTTACAACAACACAACAAAATCTCACCCCCATAAGGCTTGGACCCTGCTTCTTTGGATTTAATCACAGGAATAACCCTTGTTCACCTCTCATAATTGAGCAGTCGTCCTGCATTAGCCTCACCCTTGTTGCTTAGGCAACTGGGCAAAATGAAATAAAGGGGTCTGACCACCTTGGAGAGCACAGGTCAGTCCATATTTTTACATCGGGGGTGAACTCACCTTGGGAATTCACGTCAAGCTGAGTCCAGTGTGTTTCTCTGCTTTCAGACCCACACCTCTTCACACATGATCGAACAGGAGCTGAAGATCTTCAGGGGGAGACTGGGGAAAAGGATGGCGCTTTAGTTGTGTGGGTTTGGAAATAGGCTTATTGTTGAAAAAAAGCTGGAGGCAGGGTATTTGAAAGTGGCAAATTGCCCATGAGTATGCCTGCCCAGAGTTAGATGAAACACCCTTTTTTGCCCTTTATCTTTTTAGAGACAAATTCAGGTCATAACAGGTCAGTGGTGAGGCATGACTGTGTAACTTTAAGGAGGAAACTATTTCATGCTAAAATAATGTATTTTTGAGAAACATTAACCAGACCAATTGTCTCATACATCCACCACACGTCTATGCACAAAGAAAAGTGATCATTTGTTTAAGTCTAGGTTTTACATTAGATTAATGGGTGTCAGTGTTTTTGATGGACATTGGGAAAATACATATCATTACTACTCATCTTTCTCATTTTACAGTTGTATCGCGTGTTTTGTGCTTGTGATATTCTGTGAAATTCAGATTTATATCTACAATTGCAATGAAAAGTATCTTTTGCACCTGCACATAAGACTGACAGGTGTACCTGCGTCAAGCTCCAAAATGTACGCAGCGAAACAACGGATATCACTTAGTTTTACTTTCACAATAAGAGCGGTCTATCACACAAATCATAAATGGTGGTTTTTATTTTGAAGCTCGTAACCGGAACTTGTCGGTAATTTTAAGGCAGGCTTGATGCCCAGCAAGGTGCTACAGTCCGGCTCCTCCGTCTCATTCCCACTCTGGATGACAAAGGACGACAACTTGCGGAGTTGGAGCCGAGCTAACGTTACTCACTGAGGGAAGAGAAGAGTCGTTTGAGACCGGAAGTGTCGGAGGAGCTGATGTAGTCCACTTTATTATCCTAACGTTAGCATCTCACCACAAAGTCGGAAAAGAGGATTCCCGTGGCGGCTGTGGGACATTTATTTCCCCGGTTAGCGTCTCTGCTGGAAGCTTCAAGGGAAACCAGACACACCTGAAGAGCTTTGCCTGAGGCCAAACAGCTCATACTGTAGATATAAAGCTGGGTGAAGGACATTAACACACCGACTGACTGTGGCTCATCAACCATGGAGGTCTCCGCTACTTCGAGGAAACTTACTTTGCTCTCATGTACCTTTCTGTGGGGGCTCTCAGGTCAGTGAAGAGCTTATTTTCACTCATTCCTCATTTACTCAGGTGTGCATGTCTGTTTTTTCATACACCAAATAATAACTACACTTCACACACCATAGGGAATATCATATATTTTATAGATAATGTAAATACTGGACCTGAAATTGCTCAAATGAAAGTAGCTGCATTTTCATCCCTCTGCAAATCAAAGCATTAGTCTGCCTCCTGAGGATTTTCTGCACATATGAAATGTATTTCTTACATGGATGGAAGTGAAACCATCCTGCCATCATTCACCTAATAACTAATGAGGAAATAAGGGAAAAGGTTTGTTTCTGGGGGTTATGTGTGCCAGAGGATGAAGGGCTGGATTTAAAGCTGAAACACCTGTTTGTTTTTCACAGGATTTGAAACAAGTGTGTTACACATGATTATGTCTTCCAGGGAGAAATAATCCCTTTATAGCTGCTGCAACATTGGCTCAGCCGTCACTCTCTAGCAATGTATTAAACTCCTACTTTTACTGGGAGCTGTACAGTACAAGCAGCCTACTTTCCCCCTGCTGTCTCTGTGATTTAGAAATTGGGGCATGGTACAGCTGCATGAGTATTTTGCAAATATTTTTTAAGGAATGAGAAGTTTTAAATGATTAAACAGGTAAAGACCTGAGCAGCGTTATCTAGAGGGGAGCATCTTTCTCCGCTTTACAGGAAAATATTACGGTTTGTCATGATTTTTCAGATAGAGGCAGAACCGTCAAGTAAAATGTAGTCTTATAAAAGCAGATGCATCTGATTTGACAGAAAATATTCTCCTTAACTAGCAACACAGGATTGCTGTAAGTTCATATTCAACTAGTTATGCATTTTCAGTCATCGTTTTATCATTCTTCTTGTCTCAACTCTCAGCATCAACATTTTGTGTCAGTCATGAATGCCTCTAACATTCAGTTTTAACTTGGGTGTAGACTTCCCTCATGAACCATCCTGTCATATGGAAAAACAGGAGATATCCATTTAGGTTAGGGAGCTGCATCTGCTTCAGGTGAGTGCATGTTCGTTCCATCAGACAGGCTGGTGACTTTCATTTGGCCCGTGAGACATGAAAGCAAGCAGGAGCTTCACATTTTGCGTGAATTTGCTCTCAGCTGTCCGAAGCCCGTGTGTGCTTTTCAGCGCTGTTTCCAAAACAATCACATGCGCTGACACAGGCAATCTCAGGCTTGTTGTTACTCCCAGAGGGCGGGGTATTACCTGAGAAATGCTACCATTTTGCCACACACACCCCTATGATGGCATCGTGGTTTAGACACCTTTAAGGCATTTCAAAGAGAGATTGCTAGTAATGTCTCCTAGTGACTAACCTGGAGTTTTCACAGCAGGCTGTGATTCACTGTCACTCCAAGTACATTGGGACAATACCACCACAGTGGCTGACCTTGACCTTGACCTCAACGTTTGACTCACCATCAATCGCCCTGCAGCTGTGTCCTGGAAACACTGAGTGGTCAAGATACAGAGAGGAAATGTTCATGAATAGCAGCCTGTGGCGACAGGAAAGCCGAGTGCTCCTTGAGTCCCTGATGTAGCCGGGTGTGTTATAGCAGGAAGTGAGCGAATGTCCTCTAACAAATATGATAAGACCTCATTTGGTGTTTCAGTCAAGAATCACAGCAGTGTAATGTTATCACACCGTCAACGTCAGAAGACAGAAATCTATACGGAATTTCAAATTAAGAGCTCCACCGACTTTTGACTAGGAATACACCGATCTGACTTTTTCTTAGCGATACGTGGACTTTTGGTATCGGCCGATACTGAGAACCGATTGGATACCAGTGTTTCATGAATACTCTGTGTGTCTCACTGTGTGGAAGTGACTGGGGTCATACTCGGTCTCCTAGCTTTGTAAAACAAAATGTAACCAATAAATACATAGATAGAAATGTATTTAATTGTTCTAAATTGCACACCAGCAACTTGGTAAAAATCTTCAAAACTTAAACATGAACTAAAATGACAGTATATCATGTATATGGTATAGAAACATAAAACTGAATTAGATGGCTCGACCCCATTGTCAACAGTATCCGATCCAGCTATTTGAATATTGCTATTTCTTGGTTTCGGTGCATTCCTACTTTTGATTGTTTGACTCACTCAGTTTTTTATTTCAGTTTTTGACATTTGATGACACCTGCTTGGGCTCTCAGAAATTGCGATGCACATTTTTCACTGTTTTCCAAAGTTATATAGACCAAACAATTTATCAATTTAAAACAAAAACAAATTAGATGCAGATTAATCACTAATGAAAATATACAATAGAAGACAGACGTAAACAAACAACCTGCCAAGTGTACAAAAACCTAGATATTTGACTACCTCTGTTGTGGTACAATGTTCAAGTAGACACACACATGCATTGGTCCACACAAGTGCAGCTGGAAATACACAATATTGTGAGTTTGAAGCGTACTTATGTGGTGCACCACTGACCTAGAATACTGTCCCCTGTTCACTTCATTGTGACTTTTGTTAATTGAACAGTTTTAAAGTTCTGTGTCCTCCCAGCTGTTGTATCTTTATACGAAGCCTTCTCAGTGGTGTCATTATAAGATTGTCTCAGTAAACTCCTGTTTGGATCAGTTAGTTTCATTACACTAGTTTCAGTAATTTAGCACTGTATTCTAATAGTGTAAATGAATTTGCCGTTCTGTCATTTCTTCTTAGATGTGTCAACTCAAGAATCGCTCCTGGGAGGCTTGAATCTTTTTTCTAGTATTATTTTACTCTTGCCAGTAAATGCTAGACATCCTTGTCTGTATGGTATTTACTGTTACTCTTCAAAGTGCCGGGCCCTCTCATTCATATTATATGGACAGCATGATTAGCAACACTGACATATTCAGTCACTACCCAAAGCCAAGCAGCCTATGGGGTATATAACATGCCAATTTAGCATGTTAGCGCTACACATTTTTTGCTTTTTGTGTGTCGTTTCATGCCACAGCAATTAGGCAAGAATCTGGCAATACGATACATATTGTGATACAGGGGTTATATTATATAATATATATATATATATATATATATATATATATATATATATATATATATATATATATATATATATATATATATTGCAATGTTTTGCAATACTGTAAGTAAAGTGATATACAGTTTTTTTTTTTATCTTATTTTAGGGAAAGTGTAATAGTGTCATAACTTATTTATGTTGACTAGTTACATTTGTAACTCAATTAACACAACAGACACACTTATTTTAACCCAAACCATGATCTTTTCCTAAACAAGTAGTTTTGCTTGAATTTACATTAACCAGATGTTAATGCGACTGTGTCCGTGTATGAGGAGTTGGGGATGACTTATATGACAAGCGAAAAGCTTAAAATGCGTAGACACGACATGCAGAATGTCCTTAAAAGAGCTGTGCTATTTATACGCCTTCTCGTGAGATCATGTTACAGCCAAGTCACATAGTTGGTAAGCTGGTATGTTTGCCAAGACAATAGTAGAATGGTTTGAGCGATCACATCGACACCCCCCCCCCCCCCCCCCCCCCCCCCCCAAGTCGAAATCTGGATAACTTCAACTATTTTTAGATGTTTCCTGCTCCAATAAAATAGACAGTGTGCAGTGGAAAGCTACTTTTTTTTTTCTTGGCATTAGCATTGTGTTCTAGTGATGCCTGTGTGTGTGTGTGTGTGTGTGTGTGTGTGTGTGTGTGTGTGTGTGTGTGTTTCGAGATATGAATGCATTTTCATGGGCACACATGGTAATCTTTATCGAAGGGCAGTTGTCCATGGCAATGATGTATAAGCTATTCCTTATCTGTTGACCAACAGTTGTACAATTACTCTTCTATTCTGGACACACCATCCAGTAAAGCCCATCTTCATTTATTTTCCAGGTGGGTCCCACCACACTGACATATTCAGTCACTACTCAAAGCCCAGCAGCTATGGGGTAAATAACACGCCAATTTAGCATGCTATTGCTACGCATTTTTTGCTTTTTGTATTTCATTTCATGCCGTGGCAATTACGCAAGAATCTGGCAATACGATACATATCATGATACAGAGGTTTACGATTCAATATATTTTTATGTTTTGCAGTACTGTAAATAGAGCGATATATTGTTTTTTTAAAATCTTATTTTAAGGAAAGTGTAATCCTATAAAGAACACACCATATGCATTAAAAACTGATATAGTGTTTTTGAGAATTGATACAGTATCACAAACATTAGCATGATTTATGTGTTTTTTGATATCTTCTTACACCCCCAGCTTCAATATTAGATGCTCCGAAAGTCAGGTGACTTGATATAAAGCACGAGAAAGTCTGCATAGGGAGCAGGACGGGGTGGATGGAGGGGTCAAACAAATACAGGACTTTCGTCCGAACCAGTGTTAACTTATTTATGTCGACAACTTAAATTTGTAACTTAATTTACACAACAAACTTATTTCATTAACTTATTTTATCCCAACTGTTTTTATTCTTGGCATTAGCATTGTGTTGTAGTGATGCCTGTGTGTGTGTGTGTGTGTGTGAGATATGAATGCATTTACATGAGCACACATGGTAATCCTTATCGAAGGGCAGTTGTCCATGGCAACGATGTATAAGCTATTCCTTATCTCTTGACCAACAGTTGTACAATTACTCTTCTATTCTGGACACACCATCCAGTAAAGACCATCTTCATTTATTTTCCAGGTGTGTCCCACAATGGACTTAACTTATTTAACAAGGTCAATCCATACTAGCTTCACAGGCTCCGTTGGGACGCTGTGCTGCCGCTGCTGATTTTCTGTGGCAGCTCTCGGTGGTTTAGAGTAATGACTGAGAGAGCTGCAAGCGTTATTTTGAGCTACATATATTATGTTAACGCGGGGCCATTCGGGGCCCTGATCCTTCCCCCATTAGAACATAACATGCCTTAAAGCTTGGCATACTGACATACTCTATATATGACAACATTGGTTTGTTTCCTGTTTCACTCCCTATTGTTACCCTGACGACTTCATCCCAAAATATATTATATGTCCCCTGACACTGCCAAAGGGAGGGCCGTGGAATGCAGTTCGCCCAACTCACAACTATGGCCTTATCTCTAATTGCCTATTTCTTAGAATAATACCAAATGGATGTGCGGCAAAGCCCCTTTCCACTTTGAGCCGGGATTACAGCGGTTTGAAGCCTTCAGTCCTCATGTATGTGTCCCCAGCAACTGGTGCAATTTTGATTTGAGGAAGGAGATTGAAGGATTTATCGGTACATACGTAATGACACAGAAATACAACAGCGCACTTTCTCCTCTTCGGCGACGCAGTTTGCTGTCCAATCGTCAGTTCATGCAAGTGTGCCAGTGCCTCTTGTAATCCCATGTATTTACACCCACTGACACTCTGTATAAGGCCATACAACAAGAACCTGAAGGGAGATTAGTGCAGGTTCAACCTCACACTGAAGGGAGAGTGAAAATCTTACCATGCTTTTACCTCTTATCCTGTGAAACCTCCCCCATTTCTCAACATGTTTTTAGCCTATTATGTTACCGTTCTACAGCCACAAATCTCCAAGTGCCCAAGTATCTGGCCCTCGAAGGACATAACAACACAAAAACACAGACATAAAATGACTGTATGGCTGTTTGGCTTTTAGTCATTTTGCATCTCTTTGTAGCCATTTTACTACTTACTTTCTACTTTTAGCGTCTCTTTTAGGACTCTAGAATGCGACCAAAAATCTGTCAAGTGTGACTAAACATTTCCATGGGGTGCTCTGGTGCACCTGTCATTTAGCAGTCTCTGTGAGTATATGTGTGAAACTGCACCCTGTACTCACGGCCCAGCCCAGACAATGGAGGCAGGGCCCTGTTCATTCTTATGGAAGTTGCTCTGAGGTGCATGCAGCCAAAATGACTTGACTCTTGTCTGGAAAACTACCTAAATATCTTCTGGTGAGCTTTTGCATCCATTGGGCGCATTGGACATGTGAAGTATAGCGTCCACTTGCTCACATGACTTAGTCACATTGAGTTGATTTACCTAAAAAAAATTAGCCGCTGAGTTACAGACATCTGGCAGAGAGTGTGTGCGTGTGTGTGCATGTGTGTGTGTGTGTGTGAGACACAGACAACTTTACCACTAATTTCTTCTCTGGTCTAATGATCAGCAAACAGCTGATCTGCTCTCAGCACATCTCTCTGTCACACACTCGCTATGCACACATTTCATTACGCTGCTCTTATACCAGTGTAATAGGTAAAAGTAGATACCTGACGGTACCGTAGGTAGACTAGTGATGCAGTAAACTCACTTTATAATGATAGTGCTACACTGTGAAGAACAAATCCATGTTGAAATCAGCTTGACAAGAGTTAGTTGATGGGAGGTACATTGTGATGTGTTAATCTATTCAGTAAAAATGGGCTTTGGGTGAAGGTAAACTCTAATGTTTGGTAGTTAGAGGGAATCCTGACTAACCTCCTGACAAAAATCAGTATTCAACTGGTAATAAAGGAGTGTATGATGAAGTACATGGGATTTATTGATCTACTTTTGTTTTTTACTGTGGTATTTAATTTATATTGCAAACTCTGGGTTCCCCTGCCAGTTAGTCAGAACTGAAGAAGCTTCTTGGATGAGAAGTGAAACATCTTTAAGAATCTAAACCAAGTCCAGTTACTGCAATGAGGCCTGGGGTCATGTAAACACCTTAATTTAATTATATTACCTTAATTAAAGTCACTTTCACAGGATTAATGCTGTGATTAAAAAATGTGGGGCAGTGCAGTATTAGCCGCATATTTTACATGCTGCTTTGACCTCTGAAGACCATGTTCAGGCTAGCCAATAGAGATTTGGCAAGTTGCATCTCCTGCCCCACATTCACTGAGTAAAGTATAGATTAAGCAAACACAAACAGTCATTCACATGCTGTAAAGAGGCATAGGAGTAACATTCCTAGTCTGGAGATGTGTCACTTGTAAACTGTAATGAAAGTAGGAATTTGTGAATTATCCAGCGAGAGCAGCAATGAGATGATAGTGCGCAGGCAGCAAGCAGTGAGAAGTGTCTCAGTGCTGCTTGTCCCTTTCCGGGGCTTTCTCTGACGTCCCATCTCCATCCATGAGCGCAGAAGGAAGAAGGCCTCCTCTCAGGGGTCATGAGAAAGGCACTGGGCGACTTTCCCAACACTGGGCCCAGGACTCTTAAAGGCACAGACACGCATACTCCATTGCTTCATCTTTCTCCTCTTCTTCCCTCTGTCTCTCTTTCTGTCCCTCCTCATCCTCCTCTCTTGAAAAACACCCTACACACATGTGCATAGTGGCACACACACACACACACACACACAAGTGGCTGATGCCTGGAAAGATGCCTGTAAGTTGATAAACATCTCTGTTGGACAGTAAAACATGCTTTTGTGTATTGTTTTGCATATGGGTTACATAAACATAGTTATTTCCAGCTGAGGTTTGCTTGTTGTCCATTTGTATACAATAATAGTTTCCCTCAGCAAGGCATTATGTTTATTATATAAATAGTTACAATACATAGTATACAGTAATAGTATTGTATATTTATAGAGACATTGTCATGATTCCTGTATGACTTGGGACATAAGTCATAATAATTGCATGTGCTGCTGAATTGCACACACAATGCAAGACTACAGTATCAGCCTCATACCCAACACTTAATGTAAGGTTACCTGTGACGCTACTGTAGCCCGGCTTTAACAGTACACTGGCTAATGATTATTTACAGTCAAGAGAGCCACAGGAGGCTCATCAGTCTGGTTACTTTGCTGGGTATTCTCACTCTACTTTCAGCCTCACATCATGGCTTCCAATAGACTTCCATTTATCCACTCAGAGCGCTTTAGGCTACATGTCAGCATTCACCTGTTCACACACACATTCATACACTGATGGCAGAGACTGCCATGCAAAGTACCAACCTGTCCATCAGCAATCTAAATACTCATTCACACACCGATAGCTCAGCCTTCAGGAGCAGTTTGGGGTCCAGTATCTTGCTCAAGGACACTTTAACCTATGACTGTAGGAGTCTGGAATCAAACAGGTGACCTCCCGATTGGTGGTGAACCACCCCTACCTTTGAGCCACTAAACCTCTTTCAGACCACATTCAGAGGTGGTCTGGGCCACATATGGTCACATTCTTTTAGCAGTGATTACGCTGTAGATGGGCCACATTAAGCACCGCCTACTCAACTGACATCCTGCTGGGATCCACGAGGTCTCACTGGGCTCCTCGTGTGAATAGACAGGTAGACACAATGGAAACGGCTTCTGCGCTCTACTGAGTCCTGTCGGTAATTGTATTTTATTAATATACAGTATAGCTTATCTATAGGTTACATAGCTGCAGACTATCAGACTAGACAAACAAAGTGCATTATTATCATACTGTCGCTGTACCAGAGCAGGAAGTTTCACAGGGACCGCAGGTACAATATTAAAATCTACCCAAATACATGAATATGTAGGATATTACCACTGACATTCAATGTAACATTATGTCACAACATCTGCTGTAATGTCTGTAATTGTGATCGGATCACACAGGATGTGAACGCCAGGTCTGGACAGGACCACAGACTGACAAGGTGAAAACAATAGCAGCCACACTCACCAGGTGGTCATAAGCACACCCTTCAAAATAAAAGTCTCTTTTGTAATTCAGTTTTATAGGAACTTATAATGTTCTGTTCATAATTTAATGCAACAGCACACATTACTATCTTGAGGTGAGTCATTTCGAGGCAGAAGCCATCTGTTTTTTTTTTTTTTCACTACAACAAAACAACATGCTTAATGCACCTTTAGTTACATTATTCATTTCCTTTCATTTAGCAAACAGTTTTGTCTAAAGTGGCGTATAATTTCTTCTCTTCATTATGCCAGCAGAACTGGCTCTGTGCTGTCTGTCTTTAAAAATACAACAGCCACATGACAGAAGTCGTTGGATCAGGGTCCATGTTGTTATTTAAAACCAAACATTTACTGTATTTAGTGTATAACTTATTTCTGTACCCTCAGAGGAACAGGAAGAAAAAGGAATATTGCCTGTTTGTAAAAACTATGTAATATCAAATTGTCTGCCTCTAAAAATACTAAGTTGTTTTCCGTTGAACACTGTTATCTAATGGGCTTTGAAAAGGCCTCTGAAGGTCAAGGTTTGGAGGAAAAGGATTTGACCAACCCATGGGGGAACACATTTACCAAAACTGAGCCCTGATATAGCTAAAGGCTACACAGCATTGCCCCCGAGTTAGCCAAGACGAAACCACTACTGTGAGCAAATGCAGCTTGCTTCCAGTGCTGCTGACAGATGTTGCAAACAGAGGTCAACAACAGCCACATATCCTTCTAAACCTGTCCTTCAAAAAAAAAAAGTTAATAAAGCTGTTGACAGACGGGAATTGAGGGCATGGGCTTAGACAAGATAGGCTGTGTTAAATAATTCTTACTTGGAGGTACTTGGGTGGGGGTGGGGGTTAGAGCCTGATACACTTGCGAGTTCAGGGACATTGACATAATCCTTGTTCTCTTCTTGAAATGTTTGGGCAGCTCATAATCACACTCTGCCAATGAAATATCCACTTATGAGCTGCTGTATTGTTTTATTCCCTTTATTTCCCTTCCTGTAAGGGACCTGTTCTTAAATGAGCTGTTCCATCTGATCATTGAGATGTCATGGGCTCGATCTTAGTCAGTGACAGCTGATAGGACCTGTTCTGACAAACGAGCTACCCGCTCAGAATGACCTACCAGTCGGTCTGATGAACCTCTGTAAATGTAGTTATGTAGAGTAGCTCGTTCTGTCAGTTCGGATACATCTATCAGAATGGATTACTATGGATTCTGGAAATGTAGGTCAAATTAAGGGTGTGTCCTCTGGAATATTTTTGTTCGCCTCTGAAACGCACATCATGTTGGTAGGCAGCGTCTGAAATGAACTGTTTTCACCTCCTGCCACTGTGGCAGGCAAGCATTTATTTGGTCTACTGCTCAGGAATTTTATCTGACACTTAAAATGTATCTGCTAAATTAAGGAATCACATTTTAGATGTGATGTCATTCAATGTTCGATATATGTTGCATAAAAACATAATATGCCGGCAGATTACACAGTTTAAATCACAGCTTCTTCTGTCATGAAGTTGTGGTAATTTAGCAGTGAAAGCCTCACTGACTAAACTCTCTGTCAAAACAAGGAAACATGGATTTAGCACCATCAATCCTTCCTCCAATCCAAACATTACCGCTCCATTTCTGTGTGTCAGTGTGGTTGACCTTTCAGCCGGATGTTGTGATGTTCTTGGACAGAAAGGGTGAAGCTGAAGTACAGTAGCCTGTGGGACACATGGTAAAGCTCTGGGCAGCCCTGTACTAAAATGATTAACTTCTCCTCCATATTAACAGAAGACTGATATTTACGGAAGAAAAAAATAGATATGTGCCAGCTGTAATTGGTTGTTCGTCGTCACATGACATGCGGTGCGCGTTGCTGTGTTTCACAAGTCAAACAAATTTTAAGTCGGGGCAGCCAGTGGGCAGCACAGTCCTGCTTGGCTAAACAATGGAGCTAATAGCTGCCCTACAGAAGATTCATTGAGCTACATTATGATAGATTCATGCAGGCTCTATTCAGTTAAAATGGGTATTGGGTGATGGTAGATTCCAACATTATGATGCGTTCAAATGTAATCCTGTGAAATGCAGTTTTTGGCAAGAAACTGAAGGTGGTTCAACAGGGATTAATAATAAATTTGCAAAAGCCAGTATGCAAATGGTATTAAAGGATTGGATGTTGAAGTATATGGGATTTATTGTTTTAGTTTTTGTTTTTTTACCGTGTTATTGGATTGATATGGAGAGTCGTGGAATCACTAGTATTTGTGTTGACTGCTAAGTTTGTGGTATCGTGACATCCCTGCTGGTGATTATATTGCATATCAGGCTAACACAGTATGTCTGCATGGACACACATGCTACTGTGTGTGGGGACACACACAGAGACAAGTGGTCCATAAGTCATAGACACTGACATCTGTGTGCTGGAAAAACGTCTTTGACATTAATGAAGGCATAATTACAGTGGTCCTATGAAAGCCACATGGAGTAATGGTGTATGAGAGGTGACACTGGCAGCAGGCAGCTATGTGGAAAAAGTCATTAAAAACACACTATTAAGCAGAGGTCTTTAGGGCATCAGAGCTGTCTTGTCAGCGAGGCAGAACGAGTGAAGAAGTGCAGTTGGAAAGAGTAAAAAAATCTCTCCGTGGATACTCTGGTCATCTACAGTTTATCATGTTCAGCGCTCTCCAGGAGGTATGTTTTGAGGGGGGGAAACTCTTTTTGGTAACTTGACTTTTCTTTTCCTCCCTACTTTTATTTCCTACATCGCTCAGAATTCCATGGATCAGTCCCCAAGGAATGATCGTGGGCTTGTTGCATTTCCATAACGTATACACACACATTGTCATGCAAGCACAAGCAAGAGACTTGAGGGAGCAAGCAGAGATGCTCAGTCTGAGAAAAGCAGGACTGTCACATACTATAATGAGTGAGTGAGTTAAGGGCGGTTTGGTCAGCGGCGTGGTTATGGGGAGTAAAGGTCTGGACACACTGGGCGCGTGAGCGGCGCCTGACGGCTGCCTCGTTGAACTGCCGCGTGACTCGGTTGTTCACACCAGCTGCGTTCCTGTTGCTGCTGCTGTCAGCCCGTTCTTTCTGCATAGAGTTTGCCTTTCATAATGGCCACTTAATTTTATAATAAATGTCAACTTCCTGTATCTGCGCTGTTCTCTCTAAAGTAGGACCAGCTCCTTGAAGTGACGAGCCTTTCCTCTGAGGTTTTTTTTTTTTTTCAGCTTTTTGATTAATTATTGATATTTTTCTTTAACCGTTTAACCAATAGCATTGACCCGTTAAAATGCTTAATGTTGGTTATTGGTTAAACAGTTAATTATTAAGCTAAGCTAAGCTAAGCTAATGGTCTCCTGGCTGTAGCTTCATGTTTAATGAGCAAATGAGTGGTGTCAGTACTCTTATCTTACTCTCTGCAAGTAAGCCAAGAAGCATATTTCCCAGAATGCTGATCTATTTGTTCAAGGCATAAAGGAATAATGAGTAATGTGTAATGACAAACGCAGGCTGTCTTCCACTAATGCAACTCCCTTGTGACCAGACAGAAGCCATCATTAAACATGGAGCGTATCAATTGCATTGGAATTTATTTATAAAAAGACACTCAGAGATTTAGGCACATAGTAAATCCCTTAAGCCCCCCTTGTGGCAATTCTGTCCCTCCTGCACAAGGTCATCCATTTCCCATTGGGACAAAGATTTGTAGTGGTACTGCTCCAGAATGTTCTTTCCATCACCAATTTCCAGAGCAGCATGACACTTATGAAGAACTGGCCTTAAAAGAGAACATAGCTGCTTCCATTAGGCCTGTCACTGACTATGTTTACATGCACTAAATATTCTGGCTTTTGCCCTTATTCTGAAAAAGACAGTTGAACTCAAACTAGCTGGCAGTTTGCAGAGATGCATGCCCAAAACAAAAGCCCACATTTCTGTTTGGAAGGAGAAACATTAAAGAGGGAGGCTGTGTTTGCACAGTCCAACAAGTCCACCACTGAGTGTGCACGGCTGCATGCAAACAGGAATATTAGTGGGGTTTTCATTTTCTTTAGCCATATAATATTGTTTAGCTCTGAATAACAAGCCAAGTCTCTCATGGGACCTTATTTTGAAGAAAATATAAATGGTAGTCAACAGAGAGAGACAAATCATTTTTGATCCCATTTGATTGTCAGTTTAAAATATAATTTTGCAAGTCAAGAAAGTCTCAGTTCATGTTTGTCATAGTATCATTTAGTTTAGTGTGAAACTGCTCAGTGAACTACACCTCTACACAACATATGTCACCAATACTAGCCAGCTAGATAGCGCTAACTAACTTAGCTTTGAGCAGGCACAAATGAAACATTATCTTACTGATGAGCTTTTTCCAGCGACTCCTGGTCTTTTTATCAGCTGGAAAGAGAAAGAACGAGCGAGACCTGTTGCTGGTGAGTTCATTCCAGTACGAAACAAAGGCATAGTAGCTTCAGAGAGAGAAAGACGTCAGTCTAAAATGAACTGACGAAGTTTTGAGTGTGTCGTCTTTGGAATTACGTATTTTACACTTTTATGATTAAACAGTGTTACAACAACCTGAGACGTTCTTGACTTTCAAAATTGTGTTTTGGAACACAAACAGAATGAAAAAATGATTAGTCTCTCTCCGTTGACTACCGTTCATATTTTTTTTTTCATGGTCCACCAGAAGGGACGGGACTTAGGCTCTCTATAAGGGCAAAGACTGTAATATGTAGTGCATGTAAACATAGTTATTGTGTCCCAGGAGCAACAGAGGTATCATGGTCCAGTCAGTTGAGGATTTGAAAATAATTTCTTACATTTTTCATTTCCATGACATATTCCACAGATACAGGCAATGAAATGAATGAAATGATCATTATATATATATATATATAGCTGCCACATGCTGCTGACATTCCCTGTGTGGACAGACTGTAACTGTCTTAGAAATGGTCTCAGAGCTCAGACCAGCTGATTTGAGATATGATTCAAACTGGAGCTTTTCATGGAGGGTTAGTGTAAGCCAGGGTTTCAGTCCTTTACCCACCAGCATGGAAAAGTCGCCGCTTCATCGATCATGTTATTCACCTTGTATCACGTTAGCACATTAAGTGTTCCTCTGCTCCCTCCAAAACCACAAGCCATTTCATGAATATCACTGGTTGTCACTGCTTATTGATGGAGAGGCAGAATTATCTGACAAAAATGTTTATCCTCCTCTGTTGTCCCTCTTCTTCCATTCTTCTCTCAGACATCTCCCTGTGTCTTTTATCGACATTATTACATCTCTCCCTCCCCCTCCTCTTCCTCCTTGCCCTCTTCCTTTCCTCTTCATCTTGTCCAACCCTCCTCCTCCTCCTCCTCTTCTTCCTCGCCTTCATCCCATCTCTCCTGAGGGCTGCAGCTCCAGCATCTCATCAGCATCAGTGTGTCGGGTCAGCCAGGAGGGTTAGAGCAACCAGCGTGTGTGTGTGTGTGTGTGTGTGTGTGTGTGTGTGTGTGTGTGTGTGTGTGTGTGTGTGTGTGTGTGTGTGTGTGTGTGTGTGTGTGTGTGTGTGTTGTTGATTTCTACACATTGTTTGTGTGTATAGTCCCACATCCATCCCTTCACTTTGTGTCTAATGTGTTTTTGAGTGCATATGTGTGTTGGCATGACTGTGTGTGTGTGTGTGTGTGTGTGTGTGTGTGTGTGTGTGTGTGTGTGTGTGTGTGTGTGTGTGGCACAGCCCCAGACTGTTATGTGTTTATACTTCATGCCTTCAAATCATTTCTCCCTCCATCTCTCCTTCTATCTCTCTTCTCTTTTTTCCCTGGTCCTTTCCTCCCTGGGTGGTGTCTGTAATTATAAGCTCTTATCTATTTTTCTGTCACACACAACTAGACTCCGGAGAGAGCTCAGTTTATGTCATTATCTTCAATAATGGCTCAGAGGTGCATTCCCCCCATCCACCCTCCCTCCCCCATCTTCACCACCCTCCACCATACACAAAATAATTGCTATTTATCGAAAGTATCTGACATATCGCTACCCTCCCCTGTCTTTTGGCTAATGCACCCTCTCCCACAGGCAGTCAGGAGAGTGGATATGTTTTAATGCACTGCTAATATGCTCCTTTATTCAATATGCAGGGGGATATCTGCCAACACTGTAATACACAATTAGATTTCTCTGTCTTCATTTTCAGTCCAATGACAACATCCCTCAGAGTTCATGTGTGTGTCATCATCAGATTAAGTGTCTTTCTATCCATCGATCTCACAAACAAGCAGACGGCGTTCTTGTCCTCAGTAAGGCAGGATGATGTAATTTCTCTGTGCTTTCCAAAACCTGTTACAAATCATCGAAAAATAATGAAATCTGTTTTACGTAAGGGATAATGTACAGTTAGCCGGTCAATATTGTGAAAGAAACTCAGACAGTGCAATGCTCGTGGTCCTCACTCTGAGGGGGTTTCATTCATAATAGTGACCCACTAGCTGTACATTATCCCACCTTACATGGCTGCTTACTCAAGAAATCAGTAATTTGACACAAAAACAGTCCAGCAGTGTCTGACATCACAACTGCACCCATAACAATGGTCTGTTATTCACAGCTACGGTCTGCTATAAAGAAATAACAGACAGCAGAAGGCCGTGATTAACCAATCACAATTGGGTATTCAACAAAGCTGTTTAATAAAATGTGACAATGTTGTGGTTTGGGTACACATTGGTCACATAATCTACGTAATGAACGAAACACGTCAGCAAAGCGGCAGCTTCAGTGCCCTGTCTGTGACTACACAGCGATGCGTTCAGGCACAGTGTTCGAGCGTAGATCACCTTTGTTTTGGCAGTACACACAGTCTCTGCAGTTACGTGCGTAAAACAAAAGAAATATACTTGAAGTGTAAAATATTCTACCTCTTGGGAGGACAGCTTCCTTTTCGAAGTGGGCTGTTTTATTTTCAGCCATGACAGCAGTGGCTTCTATTGTTTTCACCTTGTGAGTCTGTGTGTGAGTCATCATAGCAAAATGTGGACACCTAGGAACTAACTGTCTGTCCGTCCATCCGCCCGTCTCTGTGGACAGATTTTGTCAGTGTGATAGCGTCACAACTCAGGAAACGAGTCAGGAAACTTTACAGGTATGTGGTTGAGATCAAAATGAAGGCAGAGTTCCAAGATGGCTGTGGTCTGAGCAAGGGATGCTGGGAGTAGGGGGGTAGGAAGTCGGGTAGGGGTCAGTTGCAGTAAATCCCCTCACAAGGCGGTCGCTGCTCAGGTCCAGCTGTCCTCACATGAAGCCATTGTTAATTGTGAAAGTCACCAAGGATCTGTGGCCCACTGAAAGGCTAGATCAGTTTCCTCACTGTGACTGTCTGACGCAAGCACTATTTTCTGACTCTCCAGCCCAGAACAATGGCATATAGTATCATGTAACTACAAGACAGGAAAGTACAGAGGAAATGCTAACTCTAACTGTGTTGAATGCACCGTCTAGAAGCCTAAATGTCACTGTTTCCTTAACTGTGTCCCCTACTGCCTGAAAAAACCCACATTACTCCTCCTTCATCTGTCTCTCCTCTGGTGTATCTGTATGCAGCAGCACTACTGTACATGGGCTCCGAAGTACAGAACGGCATAATCTCCCCTGCACATGTGTTTGAAGAGGTGGAAGTCTCTCAACTGAATGCTAAACAGGATCTATAAGGATTAAATCCGGGTTTGAGGCTGTTTAGCTTATTGCTGACTCTGTTTCAGGACTGGGAATTTGGAAATGTTTGCCACTTGAACCACAAAGCGACAGATTTCTCTCATGTCGCATACAGAGTCTCGCTGAGCCACTCTGACAATCTTTTTTTTTTTTTTTTTTTTTTTTAGAAAACACCAACAGACAGAAAGCCTTTCAGTTGAGTATCATCATCGATGTTTTGAGCGTTCATTAGTGACTGGTCATTACGCTCACTGATTTCCTGAGGCCAACCGTCCGTGAGAGCCCATTAACCCCAGACATTAGGAGTAATTAGGCAAAGTGCTCACTTTGTGCAGATATTTTCACTCGGCAGATTGTTTATGTGGATGTATGCATGACGCCCTGGAGGCAATTGGCAATCTACATTAGGTAGGAAATGGACCTCTCGGCGCTCTATTTCTGTATCCCCAAGGAACCTGAATTCCTATAGATTTGACTCAATGAAAAAAAAGGATATTAACGGGGAAAAGGATGAAACATCAGCGGTTGTGATAGTGCAAGAAGGGTTCCTGTCAAAGAGTGTAGGCCACACTCAGACATATACAGTATACTGTACTGTATGCACATACATGCACACAATGGCCTTATTAAATGTCTTCATCACACTGTCATATGAAATGAAAATCCTCATTTAGATGCAACATGTTTGTGTCCCTCCTGGAGACCCCGTGCTGCAGTGACTTCATTCTATCTTACTCTTGCCGTACACCCCCACACCGTTTCCATGATACTCCCGCCAATTCCCCCGATGGGAACACTTTAATCATGATGGCAGATCCATATATCCCACCGCCTCCATCCGCGTGCTCACGCACACACGCTCATTCATTTTAACACTCATCTTCTGGGAGGACGAAAGGCAAGTCTTGTCTGATCCGTAATCGCTCTCTCGAGTGTCCCCCCCGCGCACCTCCTACGCTATCATCAGGAAAATAACTGTACAGATTCCGTTTAATAACAGCGTTGGCATGCACACTGAACCCACAGAGGAATACTAGTTTCTGTCTCATCTCCCCTCCTGACTCTACCTGTCAGTGAGCAAGACATCACAAGGCGAGGCGCAGGAGAAACCATCAGAACTCCCCTTAACCGGCGAAACCTGTCGCTCATCTGTCTTACCTTCTCCCCGTGTTAAAAATAGGTCCAAGCTGTCAAATGCCAACCACAATTTTTCCTGTCTTTCTCTCCCCGTCTCTCCCTCTTTTACTTACTTTCAGCTATTCATAATTCACTGGCTGCAGCAGATTCCTCGGTCATTACGAGCCACGAGACAGAATTATAAACCCATTTCTCTCCATGTCATTCACTGCTAATAGTCAGCCTCTCGAGGCAGTGTACAAAACACTTCAAATATGAAGTAAGTAAGGCACCATTACAAAGGCAGCAGCCCGGCCACATCTCTGATGCTGAATGTCAGTAAAGTGTCAGCTTAAAACGACGTCTTTTATATGTGAGTCATCAAGGCAACATGAGGCGACTGAAAAGGCTGGGTAGAAGTCAGTGCTGTGGTCCACAGTTGTGAAGCTGAGAGTGTGTTGTCATTTTACACAACCTGTTCTAATTCTCAGTGTCAGTCAGTACGTGACACACCAGGCTTTAAACTAACTCCAGTGTATCATTATTCATTTTATGGCAGAGTCTAAAATTAAGTTGCCTCACCTGCCACTGTGGCAGGTCACTGAACATTTCTACCGGCGACTCAGTTTTTTTGTCTGCCAAATCTATGTAGCACGCTTTAAAAACACGAGTCACTGGTACCTGACAGTAGAAATGTGGGATATATCACGTAGGAATTGCTTTTTAAAGTAATATGGCTTAATTAGGGCTGTCACCTGGTTAAAATATTCAATCACAATTAGTTGTACATTTTTTATTTGTTCAGAATGTAACTTAAAGGGAGATTTGTCAAGCATTTAATACTCTAATTGATATGGGAGTGGACAAATATGTTGCTTTATGCAGATATATGTATATATTTATTATTGGAAATCAATTAACAACACAAAACAGTAACAAATATTATCCAGAAACCCTCACAGGTACTGCATTTAACATACAAATATATGCTCAAATAACATGGCAAACTGCAGCCCAACAGGCAACAACAGCTGTCAGTGTGTCAGAGTGCTGACTTGACTTTGACTTGATCCAGACTGCATGTGATTATTATAAAGTGGGCATGTCTGTAAAGGGGAGACTGGTGGGTACCCATGGAACCCATTTTCATTCACATATCTGGAGGTCAGAGGTCAAGGGACCCCTTTGAAAATGCCCATGACATGTCAAGTTTGGAGCGTTATTTAATCTCCTTCTCGACAAGCTGGTATGTCGTGGTACCAGTGGATTCATTCGGTTTTCTGTTTATATATGTATTATGCCAGTATCTTCTCTCTAGCTTAAAACTGAGCCCACTACAACCAAAAAAATCACAAGTTGCATAAGTGTTAAAGAAATTAGTGGCGTCAAAATGAATTTGCGCTAACACGTTGTTATCGTGTTAACTTTGACAGCCCTATTCTTAATATGAGGAAAATCTATCTACCATGCTGGCAGGAGACCAACGCAGGACTTTCACCCAGAAGACTTACGTGTTTGTGACCTACAGAAGTTTGTTTTGAAAAGACATATGAATGTAACATGCAGAAAAAATTGATACCATCCATCCATCCATTGATGCTAGAGGGTTACCTGGAGCATCATAGTTTGAAGCGTAGGGTCACTGACCAAGTTTTCTACTGGTATCCCATTGCTGAAACCTGTCTGAAAGCAACAGTGATACTGATGATATCTGATGTTTTTATGTTAACATGAACTCACTGCTACGACTACTTTTTGGAAATAGTGTACTTGTGTTTAATTTAGCCATTAAAGGGTTGAGCGCAATCGGTGACTTTAAAGACTTTCTCAATTACAGCTGTAGTTTGTGTTATTTCATTTAGAGTGGAGTGACCTCAACTGTGGCAACATGCTGTCATCCCTACTCGTCATATTTTGTCTGCTTTTGCTTTTGACATGTGGCTAATGTTGTGAAATGGCTGTAGTTAGGTTTAGGCAACAAAACTACTTGGGTAGGGTTTGAAAAAACATCACAGTTTAGGCAAATATAATTATGTCTGTTACGTAACTTAAACCTGCAGTAGGCAAAATATTTTTGGCATCACTGGGCAAAACTTCTATCATAAGCTTTCAGTATATTTGTTTTACAAGTGTTCTGAAAGATAACTAGACCTCTGCACCTTTTCATGGCTCTGTTTTCAGGCTTTAAAAAAATCGTCTGTCCACACAGGGAACGTCAGCGGCGTGTGGCGGCTGCCTCTCTGAAAGGCAACGTTTCATGTGTGTGGTGTCCACACAGCTGCGTTTCTGCTGCTGCTGCTACCCCTTGCTTTCCACATAGACTCTGCTTTTCAAAATGGCCATTTTATTTCATCATAAATGTCATTTATATTTATTTTAGACAGAAAATAGTTAAGAAGTGTGTGATAATTTGTAATAATAGTAATACTCTGTAATTAAAACGGCATACTTTATTCATTCTACAACACTGTCCTGCACATATTTCAGAATAAAAGCCTCTCGTTAACAAAAGAGGGAATTCTGTCCACAGAAAAGAAGAAACATGCTTGAGGGCTTTTATTTTGAAATGTCTGTGACATATTGTACAGCTACAGACATTGAAAATGTAATAATGTTGCTGGTTTGATGTCTATATATACTATCAAGCGATCACTTTCACTGTCTGTTGTTGCTGTGAACCTCGCTCAGCTCGCGGCAGAAATAGGCAAGACCTTTAATCTCTAGAGGATACGCAGCTGACACGAAGCCGAGCCGTGTGAGACACCGAAACGAAAAACAACAGGTTCCGCAGCCACCGAGCGCTCCTGACATTCCCTGTGTTGAGATGCCGTTAGACTGTTGTCTTTCATCAAATTTTCTGTTTCTCCATCAAAGTTTAGAAGAGGAGTTATGCAATCAATTACTAGTACAAGCAACATGCATCATGTGTGATAAGACTGGAGCTGTGTTGGATCTGGTGCACCTGAGAAGACCTAAGTGTAGCCCTAGTCTACAGATACCACCGCACACACTATTTCAATGTTTGATTGTTATCACTAATGGCTGAGGGTTCATTTATCTACCCTTCAGTGTTTGATGAATGGCTTCTGTAAATAGTCGGCAGTGCAAATGTGTGTGTGCACATCCAGACAGATGAGTGTGTTTCACTTTAACATGGCTTCTGAAATTAACCCTTTGTGAGTTTAGAATATTTGCTTTGACTTGAAAAGGTTTTCAACATTTCAACCTTTTCAAGTGAATTCTCTGTGTTTTAGTGTGCAACATTCTGAAAAATGCATGCATGTTTAGCTGGTAAAGGTGTTAGTTTAATCAAGTGTAATCAAAGAAAGGAGAGAACATAAGGACATTGCATGAAATTAGTTTGCAATGTTCACAAAAGATTCTTGCAAAGTTTTTAACCTTAAAAATAGTATCGGGAGCCATTGAACTAAAATACATAACTGCAATTATTAGAAATTAGTGTAGTTTAGCAGAATTACTCCAAATATGAAAATGCATTTAGGACAGATCATGGGACATTTAAGACGCTTAACTGGGGGTCAAATTCAGAGACAATGCAACAGACTAAATGAGAGTGGAGTGACACTGAGTGCTCTGAGGTTGATGTGTCCCAGCCTAGTTTAAATTTACTCAGTGGGGTGAAGTCAGCCTAAGGTTCTGCATACTGAGGTGGAGCATGACACAAAATGCCTGTCAATATGCTGTATCATAAACCCGCAGAGAAGAGAAAAGATGGTGGTGTGATGTAAGAAAAAAGTGTGGAGTATATTAAATATTACAGTAGATGAGGGGCAAACAGTGTGGACGAGTGGTTCAGGTTCGGGTCTCTTGATCCAGCACTTGGACTTCCAGGTGGATGATGAGTCATTTGAATGCTCAGTGCCACACGGGAGAAACCATTTCACCTTGAGCCTACAGCTGCAGTAGTTCATGCATAAATTTCTTCAAGTTGCTCATTGGAAAAAAAGATTGTCCACGAACCAGCTCAAGGTTGAAATGTTACAAATCTTGAACTCTTGTTTGACCAAATATTTTTTTTTCTAGAGCTTTTAACCACATATCATGGTCTTCCTCAGCAAATGGAGTTTGCTCAGTTGTTATGGAGATGATTTGTTCATGTGATGTGACCTATGGTATGGTTAAGTGTGGAATTTTGGTCAGGTGATTAGTGTTATACAAGGGGAGGATGGTCGAAGATGATCTCTGACATTGGATGTAAATGTCCTCCTTGATCTTACTGACTCCTGGTCGATGGCCAGTTGTGGTCCAGTGTCCTTAGACAGCTGATGTTGTCTATTAGTGGTGTTCATTCAGCTTATTTTCCAGGGACACTCAATTGTTTAGAGTTTTGACAAAGTACATCACATAGGAGCGTTTTCTGATCATTTGTCTGTACCATACAAAACTGTTAAAAATCACTGCTGAAAAATACATCTGTGTTATGATGTAACATTGCTATGCTTACGATTTGGATATGTTCAGGCACAAAAATGCATGCTTAGGTTTAGGGAAATAGCATGGTTTGTTAGTTAAGTTAAGGGACCTTCATCAGTGTGGCCACAGTAATGATCATGTAGTTAAGGTCACAGAATGATTGTGATCATGGTCGAATCCATCCATCCACCCCAACCTCGCTCCTACACACACTTTATCGCTCCATAAAAACATCACCTGACTTCCTCCTTTGCTCTCGACATGCAAGACTCAAATTCCTGTGGCAGCTGGAGGGCAGCTCGTCACTTCAGCGGAAAGAAATGTTGTTTTGGGGCACTTGCTTGTCATTTTTCTGGGGAGGACTGTCTCATTTTGCAAGAAGGCAGATTTTTATGCCTCCGTGGCGGTGACAGCCGTGGCTAGATGTATTATGTTTTCAGGTTGCCCGTCCATCTCTCCATCCCATTCTCGTGAACGTGATATCTAAGCAACACCTGGAGGGAATTTCTGCAAATTTAACACAAACGTCCACTTGGTGGTCAAAGGTCAAGGTCACTATGACCTGCCAAATCACATTTTTGGTCATAACTCAAGAATTTTTATGTCAGTTATGACACTGTGACATGGATGTAAACTCACACTTGACTGGTTGGTGGAGGCATACATCCATGAGGTAGTACTGTGAATGGGACATGTTGCATTCTATCAGGCGGGAGGAGGTCCTGTTGCTCTGACTCTACCTGTTTGGCATTGAAAGGAGTTTGTGTTGCTCTGGCTCTAAATGTTGTATTTTCAGTCTGTTTTTACTCTCTATACAAGATCTATTGCACGTCTGTTCATCCTGGAAGGGGGATCCCTCTTCTGTTGCTCTTCCGGAGGTTTCTTCTATTTTTTTTTTTTTTCCCTGTTCAAAGGTTTTTTTTTGGGGGATCACATGTCATATATATATTTTCAGGAGACATGACTCACGAGAGTCATTGAAAGTCAAAGCTCCAAAACTTATGTAGAATCTTCTATAAATAAGACTTTGGAAAAAAAAAACAAAAAAAAAAAAAAACCGAAGGAATTGCGACTCTACCTCCCTATGTGCTCAACAACTTCCATTAAAGTAGGACTTTATAAAAGACCACTTTTGGACCAGTTTAGAACTTAAACCTGCTTTAACTTAAACTAGCATTTAAAGTAATATCTTGCTTTAAAATTTAGAGCAAGCTGGGGTTCATCAAGAGTTTTGGACTCTTTTGCCAAAATAATCTGAAGCCCCTAATATCTGAAGGTGACCTCGTGGTCACGTTTTATCTGAGCCAGAAGAACAGAAGCATCCTGGGAGACGCTGAGACAGAATGAGACGGTAGAGAATCAGTGACAGAGAGGCTGAAAGAGAAGGAGACAAACGACGCAGAGATGATAAAGACGATTTTGTTGAGAGTGAGGAGGTGGAGGGCAGGGAGAAAGTGGAGGAGAGCGAGTACAAATGAAGAGTGCGGCCGATAGAGCAGATACTGAGCTGGAGATTTGGCTGTTTAATCGAGTCGGCGAGGATTAGAGACGGATTATGGAGGAATTGCGACATAGCAGCAAATTAGCCCGGTAGCTTTAATCTGAGAGGCGGACAAAGCTAAAGTACTTGACCAGACACCAGTGTGTGTGTGTGTGTGTGTGTGTGTGTGTGTGTGTGTGTGTGTGTGTGTGTGTGGCGTGAGTGTGTGAGTGTTGTAATGAGGTGGCATAGTTTATGATGTCTGTTAAAACCCACAGTGTCAGAGGATGCAATAATCCAGTGTATTGGGGAAAACAACACCATAGTCATAACATTACAGCTTACTGTTTATTTATACTAAACAAACACAATCTTTTTAATGTTTTTATTGGTAATATTTCATTTCTCCCTCTCAGAAACTCATATACAAAAGAGATTTCCGAATGAAGTTTTCCCTTTTTAGACATTTCGGCTCCACTTTCCACATTGTCTCTGAATTACAGCTGCAACGATCGAAAGAAAATAATCTTATAATTGGTTTGTAATTATTTGATTAATAGCTGAAGTCATTCCATCAGGATTTTTCACAGATTTCTAACTTTTTAGACAACTTTTTATATCAGACACATAGTTTTTGATCGCACATTTCATGTTTTAAACACGATATCCAATAATCTAACATTAACATATATTGATTTGCTAACAATAACGATACCAAGTTCTTATCTGATGTTATGGAAGCAAACATGTTGTAAAGATGTAACCTGAACAGTTGATAATGTGAAAAATGTTTAAAGGAGTGATATGATAATACTAGTTTTTAATTATCACCTAATACTTGATTGGATCCTCCACATACATACCATAGGACAGACCAGTGATCCAAGAACCGGAAGCAGTGACATTAATAAATCTTGGAAAAGATATAAAAAATCATAACGTTTACTTAACCTTACTCCTCGTAGATCATAACCCCTGTAATATAATAACGGCTCATTGAAATCGGCTGAGAAATGTAGACGTTATACTGTTAAATCAGCAGCTCCACCTTTCATTTGTATGCGTTTTCAGGTCAGTCTTGCCAGGTCCAATATGACGCCCACGTTAATGTAAGATCCAGGAGTCAATGTGGCGTCTGTGTATGTACTGTATGTCTATGCTTTTAACTGTCGCTCAGTGTGAAGAGAAAACAACACAGAAAGCACATAAGTGCTTGTGTTGAACCAGATTATGGTGAATGTCCTCAGAGTTATCTGGGGAGATCTGGGGAGTGCTCTGCTGTGACCTGGCCCGGCCGACTGGGCGGCTCACGTTACTGCCGTGTTTAATGGCGTGAGCAGGTTGATCCAATGCAATGTGAAACGACGTGGTTCAACATTTTTCATCACCAGGTTTTGCACTCCACTATTTTTATCTTGTAAATTTAGGACTTTATAGGATTATATATATATATTTTATATTATTGACTATTTTTTAACTGTTTCTCATAAAATTGCCACTTTAATCTCAGAGATTGTGTTTTTTTTTCTTGTAAAATTATGACTTTAATATTGAGAATGCTGAGCATTGTAGTTATGATTTTTTTAACCTACAATTGCCCTAATATGCTGATGTAGGATTGCATTGCAACAGTGAATAAAAAGTAGTTCCAGTGCAATGATGAAATGAAAGATTTCAGTTCATTTTATTTATGTTCACCTACTCTGAAGGCTTTTTCACTTTCTTTTACTTGATTTTGGAATGCAAGTAACTCTGAAAAGAAATGCTTTCTAAGTGCTTTCTGTAAGCACTAGCTGTACAGAGGCGAGTCCTGTGAGCAGTCCAGCCCCGATGAAACCTGATCAGAGCAGGTAGGTCAGGTACCCATGAAGGCAGAAACAGTCCAGTGAGTCCTCCGTACACAGTGAATTAGCGTTGACAGGCCTCACACACATGCACAGCTCGCATCAACTCCCACCTGAGTGTGTCTCACAGGAAATACACACACACACCTCTGTTACACTGGAGCAGTTTAATTTGGTGGCGAGGAGGAAGAATCGCCTGCCGCTCACATCAGAGTAATTGACTGCACCTCTGTTAATGAGGGATGGATGGGATGTAGAGCAAAACATCTGAGTTATGACTTATTAATGCCTCCAAGATATGGGTAAGTGTGTATGTGTGTTGGGGTGGGGGTATAGAGGACGTGAAGAAGTTGCTTACATAAGAGCTCATTTCCCTCCTACAGTAGCACCTTGAACTGTGTGCTACAGTATAGTCCAGCCCCTGGCGGCCGCCTTGTTTCCATTTGAATCACAGTCCGTTCACCAGGACCCGACGTCTTTGTTTCTCGTCCCGGCGCTCGGCAGGACTCGCTAACAGGCTGCAGACATCGTCTCATATTTGCACACGCCACACCACACACCTCACCACGGGGCTCGTGTTTAGTTGTTTTCTCAAGACCATGCCAGCGCAACTTATTCGCTGCTAGATAAATGCTTGTGTTTGTTTGCTGCTCTTCTAACCCATTTTTCATCTTCTTTGGCGAGTCGGGAACTGACAAAAAATAAATAAATAAATAAATAAACTGGGAAAGCTACAAAAGCTGAGCAGCTCTTTGTTCGGCTCCTTTGGGCTTTCCTAACATTCACAGTATGTTAGGAAATACTAGTATGATGGGATATGTTTTCATTAAATTATTTTTGTCTATGTCAAGCCAGAGAAGTGATTCCAATCTCATATATCCACTGATGTTTTTCTAAATGTGTTTTTTTTCTTGTTCAGCTCACATGCACTGTGAACAGAAACCTAAGCCCACTTGGCCTGATGGCAACAAATCTTACTAAGACCCTGACAAGCTAACAGTAACACAAACTGGATGTGATATAATTTAGCAAAATGAAAGATATATTAAGGTTTAGGTTCATATTTTTTCAAGTATATCTTATTACAGTACGTCCATGTCATATACAGTACATGCATGTACTTGTTCTGTGTAGCTTCAGCTGAACATTAGAATGCATTTTTGACAGAACTGGGATGTAGATTTTGTCTCCATGGCCAGAAAGGACAAGACGGATGATTACAGCAACCGCAATTAACCACATCATAACTCTCCAGATACATATGACAGGCGAGCACTGATGAGCATTGAGGACGAGGAAGAAATATACAAATTAGAGCACAACCAGATTATTTTGGTAATACAAACAGTTATTTGCGACACATCTATGACCCTGTTCTGCTGACGACTACAATCAACTCAACAATCATGAGCTAAATATCAGTTTTATATCACATTTGATTAGATACATTTATGTATCTAATTTATGGTGGACAATCCCACAATATTTGGTCCTGATGATACCAAGTAATATAAAGGCTAGAGTCTGTGATATCAATACCAACATATTTATTTAATTATCATTCCCACTTCATGCTTTCTCATACATTATCACAGACATTTTTTTGGAAAAATAATATGTCTCAATATTCTGTTATTGTAATGCAGTAATGTCTGTCCTTATGTTTTCAGAAACATCTTGTAGTTACTGTTTAGCAGCCATGTTGAGATTAGTTGAAGAAATAACCAAGCACCGTCCACCAGCTGGAGCACAGCCAGTAGGAACGCTCTCTCTCTCTGAAATGACCTGTGATTGGTCAGTCTCCCATGACACAGTAGATTTTCTAAAGCAGGAAAACAGAGCCATGAGGAGATGCAGAGCTAGATTTCTCTCAGAATACTTGAATTGCAATATGCTGAAAGGTTATGGTGAATTTTTTGCCAAATGATGCCAAAAACATGTTGCCTACTGAAGCTTAAACCCAGGGTCCCAGGATAACAGCTGCTTTAATATTTTACTGTGTATAATGAGTATAATTGCCTAACATAAAGCACATATTTTAGTTTCAAAGGACAGGATCCTATCTCCTGGCTGCCATGGCCAAGCGTCTACCTCCTGAATTGTGGAGTGGAACAACATGACAGGGTAATTTCTGCCACCCTTGGGACCCGCTGGGCAGATCAAGTGCAAACAACTCACTTCTGAGACTAGAGCAGGATATCACTATCACCATTGCCCATCATATAATTACAACCCCTTCTCCCAAAGGATGATCAGTGCCGTTGGGCCACTGTTGTCATTGGGAGGAGAAATGCAAACTGTAAAGCCCCCAATGGTGGATGTCTTTTTAGGAGGGACAGCAATGTCCTGGAGAGTCCAGAGTGCTTGGTTCAGTGGAAGGAGAGTGTCTTGCATAATGCATGGTGGTTGTTATTTTCATCACATGGTGCTGTCAGGCGTCATTGTCGTTCCTGCCCCGTCAGCACAAATTGCAATGTGTTCACAGATTGCTGTTTTGGTGTCTACTTTAACCCTCTCCCCCACTTACTCCCTCCAGTTTTCCTCCCTCTTTATTTCACTGCGTTATAGAAATGGGGTTAGAACACCCAGTAGGCTCCATTAACTGGTCCTGTCTTCAGAGCGGTGTGGATCCTGGTTTGAGGAGGACTCTTAAGTCGAGCTGCTTGTTGTGACAAAGCTGGCCCCGGCTCTCAGGCCACTCAGGAGAATGTGAGGGAGAAAGTGGCCCTGCTGTGGAGCCCATGCATTATTTCACACAGCAAGTGACAGCCCAGCACATAGGCACAAACGCCAACAGACGCCAGGGTGTCAGCCAGAGGTGTGTGTGCGTGTGTGTGTGTGTGTGTGTGTGTGTGTGTGTGTGTGTGTGTTTTCTTCCGGCTTTATGCCACTGCTACTGTGAAAACTCGCAGCATACTGTATCCTTCTCAGCCAAATAACCTAGATAAGGGCTGGACAGGATTTAGTAAAGTTATTAGAAGAAATCATTTGAGGCATGTCTGGTAATAGATGAGTGTGTTGCAAAAAGAGCTGCTGGCTGGTCCCAGTGCACTCTGACTATGTTTAGATAGCTGCAAACACAAGACGAGATACAGATACTTGGTCTGTTCCTTCTGTCGTCTGTTGTTGTTGTTTGTATAGTTTATGATAAAACCTATGTGTTTAAAGTGCTCTATAAATGATCTGGACACTGCATCAGTTTATAAAGGTCACATTCATTTGAAATGAGAATGTGATGGATCATTTGTTGTGGCTGCTCTCGATTAACAACATAAATGAAACAGTTGTTGGAGCCTGGTTAAATAACTAGCTATTAGAGGTGTCACGATTTTCTATTCAAAATCAGAAATCAATCAAAAGTGGCTTCCTATCTCAACCGTAGAAATTTAAGGCTGGATAGATTTTATTCATTCATTCAGTTATTCATGGTGGTGGCACCATATGCCACCACAGAACAACACCAGACTGAATTTCAGCCTACAGGCACATTTTATCAGCTCAGCATTGTTGAATCAAAGCAGCTGATATTGGTAGTGACAAGCTAACAGGACTACCGAGCACAGACATAATACATTGACAACACATTGGATGCTTCATCTCATTGCAGCGATATGTCGACGTGGGCGCCATATTGCACTTGACAAGACTGGCCTGTAACCATATACATTACATGTGAACGGGGGAGCTGCCGTTTTTCTGGATAAAAAGCACTCAAAATTAAAGGTGTTCCAGACCTGTCTCGCCACGCAAGTGGACTCCAATCCGGATTGGTTTCGTGGATCCATTCCAGAGCCTAATATACCTCCAAACTGGATCCAGTGCGTAGTCAGTATTCTGTCAGGGGATGTTGCCCATTTTTTACACTTCTATAGTCTATAGAGAAACATAACAGATAGAAATTAGACTAGATGTTTGCAAATTCTAAGAGTTACAAATGTTTTGGATAAGACTGTAATTCATAGACTATTTTATCAACCAAGTCGACAGAAAAAAAAATGTTGGTATTGTATGTTCCTTCAAACCCTGAGATACAGTTTCTGTTCCTCTAACTTGTATCAGACTGACAAAAACACACTCTGCCATCTGTTTAGGCAACAAAACTATGAGGTTAAAGTCAGAAAAGACATAATGGATTGTGTAAAAATAATAATGCACCAATGTAATGTGACAACCATAACAACATAACTACCTTAATTACATCACAAACACCCTTAGAGAACTTTCTTAGATAACATTAATAAACAGCGTGAAGTCATTGTTTACATTTAGTTTTACATATGAGCAGCCAGCAGCCTCCTGGCTGTCCTGTGTTGTTTAATTTAATTTTTTACTTTACTTACATTTATTTGAAACAGCAGTTATTAGTTCCATTACGGGTTATGCTTTCCATCTAAACCAGCCCAGTCGCAGAAAAAAAAGGCGTAGAAAGAATGGCATTCTTGCCTTGGGCATGTTATTTATACACCATGTTGTCTGACTGCAATGCAAATGCATTCATATAAATATGCTACGCTTAGAGCTAGTGCCAAAGAATAAATGAGAGAAAGTCTGCGATAAGCTCTGCAATGGTTAAACCCAGTGAGCCTATAATGCCTAATATACACATAACAGCAGTCAATGGAAATACACATTATTCATATTTTTTGGAAATTCTTTAAAAAAACTGTGGTATATTTGGAAGGGAACTAGTGGTTCCTGACAAGTACTACCACTATAATCTACCATTATACTGTGTGCTTATATAAAGAAATAGCCATGTAAAAACATGGTGTAATGGCAGTTCTGAGTGCTTGACTTGGAAAAAAGGACATGCTAAGATGTACCTTTGCTCACAGTTCTCACATGAACCCTATTGTATTCAGTTCTGTCAACAAAACAGCCTCCTTGGTCTGATATTCACTAGAGCTTGAGCACCATAATGCTGCAATTTCCCTATTTGTCCCCATTCCATTTATTATGTCTAAAACCTGCTGATAAAGACACGGGGTAATATGAAGAGAGAGAGAGAGAATAGAAAAGCGAACTGGGAGATAGAGGAAATAACACTGAAATCACAGAGACAGGAGAAAGATGGGAGTTTTCTATCTCTCTAGCATTGCCGATTAGGCAGGAAAGGCTATTTGCTTGTGTGTGTGCTCGTTTGGATTTGTACTCGCCTGTAAGTGTGTGTTTGTGCGTTACATCCGAGCCTACTTCCTCTTTCCCCTCCTGACACTCCACTTCCCGTCACAGCGGCCTGGCGCTCCCAGATAAGGCCTTCCAGTACATTCCTCCTTCCTGTCGACGCTCTCCCCTCCATTCCAGCCCACGGCGATCAATCCCACCGATAATGGCTGGCCACCAACAATACATTCTGTCTTCTCCGCATCTCAGTACAAAAGGTGTGAGACTGTTTGTGACTAACAGCCTCTATTGTAGTAGCAGGCTGAAGAAAACAACCTATTCCGGGGAACTGGTGCGGATATGGAGTCTGCTGCCTGTTGTTGAGACATCAGCTGCTCAGGAAGCACAGATCAATATTTTGCAACCATTTATGGGTGCTGGGCATATAAAGGTGCATGAAGGCTTCTGCACTGTATGTGAGGTAGTCTTCAATGGAGCAGAGACTGTTAGTTTAGCCAGTGTGACGGCAACGTCCATCCTTCCTGCAATCGAATCCCTGCTGTGGTAGCAGGTCAAAGGGCAGAGGGGGTCTGAAATCATAGGGAGTGTGTATGGCTTGTCTCCTGTTTCTGCTTATGCGTACAGGTGCTTGGTAACTGGAGTTAACCCCATTGTCTATTGTCCTGAGGGATTCTGGGTGCATACAATGGCTCGATTTAGAGAACGGTGGCTCTAAGTCTTTACTGCTGCTCCAGCACTGGATCAAACAGCGGCTGCTTCTAAGTACGTCTTTAACAGAGACGTGAGAGTGTTACTGTGTGGGGAAGCAACTTATGTGATAACCTGCTCCTTTAAAGGAGAGAGTATGATCAGCAGACTACTGGATAGGGGGAGGTTGGTCCACTTTGCTCATACCTGCATGTAGGACAACATTTTCAGCCTGACATTAAACATTATTGACATTTTACTTCCCTTCTTTATTCTTTTCACAAATGATGTGGAGCTTGTAGTGGTACATGAAATGGATGTTATCAAACCAGATGTGAGCAGTTATTTGATTTTGATTTTTTTTTGAGCAAAGACAAACAACGTGCACGTTTTTACCTGTAGGGGTTCAACAGCTCATCACTGGTGTAATACCCTCAAAGGTACACACATTGTACCCCATACAAAGGGTGCACTTTAGTACCCTTATAGTTTGTACCTTATGGGGCCCAATATTTACCCCTGGAGCCAAAAATGAACCTTAATGCTCTAGGACTTACAGTCAACATTAGATAAAAGAGTCTAGACCATGCATTTGGAGGACACCATATATCAGGATTTCAAAGTGATTCATCAGTGAAAAAAAGTTTAAAAAGATAAAGATAGAAGCGACAGCATAAAGGTGTGTTAATGGTGTGTTAAAATGAATTCACCTGGTGATCCAGACAGGAGACAGTTAAATGAAGGTCTTTATTCGCTGTCCCAGTCCAGTTAATATACCATATCACAGTTATAAAGTTCAAGTAAATGTCCCAGTTTATTTCCTGTTGCAGTGTATGTGAATGACATCAGCTGACAGGAAGTAAACATGGACCCAAGCTGTTGCCTAGCAATGTAATGCCATTGAAACGGTCCACACATTCAGCATACCCTCAGTAGCTAGCGTAGCATTGATGTGCTAACACTAGTTAACGATGTACGAATGTACTCTGTGTTAGGTCCACAGGTTGTTGCTTAGAAAACATAACATTTTAGAAACGTACAGTATATCTCCCTCCAACCTCTCCAGTAACGAGTATCACTGTTATGCAATGGTTAACCATGAGTAGCTCCAAATCCTCTAAACCAGCCTGAAAATGAAAAGGACTGCATGAGAGTCAATGGAGCAGAGCCGGCCAATACTATGCTATCATTGGTCTGTGTTTGAAGGGCGGTGTGTCAATAGATGGAAACATGTCTCATAACACAGTTCCAGATGTTTTTTTTTTTTTCTGCCAAAAAAATTACAGCCATAATAACATAATGCAATGCTAATAATGACTGAGATGCCAGACGTAGGATACAGAACATATTGAATACTGATGCCGGCCTATTGCATGATGTTAAGGTAGAGACAGTGGAGCAGTCCTGTTTCATTCTCACTGCTCTCAGTTCTTGCCTCGGCCATTGTCTGTGTTCAGGACACAGCAGCTGGGACGTCTGCTCTTGCTGACAAAACACATCACATCACACCAGACTCACACAACCTCATGGGTTACCTGTTGGTCTCAGAGGTCACAGTATGATTTTAAAGCATAGGTTTTATCCCTGACCTTATAACCCTTTGTGCCAAAGAATGACCTTGGATGCCTTTTAGAAAGGCTTTCTGCAGGGAGATACAGATCACCGTTTACATTGCTTCCTAAGGTCTACCTCAACAGACATTTGTCCAATGTTTTGTTTTTCCAGTGGTGTTTCCATCTTAGTGTCCTCTTTTGTGTCACCTTGTTTCTGTTCTTTGAAGCATGTTATTAAGCATGTTAAGCTTAGAAAAGTGCAAAAACACTTGGGATGGTGTTAATGTTGCTGACTGATGTAAGAACACACAAGATAGTCTGTCAAGGAGAGCAAAACATAAAGCTGATATCAAACTTCATTTCCAAGTCTTGTGGACATACTGTAGTTAAGTAGTCCTGGTTAGCATGGACAAGACAACCAGGAGCTGAATTAATACATGGCACTCAACTATAGGTGCTTATACCCAGTGCTTATTACAGGAATCATATCTTTGCAGACTCTTTTAGCCAACAATTTGTTACAGACATTCACGTTCCATTCAAGATGAATTGTAATGGCTTTGGTGATCCTCTGACTTTTCATATAGCACCATCATCAAGTCAAATATCAAATTTGTCCTGTACCTTCTGCCTGCAAATGAAAACCAGTGTCATTTACATCAACCTGAGCTGTTTTAAGGTTCGGTGCTAATTAGCAAGTGTAAGCATGCTAATACACTCAACTAAGATGGTTAACATTAGTGAACATTACGCTATATTTACTAAATATCAGGATGCCACCATGCCACGCTACTATGCTGATGTTGACAATTAGCTCAAAAATTTTTGGACAGTCCTAAATTACCAGCAGTTGTCCCAAATTCTGAATCATCTGGTGAACATCCTGCCAAAAATCAAAAATGGAAAGAATACTACTATAATTGTTACCACTGTTTGTTGTGCTGGAGGCCACACCCACCATGACCATGTGACCACACCCACCCACAACTCCTGTGTCCCCCATTCTCCAGTCCCTCCAGGAAGTCGCGATGTTGATTGCAACAATTTACGCAAATTCAACCTATCCCCATGATTTTTGCACACCCTTGCATTGTTGTCCAATCATTGCAGCTTTTCCACAAATTTGACCAATCACAGCAGTCCACTCACGTCCACGTCACCTCCTTCTTTCTGGTTGTGAAGATGCATTAGACATGTCAGGCAATGTCACACATTTACCAACAAAAATCACTGCTAAAGACCACGTAAGGCAGTTCCCGAATGTTCTGTAAAGAAGCGGAGGTAAACTGTTTTGCACCTGTTAAAAATGGGTCCAGTATTTACTTTGGCCATTTGGGGATCAAAAATGGTTCATAATTTGTGTTCACATTCACTTTGCTCATTGGAGTTAATAGCTTCAGGACCTGCCACTAGGCTCCTAAAGGGGCAGGACACAGATCCAGGAAACTGACTCTAAAGTGGGGCATCTCTCTTCTGGACCATAAAGCACAAAGTACAGTGGTAGTTTTCGGTTTGTTCAGTGTTTATTATGAATTTATGAACACTTGAATTTTTGATTTTTTTTTTTTTTGCATTCAGGTATTGTGGACACTCAGAAGAATGTATTTGTATTTACTGTAAGGTACGCTTTTGAAGAGGCTCAGTGTTTTAGGTCTGTCATTGTTGAATGTTCTGTGCAATTATATTGACTTATGCTAATATTGTATGCTGCTTTGAGCCTTGTGGAATACCCACAAGTGCCCATCATTTACAAATACATCATATTTTGTTTTGTATTTTAATTTTTGTAATGTTGAGCCTTTTTGGTAAGGTCATTTAAAACACTCAAAACTGTGCAGTTTCATTCTTACTGATCGTGCAATTTGTAATGCAAAATACACCTAAAAACATTTCAACATATTGCATTTTTTAAACAAAAGCTGCCATGAAATCGGGCATTTTACACTGCAACAATCTTTAAAAACACCAGAGAAATCCTGGAGGGACGGATTCTCATCTGGTCACCGTACTTCAGGCATTGCAATGCTGAAGTACAGCCTCACAGAGCTGTTAGCATGATTGTAGACTTTCTTTTGTTACCGATTAAACCTGCACTGACAACAATATCTGTAGCACTGTAATATACAAACATTTCATTTTGACTCAAGTGATCTCATTAAATGCTCATCTGCTGATGAGTGGCAGTGACAGTGCAGCTAGCCTGTTGGTCTTCACTGTTGCAGTAGCGTCTAATATTTCTCAGCGTGGGTTTGATTTCCACCACTGACATGTTTACTGTCAGTCACTTTTATTTATAGCTGGTAGCAAGGTTTCATTAGTTAGGTTACATGTGTTAGGAGGTGGATGCACAGTTCAGTGTTTCTGTATGTATGTGTCTGCCTCCCAGTCCGTCTGCTGCTACCATCCCTCCACCCCAGCACCAGATGTGCTTGTCTCTTCGGGGAGCCTTACCTTTAGCACTGCCTTTGAACACTGATAGGATTAGGAGTGTTGAGGCTTAGCACAAAGTCCTTGCCGCTTCGCCATCTAACCCAATCAACTCTGAGTGCAGCAGAGATGAGAGGAAGAGCTACCATGCCAACACCTCTGTCCACACGCTTTCATGTTGTATCCACACACACAAAATATGATATGCATTCACGCTCGTGCATGCTCAGAGCAATGTTTTTTTTTTTCTCTGTGAAATCAATCTGTTTTTTGGACCATCTCGACTAAAGCAAAACAGATCCTACAGTGTTTTAACTGTCATCTATGTCTTTGATTCACAGTGCCAAAAGTCAAAATACCTTTATTTGTCTGTATGTGGAGTGAAGGCTGAAAATAAGGCTCAAAATTTTCTTTAGCCTGAAACTTTTTCATTGTTGCCTTGCATTTCATATTACATTCTTTATATTGTCAGTGTTCATACAGGTCAAATATCCCCATCCAATCTGTCTTGATTTAATTCTATGTCAATGTGTTCATGTTATTTATGACCACAGAGCTGCCCAAAGTGAAGAGAAATACATATAAAACCACTTACATTTCCCACTTTCAGCTGCACAATTTAGACTGTTGTAGTCTAGTGAAATTATAATGGTATTCTTGGTCAAAGAACTGCACTCATGTCAGTTACCTGGGAATTCCTGAGTAATGACTATAGTCCAGGTTACATTAATTTTGTAAAAAAATAAAATATGACTTACATAACTGAAGTGGCCTCTATCAGACTGCATACGCCACTGCTTAACTAACATAGCAAAGGTAGCGGATGAACACAGACACTGTAGAAGAACACTCAAGAGATATTAATTTGAAAACTTGACAAGCATTTTCTGAAGAAATTGCTGTTTGCTTTGATGCTGATTGTCGTGATTTTGGATGACTTCATAATGATCTGAAAAGTCAGTGGGAGTAAATGAAGGCTTTAAAATACTTTAACACTGAAGCAGGTGAGATTGGAGCAAATGCAATTAAAACAAGTTATTTTATATTTTTATTTAACAGTCACTATATTCTGACAGTATTACATGAAAGAGGTAACTTGAAAAAAAAAGCATGTTTTCTGTCTCCTCCAGAGCTCCTAATGACATCTGCATAGTTTCACAGACCAGAGGAAAACAACCAGTCAGAGCTGATCTGGCATCAGCCGTCCAGCTTCCGTCTATGAGAGCCGACTGTCAATCACTCGTGAACCCAGACCAGTCAAACTAGGAGCGCTGATCAAACATGAATCAATATTACACATCTTGTAGTTACTGTTTAGCTGTGAAATGAGAAAGTTTGTGACCCGGCAGCCACATTGAGATCTACTGAGGAAATACCAAGCATCGCCCACCAGCCGGAGCACAGCCAATAGGAATGCTCTCTCTCTGAAATGACCTGTGATTGGAATTGGCACAGAGCCATGAGGAAGTCTAGTTTTCCCTCAGAACACTTGAATTACAATATGCTGAAAGGTTATTATGGAAATATTGCCAACTGATGCCAAAAACTTCCCCACTGAAGCGTTAATGCATAATGTATAAAACTCATGCACTGTGTATATCATCATCAGTGTGAAATAATGAGCACTTTGACATTTAAATGGAAGTTGTACTAGGACTGGACTGGGGAACTTGCTGGGACTGAATGGGCCATTCATTTGCTGTATGCAACTCAACATAATTAACAAATTGTACATGTCATCATAAGGAGCTCAGAGATGACTGTGGGGTTGTACATTTTAATAATTCAATCATAATTTAGTTCAAAGGTATAACCATTAGCAATAAGTTGTAGCACCCATCTACAACAAATTACATGATTGGACATATCAATTACCTTGGTAGCATTGAAACTGTAGGAGGAGATATGAATCAAAATGGTCTCTAATTTCTTTTTCAGGAATGCCTCATAAATATGCAAATTAATTTAACTTTATGGAAGAGCAGGACACACATAACATTACACATGCAATTACACACATACATTTGTTGATATATCAGTAGTGTGTGTACTGCATAGCAAAGATATTGATGAACACTATGCCTGTGGACAAATCCTGGAATCCAAAGACATTCAGCCTCTGGATCTGGACCTTTGTGACCTCTGAATTTATGTTGCTGGAAAAGTGCCTTATCCATAAAAAAAATACCTTGTCAGCTCAATAGTTTCAATTAAGACTACTAACTACTACTAACAAGTAGTTTTGGTTTAGTTTAGTTTTTACAACAAATGTTATTCAATGTAGAGATGATACATAATATTGGCCTATGAAATATAAATTACTCAGATTTTATACATAAAATACAAGTTAAAAGAGTGATGATACATTATCAAGGTTGAGACTGTGCTGAACAGTGTCACTATTTATTTATATTACCATTAGTGTGGTAATGTGGTCAGCTTTATGTCAGAGATGAGTGGTGTAGTATGATAATTATATTCTCTCCAGCAACAGCAGTAATTACAGCCTAAAGATGGGTTCCCTCCTCAGGAGTCCGTTCTATTACTGTTTTCAAAAATGCCCCCCACACCAACTACATGCAACCATATAATTATGTGGCACAATTGCTATTATTATAATACATATTTCATACATTATGCCAAGGACACTCATCATGACCACACCTCCTGAACTCAGTCAGTGGAGGACAAACATTGTTTGACTCCTCTTGACTTCAAACACTATACAGTCAACGCAGCTAAGCTTTATTATCGCCAGAAATATTTGTGACAACCACAAAATCCACTGGACACAGTGATAACATCAGACAACTGTAGAGCCAGAGAGTAACAGAAGTGAAGCATTTATTTATTGAGTGCTATTCATAGTTCATAAGTTAAAATGATCATAGAAAACAACATGCTAAAATATATATAACACACATTTATAACGATATTAGTCACGTTAAAAACAGTTCTAAAAGGTGAGTTTTGATAAGTGATTGAATATGGATGCATGGACGCGGTGCTTGGTTCTGACTGGTGGGGACAGGAGGTTGGGCTGGAACTTTGTAAGTGACAATAAGGATTCGGAATTGGATCCGTTGTGGGACAGGGAGCCAGTGGAGGTTCTGGAGGACAAGGGTGATCTGGTCACAGCTGTTTGTATGTGTGAGTAGATGAACAGCAGAGTTCTGAATGTACTGGAGTTTATTCAGGTCTTTGAATGATGAGCCATAAAGAATGCTGTCGCAGTCGTCAATTCTGGATGAAGGCATGGATCAGAGTTTTGGCAGCAGAGACGGACAGTGATGGGCGGAGGCGGGCTATGTTTCAAACAAGAAGGTAGTCCTTGTGATGTAAGTGATGTGGTGTTCAAAGGAGAGGTTGCTGTCTAAAATGGCTCTGGTAAAGGATGAACAGAAGGGGACCAAGCACAGAACCCTGGGGGACGCCTTGGGAGCGGGAGAGGAGGTGCAGTTGTTGATGTTGATGAAGTGTTGTCGGTTTGTGACATATGACCTTAGCAGGAGAGGGCAGTGCCGGTGATGTTGAGGGAGGATTGAAGACGGGAGAGAAGACTGGTGTGGTTGATGGTGGCAACAGCTGCAGTGAGGCTAATAAAAACAGTGATTCTTAATTCCAGGTGATTATAATGACAACATAATAATGCAAATTATATTCACTCTCTGCCAATAGATACCCCAAAATACACACTGGTCCTTTACTATAGTACTGTACTTAAGTAAATGTGATTAGTTAGTTCCTTTTTATGTACCATGCAAGGTGCCAGCCTGCCCATCATGATCTAATCTATCTACTCATTCACACACTGATGGCTAAGTCTTCAGCATCAGTTTGGGATTCAGTACTTTGCTTAAGCACATTTTGACAGGTCGGCCAGAGGAAGAACTCGTCAAGCCTGCGTTGTAGTTACTACTGTCTACAATGGACTAAAGTGAGTGTCAGGTCAGGTTCACTTTTTGAGCACTTGATGCATCTGCTCATAGACTGAAGGCTTCTCCATTAGCTTGTAACTGTCACTTCCAAAGCCACAATTGCTTTAAAGGAACAATATGTATGACGGCTAGTGTTTAAAATGGGTAACCGTGGTCCAAATTCAAATCATCAGCAGCATATGTTTTCACAGTTTGAGGGTTACCTTATAGACATGACCGTGTTAGCCGCTGGCCAGCAGTAGTCAGAATCTCTTCAGCGGTGTGTGTCTGAAATACTGGCTGCCTTGATAACCAGCTCCACATGGACCGCAGAGAGATGTGATGAAACTTTTCAGGTCGGGTAGAATCTAACGTTAACGTTATCTCTGTTGATCCAGTTGATTTGCTTGCCTCCATGGCTGCAGAAGGCTGTTTGTGTGCCAATTTGTTTCATATGTGGCATTAAGGTGTTGAAATGTGCAGTGGACGGGATCACACCGGCCAAAACAAAAACAGATGAACCGGAATGGAGATTTCAAAGGAGAACAAGACTGTAGCATTGTTGTCAGACAAGCCAGTATTTCAAGTTCATGTTTCCTTAATCTCTGACAACATTTCAGGGTCATTTTATGATTTATTACAGTTGATATATTTCATACTGGTTCATGCAAGTAAATAGTGCTTTTATTCCAGGCTTAAAGCTTTTATGAGGCTGGGCAAGTAGGCAATACAGAAAACACAGTCAGTTCCTCACTGGAAAAGTGATCTTCGAAATTGTTTGAACTTCATGTAATGCCCTCTTTTGCTTTCATACCTCTCATCAGAATCCAGCAAGACTTAAACCATCTTATGTGTATCCAAGCTGCAATATAAAAGCATGATTTTTGGTAAAGATATTTCTGTAATATAGACCATCTAGTCCTCACCCCTGGCTCTCTGCCAGCAGACAGCTGGCGCTGAGCAAATTCATATTTTTCCGTAAACAGTTCCAGTTCCTCACAGTTCAGAGATTTAGCTTTATCAGAGACGGATGTCCCTCTGAATGATCCACCCACAAGTAGCTCTTTGATAGCTTGTCATGGATACTCCAGGGACTGTTTCTCCTCCTGTCTCTTGAGGCTAGTACTCATACATTACTCACACACATACAACTCAGTTACTGTAGATCCACTGCAGTCAAAAACGGGGGACATTTTCCATTGCACTGAGGCTGGAGGGCAAGCAAACGGCAAAATAACTATTTCCTCTGGGGACAGTGAACTTTGCTTGTTACTTCCCGCCTCCGAGAGCACTTTTGTGTTTTTTTTTTTTTTTGATGCCCCCACGCCCACGCACTCTCCCTGGGGTCGTGAGCTCGCCAATTAGGATATGCAATGTCTTCTGTAAGAAGGAAAGACAGGATGTTATCAGAGGATGCTGAGGGCGCCCTAGTATGGTACAGTGACGTGATACACGAACAGCTCAACTGATTTAATGTTTATCAGCTCACCACTCTGTATGTTTGTCACAAAGCTGAAGCAACATCGCTGTTTTCATCTCTGGAAGACATAAACCTGAGAAGGAAGAGTCAAATGTCTACTGACCGGAAGATGTTTTGTTTTAGACAGTCGGACTATAAAGCGCTGACATTCAGAAAACTTCTACAAGTGCTGGACCAAATAAATAAATAAATAAATAAATGGAGGCAAAAGCCAGACATAGAATCTGCACACTGAACTGATAGCTCTATGCAACTGTGATTTAACAGAGCAGCGTTTCTAACAGAGATCTTCTTCAGGCATTGTCAGACTGTTGTTGTATCACAGAGGCCAAAATGAGCCAATCACTAATTCTGTAAGTGAATGCAGCAGTTTATAGGTTGAAAAATAGAAATGTGGGTTTTGTCATTTGGAAATGAACCCTCTTTTTTCCATGGAGAATGTTTCAGTTAGCTGAGCATTATGGGAAATCTGCTAATTTGCTTTCATGTCAAGCATTGCATAAGACGAGTGATGCCAGTATTATATTTGTCTATTAAATATGAAGTTGAAGCAGGAGCTGCTTAGCTTAGCTTAGCATAAAAAGTGGAAGTAGGGGGAAACAGCTAACTGGCTAGAAAGTCACGGCACCCATCCAAGAATTAGTCCCTCACTTGTCATTTTTACCCATTTTTATCCAAATTAAATAAAGTGATATAACATGTTAATTGGTGAGCTTTAAAGGTGCTGGAGGGTTGATTTTTTTTTTTTTTTTTTTTTTACCTTAGAAAATAGCCAGAATTGATATTTCCCCTGTTTCCTGACAATGTGCTAAGCTAGGATAAGTATTTCCAGGCTTGGTTTCTTCCACATTAATGAATGCTCATTATTTCAACTATTTCAACAACTAACTCTATTGTTACTGAAACACACTCCAAAATTCACCAGTAATCCTCTTTAAAAGGCTTGATCCTTCTGTAAAGATTACACTTGATGTGTGTTATGTGGCTGTGGCAACATGCTTACTAAGAGCGTCACTAAAGTGTTGTGACATGGTGTGGGAAAGCCACTACACTACTTGTGAGAATGTAATGTAATCCAGCCCGTCGTGTAGGTCTGTCTCACACTCTGTGTCAGGGTCATTTTACAACCCGTCCACACACACACACAACGCAACGCATCTCTGTTGTCCGTCTACTGTCCACCATTATTGTATCAGTGTTGATCCAGAAAATGCACTGTCATGTGTTTTGGTAAAATTGGTAAAAAAAAAAAAAAAAAAAAAAAAAAAAGCCATTTGCTGTCACTAGATACAGCTATATGATCACATTCCACCCACGTTGTTTCATTACTACCATTTCGGGTCAAATTAATTAATCGTAAATAATCAATACGTTTTCCGACATCTTCAATTAATATGACCACACGGCCACGGTCTAAAATTAAAACTACATTTTTTTTGTCTGCCACTTTTGAAATCTTTGCATTAAATGAAGGAATAACATTTTAGTCCCGATATCATTCAATGTTTCATATATTTTGCATAAAAAAAAAACATTATATAAATGGCAAATTGCATTGTTTGAATTACACCATAGCCTCAGGGGGAGACCTATTTTTTTCACCCAACTGTCATTTTGCTGAGCAGACCATGAACGTCTCATAATAATAACTCAATGGAACCTCTGTTAAAGTTAGTAGCTTTGTTATTTATCCGAGCAGGACTGTGCTGCTCCGGCTGCTAACAGATAACTTTACTAACTGTCCTCCTGATGATTTCAACTCAGAATCATTGATCTCAGTGTCGCATTACCAGAGAAAAACAAGGTGTGTCTCCTCAGGTTAAGTACCGCCATGCTTTTGAGTACTTTTTTTCTCTCTGCTGTGTTTCTGGTCCAAAACAAACTGAAACATAATACAGTGCACGTATGTGTCATTGTGCATGCGTAACTGTCAAAAATCATCAATAGAGGAATCGATAATCACTGAGGCATGCCATGCCAAGAAAGGGACAACTATGGTTCTCTATTCCCATCACTAGCATTTTCCCTACCTGCCAAAGTGGTGGGTGTCCTGATGATTTCACCCACCACTGCCCACAATTTACCCGCATTTAGCGGGTGGCGGGTGCTAATTTCAGACCCTGCACACGGCAGACAACCCCGCGCTCCTGATCCTATATGTTATCAGTGTTTGTGTCAAAGCAGGATGAATGCCTCTCCCTCTCTCCCTGCTGAGCCCTTATCTTTGATTCCAAGTCTCATCCTCTCTCTCTCCTTCCTCGCCATGACGGGTCTGCAAGTCCAGGCTTTTAATTTTGGAGAAATCCATTTTCAACACCAAAGAGTTGCATCTTAAAAGATATGTCAAAGCCTCTGCACACTTAGTTTGTGTTTTTACAAAATTTGCGTTTTTCCAAAATTGTCACTCATTCAAAAATAAATATGATGTCATTGAAGTTTCGGAACAGGTTTTGCATCCGCCAAAAGCCTTTAGAGAGATGTTTGACCACTCAGTCGTCGACATCCAAAATGGCATCTGAACAGCTGATCCATGTAATTAATGCAGTTGCTAGCAGGCTTTGACTTTTAATAGAACGCAACCCTGGCCAACTAAATGGCTGCTTACATGTGGCCAGTCATTCATTTTTCCCAGTTTTTGCAATGAATAGAATAATAAAACACATTGGACTCACTGTGCAAGGTTTCTGTGTGTAGTGATTTTTATTGGATGATGGATTAAAAAAAATGCATACGAAAAATACAGACTTGATGTGCAACCTAATAAAGCACTGATAGACTGAAGCTATAAATCACAAGGAGGGGAAGCTGTCAGATTAAAAAAAAAAAAAAAAATTAAGATATAGAATCAGACTATGATGAGGAAAGTCAGTCTCTACTGTACATTCACACACCTGATTCCTGACTCCTAGTAAGGCAGGTAGATTAGTTACACACACATCAACATCTGCTCTTTCTACTTCTGAGGAGGCAGAGTGAATGCAGCGTGTGCATTGCACCATGGGAGGACCAAATGGCGTCATTATGGACTTTGTCCATTCTTTCAGTGCCAGACAAACTGCTTTCATCTCCCTAAAACCAAGTCCTTCTTCCGCTCTTCACAGCGTATTGCTCCACAGCCTGCGGTTCCCCGAAGGTCGGTTGAATTCCTGTGCCTTTCTTAGCTTTTGGTGATGAAAGCATTTTGTCAGAGAATCTGAGTTAAAATGAAAGATAATGTGATGATCACCATATCTAATCAGTTTTTACCTCAGCCTGGATTTGTCTCTGCACTCAGCTGGCAGCAGCATAAATGCATCATGGAGAAAGTGTGATGCTGGGATAACAGAGAACTAAACACTAGAGATGCGACGGTGAGGAAATTTTCCCACCGGTTAATAAATAATAGTTGATAACACCAGTGTTACAGATTACACCAGACATTTTGCAAGAAAGATGACAGTCGATATATGTAGTAGGGATGTTAATAATTAACAACCAACATTAAGGATTTTAACTGATTAATGCTATTGCTTAAATTATTAATTATTAAAAAGCTGAGAAAAATGCAGAGGAGCGACTCGTCACTTTAAGGAAAAAAGCTGGTCCACCTTAAGAGTGAGCCGGCGTAGATACAGGAAGTGGCTCAGGACTTCCAGCCATGTCCCCACGTCGTTAATCTCAACATGATTGTAGTGGCCAACGGTGATACTGCAACTTCTGTGTCTGTGACGTGACGTCATTGGGCCCAAAAAGACTTTTTCTCATAGACATACATTGAGAAATCAGCTCCCCTGTAAGAACACTCTAATAGTCCTTATTTAAATCATTAGGTCCTAAAGTTGAGTTATTTCCTTCCTCTGTTTATGTCAATGGAGACCCAGAGCGTGAGCGGACTCTACTGCACATATTGGACATGCCCAGTAAGACCTGGAAGACCCAGAAGATCCAGATCCTTTTCTAGACCCGGAAGTCTACTCGCTGACTTCATGCACCACTGAGCAGCTTTCATAGAATGAACCGGGCCCTCCAACGCTGTCTCCAGTTCTCTTTATACATCCATGCTTCCAGCTGACGAGTTGTAGCTTGTAGCCTCGCAGTATTTATTCACCAACAAATAAACTGTACACACACTGTCTGCTGCAGCTACGTTCACAGCTATAACGCCACCAACAAACCCACACTCACCTCCGCCACACACAGTCTGTCAGAAACGAAAAGAAAAGTTACACTGCAGCGGGCACAAAGCTACCGGTACGAGTGACGTTACGCCGAGCAGACACACAGCTGACAACCCGCTAAACTAAACTAAATGAGCGACGGTGGTAGTGGCGGACTTTTACTGAGAAAGTTGCTGCATATAAGTGGCACTACACACATCACTGTGGCTGCTCCCAGACGGTGAACTGGAGACATTGAACGCAGCACCGTGGCTGCTACAGGAGCTCTCCTGATGGTGAACTGTTGACTCATTTGTCTGCTGTGATCATATACTGCAGCTGGCGCATTGCTGCATACAAGGCACAAATCTTGTCGGTTAACGGTTAAAGATCGGTTGACGAGGATCAGTTATCGGTAAAGAAAATTTTTCAAAATTAGCATCCCTAATACAGTAGATAGGAATATATACTTACTTTAATCTTTGACATTGTGTGGCTGTGTGTCTGGCCTCTCCAGTCCAGCTTTCGCTGTGGGGCTGCAGTTTTCCACCCTGCGCTGCTCTGCAGTACACACCAAGACAGACCGCTCTGTCCTCTGCACACCGATGGCCTCATTAATGTTATACATGCTACATTATAGTAGAAATACCCAACATCACATGGTTGTTTACTAGTCATCATTCATGTAGCCATCACACACAGTGATCACATAACTGTCCTTATTTCACTCATATCCAGCAGAATCCCATCTCTCCTGGTTTCACTTAACCGCCTGTCAACCTCCAACCATGCCACCACATCTCTTTAATGGCATCCACTGATATACGCACACACACACACAATCAGCCACTGGAGACAGCACATTTCCATCCATCTTCTTTGACACGACATGAGTCGTGTCATAACATGTCTTCTTAATCTTTTGATTAAAGTGGAGAAATTATACCCAGATTCCCAAATTGAAGGCTGGTGGGTTTATATATATCAACACACTACATGCTCATGCACACATACACTATTGTAGTAGTAGGAGAAGGGGAGTGTGGTACAATAACCCTGGGCTGAATTCACCATGATGCAATGGAGGCCTGAGTGGATCATGTCACCTGTCATCTGTTCATATCGTCCAGATTCATCTCCACAGCTGTCAGTGACTCCTTGGACAAATCAAATGTTTACGCTGTGTGCGTGTGTGCGTGCGTGTGTGTGTGCGTGCATGTGTGTGTGTGTGTGTGTGTGTGTGTGTGTGTGTGTGTGTGTATGGCATGCTCTGTGGTATGACACTCATATCCAGCCTCCCCACCATCACTGTTTACAGTCTTCTTATGCTTTCTGTGTCCTCCAGAGTCCTCCACCGTCCAAACAGGTCAAACCAAAGTGGTGTATTTCTCACTAGCTGCTCCAGTGGATGGCATGTTGACTCGTGTGATTTGTGGAACTTGAGCTTGATAACATATAAATTTGAGAAAAACAAGATTATGACACAAATAAACACCAATTTAAGTGTAAATGTAATCTAGCATCATCCAGCAGGCTGTTGGTGTCTCAGTGTGGGCTACTTCCTGTCTGACCCCCGAATACTGGACTTCACTTTAACTCTACCTACCAAGACAAACAGGCTAATCCTGGAATAATGCTCCATGTGAGCGCTATCAGGAGGCCCAGCTTTTTCCTCTCTGCCATCATCCACACAATGCAGAGGAAGTGTGTATGTGTGAGTGTGTAGTGGGGGCTGAAGCTGCCTTTGATTTTTATTGTAGACAAATTTGCTCCTTTTGTCTGTCTAACCCCACTTCTAATCAACGAAAGCAGAACAATTTTAGACTTTCGGTGCCGTGGTTTCTTTTTGTCTAAAGCTGCCATTGTTTCTGTCACCTGATAAGACTGATCATATTGGGTGGAAGAGGTTGGCTTTTTATCAGCAGTATGTGTTCAATAAGAGCCTCAAGCTCTGTCAATTGACAGATTTTCAGTCATTTCCTCTCTCCAGCAGTTCCCATGTTATCTCGATCAGATGGAGCAGCTCCAATTAACCAAACGCTCTGTTCTTGTTCTCCACTCAGCTGCTATCAGAAACCTGTACATCACACCGGCACATGAATACTGCTGCATAAGAATATGAGTTCATTCATTAAGCACAAATGATACGCAGGGATTTGTCTATTTCTCTGCATTAATGTGCATGTGTGTTTGTTGCAAACATTGTAATGTAATTATGGCAACATTACAAATTAGATAGGGTTCATGAAGTCTATAATTATGATCACATATCCATGCATGTGTAGTGCAAATGATGTGTTGGTGTGCTGCACTCCTATGTGTACAGTACAACAGCGCAGATTCTTCCTGTGTTTTTGGTTGCGTGCTGTAGGTATTGCCTTTAAAAACAGGACACAAGTAATGAGGAGTTAGGAGGTTGTTTTTTTCACAGCATACCCTCAACCCAAGACCTTTAACCATGTGTTGAGTGATCACAGACAAATAATCCAAATATTTTATTAACCTTAATGGGGTGGGTGACCTGCTCTTTGAGCTGATTAGATGACCAGGCCAACATGTTTTGATTCCAGTTCAACTTCTACTTCTTCTACTATATTTACTGGTAGATTACAGCCTATAGAGAGTTGAAGTCTCGCCCCTTCTGGTGGACCCCATGGGATCTTATTATATATTTTTCTAAAAAAAATATGAACAGTAGTCAACGGAGAGAGACAAATATTTTTTTGATCCCATTTGAAGTATGGCATGAAACACACATATGATTTGTTGGTTTAAAAGATAATTTTGCAAGTCAAGAAAGTCTCAGTTTGTTGTAGTATTTAATTTAGTTTTGTGTGAAACCGTTCAGTGAACTACATCTAGCTAGCCATGCAAAAGATGAAACGTTATCTGACCTCATGTGTTTTATCAATGACTCCTGGTCTTTTTATCAGAAGGATCAGACCTGTTGTTGGTGTGAGTTCATCCCAGTAGAAATACACAGAAATCATAGCTTCAGAGAGACAGATGTCACTACCACTACCACTGTTGGGTGTGTCGCCTTTCTAATGACATATCTTGATACTTCAACAGTTTTACAAGACTTTTGATCTTTTAAATTGACAAATATATGTGTGATTCATGGAGCAATTCAAATGGGATCCAAAAAAAATACTCCTCTCTCTCCGTTGACTACTGTTCATATTTTTTCCAAACTACGGTCCTATGGTGGTCCACTGAAAGGTGGGACTTCTTATCTCTATACCACCATCTTCTGACCAAACTACGCTGTAGCAGAGTTTATTCGCTCCAAGCCAGTTGATGGTAATGCATCTAATTTGCATTTCTGTTCTTGCAGCATTTCAAAAGTTTGCTTAAAATTGGTTTGACAGTTGAATGGAAACTTCTTCTGGTTTCACATGTGACACAAACGCCAGTCTGATATTTTTAGACCCACTCAACCACCCAACCTCCTCTCTACCAAGCTGCCAGGAAGAGCACCGGTCATTGATCTTAATGTTCATAGTGGCCAAGCATTGATACTACAACGTCTGTTGTCACGTGACGTTATTGAGACCCTGTGACTGAGTAATGTGACTGTGGACCCTGCTGTGCATATCAGACATGTGCAGTATGTGGATGCGGAAGGTTGCCAGAAGATCTGGGTACTTTTCAAGGCAGAAGTCAAGCTGTTTTGTCTTCATTCACCACTGAGCAATTTTTATAGGAATGAATGGAATGAATACATATGAACTGATTTCATGGGATATACGAACTATGAGCTTCGAACAATGTGAGACCAGCCTGAATATGGTAACGCTATGGTAATGCTAATGTTAGGAAGCTAACATGGTCACAATAACAATGCTAACATGCTAAACTACTATACCTGCTGTTTAGCAGGTATAGTAGTTTAGCATGTTAGCATGCTAAAGCAGAGAAATACACAGAGGGAGAGATGTGAGGCAGAGTTACTGTACGAGGTTAAAGGGACGTGTATGCTGGTGTTCTGAAAACAACAGGAAGTTAGTTATTATGGTCTGGTCTTTCTATTGTGGACGGCTAATTTAGCCTGCTTACCGAACATGTTAGCAGCAGCGGCTGTGACACACAGCTAATGTAAGCAATCAAAGCAGTTGACTCAGTGTCAGACTTTGAAAACCCCTGTGATAGAGTCAGGGGATCATCATTGGATTGATCATCTTAGAACCATGTCTATACAGTCCATCTAGTCCAGGGGTGGGCAGTTATTTTTCCTGAGGGGCCACATGAGAAACCCAGATTGCTGCTGGGGGCCAAACAAAATCTGTTAAACATAACCTCTATTTTCAACATACAATGCACTTATTTTTTATTTTTTATTTTGCTTTTATTACACTGAAAATCAGTCCAAACAGCTTATCATAAAGAAAATTATATTCCATGCAAGATTGTTTGAACTGTTCAGGACTGACTGTTTTGTTAGTAATGGTTCCATTAACAGAACTTAACATTATCACATTTCCTTCTTTCTTTGCATGCAGCTTTGTAAAAAGGTCTTGCTGCTTTTGTAGTTTAGCTAGCAGTCCCTGAGCTGTCCTCACCTTCTGATTTCCGCATATTTTTACCTCCGCCAAGGAGGTTATGTTTTTGCCGGCGTTTACCTGTTTGTCTGTTTGTTTGTCTGTGTTCAAGATAACTCAAAAACTTATGGACGGATTTTGATGAAATTTTCAGGGTGTGACGAAAATGGGAGAATCCTGGATTCTGGATCACTTTGAAATTTTCGTTAACATTGGGGTAAATGGGACCCAAAAAATTGTTTCTCAATATCTCTGGTAATTGTTGCCCAAAGCTCATGAAATTTGACTCAGATCTGATCCAGATGGCGGATTTTATAGCAATTTATATAAAACAAATGGGGGTACTCTTACATTTTGGCCTACTGTGCATTTAATATTAGAGGCAGAGATTTCTAACAAGCGGCATTGTGTAGCTGAGACAATGCTGCATCTGAAGTATGTCAACAAATTTGATCTAGCTTTAATAGATTAGAAAATAATCAATTAGATAATTGGAGGCGGTAGTAGCTCAGTCTGTAGGGATTTGGCTTGGGAATCGGAGGGTCACCGGTTCAAGTCCCAACATGGATCAAGACCAACTGGTTGCTGGAGAGGTGCCAGCTTACCTCTTGGGCACTGCCGAGGTGCCCCTGAGCAAGGCACCAAACCCCCAACTGCTCGGGGCGCTTGTCAGGAGCAGCCCCCTCACTCTGACATCTCTCCATTAATGCAGGTATATAGGTCCTGTTTGTGCATGTATGTATTTCAGGTCTGTATGTACTTTGTATAAGTGAACAACAGTGAAAAAATTGAATTTCCCTCCGGGGATTAATATAGGTTCATCTTATCTTATCTTAATACTTGAGGAGATAGATCCAGAAGAAACCGCCAGGGGGAAATTATGGTGCTGGCGGAGGTGTGCTCTCTCCGAGTGCTTTTCTAGTTCTGCATGCTTTGTCTTGAAGTGACGGCTCAAGTTGTAGTCTTTGAATATAGCCGTGTTTGTTGCAAACTAAGCAAACAGCTTTATTGCTAGACGTGCTGCCTCAGCAGGTGATGAGACTGAATCACTAACATCAATTTACATCAGTGTCAAGAGTGACAGGAAGAAGCACAATTCTTTACTGTTTTTTTTTTTAATTGTGTGGTTTGTCTGAAACCTCCCAGACGAGGCAGAACCAACATGATCTAGTAGACAGGGGGACGGCTCTGCCAATGGACATCACCATCTCCATATTGCAAGCACAATCAAAGAGAGCTGGGAAAACAGCAGTTGCTGCAGCGAGCTTCTGATCCTTTTTTCATTTGTTTATGAAACAAAATCATATCAGTAGGGAAAAATGGAAGAACAGACATCTGCTAGTGATGAAAACTTCATCCATGGCCAGTTTTTCCTCACTGACAAACATGCTGGCCATCTACAGTGAAGCCAAGTTTCCCTGCTCGCTCACTTCCTCTAGAAATGTACTGATTCTGGTGACTTTGAATACAATGTGTATTAACATGTATACAGCGTGATTACAATTCAGAAATCTGAGGTTAAAAAGAATCTGATTAGTAGTGCATGCCACATGTAAGCAGTAATGAAGGCCACTCATTGCATTGCCACATCATTATGTGTATGTGAACATTGTGACCAAGATAAATAGTGCCTTTACTGTCACACAATAACAGGAGCTTCCCACAGGGACTGTAGACTACACAGATCCCTGTATACGAGCTGTAGCCAGTGAACATGGTGGACATGAATGAAGACAGTAAAGCTTTGTATGCAAGACACATTGCAGCTGTCGACGGAGAAGCGTCCAGTGTTGGAGATGTGGATGTAGGTACTCTAGATGGATACATGAAAATGAACGTATGCATGAACACACACACACTGCTGACCCTCCTGGCCTCACGCTATCTCTGTTCCCCTAGTTAAGCAGATGCTTCCCTCCTCCTTACTCTCCTCTCCTCTCCTCTCCTCTCCTCTCCTCTCCTCTCCTCTCCTCTATTCTTCTCTGGAGTCTCACCACTGTGTCTCTCCTTTAATTATACTGGAGAGGACGTCAATCGGCCAGTTATCAGATGATGAGCTCTGCCTCGGCCTCCAGCCCTGAGCGTCTGTGTGTGTTTGACTCCTTTTCTATGTTTGCGAGAATCAGATGTCTTCCAAAAAAAAAATATGATTCAGAAAAACACCTAAAATGAGCACTCTTTTGATTCTCACGGTAATGGCCGTCTGCATTTGCTCTGCAGTGTTTATTTTCAATATTCATCCTTCATTTCCTTTTCAATGTATCAGTATCAGGCAGAGAGAGGTGTAAACACTTCTGCCTGAAGTTGAATTGCAGTAAAAGCAGATAGGAAGAATTCTTGTTAAGGCTTCCTACTAAATTAATATCTACCACCATGAAGTATTCTCACCTTTTTGAGGTGGATATATTTGCAGTCTTGTCTGCCTTATTTTTCACTTCTTCTGCCTCTGTGCCAGCGATAGCTGTGGTTCTCATGAACATAATATCTTAGGAACGCCTGGAGGGAATTTCTTCAAATTTGGCACAAACGTCCCTTTGGACTCAAGGATGAAATAATTAGATTTTGGTAATCAAATGTCGATGTTATGACTTCACAAAACACTTTTTTTTATAATTCAATAATTCATTTGCTAATTATAAGAATTTCACACAAATGTCTAACAGGATAAAGTAATGAATTGATGCCAGACATGGATGTAAACACTTGACTGTTGGTGGAGGCATACAACCACAAGGTGGTCATTTTAGTTTGAATTGTATCTATAGGCAAAGCTTGCTGTTTAGTTTGTTCTTAATGTGTGCTATTAAATATTCACACATATTTTACATGTTGGATGTAAAGGGTGAAACTAAAAGCATGTCTGCATGTATTACAGCCGTGAATGTGTGATGACTGAATAATTCAGTGCTGAATATAATAGACATTTCTGTTTCTGTCTGTGCAGCATATACTGTAAGAGCTATTTTACAGTATATATGAGTGGTTGGAAGGGTGGGTAGTAAAACAAGAGGGGAAGCAGTACATCTGTGATCTTAATTTGAATGGGTAGTTAGAAAGTCAATAACAAGTAGTAGGTATACGAACGAATATACTGTATTATTCAGATATGAACAGATAATGTGCTCTTAACGGATATGAACGTCATCCATTCCCATGGACCTGCCCCACCCTTTCCTCTGAGAGTCACATTAAGACACACAGACATCATACTGTACATGTACTGCAGAAGTCACTCTTTACAGTAGTGGCAGGATCTCTGATGTTCACTGAGGATAAAGTTTGTTTAGAAATAATATAGAAATAGGTGGTCCTTACAACGTCAGATCTTACCTCATAATCATTAGTTAATGTAGACCAAGCCCTTCATGTGCTGCTTTTTATGTTCTGTTCATGGACTGTATAAGTTGACAGTCACTGTGACACTCAGTGGTTTGTGGACTGCTGTTTTGAAGCCTTGAGTTCGTCATTTTGGGCGTTGCCATCTTGTTTTTTTTGTAACCAAAATTGACACGAGAGAAGTGAAGTTCAACCGAACACTGAATAAGACATTTTTTGGTGACTAAAATGGTTCTAATTCAATTTTGTGAACTGAAAACACACTATGAAAGGGTTAAAGCACAGACAACTCCCAAGACTGGACAATAACACAGTAGTGACTTGTCAATCAAAAGGTAGCACCACCCTAAAGTATCTCCTGCTTTATGGTCTATTTGACTCTAAATGGGACCATAATTTACTAAATGAACATCATGCTGTATTGAAGAAGACTTGAAACTAGCAATTGAGTTCATAAACTCATGTTTCCAATGTCTACTGAGGTAATAAATCAAGTGAGAAACAGGCTCTGTGTGACAACCACCAGATCCTAGGTCGTGTTTTATTTTGTATCTTCTTTGTATCATTATTGTCATTTCCTGTTTTATTTTGAAATCTAACCTTCCCTCTTGTTTTAGATACACTGCACTTCCTGCCCTCGTGTGTCTCCACCCCCCCTGACCTACTTCCCATCACCTCACCTGCGTCTGATTGTCAAACCCCGCCCCGATTGTGTTCACCTGTGCCTCGTTACTCCCTCACCAGTATTTAATGTCTTCCCCTCCTCATGTTGCCAGTTCGTTGTTGACCCTTCTTGGTGATCATTGTTCCCTCGTTCTTCCTGGTGTCTTTCTGTGGTAAATGAATTTATGCCCGTTTGTTCAACCCTGCCCTTGCCTGATGATTTTTGGAGCTGGTTGCCTGTTGATCTGTTCATTTGTGTACCGACTTTTATGCCCGAGTAAAGACGAACGTATTTTTACATTACCTGACTGTTCGAGTCAGGCTACTGAGTCCTGTCCTTGTCCTAGTCCTGTCTACCCAATCGTTACACTCTGCTGGGCTTGTGTTTGCCATGTTGTGATTTGAGCATATTTTTAATGCTAAATATCTGTGAGAGTTTCTGGACAATATTTGTCACTGTTTTGTGTTGCTAATTAATTTCCAATAATAAATATACAGTATACATAGATTATTATTATTTTCTTTTATCATAGACCAACTTTGCATTGTATTTCATTTTCACTCCGACCATTAACGGTTACACAACTGCTATTGCTGCTCACATTTTTCATTTTTTTAAAGTATGCTTCAAATACAAATCCTGCCTTTATTATTTCATCAGTTTCGGGGTTTTTTTTGTTCAAATATTATGTTATTTATGATATTTTGTGAGCAGCTATATTAAGACCTCTTATGGGTAGAAATTGTATGAAAAAGCAATATGTCACAGAAAATTAAGCAGTCTATATCTGATATCTTATATATGTGTGAAATAAACAGATACAGATAGTAGCTTTGTGTTACAGTCAGTACTACATGTGTCACCCAATTAAATGTTGGTTATGTTTATAGTTGTGTGTGGTTGTTGAGGAAGTATGACAACTTTATTAGTTAGTGTCCTCATATAACATTTAGTTTTATATATAGTACCAGAAGTCCCTTGCCATTTTTGCTAAGACAGGTGTATATGCACATTAGACACCATCTGGAACTAGGAAATAAGTATAGCCACAGTTTACTGATGAGGCAGACACACTAGTACACTAATCTGTCAGTGAGAAATACTTTAAGTCTTGAACTGTATTTGTGAGATTTCCTTTTCCATGTGCCTGAAAGCTTCACACCTCAATATTGTCAGTTTATCTCAACACTATATTATAGGAAACACGTTTTTGACGTAAGCAGTGTGGGACGGCTGTGGGTTTGGGTAGAGCGAGTTGCCCACCAATCGGAAGGTTGGCGGTTCAGCACACGGCTCCTCCAGTCACAGTTGCATGAGCAAGATACTGAACCCTAATTGCTCCTGAAGGCTGAGCCATCAGTGTGTGAATGAGTATTTAGATTAGATCCTGATGGGCAGGTTAGTACTTTGCATGGCAGCCATCAACTCGCAATAAACTGTTTCCTAGCAGCAAAACAGTGAGATTGTCTGGTAATGCACTGACAGCGACGACATAATCAGGCCTTTTCATTGCTATTGACAGCAACAATAAAATCAAGCTGTTTCTTTGGAAAACAGGGCCGCACATTATTCATACACGAGTATGTGTTGAATTTATTTTTCTGGAGAAAAAAGCATGTGTTTATAGTTGTAATGTAGTTAAGGACTCTCAAAACACTGTAAATGTATGGATAGAACTCGAGACAACATATCAGTGTTGTACATGAGTTGGCTGGCGTTGCTGTCAGCACTATGGAGGCTCAACAGAGCCAGTTCATTCCCTTGATGAAAAGTTTGCTGTGTATGTGTTTCTGTATGTGCAAATCTCGTAATTGCAGGAAACACTTCAGATTGAGCCTGTTTACTTCTACAGGCTCACTGCAGATAAAGCAGTAGCCAAGCAGCCTTTGATGAGGGTGACTTGTGTCTTTCATGCTAAAAAGATGGGTGGAGTGGGTCGTCGCTTCCTCTGAGAGCGTTATCAGCCACTTTGAATAAACTGCTAAAGCAAGTGAGGGGGAGAAATAGATGGAAAATGAGAATGCCATAGGTAAGATGTGAAGTTTCTTTCTACATCCACATTTCAAGAAGAAGAAGAAAAATATATCTAATTGTATAAACCAGCCTGATTAAAGAGTGAAGAGATGCAGGATGAGAATAAGAGCGATAAGAGACTGAGAAGAGAAAAGGACCAGATGATATGATCTGGTTGATCAGCAGTGAGAACTGTAGCTCACTGAAGGAGATGTCACCATGGAGTCTTCTCTCTGGAGACTGGGTGGAGACATGATGGAGATAAACTACTGAACCAACTAATGGGACAGCTTATCGCAGTTTCACCAGATCTGACTTTGGACTGGTTGTTCTTTTGTCATCAAAGTAGGAGGGAACATGTGTGAGTGCCAATCAGGAGTTCAACAAATAAAAGCATGCCATGATGTTAAATGAAGAATTTCAATTTGATGACTCCCATTGTCCTTGTCAGTTGAAGGTGTGTGCCAATCGGCTGGTAAACATCCCACCAAGACTGTCGGGCCATGTGAACAGAGAATAAAAAGATTAAAATCTCTTCATAGTTCTATACATTACCTACTGTGGAGAATTAGAACTAATCTTATTTCCATCTCAAAAGAGCAAAATTGAAAAACAATTATCCCAAAACCAACCAACAAACGCCAACTCAGCGTGCATACTATACTGTTTATAACTAAAACCACCTAATCTTAACACCTTGAAATCAGACTAAGTCCCCCAGTGAGACCAATCCAGACCTCCTTACTCCCTTCATCCTCTCCACACTCAGTGAACTTGCTCCCATCTGCCCTGCCATCAGTCACTATGGAATATTTAAAGCCAGAGTGATTTCAGACCTTCCACACTGGGAGACATTAAGAATCGCTGACCAAATTAAGAGTCAATAGTGAATGTTATCAGAGTGATTTCCATGGCCTTGTTCATTTCTCTTTTTTCTATCTCTCCATACATTCATTAATCTTTTCCTCAGTTTGGGTGCACTGCTAACGGAAAATAACAGAGGATTTTTGTCAGGTAATCGTCTTAAAGCAACACTTGGCAAGATTGTTATGGGGAAATACACCTGTCAAATCAGGAAGAGCAGCCCATCTACACTAATGAGGAGCCCATTTGGACCATTATCCACAATGAGATGTTAGTGTCTGGGTGATCCCTGCTAGGAAGTCTTGTATGCACACTGCAGGCCAAATTTCAGTTTTAGACCATAATACTGTACATATATGTACGTATAACTATGTATAACTGTATGCACAGAAAGCTTGACTCTCCAGCAGTACCTGAACCTCTTCAGTCCTTCTGATCCCACAAAGATACTAAAGGAATTTTCTTTTTGGGAAATATGCTTGTTTGCCTTCTTACCAAAAGTTAGTTGAGAATATTGATACCACTCTTTCTGTCCATCAAATATGAAGCTACAGCCAGAAGATGGTTAGCTTAGCACAAAGATGGGAAGCAGGTCAAGATATAGTATGGCACATAACCCCTATAAAACCACAACTTGTCATTTTTACACTTTGGTTTTTAACTAAGAAGATATACCATGTCAGTGAGCCTTTGAGGATTTCATTACTGTATCTGCAAGTAGGAGTGTATCGAGTGGCTTTTATTGAAAGTAACCTGGAATAACAAGCGAGAAAGTCCACTACAGGTCGGAGAGAGGGGTGGTGTATGGGAGACTGCTTTTCATTTGAAACCAGAAGTCAAAATTGACTTTATTTTATATATTTTTTTAATTCTAATTGCACAAGTCCAAATCCCACTCACTGTTACTTTAAGAATACAATTCTATGATTGCATCGTGTTTTCTTTCATGACATGTTCCTTGTCTCAGAGATTAGTATTTTATGTCAGTACGTCCAGTCCTCCATCCCTCCATCTCTCTGAAACTTACAGCAGCCTCTCAGTGGAGTCTGTTGCAGGCTTACTGCAGTCATCAGAGAGCTGCTCCACACTGACTCACTGCCTTTCTGTTTAAGCCTCTTTCTGTCATCTCTTCATGTCCATCCATCCATCCACCCATCCAGTCAGCACCTCTCCAGACAAGAGGTCTGCTCCTCACTGCTGCACCAAATCTTCTTAGGGTCTAAAGAGTGATTGACACAATTAATCTCTTCTTCGTCTCTTGTTCTGCCTTTCTTCTCCTTTTCACCACCTCTCCTTTTTGTCATCCATCTCCTATATCCTAATGACTTCATTGGCATGACTCTATTAGAAACAATGTTCCCTAAGGAGTATAGCCTACACATTCTCTGACACAGCTCCACCCGTCTCCACAGTGACACAGAAACTGATGCCTACACCTACTCTCTGTGGAGATCTTTTTACATGGAGCATTGTTGCAGTTCTAATTTCAGCTGTGCAGAGACAGCACAGGCGGTGTTCATTAGAAATAATATTCACCTAAAATTAAATCTTACAGATGGATATTTAAAAAAAAAAAAACAGATTGTCCAAAGGAAACCATCTTCAGCCAAGTCTTTTAGGATGTACATGCATATTTAATATTAAGCAGCAATGTATCAAATGACAATATGGTATGTCTAGTAGTGATGAATCTAGTGAGTGAGTGTCAGCTCATTGTTTATCTGTCCGGCTGTAACTTTACTGTTCTGGTTCACTCTCAGCGCTCTCATGGGGTGACAATCAGTAGCAGCAGGCAGCTGTTTTCAGAGAATACACTCTAAAACACCACTGATCACACGGCAACCAGCAGACAAGACCCAGTTACTGACTAACTGGTGATCATAGAGGAGCATTTAGCAGCTAAAGAGACAATGATGAAGAGAGATGTTTCCCTTAGGAGCTGGTGACCAAAAACAGAGCTAAAAGAGAGAGAGCATTGGACTTAGATTCATCATGGTGGACACAAACACCGTCACTCTGCTCTGTATCTAATGGATATGTTAATAAGCAACTGGGAATTTCTGACATCCCTCCCCCCAGTAACGTTTTCCGGTTCTTCCTGGGCGACCCCAAGGCGTTCCCAGGCCAGACAATATATATAATGTCTCCAGCATGTTCTGGGTCTACCCCGGGGCCTGTTACCAGTTGGACGTGTCCGGAAAACGTCCACAGGGAGGCGTCCAGGACGATCCTGATCAGATCACCTCAGCTGGCCCCTTTCGACGTGAAGGAGCAGCAGCTCTACTCTAAGCAATGTCTGAGCCCCTCACCCAGTCTCTAAGGCTGAGCCCAGTCACCCTACGAAGGAAAATCATTTCGGCTTCTTGCATCTGCGATCTCATTCTTTCGGTCATTACCCGAAACTCATAGTAGTTCCCTTTTCACCACAATGGTCCGGTACAGTGCCTTCATAACTGCTGACACTGCACCAAACCACCAGTCCATCTCTCGCTCCATTTTTCCCTCACTAATGAACAAGACCCGGAGATACTTAAACTCCCTCACTTGGGGAGGAGGGTGCAATCCACTGTTTTCCAACAACAATGGCCTTGGACTTGGAGGTACTGACTACTACTACTGTGTTCACAACTTGTTTCTACAAAATGCAGTTATTGGAAGTTTGAATATGAAAAGAAATGCCTGAAAGAAACACATTGTTCTCTAAGAGGAGCTATATATCACCACTCAAATCAACACAAGCTTTACATCAAACTGGGTTTCTGTCTTTAGCTGATGTCCCACTGGTTCACCATATTCTATGCTACAGTAAGCAAGCAGGTCTAAAATGCAGTTCATTGTGACTTTAAAGCAAAACTAAAGGACTTTGCGAGCTGGTGGTCCCAAATGGCAGCAAGCCTGTGGCAATTATTTTAAAACTGAGGACTTCCAATACCCAGAAATCAGGTACCATGACATTAGCACAAGTTTCTTCTTTGTAGTGTCTAGCTGGTGCAGATACAGTGAAGAGGTTCAGCTATCATTGATGAGTCTGGACAGAACACCACTTCACACTTTTAGATTGGACTTTAGGCTTACATTTGATTGCATCACTTCCTGTGTATCAAGACAAGGGCTGCGGTAGAAACCTCTTTTTTGCTTAGTAGTGGAGTGAAATGACACAGAAGTATCTCAGCAGCAGCCATGATAAGAGCTGTTCCTCTAAATCCTCTAAATGTAAAGGAAAGGTGCTTCAGTGCTTCCTTTATTTTCTCCTTTAGCATAAGATACACTGGACCATCCTTTACCAAAGGAAAGGAGATATCCCACAATTCCTCACTGCCACAACATCGACGCACCATCCTTCCATTCATGAGAACAAGCAATATGTTTATCTTGCCAATTTTTTCCATTTTTATCATTTCATTTTTCCTTTTCATTTCACCTCCAACTGTGGAAGTGTAGTAATATTTTTCACCGGTTGTCCATGTTAGGTCAGGTAATCTTTATTATATGTTACTGTAAAGTGTTCCAGCCGTAGAGGGAACGCAAGGGGGAAGCAGCGCCTTTTGTAGTCCATCTTCGGAGCATTGTAGTTTTACCACAGCAGGCCCATTGTCCCAGTAAACACATGCTTAAAGTTCTCAACTAAACAAAAACTCTTGCTTTAGTTTAGAGAACAAAACCACGTAGTTAGGTTTAGGGAAACAAACCCAATATGTTTGGGCTTAAAATTGCTTAATAAAAATGACACTGAACGTTCAATTCAACTTGTTTTATTTGTATAGCAATCACAAATCCCAATTTTGCCTCAGGGAGCTTTACAATATGTACAGGATGTGACACCCCCGGTCCCTTACAGAACAACCCTCACATAAGAGAAGGAAAAACTCTCCAACCAAAAAAATGTCAATCGGCATTTCGGAGTCGCCAGACAGATAGAACCAGCAACAGACTCTCTTCTGCCTGGGCAGCACAGCGTCCTTTCACGCCAAAACACGGGATACGACCAGCGGCCTCCTGGATGAAAGCTTTGTGTTTGTTGGACCCATCCACCTCCTCTATGTGTCTTAAACTACATCACCACAGCACTTTCTCTGTGTTTACTACTGCTGATGCAGATGGGTTTACACTGTAGTTAATGGAAAGCCTGGTGCGTTTCATACCGCTGCTATAGGTTGCCTTGTGCAGCGGTATCAAACGCCGCTGGCTGTGGCAAAGTGTTGGTATTTGTTGCCCTGGGAGTGAGGACGGGCTGATAATACAGTATACGTACATGGTGCATGTGTAAAAATCTCAAGTGGATTCCAATCCTTTTGCATTAGCATTCTCACAAAGGTCATATCAATCATGCTGGTTAGCATATGCATAAGATAAGAAAAGATAATCCTTTATTAGTCCCACAGCGGGGAAATTGGCTTTGGAATGAAAACATACCGACTCAGAGGCGGCTGTCCTGTGAGACTTATCAGAATGGACTCAGGTACACCTTTTCTGAATGTTGGATCTGGTAAAGGAATACAATTTGAGGGGAAGACCCTGAAAGACAGAGAGAAATCCTGCCTCGAGATGTGGAGAGGTCAGAGATGTGAGAGATAAAGAGGAGGCCAGTGTGTGTATGTGTGTGTGTGTGTGTGTGTGTGTGTGTGTGTGTGAGAGAGAGAGAGAGAGAGAGAGAGAGTGACACCTTCTTTTATACCTATATGAATATAGGTATATCTCTGTCTGATTATGTCTGTTATGATGAGTGGTAAAAGGGCAGATGTACGCTTTCTGCTTGCTAACAAACTCATTTTTCACCAAAGGAGGGAATGACATGAAGTTGAGAAAGTGTCAAAACTCTTAATTGTTGTAAGCAAAAAAAAAAAATAAACAAAGAATTGATTGAATTAATGAATAAATTAAGCACAGCGAGCTTAACTGAGCATTAGCAAACGCTGTCTCAGTCAGATATGCGCTGCCACACAGTTACAGTGTACTTGAATGAATGTAGGTCATTTTCCTGAGTGGTGTCACATTAAATCATTTAAAAGTGGATATCACCTTTAAAAGTATTCTCAACAGAAATCCGTGCAGAAAATGTATTTCCTATTTGGTTCTGTGAGCAGCAGATGTGTTTAGGCTCTCTACTGCCCCCCTCTGGTTGTACATGCACACTACATTTTACTCTGACTCCTCCAGATTAATGAACTGTCGTTATTTTCCCACTCTGCAGCCCCTGGAAAGAAATAATTATTGGATTATTGTTATTTGTATTTCATTTAGCTTGTAGTTTGACCTTGAGATACTGGATGCAATAATCATACCATAATGAGATGAATCCAAGTAAAACTCATTATTCGGGGGCAGACAGCATGCTGCCGGTCCCTCTTGTTTTTGTCAATATTATTATTATTATTATTGTTATTATTCTGAGGAAATCTGCCTTCCCATGCATGAAAACAAACCAAAATTTGCAAATAGGTCCAGTCCAGTGCTAAACACCCACAGCTGGCTTTGTGGGTCAGTAGTCCTGATTGTGGCGCTACAACAAATGTTTAAAAACAAATCAGCCGTACATGCTACAGCTTTGCAACTTCCACCAAAATGCAGTGTCCAAGTTCTGAAGTACATCACTCAGTTTAAACATTAACACATATTAAACCTGTCTCCTCCCACATCTTTTGCTCAGTTGACATCGAACTTGCTCCGCTGCATCCTTGGACTGCCCTCCAGAAATGATCCAGCCAAATGAATTTTGAATTATCAAAAATTGAGCCCACGGTGCATCAGAACGTGTTAGTGTAAACAGTGCTGTTCACAGGTACTGCAAATTCTCACTAAATAATGTTCATGAAAATAAATGACAAAATTTTGAGGTCATGGTACATGCATGGTGCTACATTTCAGAATTGTATCTCAAAAACTGTAATGTTAACAGTATTTTGAATCCTAAAATACTGACATCTCTGTGTTGTGTAGATGAAGTGTGCATCAGACTTTTGTCTCAAAAAAATGAATTGCTGATGCTAGTTTGAAATCTGCATTTACATGCAACCCTTGTGATTGCCTCAGTAACAGTGTGATGTCATAGTGTGTAGTAGTAGATCTCCAGGGCAGTAAACTCACCAACATCGTCACTTGCCCCTGGTGTCTGAGGTTATAAGTTCAAGACCCATTTGAGGCACAATGAACATGCTAATGTCTTAAAGGATTAATAATGATGAACTGTCCTTTACGTCTCAGTTGTCTTCTTTCACCCTCTTATTTTTTGCCCTCAAAATGCCCCGTCCCACATCAGCTATATTTCCTCATTGGTTTCCCCTGTGATCAACCAATAATGTGCTAGTGACAAAAGGAGAAGATAACATCAAGATCACTTCCTCTTGTATGTTGTATTTCTGAGGTAATGCACTGTGCCTGTAATGAGGTAAATGAAAACCTACCTGTTAATAAAAGAGGGTTTTTCCCTCTTTCCCGCTCTGCTGCAACATGCAGCGTTTGTTTTGCTCTCATATCAACGTCACATTTCAACGTCACACAACAGTCCCATATAATTCCCTTAGATCAAATCTTTTAGATGAAAAATGGAAAGCTCCGTGGACGTGCAGCTCGACAGATTGGCTTGTTGGAGTGGCCTGTCAGAATGGGAATGGGGTCAGTTGTACTGGACTTTGTTCCTGCTGGACTGCTCAGCTGCCTGATGACAAACATCAGAAGATGTGTGTCGTAGAATCTTGAATTTCTACAAGTGCTCACCTGCATGGATATTCTCCCAGCTGTGGTTGGTAGGAACAGCACTGTATAGTAATTAAGGATGGTGGATAGTTCTTATATGTTCCTTCTAAAGACATAATGACGTGTCATGTATTACGTGTTATGACATTCATGAAAGACTTTAAATGCTTAGAGGGAAATTGTGTTTAGACGTGGATGTTGGCATTATCATTTATGGCATGTTAGATCTCCACAGCAGTCATTTTAGTCATTGTTATGAATAATGTGGGATCGTAATAATATTAATTTAAAAAAAAAATTAAAAAAAAATAATTATCAGACCATTAAATAGGCGTTATCAGTCGCTATCAGCACCATAGACATGGGTCATTAGGGCCCTACTACGTTGTAAAATTGAAAGTGACACTAAAAGCAACTCATTCTAACATGTTGTAAAACTGAATGAAACAACCAACAATGGTTCCACATTATTCCTGTAACTCTTAGATGTCCTCTACATTGCATTTTAGTCATTGTCATCAGATCATAACATCTAAATATGTGTGCTTGTGAAATATGATGTGTGTATCTACATTGAAAGCTGAATGACATAATATGAAAATTCCAAACATGTTTACTGCACGTGAAGGTTTCAACGCTGATTCATTCACCTTTACAACGAGTGGGGATGAAAACCTGTCCTGTTTTCCATTCTCTTCCATTCCCCTCCCTCCTTCCTCCAACCAGGCATATGGGCCCGGATCCACATGCCCCAACCCAATATGGATGCGATCAAGGGTCAGATGGTGGTGCTGAGGGCCTCGTACAGCACAGGGCCAGGCAGTGACCTGAGCACCAACACCATCATCTGGAACTTTGTCTCCAACAACACCCAGCTGGTAAGGAAGTAAATGGGAAACAGTCCTATATTCAAATCATGGTCCTTTTACATTATCTACCTACAGTCCAACAGGAACATATCTGCCCTCTGAGGCTATAATATCTGGGATTACAATTGTAAAGTTACTGGTTCTTATTTTAACCCTCCGTTAGAAATGAATCCAAGACAAAAGGGTTTAAAGCTTTCAGACAAACACTATTATTTCTTCACTGCGTTAATACACCATACTGTAATTTTCTGAGGTAAGACAAGTGTGTTTTTCCAAATCAGATTATTTATGAAATCATCGCAGCGGTAAACATGAAATGAAGCAGAGGGGGTTTGCGTAACACGCCCAGCTGAACAGCCCTGTAATGTTTTTTACACATGGTCTAGAGACCTGGCCATGGCTCAGCTTACGTACAGGTCAGCTCATCGGGCTGTACAGATGGACGACTCAAAAGAGGATCACAATCAAAAAGGAAACTGGGGAAAATAAAGCTCCGAGAACTGGAAAAGACACAGTTGATTAAAAGTCAGGCTTTTTTTTTTTCATGTGCCCGGACAGCCATCCAGTGACTCACTCTGCTTTACTGTCATATGAAGCCAGAAAGATGAATTAAAAGAACAAACTGTCACTACCTCAAAGCCAAACCTAGATGCCACGGTCTCTGTAGAGCGTTGTGTACGTATGTTTCAGGGATGCAGCCATCCTCGTGGTATGCAGTCCAGCTACTAATGTGAGGTAATCGTTTCTGACAAACTAAGTTCAACACTGAAAAAAACAACAAATAAACAGTTCAGTCTTTATCCAAACTAAAATATTTTCTCAAGGCTTGGTGTTTAGTGTCTCACATGTCACCAAATAGACCTCCATGCACTGACTCCTATATAAAGTGATATTGACTCAATCGGCATTGAAGTTTGAGCTAAACTGGCTTGTTAAATCCAGCTTTAATCAAATTTTAAATAGTTTTCAAACTCAGTACCGTCCTTTGTGTCTGCTCCTATCTCAGTAACTGTAAGCTTTGACCTCTCTATCTCATCTCTAACTATTGTGGTTCAGAGTGCTCACAGCATTAAAATAAAGATATCTACTATATACAGTAGTACTGAGTTTAACATTTTAATATGGTCTTGATCTCTCTTTCATATGTGAGCTTCAGTCATAAGAGCACACTGCCTCGAGCTGAGATCCTGTCTGAAAGCTCTTGACTGTTTCTAGATCCAGGACTAAATGTTATGTCACTGTCAGCAGCTGCCCCAAACTATGCTGCCTCCTTCTATCCTTCCTTCATTCTACTTAAAGGGTAAGGCTGGCAATATTCTGTACTTTTGTTACTGCCAAGAAAACCAACAATGTGTTAGTCTGTACTCAATACTTCCAGACTTTCCTGCTGCTCAGCTACAAGCCCACTGTAACATACAGTATATTCTGTACATGTAACTGTAACATCCAACTTGACAGCACTGCTTTGAGAGGATCCATACACTGAGGGGAAGCATCTCTTTGCAAATGAAATAAAACATTGACTGAGCTCTGCATGTAAACATAATTTAAAACCAATTCAGTGTTACTGAATCAATGCAGTATCACAAAACATAATATTATGGTACTCGATATTTTCAGTATTTTCTTACACCCCTATTGTTTTCATCCATCTGGGTATCTGGAGAGCCTACAAATCCACAAATTAGACTCAGTTTTTAATGGACAGCCTCGATCAAACATTGTGTTTCAACAAGCCAATGAGATGTTCAGTATCTCCTCTTCCCATGTTCAGGCTCTTTAGAGTACAGTGCCACTCACAGCTTGAGAACTACCTTTATAAAGGTGAACCATATTTTCTCACAAGCCAATCAGAGCAGACTGTTTTGAGCAGAATGCTTGGTCCTGCTTTTCTGAGGACGTATGTTGTTTGCTATATATCTGGTCTTAGATAGAGTACATTACAGTCGAGTTAAAGGTATAAAATGCAGGAATTTTTCGTCTCTTCATTTACGCTATAGCTCGCTCCACCATCGCTGCTCAGTCTCTCTCTCGCTCACTCTTTCTTTCTTTCTCTCTTTTCATCTCTCTCTCTCTCTCGAGCTGAGGTTGACAACAGTTCCTTTTTATACCTGTAACTGTGTTCGAAGGGGAACTAACTTGTTGCTGTGTGTACTACAGTAACCACTCAGATTCAGAAATATAAAATCCAAGTAGTTTGTATTTATTATGAGTCTTGTGTTCCAGCATCACAAAGGTTAGGGTTAGGCTGATGTAAATTGTCCCCTCAGATGTGCAGTACATGCTTCTATGAGAGGATTTTATCAGTAGAGTACAAATTATGTTCCATGTAACCCAGTTGACTCTGTAATGCATTCAACCAAATGTCTGAGAAATGCCAAACACAGTTTTCTGGGCAGGAAACATCAGGATTAAAAATCCCTCTGATTCTTTTGACCCGGGATAACTGCCAAACGCAATCATATTGACCTGGATGTCAATGACACTGGTTCCTCTGTTGTGCACAAAAAAGGACACATACCTGTTCCCGAACTGTGCGCTCACCTGTTCCTTTATGTAGAGGTAGAGGTTTATGTAGAGGTAACATTGGCTCTCTGTTCTCTCCTCCAGATCATCTCCTACACCAAAGGCTCCATGAGCGTGGGCAGCTCTCAGTTTAAGGGCCGTGTGGGTTTCTCTGCTAACATGCCCTCAAGCAACGTGTCGCTGTACATCAACAACACCCAGGAGTCTGACTCAGGCAAATACGTCTGTCAGGTCATCATTCCCAGTAATCCCGGCCTCACTGCTGAGCTCACTCTTGATGTCAAGGGTAAGAACCAGATCCTGTTTGAGAATACATGAAAATGTACTTCACCTTGCCTGCACTGTACTTCTTACATTGAAAACCTGACTAAGAAAGCCTGAACTGCGTTATATAATTTAACAACATAAACATTTTGTAATCCTCCCGGCTCAGTCCCTCCTGCCGTTCCGAAGTGCTCTCTCTCAGGGAAGCCGGTGCTGAAGGGAAATGTGACTCTGAGCTGCAGTTCCACCTCTGGGAAGCCCATCCCCATGTACAAGTGGAAGAAAACCAGTCCCAGCTCGGAGGTCTTCTTCTCACCCATGCTCAGTGAGTGGAGTCAGCACACTAATTAGTTCAACTGATATTCACTTGAAAGTTCATTTATGTTCCTGCTCCTATTTCTGGAGTTGCTGAGCAAGGACAAACTTGAGTTGTTGCATGATTTTAAGTCTGGAAAGTGATGTTAGAGCAAGTATCCTACCAAATTTTTTGTTGTTTCTGATTCTGTTTTATGTTTTTGTAGCTTTGGGATTCAAGCAACTTTTGACATGAAATGTAGAGTTTTTATGCGATGATACAGTATTTTTAAACAAACTCGATGGCATAAGCAACAGTATTTTTAATATTTTATTTACATTCATGGAAGCTCTCTGCATCCCATTTTTTGGTGTAAGATGACTTGTAGTCCTTGTTATTTTGCATGAGATCATGACCAACATAAAGAATTAAAGATGAACTATAACTTAAAGAGCATAATTATTGATCATAAAAGAAGCATATTCATAAAGTCTAATGTGTCAAAGCAATGGATGCATCTGCATTAGCTGTGCATGTACGTTCATGTACATGCATGCACATTTAATTGTAATTCTCTGTGTTCAATGCTGTTTAGATGAGAAGACTGGAACTTTGAAGCTGAGCAACCTGAGCAGTAACATGTCGGGGAAGTATGTGTGCACAGCCAGCAACCCAGCCGGCTCAGAGAGCTGCTTCATCAACCTGGAGATCGTCAGCTGTATGTAGCACACAACAACCAATGATACACGTTTGATTCAGACTTTTTGTTCTTAACCATACTTATAATTCATATCTTACACACTCTTATAAAAAATAGTTATGCCGTGTAGACAATCAGTATGTGCTTTGGTGACATGTAATCATTGTGTGTAAATCTTCATGTAGCCACTAATGTGGGGATGATTGTCGGCGCCACAGTGGGCTCTGTGCTTGGCTTCATCTTCCTCCTCTTCATCTGCCTCTTTTTCCTGGTGAAGAGGCGGAGAGACAATGAGGACGACATGGCCAACGAAATCAAGTGAGTACATGTGGTTTACCTCCAAGTAACATTTATCACTGGCCATGTTACATTTACAGAATATTTTATCCTTAAAACACATTTCCTCCAATGGAAGGTTCCAGTCCACCGGTGGACTGCACCCTCCAGGTGAGGAGTGAGTGGGAGTTTAAGTATCTCTGGGTCTTTTTCACGAGTGAGGGAAACATGGAGCAGGAGATGGGCAGGTGGTTTAGTGCAGTGTTGGAAGTTATGCGGGCGCTGTACCGGACTGTTATGATGTTTACCGGTCCATCTACGTTCCCTCCCCCACCCATGGTCATGAGCTTTAGGTAGTGACCGAATACAAACGAAATAAGCTTCCTTCGTAGGGTGGCTGTGCTCAGCCTTAGAGATAGGGTGAGGAGCGCTGACATCCGGAGGGAGCTTGCAGTAGAGCCGCTGCTCCTTCATGTCAAAAGGGGCCAGCTGAGGCGGTTTAGGCATTTGATTAGGAGCCTCCTGAAGGCCTCCCTTTAAATGTTGGAGGTCTGACTGGCAAGAGGCCTAGGGTTAGACCGAGAACAGGCTGGAGAGATTATATATCTTGTCTGACCTGGGAACATCTTGGGATCCCTCAGGAAGAGCTAGAAAACACAGCTTAATCCTACAAGCGTATTTGTTTTTTCTGAGCCCAGGATTGGCCATAGAGAGAAAATATATCTATATTGATGCCTCAATTTACTAATTTCTGTGCGCAAAATAGAATTTGTGCCCTCAGTTTAATTAAATCAATCTCCACATACCAGCACAGCTATCCCACTGCAGTCTCTCACTAATGTTGTTGCACAGGCACGGCAGATGTGCTGATTACATTACATTACTATAACAGAACTGATTCAAATTTAATCAGCACTGACTAGTTTGACCATTTGATGAGTGATTGACAGCTGCTCAGAGACAGTAAGGCTCCAGATCAGCTTTGATTGGTTGTTTTCCTCTGGTCTGTGAACTCTTGCAGATGCCGTTAGGAGCACCAGGGGACACAGAGACTTTTTTTTTTTTTTTTTTTCAAATTACCGGTCTCATGCACTACTGTCAGGATACATATAGTATATTAAGTAAATTTTATAAAAATATTTTTGTAATCATATTTCCCCATTTCTACCTACTGCAGCTTTAATTAAAACATGGGAACGATTTAATTAAATTGAGGGAACAAATTATATCATCTAATAAGTTAATTGTGGCCTATTTATTTATTTATTTATTTATTTATTTAGTATTTATTCTTTTGTAAACCGTATGGTTTTCAGTGCTGTGAAAAGTATTTGCCCCCTTCCTGATTTCTTATATTTTTGCCTATTTGTCACACTTAAATGTTTCAGAGTTGTTTGTTTGTAGATTGTTTCATCTAACAATTTTTTATAGACAAAGATAACCTGAGTAAATAGAAAATGCAATTTTATTAACTGTGATTAACCACATTTTTTTGGAAAGCTGAGCTCAATTTCCCTTGCCATACCTTGGCCTGATTGCTGCCAGGGGCAATTACTTAGGACCAGATAGGTTTGGATAGTTTTTTTGTTTTTTTTTTTTCCCTTGGAAAATACACCTAGGGCTGCAAATGATTATTTTCAATGAATCTGATGATTATTTTCTCAATTTAGCGATTCATTATTTTGTCTATAAAATGTCAGATAAATAACTTATGATTTCCATGGTGACGCCTTTAACATGGAGGCAGCAAATGTTAAACTAAAATGATTACCGGTAATTTTAAAAATAGTTGCTTGTTAAGAATTCAAGTGGAAGAATCGTTTCTTTCTTCTCTGAGATGATGGTGTCCCATCCCCATCCAGGGAGGACGCTCAGGCTCCCAAGCGTGTGTCCTGGGCTAAGAGTGGCATGGGTTCAGATATCATCTCCAAGAATGGCACCCTGTCCTCCATCGCCTCCAGCCCCCACCATAAAGAGCCCTCCCACCACCACCTGCAGCAATACCCCCAGCGCCCCCCTTCGGACACCGCCTCCATCATCACCGCCACGGGCAGCATGGCCGGCTACCGCTCGTCCCGCCCTCACGGAGCCTCCACCCCCACCCATTACAGCTACAACAACAACACCACCCTGCCTCACGGACAGACCGTGTCCTCTGAGGCCAGCACCAACGGGAGCTCCCTACCCAGACCAGAGCGCTACACCCAGCTGCCCCAGGCTCAGGTGCTGCCCCAGACCTACAGCCAGCCTCAGCTGCAGCTCCAGGCTGCTCCCTCCCCGCCACCGCTGCCCACCTCCACGGTCACAGCCTCTAACATCGCCCGCATGGGAGGGGTGCCCATCATGGTGCCTGCACAGAACCAGGCTGGATCTCTAGTCTAATACCTGCGAGAGCAGGCAAAGCAGTGCTGTTGACAAAACCAGTGGAATACTGTCCCTGTACGCTCTCAGTAAGGGTCAGCTGCTGATTTTTTTTTTTTTTTTTTTTAATCTTTTTTTAATTTTTTTTTAAAGGGAACGCTTTAACTACTATTTAGCAAAGAATTACAGTAGATGAAAAGATCAAGTTCACTTATTGACGCTTGCTTTCGCGCCAAGAAGCTTTCATGACGAGACAAGACACAGACTGTTTACTTGCTTTAAGTCTTTTATATTCTGTATGCACTGTATGCATTGCAAACTATGTATAGATATGATTTTCATACATTTGTCCAGTATCCTATTTTCTACTTTATTATATAGAAACTATTGTATTTTATTTGTTCTATTTCTTTTTATTTTTTATTTTAAATAATTTAGCCTTTAAATGTTGTATTATATATATTTTTTTCTCCTGCCACACATACTTTGTCCATCATCTTTCTACCTAATGGAGGTGTCAGTGCTGTTGAGAGGAGAGAATGTAGCTCAGAGTGAAGTTACTGAGGACTGGGTGAAATATAGGAAGGTCTATTTCTGCAGCAGACTTGCAGAAAGAGAGATAAGACATAATACATACGATAAAGTTTGGCATTGCAAAGTAGCCTAATCCTTTTTGTTTGGCTTTTCTTCTGTCAGTGGTTCACTTCATAAAATGCTCTTAGGCTCAATTCTTTAAACACAGATTAGCAAAAGCTTCTTATAATATTGAGCACTTAAGAACTGCAGTATGGTGACTTTGCTAATACACAAGTTCACACTTGTAATAATTTGAAAGTTGCCTGCAGAAATTGAAATTGTAAATATAATATTTATTTTCTGATAAATACAGGCTGTGTGAAACATACAGGTCCACAATACAGGTCATATGTTTTACTGCAACACTGGATACTCAACCAAAGATATACATTATGTAACGTTTCATTTTTCCAACATGCTCTCTTTATATGTTGTAGCTTGTTTTTGGTCAGTGGGGAGAGAATCTGTTCAAAATTATAATGCAAGCATCTGGATTCACTGCCAAAAGCCACGGTTTTTATGCTTTTTTAGACAAACCTTCCCTCCTGTTTGACTGGCATTGCCAAGTGATGTAACAGGAGGCTGATACGAGTTTCTCTAAATCAAAAACACGAATGTGAAGGTGCTTAGTTAGTGATCTGCTACCATTTCCTATCAGGAGGAGATGGAGTAGGTGCATTATTCCTCCTTAAAGTTGGAGAAATTTAATTAATTTTAAAGCAAGCTCGAGATTATTGTCAAATATATGTTAGCTTACAATAATACTACTGAACCAAATATGCACTGGATTTTGGGTCAAAACAGAAATATCAGTGCAGTGTATTTTGCTGCAGTGCTCTTTGTTCAGTCAGTGTTTATGAATAAGAGGAGCTGTAGCTCATGATGCACAGAAGATGCCACTGAGATTCTGACCGTAGTAACTATGTCAGCGTCGCTCTTACATTCAGACCACCTTTATTGCAGAGTCGCTCAGACTTTGAGCTTGGGACATTCACACTGAGCGCTTCACAAACGTAACATGAACATTCGTATCAAACATTTTGCTATGTTGAAATCCAGGTATTTTTTTAACCGTGGCTTTTTTCTTTCTTATTCTGCCTGTTGAAATATCATTTGGATTTGGAAAAGAAGAGAAAAACAGATAAATGTATAACGATAGTGATCATACTGTCTGTTCTGCTGTATTGTCATTACACTGGAGCATATTGTTTGTGCGCAGGATATCAGACTAAACGAAATTCACTGATGAATCATTTGAAACTTGCTGATGTTGAAGGGAAACATTAGAGCATCCTTTACAGATTATTTCTGAACCTTGTTATCTGTTTGACACAAGCTTGATGTGTAGTTGTATCTTAAAGATTTGGTGGTTTTGTTGAGGTTTGTAATGTTTTTAATGCGTAAAAGCAAAATGGAAAGAGTGGATGGAAAGTTAATGGGACTTCCTACAGAGTCTTTACAGCTACAGTGTTTTAACTCGTAAATGGGTCTTCATTATGAACATAAGATGTATTCAAGACGAGCCTTTATTTTTATACAGTGATGATGTAGAAGAGCACACAAGCTAAAGAAGTGCTCACTGACAGACCACGATGGATTGTATCACTACAGTGGACAAACTTGTGCTCATTCATTGTAGGCCTAAACTGTGGACATTGATGTGCACTTGTATCCTCCATATTTATGTTCATGGAAAACTCTTTGTATAAAATTTTCAATTAAAAGAGAAATTATCAGTCATGCCCTGGTGTTTTTCCAAAAAGCTTCCAAAATTTGAAACAGGTAAGTTCACCTTATTGTCAAGCTTACAGCATGGAGGTGCACTGAGAGACTAAATTCAAAAGCAGATTCTTATTTTTTTAGAGAAGGATGCCTTTATCCAAGGTGAAAAAAGCCATATGACTCCTCTCACACCAGACAAAGGTTAAATGACCTCTGAAGTATATAAGCACTGTCTGTTGATAATCAGAAATCAAACTGTAGTGCAGTCATCTGTACCATCATCTGGCCGTGATGAGCCAGTAGAGGGGAAATGTACCAAAAATGACCCATTCAGAGTCCTTGTAATGTCATTTGAGAAACTATTTGTACGTCCATAAGATTTATTTTCTAAAAGATATATAATGGTATAGAATTCAGTCTTCAGTAGCATTAAAATGGTTCCACTCACTATTGAAAAAATAGCACATATTTTAAAGTAACAATTCTAATTCATTTCCAATTCTAATAGCAGTGTATATATTTCTTTCACTATGTGCTGCACATTCCCAGAGGTCATCCTGAGATTTAAAGTGAACCACCAGAGGGCAGCAAATTGACCCTATCTGAGAAATACAGGATGTGGTGGAGGAAAAATCCTTTGCCATCATCTAAATGTTAAACTTAACCCTAAAAGAGGGTCTTCTAGTTATTAATACGTGTAATAGTTGTTTCTGATGAATCACATGAGGAGTGCTGATGGCAGAATGCTGCATTTAAAGGAAAAAAGAGCCACATGTGAGTGTCAGAGAAGGATGAGACAAATCGGATGATTTAACACCTTTAAATCCAGATAACTTGCTGGAAAAAATGTCAGTCATGTACATGGATCTCTTAAGAAGCATCATCAGATAAATTTCAGTATAGTCTTAAACTGTGATTTTCCATTTGTTGCTTGAAGGCAAGGTTGTGCAGTTAGGCTACTTGTTATATAATGATGTAAAGACACGGCCCTTGTCAGTGTTTTTAATATGAACCGTGACAATAATGGACACAGGCACATCTGGTCTCAACCTGAACCTGATGAAATGGTCCTGGTCCTCTCCTGCTGAGGTAGAATGGATCCACCACTCAGATCTGAGTGGCAGACCTGTTCTGTAGGTTTTATCTACACAGAAATCACAGTCTGGGTGCTCATTGAATTAGATTAGTTAGAACCAAGAAAGAATCTGTATTTGCTATTTATGATAGGGCAAACAGCAGTTTGCAATGTGTAGTGTGGAAGTAAGCAATCTGACACAATAACATGTAGACCCAGCCATATTTCCATATGACGTGGTCTGGAGTAGATCATAAAACATACTATGTATGGTCTAAACAGCCCTTCTAGTTTGAAACAGAGTTTTCTTGCTTTTTTTATACTCATATAGCACATTGTTGCCCTGAGACAATGGAAAATGATCTTGTCACAGGGTGGGGCGGTGGATTTTAAATACATTATCAGAGGACCTAAATCCAGTAAAATATATTTTTCCCCAAAAACCATCATTCATGCAGTAGAGTTAACCCTGTCCACATCTCCATGTGAAGCAGCTGTAGTCTTCTTGCTTCAGCTCATCAGCACTGATCACGTTAGCTGCTAAACTCAAAAGATAAAGACAGACAGAAGCAGATGCAGTCACCACTAGGGTACAATGTTTATTAGAATTTGCGATTAGCGATGTAACATTCACCTACATGAAGCAAAGGAAGTCATAAATATGCTAATATGCAAATATGCATGCCTTTATTGAAATGAGCTCATCTCATCAGGGGATGCTATATCCAAGGACAATTCAGTGATACACCTCCACATGGTTGAACAGGGTGGAATGCACAGAAGCCTTTCGCTCAAATGGCACAGTAAATAAAAGTAGAAAATCAGCAACAGAGTTTATATCAAATATTTAGATACAAATTAAAAAAAAAAAAAACATTTCAAAAAAGTCAGAAAAGCACTGGATAGTCAGATAGTGACGCAAAAAAGAAAAAGGAAAAAGCTTTATTATGCACTGCACTGCACCCGTAGTAGTTGTGTGTTTATTGTCATCCACATGGAGCTACAGTACTAGTAAATTGGCAGAAAAGGTGCATGGCTTTTGTATTCAAATGAGTCACTGTTTTCATCTGAAACAATACAGGGAGATTATTTTACAGTGTAGTCCTTATGAATCAATGAATACAACAATCAACAAAACCCAGTGGTAAAGAGCTCGGTTTATGAATTAAGAGTCAGAACTTGGCAACATTGGGATTCTGTTAGAGGAAACAAAAAAAACCAACAACTGTAAAATGAAAAAAATGAAGGAAAAGAAAGCAACAATAGCGCGTATCCCTGCACCAAACTGGTTTCGTTTTAATTAATAGCATGTCATGCTCCATTAGTGAAGTCCTTTAAAAGAGGGATAAGGGGTCCCACTTGTTTAACTATTCAGATGGCGGCCATTTTGGGTTTGGCCTGAGCTTAATGTGCAGGAGGGGAGAAGGTGAGCTCAGCGAAAGGCAGTAGTCATAGTTGAGGTGAGTACAATAATGTTGATGGTGAGGATCCATGGTTGATAATGGTAAAAGATGGGAGGTCATGCGGCTTGGGTCAGACGTGAGGAGGGTTGGAAAGCCCTCGGGAAAGAATTTCTCCGTCACACTGTGACCCCTGGCCAGGCGGTGCTTTAGGTAGGACACAAGACTGGAGAGGAAAAATAGTGGATATTAATGTCTCTACATTAAGGTAGGGATTCTTGTAAAAATAAATAAATAAATAAATAAAACAAGGAAGTTCAATATTGCGATGATGAATTTGTGAGACAATATTCCAATCAGAGAACATGCTGTACTTGCCCTGGAGGCTACTGTGTGTTAAGCTATCTAGTCAATAGAAGAAGGGCTTTACCAAGCACATCAAGTACAAGTATTACATCTTATAATGATAAAATTAATACATTTTATTCATATAGCACTTTCCAAGAAGAAGAAGACACTACACACTTTAAATGATCATAAATAAGAACATCATGATATAAACACAACATTCATCACACATTGAGCGCAGTTCTGAAAAGACGAGTTTTAATTAGTGATTTGAACATGGACCGGTTGGTGCAGTCTCTGATGTGTTTGGGGATTGAGTTTCAGAAGGAGGGGGCAGCTTTGGAGAAGGTTCTGTTGCCCCAGGTCTGGTGCTTAGTTCTGATTGGTGGAGACAAGAGATTTGCATCAGAGGAGCAGAGGGAGCGCGATGGTGGAGCAGGTCGGTGAGGTCGGAGGGGGCCTGATTATGGAGGGATTTGTGAGTGAGGAGGAAAACATTGTGGGACAGAGAGCCAACTGAGGTTCCGGAGGACAGGGGTGATGTGGTCACTGGAGTGGGAATGGGAGACAGGCAGCAGAGTTCTGGATGTGATGAAGGTTCGCTGTTTCGGCAGCAGAGAAGGAGAGTGATGGGCTGAGATGGGCTTTGTTTTTAGGAAGAAGGTAGTCCTGGTGACTGATGTGTTCAAAGCAGAGGCTGCTGTCTAAAATGAATCTGAGGTTGCAAATATGAGACGATGGAGACATGAGAGTGTTGTCGATGGTGAGGGCAGAAGTTGTGAGTGGTTCTGGTGAGGGATTTGGGACTGATCATGATCATGTCTGATAAAACACAGATGAGCTTGAGGATTTTTTTTTTTTTTGACTCCATGATTTAATTTCAGTGAAACAGTTGGTCAGAGTGGAGTGAGTAGCAGTGGAGATGGATATTGTGGAAATGCATAGCTGGATGTCATTGGCGTAGCAGTGGAAATGGAGGCCATGGTGGCATGTGACGTTACCAAGAGGAAGCAGGTAGACGATGAACAGAAGGGGATCAAGCATTGAACCCTGGGGGATGCCTTGGAACAGAGGAGGGAGGGAGGAGGTGCAGTTGTTGATGTTGATGAACTGTTATCTGTTTCTGAGATATGACCTTCACCAGGAGAGGGCAGTGCCGGTGATTCAAGAGGAGAGAGGAGAGGATTCAAGACGGGGGAGAAGACTGGTGTAGCTGACGGTGACGAAAGTTGCGGTGAGGTCAAGGAGAATGAGAATGTTGAACTGAGTCTGAGGAGAGTAGGATGTCGTCCTTGTTGGCTTTAAGGAGGGCTGTTTCTGTGCTGTGTTGTGAGTGGAAACCAGATTGAAATGGTTCATACAGGTCGTTGGAGATTAGGTGGGTTTTGAGTTGTATTCATATTTGTGTAATATTATCCTACAATTTGCACACCAAGCTCTGATTGGTCAGTAGGTGGTGCTTTTATATGAGCTGATGCAGAGCAGGTTAGGTGTTCAGCATTTTACTATGGCGATCTACCCCGGTAAGAAGTGGACAAGGTGTGACTAAAAACCCAGAGCTAACCCTGAAGTTACCTCGACCCTGATACTGCTTCATAGTACAGGCGTCAGGAGTCCTGGCGCTAACAAGAGAGGGAACTTCTTGGCAGGTGAGCAGATCTGGAGATGCTGCTGTTATTCCAATGAATGTGTACTACGTAGCATGTAGCTGCAGACTAGCAAGATACAGTATATACCAGCCAAGTTGTGGCATTAAATGTGTTGAATAAATGGTGTAACTTTAAGATCAGAAGCGGAGTAGCAGCTGAAATGTGCCAGTATCTGCCTTCTTGCAATCCAGTCTGCGTGGTTAGGGAACAAAAACAAGAAAATGTATATAGTTGTGTTTACCTTTCAGTATGTAGTCAGTTAGCAGTGTAGGCACCTTCTCACTGTCCTCCTTCATGGCATAAAGAACTATGTGAAGGAAATAAAGAGTGTATCATCTCTGGGTATACACTTTTGATCCACTCAGTAATTATTATCTCTCTGATACAGTTGTTGTGGGCTGTATAGGCTACTTACTTTTTGTGAGCATCTGCAGGTCGTCAACAGATGGAGGGGTGCCTTTCTTCTCATATGGAATAACTGTGTTTAGATACTGAAAACAGATAACAATGTTCAGACATCTCGACTCAGCACAACCTGAGAACAATAGTTATGTAGGCTATGACTTGCCCCAGACTGCATGTAATTATCATTAAGTGGGCATGTCTCTGAAGAGGAGACTCATGAGTGCCCATAGAACCCATTTTCATTCACATATCTGGAGGTCAAAGGTCAAGGGACCCTTTTGAAAATGGCCATGCCAGTTTTTCCTTGACAAAATTTAGTGTAATTGTGGAGTGTTATTCAGCCTTCTTCATGACAGTGAGTAAAGACATGGTATTAACTTTGACAGTTTTGACTAATAGCTGTATATTATAAAAAATGACCTGTGTAAGTTATTTAGTTGAAGTTATGGGCATGGCCTTTAATGTACTTGTCACATGCATGTCCAGTGTTTAGTGTCTAAATGTAACAGCTTCGACATCATTAGCAAAGTGCAGCTATGTCACACTTGAACTTTCTTTTAACATTAGACCATTGACCTTACCTGTTTCTCATTCCCTGTGCTTCCAAATGTCTGTCTGATGCCTGTCTGCAGGATGTTAGACAGTCCCTCCATGCTGAAACGCTGCAGGTCACAACCACACACATAAACATACACAAACCATTATTACAAGCTACTGATCATTGCTTCCTCGATCAAGCTGTCTGTCGGATCAAGAGTACTTTTTACAGTGCAGATTTTTCAGCATCTCACACAAACATGACATCATGCAGTGGATAAGCTACTTGAGCTTTATTGTTTATATTGCATCTGTGTCATTAAGCCATCTGCACATTCACATTACTTTAGTAATGCATCCTCAGGTATGCAGCAGTCCATACATATAAACACTGCTACTACATTGCATGGAGGGAAAATCCATTAGGCTGTTTCCCTGTTACTGGACAGGAGTAGAGTGGATGCAGACAACTGGTCACTTTAGGATCTTTCCTGGAAGACACTTAAGAGGCTAATGGGCCTGAGATCCATTATGCTACATTCAGAGGGAGGGAAGAGGGAGGGACCTTTTTCTAATTTGTGAAAACTGCAGCGCACTTTTGCACAATGCCATTTTCTTAGTAAATCTGGCCAATTGTAGCACAACTAACTCTGGTGTAGTGATACTGATAAGAGCACAGGTTTGCAAAACTCTTGTTTGAAAGGCCTAAAGTTGTGGCACACAACAAACACTCTCACATTAAATAAAAGGTGGGTGTGTAAAGCATACCAGGCCACCCCTCCCTGCCTCTCACCTTGACAGGCATGCTCCCTGTCTTCTCTGTGTGGCCCGTGGAGGCTGTATTCCCTCCGTTCACAGGGGCCGTCCCTCCCCCCTGCAGGCTCAGGGCCTTGTCCCGGCGTCGGCGTTTACTGCTGTCTCGTTGCTCCTTCTGCCTGTTCTGCACCTCCATCAGGGCCGTGATGAATGTGTTCTTCACTTCTTTCTCAAACTCCAGCTCCTCACGCCGAGCCAGCTGGTTGACCAGCTCCTCTGAGTACTCACGGATCGCAGCCTCTACCCTTTGCAGCAGTTCGACGAGCGCTGAGCTGGGCATCAGGCTCAGGCCTGCAGTGAAGATGAAGGGGGTTGGGTTTCATTTAGTACAAAATTATTAAGCCTGCAACACTGACTAGAGGTTAAAGGCACAACAGACTGTTTGTTACCCATAAGTTCAGACTAAGGCTGTCAGTCGATTAAAATATTGAATTGCAGTTTATCACATGATTGTCCATAGTTAATCATGATTAATTGCAAAGTAATCACACATTTTTTATCTGTTCAAAATGCACCTTAAAGGGAGATTTGTCAAGTATTTAATTCACTTATCAACATGGGAGCGGGCAAATATGCTGCTTTATGCAGATGTTTGTTTATATTTATTATTGGAAATCAATTCACAAAACAAAACAATGACAAATATTGCCAAGGAACCCTCCAGGTACTGCGTTTAAAATAAAATTATGCTCAAAACATAACATGGCAAACTGCAGCCCAACAGGCAACAACAGCTTTTAGTGTGCTGACTTGACTATGACTTGCCCCAAACTGCATGTGATTATCATAAAGTGGGCATGTCTGTAAAGGGGAGACTCATGGGTACCCATTTACATTCACATATCCGGAGGTCAGAGGTCATGGGCCCCATTTGAAAATTACCATACCAGTTTCTCCTCGCCAAAATTTAGCGGAACTTTGTAACATTATTTATGACACGGCTTTGTTGAATACTCATTTCTGATTGGTCAGTCACAGCGTTCTGTGGTCTGTTATTTCTTTATAGCAGACTGCTGCTAACAAAATAGTAAGTTTTACCTTCGTAGGAGCAATTGTTGTTGGAGGCCAGTGACAGCTGTCGGATCTCCTCCAGCAGGGAGGGGTTGGTCCTGGAGGAGCAGTGACTGCTCTCCTCTTCATCCTCCTCCTCAGTTTCACCAGGATCCGGAGAGTTCTCCATCATCTCAACTATCTCCTCAATGACCTTGAAAAGAGGGAGATAGGATACAGAAGGATAGGGATACAGTGGTGAATGGACAGGAAAGACACAAGGAGACAGGGGTAAGTACACACATCCATAACTATCCATTCGTCAGTAGAGTGTGGCCACTATAATGGCAGAAGCCACCTGTAGTGTAAATATTGTACCTAAATCCATTATTAGTGTCTACGCAGTTTGCAGACTGAGCAGTAGAGGCAGTCTTGGATTTAGGCAAGCGTTTGTCTAAACTCTGGTACCAGCTTGAAATTAGCAGTCCAGTAACACCCAACACTGTCCTACAGGACAAAAGTAGTTTTATTAGACATGATAAAGGGCCCCATCAAAAACAAAGTATGCAGGCAAAATGGACAAAATGAAAATGTATGCAGCGTACGCACCTAGCAATGCCAAGATTTGTCTGGGGTTCCTCAGGAATCTGTTCTCGGTCCTTTACTTACTCCCTTTGTTGTGCTGATGATATATTTATCGAGGAGCAGTGCCAAGATTAGGTCATTTCTTTCACTGTGTGATGGACAAACCCTTACACATGCCTTGGCCTCCAGCCATCTAAAGTACTCCAGAAAACAAAGAACTACCTCCAGCTTGTGCAAAAGTACAAGACCCGGAGCACATTTCCACCATTCCGGCCTCACTGCACTGGTTATCTGTGGCGCTTATGGTTTGGCCTGAAGGCCAGCTAGCCTTGACCTATGTTGTTGACCTTTTCACTCCATAACACCCCCCCACTTGTAGATTCCAACAAATAAAATTATTGGAAATAAAAATGCCTGATGTGAGAAAAGTGGCAGGTAAAAGATGAGACGGACTCATGCACCATTCTGATACGAGTCTCATGATACAACCTGCTTTCTACTTCATAATAATCAAAAACAAGATACCAGCAAACTGTTGTTTGATCTCAAAGTCTCTCTCTCATACACACACACACACACACACACACACACACCTGATCAGCTGTGATGAGAGGCTCTTCCTTCAGGCAGCTGGCGTTGTCATTCTTCTCATTCATCTCCTCCTCCTCTTTTTCGTGGATCTGCAGAATGTAGACAGAACATGGGAACAACAAACAAATGGCTGTGACAGTATGTCTTACTAAGCAAATCAGAGATTTTGAGAATTAAGTCATAATATTATGAGAAAAATGTTGTAATGTTACGACAATAAAATCCTAATTTTATGAGAAAAAAACTAATTTCCTCCTCCACAGAAGAGGCAGTGTCCTCCAGATCTCTGAGGCTCTCTTCAGAATAAACACAGCTTCTTGTCTTTTCAAGGTCCTGATACTGATGATAATGTGGTGCTGATGAGCCAAAAGACAAAGTATTTGGAAATTTGTGAAACCTAATCTAAAGTAGAACTTCATGTTTCTCATTTTCACACAGGCAGCAAGCTGCTTGATTTCCCCTTTAAAATAACACATACAATGAATTAAAATCAAACTTAAACTGATGACTTTATTCTCATAATATTGCCACTTTTTTTCTTGTAAACCCATGACTTATACTTAAAAATATTATGACTTTATTCTGAAAATCTCTGATTATTTTTTTCTTCAATGTGGCCCTAATCCTGCATTAAAATGACATGTAAAATTACTACATTATAATATCACAACTTTATTTTCATAATAAATAAATAATATTTAACTTAACATGTTTTTTTTCTCAAAATCTCAGATTTATTTATTTTTCCCTCAATGTGGCCCTAATACTCCAGTTTATAGCTCATTTATTAACTTATTTGCAAAATAAATGAAATTTCATACAGTTTTGATGGTGAAGTCAATTGTAATGTGAAAAAAATCTGTATCAATCTGTCGGTTCAGACTGAAACATTCATAGTTCCCAGACCTCTAACGCCACCATGAGCTTGGTTTTGCGTGGAATGACTCAACAACTTGCTCTAAAATATGGTTCACACATTCATGTTCCTGTCAGGATGACAGGATGACAGGTGATCCCTTAACATTTCATCAAATATCAGGCTAAAACTTGAATGTATCCAACACTGTTTATGAAGAAATAACTGCAAAAATGACATTCCCGTCAGCCTCAACATGGTGAATATGGTAAACTTTACCTGCTAAACATCAGCATGTTAGCATTGTCATTATAGGAATGTTGCTAATGTTAGCAATTAGCTCAAAAAGGTCAAAGCACTGCTGTGCCAAAGTACAGCTTCGCTAGCTTGGCTGATTTACTGATACAGTACAACAGTGAGACAGTTCATTGGAACATTTGCTATTTGATATGTTACTGGAAAAAAAAAAAACAGGAGGCAGATGTATTTTGTGATTCTGGTCTGTCTGAGAACTTAAGGAATTAAGTGTACATTAAGAAATAATAAAAAATAATGAAAAAGTCAGAGAGAATCCCAGCAACTGAACTGAAGGATGGGTCTAGTTTGATATGAGCACTCACACCAGTGTATGATGCATTTTCACAACAACCCTCTCGCTCTGAGGCTAAAACGTCTGTTCTGGCCTTGACCGGCTCAAACGTGGCCTCGACTGCTGAGTGCCTGCTGTCCAGTTGTATGTGACAGCCAATTAAGGGAAGGGAGGAAGAGGGAGACCTCTGCTGAATGGCCGAACAGTCAACGTTAGGCAATCATGTCTTAAAGAGTCAGCATGAAATTAAGCCTCAGAAAGAACGAACCAGACAGCTACTCGGTTTGGCACCTCAGAATGAAAAATAACGACACAAAAAAGATATAAAACCATAACCGTGAAAACAGAACCATATCCCCCCTAATAAACTAGTGAGAAAGACAATAGTGAACATTTTCATTTCTAAAAAGTTTGTCAAGCTAAAAGGTTAAAAAGTAAACATACCTCTTATTGAGCCTAATAAGCACATCTACACCAAATAGAAAGATGTGGAGTGACATGTACCTCCTGCTCAGACAGATTGCCGTTGAGTCCCTCTGAGTCGTTGCCGTCCCAGGTGGAGATGTAGTTGTCAGTTAGAGCGTCCCAAACACTGCAAGACAACACACAGACATATAAGCAAGGGCAAGCACCACACAAATATCAAAAACAAGCATCAAAACACTATTCTGGCCTTAGTTCTAAAGGCTGTCTACCATTGTAAACTAGTGTATCAACACCCGCTGTAGTTACAGTTATATAACAGCATTTGGCTAGAGTTCTGTGGGGTATTTTATCTCCCTGGTTATAAGCACATCCACTCAGCCCTTTCTTCTCAGTCAATATTTCAATGTGGCAAGTCAATGATGGCGGTCAATATGCAGAGCTGGAGGATGCAGAGGAACAATGCACAACAGAAAAAAAACAGCTTACTACTCAGTTAAAGGTATCCTTAGTAGAGATTTAGATAAAGCTGCTCACATCATTGTGCCAGTGGTCTCTGACTGAAACCCGGAGCGAGCGTCTGTCTGAGGAGCAATGACATAAAACTAGCAGAGAAATGTCCTTTGTGTTTTCTCCTCCTCCACTAAGAGGTTGGTTCAGGCCTGCTGCCCTGCTCCCAGTGGCACTGCCCACACCCGGACACACACTGGACACCATTCAGCTCACAGCTTACCTCACCAGCATGCCTGCATGCCATTACTGTATGCACCAGCATAAACAGGGTCAACATTTCAATATGAAAACAAAGCAATAACAACAAAGAGTTGTCCAGAATGAAAACAAAATGGACTTTCCAAAACATGAATTATATGAAACATTTCCCCATCAGAGAATTCATATAATTTTGAATTTTTTCCCCAAAGTTAAATAAACTGCAATAAAGCTGCAGTGGGTAGAAATGGAGCAAATATGATTTTAAAAAGTTATTTTTAAACAATATCACTATATCCTGACAATAATGCATGAGATTGGTAATCTGAAAAATAAATAAATAAATAAATAAATAAATGTGTGTTCTCTGTGTCCTCCAGTGCTCCTTATGACATCTGCAAGATTTCACAGCCAGGAGGAAAACAACCAATCAGAGCTGATCTGTCTGAGTCTGCCGTCATTATAATACCTGTTTGTCTCTTAAAATGTCTTCAGAATCATCTTGTAGTTACTGTTTAGCTAAAAATAAAAATGTTTGTGACCCAGCAGCCGGGTTGAGACCAACTGAGGAAATACCAAGCACCACCCACCAGCCGAAGCACAGCCAACAGAAACGCTCTCTCTTAAATGACCTGTGATTGGCTAAAGTCTCCCATCACGGGCTACATTTTTAAACCCTGAGGAGCCATGAGGAGGTGCAGAGGTCTTGTTTGTAGTAAATAATCACAGTTGCCACAGTTTGCATATAATAGCTGTACTAAACGTTTATTACTACATCATAAAAAAATATCACATCTAATAAAAATAGTGAAAATAGTATTGAAACTTGAAAAAAATGCAAATTTGGGCCGCACTCAAGACACACTGAGGATGCATCTATTAGAAGTCAATGCCTAACATTAACTATTGGAGGTCAATGCTGTACCTTGAATATTAGAGGTCAAGGCTGAACCTCAACACTCTTGCAAGAGTTTTGCAAATTATAGGGTTCCCTTCTAGACACATTCCACTGAGGCCTTAACACAACTCATTATCCTCAGAGTGACAAACATCATTACTGTCTTAGTTTCCATTAATAGCTTGAGGTGAATAAATACATATCCAGTGAATGAGACTCATTTGATTTGAAGTCACAGCATGGATTGTTACTTGCAAGAACTGTTAAGAAATGAAACAGTGATATCTGTGCCACAACTTCAGTATAAGGCATTATGTTCATGTCTTCATAAACATGCAGACTAGTGTAGTACAGTAGTGCACAGCCCTGTGTTCTGTCCTCAGTAGTCTCATCAGTCAAAGTTTTATTATTCAATACAGACTCATTTTAATAGCATTTACTAGTTTTTGAAAAATCATGTGATTCCTTCCAAAACCTCTCCTCTTTCACCCAAAGTCGGGCTACTTTTAGCATGATTCCTATCCACACAGTGTGAAGACACGTATTTCTGCCTCTGAGCTAAAGGAGGAGGATCTGGCAGTCAGCTGGTGGAGAGACAGAGACAGAGACACACCACCAAAGCTAACTGAGGCGTACAACCCTGAATAATTCAACATGTAGCCTGACTGTGGTGCTGGGGAGGGTGGGGTCATGCTGCTGATCGACGGGCTGTTTGGGATGTTATGGTCTGTTTGGAAATATTGTGGCTTTTGTCTTGTGGGATGTGCTGAGCCACTGTTTTTGGCCTTGAGAGTGTGTTGTGTGTAGTATTATAGTAGTATCATAATGCCTAGTGTGTAGAAGGAATAGTTTGGCTGTGGCATTTTATCATGTCATGTTTGTAGTCATTTCTACCACTTTATTATTTTTTTTTGGTGGCCCAGGTGCAGCAAAATGTTGGCATTTTGCTGAAAAATTCAAATATACAAATAGAAATATGGTAAACAAATTCAGTTATCTCTGTAGTCTGAGGTAACAGATGTAAGAATTATATTTCTGAAAAATCTAACATGATTTTACATGCATGTATATTTACAATGTTGTAACATACTATTGGATGCTGTTTGGAATGTGAAGTTATTTCTAAGACAAAAATACTGATGCAAATGCTTTTCAATAAGACACTATCAGTGCTGTAAGTGCCAGTTTAGGTCAGACCCACAGACCCATTAAGACCCAGTTTGTGTGCATTGCAGGCTGGAAAACACAGACTGGTGAATACCACAAGAAGTAGCTGAAAGCTCAAGATCATTTGCAGTAAGTGGGCCTTGAGCTATAAGAATTTTGACAAACTTTATTATCTGGGGTCACTCACTCTTCATCCTGCAGCCTCTCCTCATCCTCCTGGTTGTGTGACTGGTTGCGTATGGGCGCCAGGCCCTCCGTCTTGGTGTTGTAATTGTGGAAGCAAACATTGAGCTTCTCGTCAAACTCGTTCACCAGGTCCTCCATCGACTTGAAGCTCATCATCTCAGAGAAGTTCTCCAGCTCAGAGAAGTCCTCACGGGTGATGGAGGCCAAGGGGATGGTGGTGGTGGTGGTGGTGGAGTAAGAGGAGTGTTTGAGCGCTGGGTGGTCCAGTTCATCCATGCGGCAGGGCCGGAGGTCCTCAAACTCCTCATCCAAGCACACAAGAGGGGCTTCCATAGTATCCCCTATCTGTTAATCTCTGATCCCTGCACAGAGAGATGGGTGGTCACACAGTGTTTAATGCACTGGGGTTGCTAAATCAGCATGGCTTTAAGTTTCATCAGCATTCATTTAATGAGGCATGGCCACTGCTGCAGCAACTGTTTAAAAGGAAAAACTGCATCTGTCCTCATCTGTTAGATTTACCCAGAAGGATTTATCTGGGGTCTCCTAAATCATGCCTGCCTCACCTCATATGGAATGGCACCATGTTGTCTAGACAAAGAGGAGATGGAAGTAGATGTGCCAGAAGGGGACCAGGTCCCAAAGGGAACCCAACCAGTTGGCTTGTGCTGGTAAACCACAGTTAATTAAGTACATCTTCTGGGATTAAACGGATGAGGTTTCCAACATTCTGGGACATGACAGTATAGAAAGTCATTGTATATAATATAATATAATATAATATAATACAGTAAGGCTAGTCTTTAGTGCTGGTCAAGGGTTTCTTTAAGGGATTTGATACATATATGGGTTTAAAAATCTATTCATTAATTGTGTTATAAATGGAGTTAGATAATCATGATATTGCTCTGAGAATGATTCTGATTTAGAGAGATCTCAATCTCAATGCAAGCATCGCCTGTACAATATATATTAGTATACTTCTAAGGATACATATTTACAGCACAGTGACCCCTCACAGCACTTTGTTTTGGGCTTGACTGTTATGATAATAGTATGTTGACAGTACATACACTTTATGCATAAAATAATAGAGTGATAGAGTGAGAGATTTTTTGAAGTGTGAATTAATCAGCAGACATAAAAAGTAAACGTTAGAATCGGTCACATGACTGCGAGTATACAGAACGAGGCTGTAAAGGAGGACTAGTGTTAATGACGTTAAGTAGGCTAATTTAGCTTGTTCGCAACAACCTTTTTTAAGACATATAAAGGTTTCAAACCTCACAAGTGGGATATTTACTGACATAATTTATATTATAGAGCAAAATGAACAAATCTCTTCAGCTTGTGTTAACCACAGGCCTTGTTTCAGGCATCAAAAAAACATTGACTTCCAGACAAGGGAACACGGACCACTAAAATCATTTCTGGGTTTTAGGATTCAGTCCTGCAGCTCTCTATATCCTGAAACACTTCTTGGACCTCCTGATGGTCATTAATAAATGAAAAAAAAATCATTTTATTAAGCAGCAGAAATGAATGAGTGTTCATCAACAAAAAGAGGCAGCAGTCATTCTTGTGGAGGAGCTCACGCTGCAGTTAGACTTTTAAGAGAAGTTGTACCTCGGCCAGGCTTTCTGATGCAGTGTAATTACAATAGTGAGGCCTAAATTTCATTCATTGTGCTTTGCTGGACTGTGGTCTGGCCTAGGTGGGTGAGTATGGAGGAGCCCATTTAAAAACAAGCTTGTGCAAGCCTCTTCCTCCCATCACACCACTCAGCAAAGTGCTGTTCTGTCAACAGCCAGATAGTGTTTTTCAGTCTCATCCACTCTCTCTTCTCTCTGTTCTGCTGAGTCTTTTTTTAATTGCATCTACTTCATTTTGGCTTAACATTTATCTCTAATTTCTTTGGTTAGAAAATGACTTCATGCTGAATGAATCCTTCAAGCAGAGAAATGAATTACCCCCTTTGCGTGACAGTGACACATGACAACTTGTGTCAGTCATAGAGCAGGTTAAGGTTATTTGGTCTACTCAAATAAGGAACATTAGTAGCTGACTCTAACCTTGACACAGGGGCTCTACGCAGGAGGCACCATTGCATGGAAATTTGGCAGGGTAAAAAAAATCACAAATTTAATTTACTAACAGTACTTTCCAGTCATGCTGTAGCCTTTCTATTTACTGCCAGCTTTAGCTGACTCTGGATTATTTTTGTTTGCGCAAAAAGAGAGGTATGAAATCACAGCATCTACATTAAAGCTGACAGCAGTGTGGATGGTGTGAAGGTGTTTGAGATGTGCAGGTATTGAATGTCTGCAGTTGTGTGTGTTTAGGATGTGTGTCAGCTTTTTTTTTTTTTTTTTTTTTTTATACGTGACCTTCACAGAGAGTGGTGGTGGTGGTCTCAGGTGCATCTCAGTGCTCCATGAGCACGCAGGTATGAAAAGAGCCAATCACAAGAGCTCATCGGAGGTCATTTAATGCAATGGAGCCAAATTACTCACTCCATTTTACTGTGGGAGGGATCACCACAACAACACATCCAACACCTATTCCACTGCAGATTTTGAAGCACTGATGACACATTCATGCTCGCCATATGCAGAAAGTCCATTTCTTCACATGTTGCTTAATTTAAGTCCGAACGAGGACTCCTATTTTGTATAATAATAATGCCAACACCTGAGTAGTGCTATTTAAACCAATTTGTGTGAGCCTGCTGTGTATCAGAAAAATAAAATAAAATTATTGCTCAAATCTATTATGACCCTTGGCTAAAACCAAATATGACTGCAAGCAGGAACGTGACCATGTTTGTATTGAAAAAGGCCTGTAAAATCATTCTGAATATGACTGAAATGGATTCCACTTCAAATCAATATTCAGACAGCCATAGCAGAAATGGAAATCAAGCAAGTGCATGTCATCAGCTCATCATGGGCAGAAAAAAGAGGAGAGTGGGGGAGGGAGAGAAGAGCGGCGAGGAGAGAGGAAGGAGAGATGGAGGAAGCCATGGTTACAAGGCAAGGATAGAGGGAAGATGATGTACATGATGAGGACCTTACAGAGGTCAGGACTGGAAGAATGAGCAGCAGGATGATAGGTACAGCAGGAAGACAGATTACCTGCAGTAGAAGTGGGTTGTTATGGCTTGGTGTGTAGGCTGGATCTTCTCAGACAAGGAGAATCTGTGTCTAAGCCTCCCTCCGCTGCAAAACCCACCGATGAGCAGCAGCAGTTACAGTCATTCCAGGGTGAAAGCTAGATAAAAACAAAATCAGGGATGTAAAGATGGCAGCGTGGTCTGGGCTTTGGTCTGTATCCCTTCCTCACCCGTTAGCCCACAGCCACCCTTATCTGTCCTCCCACAGCCCGTTGTTTTCCAATCAATAGGCAGCCAGCCCAGCTCACACAGAGCCTGCGCACTGCCAGGCCTCTGACGATATCAGCTCCCCCCTCCCTTTCTTCCTTCACTATCCTCTCTTTCTCCCTTTGTCCCTGCCTCCTCCCTACACACATTAATCCCCCAATATTCATGAGGACAGACAGAGGAGGCGAAGGAGGTGGAGGTTTGGGGGAAGGAGATGTTTCTGTGGCAAGGTAGCACATAGTTTATCTATTGTAGATCCTGTTTGTATCACCAGCATTCCTTCTATTTGTCTATGTGATCATTCTGCCACATAGCTGAGCAGTATACACAGAAGACAAAGTATTATTTTTAACCTCTATATTGCAGAAAAAAAAAACTGCAAGGTGATAAAAATGAATGAAAATCAGACTATACAGCGTTCAAAACCAGCTTTGAATATTGAGTGCTATAAAAAATAAAATAAACTTCTGATACCAAGCAGAACATGTCATGTCACAACAATATAATCAAATGTGTAAGCAATAATAACCCACTGTACTCCAAGATGAGATGAGGCCTGATGGTTTTTCACACCTTATTGAAAAAGGAGGAATTATCAATTATTATATCAATTATCAAAATTAATTTATCATGATTGATCAGACAAGGAGATAACACCATCAACGCAATGTCTCAGATTGTCACAGCCCGGCTCAGGGGAAGGTCAATGAGGTGAGGACAATGCATGACCTATAACTAAAGATTTATTTAACAAAATATAAATGAAACAATGGCAATATAAAGTGAGTAAATCAGTAACATCAGTAGTGTTTTGTGTGTTTGAATAAATGTACAGTAAAGTGTAATGAACAAAAGGAAACGAAAATTCACCAAAACTACAAAGCACATGCTCAGAGAGAAAGAAACTCACTGAATCCAGCAGTTTATATAGCCGAGGAGCAGCAGGTACAGGTGCTGAACATAATCAGTGATGCACTTCAGCAGGAGACAGGAGACCAAGAGGGCTGGCACAGCATTCATTACTGTCACGACTTAAACACAACTTTTGATGCAACCTGGACACATCATCAGTGATGTTACCTGAGTTCATCAAATGTTTCGGGTCTTTCAAACTTCATGCTCTCTCACCAAGGTGACCCAGCCGGGGGTGATCAAGCCCCAGTGTCCAGGTAGCTCGAGCCTACTCACAGATCTCCTCTCCTCATCCACAGCCACCGTGAGGCAAAATCTGCTACTTCTGTGGCCTCCTTGATGGTCCTTCGCTTACTGGTCTCTGTGATGCCCAGTATGTTGTAGGCCCTTCAGAGGAACTGGCCTGCGAACCCTCTGCATCCCACCCCAATGGGCTCACATCCTGCTCGCTCCCCATTGCTCCTCCATGGGTTCCTGGTACGTAGCCCTCTTTCTCTCGCTGGCCTCCTCAATGTGGTCTTCCCAAGGGACCGTGAGCTCCAGGAGCACGACCTGCTTGGAGGTTGCTAAGGTCAGCACCAGGTCTGGCCTTAGAGATGTTGTGGCCGCGACTCAGCCACACCCACGGCCTCTACTGCCCTCCATTTCTGCCCCGCCCTGCCTTCAATCCCAGCTTGAGAGACTTTTGAGTCACATGACTCTCTGTATTGTAGCACCTCCCTAGTGCGACTCACCTTGAATTCCTCATTCAGGCTGCTGATGGGGAGATTCAGCATGTTGTTTTTCGCGTACAGGGTGATGCTGCTCGGGCTTAGAGGTAGACCCAGGCACTTCTGCAGAAACCTGCTGAATCTCCTCTAAAAGCCCTCGACTGTGGAGATTGAGACCTTGTAGACCAGGAGGGACCAGAGAATCATTGGGAGGATACCATGTTGTTACACCCAGGCCTTGAACTTGCCCAGTGGACCTGATTTATCCACTGTGTCTAGCCAAGTGTGACTGGTAGTGAATGTCCCTCCTGGGCCACCGTAGGGTTTGGTTGCAGTTAAGCCCTCCCACTACTCAGTCACCAAATTGATATAAGCTGGTAGACAGTGTTGGCTTTCCCTTTGCTGCTGCTGCTGCTTTTCCCCCTTGGTTGTGGTCAGGACAGATTGCCACATGTGCTGTGGTAAGGTGTTTTTTTTATCTGTTAGTATGTTTTGTGGTTTTGTGTGTGGTTGCTTACCCTCTTTCTGGTATTCTTTAGGTGTTGTTTCCTGGCTACAGTCCTGCATGTTAAATCCCATGTAGGGTATTGTGCTCCCGAAGAGGTAAAATGGCAACTTCTTTTGTCCATAAGCTATATTTTCTTTGGCAGAATGGTCACTTATTGAACTTGTTTTCTTTCATTTATTATAGACAGACTGCCACTGCTGTTTTGTTCTGATTGTCTTTATTTTGTTTATTTTTTTTTCATTTAGTTTGTTTCATTGTTTAGTCAGTAGTTGTAGTTCTTAGTTAGTTCAATATCATTTTTCCTTTTAATGTATTAGGTGGCATCTGGCTGTGTCCTAGGCCTCTGGGGCCTTGATTCCCTTCCCCCAAGACATTTATTGTAGACTATTGTTACAGTCAGTGTTTTAACACATTTCCTGTTTGTCCTTTTCTTTGCATGAGTACTGCAGGACTGGTGATAGTGTGGCTGCCCGGATGGTGGAGGGATTGGTGTTCAGGGTTCTCACCCCAGCTCCACACCCCCTTAAGTGTGTGTGTAGTGGTAATTTTGCACATCCTTCACACCTAAGTGTTTTTCCTTGCAGTTTGGTTATTTTTGCCGTCTGTGTGCATGTGTTGGGCACGGAACGTGGTGAGTGCTCTGTCCTTAACTTTTCCCTCCCCGACTACAGCTGCACCCAGCCGTCCTGTAGTGCTCTAGCTCGTATCTTACCTGGGTTAGGCTAAGGAAAGTGTGGTATATTTTAATCATTCTACTATTGTAATAAAGTTTGTAATCTTGGGGGAAGCCCTTTGTCTCTGACCATTATTTGACCATCACTTGTATCATTTTTTAGAGATCTGTGGCCTTTCGGGGGGTTTCAGTGAGTCTTATGCATTAAGTGCCTGAATGTAATTAAGCTTAATTCTGAGCCCTGAACCGGCGCAGGCCACACAAGCCTCCAGCTCTTGGTTGGTCGAATGGATGACTGCTGTGTCTTTCAGGCAGCAGTCGAAAACCTTCCCCAGGCATTTCAGGCTATATAAATAAAATTGTATTGAAATAGTATTTGTAAAAAATATAAAAATATCACAGTAGTATGTCATGAAAAATGAAACAAACATGTCATAGTTAAGTTTGTCATAAATATAGTATAGTATGACATTTTAAAAAAAAAGTTACAGTATGTAGTAGTAGTAGCAGCAGTAGTTACAGTACTATATTACAATATAGTATGTCAGAAAAAGTCATGAAACACTTCATAGAATACTATGTCATAAAATGTTACAGTACAGTTACAAGAAGTATATTTAATATAGTGTAGTATATAGTATGTTATAAAAATATCATAGTGTACATAGGAAATTTATGAAAAATTCACACTATACTATGCCATGAAAATGTCATAAAAGGTCATAGTATAGCATGTCAGAAAACAAGTCATAGTACAGTATAAGGTAATGTCAAAAAAATGTCATAGTATACCATGAAAAATGTGGCATTATAGTATGTCATGAAAATGTTATAGTATAATGTGCCAAAAAATGTGATAGTTTAGTTTGTCATAAAAGCAATGTCATAGTATATTATGTCAAATATCATGGTATACTATGTCATCCAAATGTCATGGTGCATTATGTTATAAAAAATGTATTAATATAGTTTGTTATAAAAAAAATCATAGTATAATATTTTATCGAAACAAAAATCATAGTATATGTTATCGAAACGAAAATTATCAAAAATAAAAACTCACTCATGTCATAAAAATAATAGTCATAGTATAGTATGTCACCAAAAAATAATAAAAAATCACAGTATAGTATGTCACCGTACATTAATAAAAAATCATAGTATAGTATGTCAACATACATTAATAAAAAATCATAGTATAGTATGTCATCAACAACAAATAAAAAAATCGGAGTATAATATGTCATTAAAAATAAAAAATCACAGTATGTCATAAAAAATAAAATATATAGTATATAATCAACAAGTAATAAAAAATCATATTATAGTATGTCATCAAAAATGAATGAAAATCATAATATAGTATGCCATCAAAAAATAATCAAGGAACAAAAAAATCACAGCATAATATGTCATAAAAAATAAAAATTCATTGTATAATATGTAAACAAAAAGTAATAAAAATCATAGTATAGTATGTCATCAAAAAGTAATATAAAATCATAGCATAGTATGTCAAGAAATAATAAAAAAATCATAGTATAGTATGTCATCAAAACATAATACAAATCATAGTACAGTAGGTCATCAACAAGTAATAAAAATCGTAGTATAGTGTGTCATCAATAATAAAAGATCATTGTATAGTATGTCATCAAAAAGTAATAAAAAAAATCATAGTTTAGTATGTCATTAACAACGAATAAATATTAGAGCACAATATGTGTTAAATAAAAAAATCACAGTATAATATGTCATAAAAATAAAAAAAAATTGCAGTATAGTATGTCATCAACAAGTAATAAAAAATCATATTATAGTATGTCATCAAAAATTAATGAAAATCATAATATAGTATGCCATCAAAAAATAATCAAGGAAAAAAAATCAGTAATAAAAAATAAAAATTCAGAGTATAATATGTCCTCAACAATAATAAAAAATCATAGAATAGTATGTCATCAATAAGTAATTAAAAAAATGTAGTTTAGTATGTCATCATGGGGGCGGCAGTAGCTCAGTCCGTAAGGACTTGGGTTAGGATGTGGAGGACCTGGGTTCAAATCCCCCATGGACCAAGACCAACTGGTTGCTGGAGAGGTGCCAGTTTACCTCTTGGGCACTGCCGAGGTGCCCCTGAGCAAGGCACCAAACCCCCAACTGCTCTGGGCGCTTGTCAGGAGCAGCCCCCTCACTCTGACATCTCTCCATTGACATGTATATGTACTGTGTGAACTGTACTGTGTGAACAACAGAGTGTAAATCTGAATTTCCCCACTGTGGGACTAATAAAGGAATATCTTTCTCTTTCATCAACAACGAATAAAAATCAGAGCACAATATGTCATGCAAAATAAAAAAAATCATAGTATAATATGTCATAAAAAATCAAAGTATAGTATCTTTATCAAAAACTACTTAAAATAAAATTATAGTATGTCATAAACAATTAGTAAAAAAATCATAGTGTAGTATGTCATCAACAAGTAATAAAAAATCTTAGTATAATATGTCATTGAAAATCTTATCAAAGTATGTCATCAATAGGTAATAAAATCATAATATAATACATAATCAAAATTTAATAAAAATCATAATATAGTATGCTATGAAAAAAAAAAAATATTATAAATAAAAAAAAAATAATATAATATAAAAAAAAAAAAAAAAAAAAAAAATTATAATATTAAAAAAAAATAATAAAAAATATATTATAATATTATAAAAATTAATAAAAATCATAATATAATATTTAAAAACAACAAAAATCATAGTATAGTATGTCATCAACAAGGAATAAGATATCAGAGTGAATGTGAATGTTCTCATTCATCCAAGTCATAGTAGTCTGACGACTGACTAGTGGGGACTAGTCAGACTGTAGCGTTCGAACTGATGAAGCCACTTGGATAAGGGGCGAAACGTCTTCAGAGACAAATCTAAGTCCAGTTGCCCTCGATTCAATTGTTCCCAGAATCAGAGCATAATATGTCATAAAAAATGAAAAAAATATCATAGTATACTATGCCACAAAGTTAAAAAAAAATCATAGTATAGTATCTCATCAAAAAGTAATAAAAAGATCTTAAAATAGTATGTCATCAAAAATTAATGAAAAATCATCATATAGTATGCCATTACAATGTAATAAAAATCATAGCATTGTATGCCATTAGGAAGTAATAAAAAAACATATAATAATATATCATCAAAAATTAATGAAAATGATCTATATTGTATGCCATGAAAAAAAAAATCATAGTATAGCATGTCATCAACAAGGAATAAACAATCAGAGCATAATATGTCATAAAAAATGAAAAAAAATCCTAGTATACTATGTCAAAAAATTAAAAAAATCGTAGTATAGTATCTCATCAAAAAGTAATTAAAAATCAAATTATAGTATGTCATGAAAAAATAATATAAAAGTCATAGTATAATATGTCATCAAAAGTTAATGAAAATCACAATATAGTATGCAATCACAAATAAAACAAAAATCATAGTATTGTATGTCATTAAAAACGAAAAAAATTCAGAGCATAATATGTCATAAAAAATAAAAAAACACAAGTAAAATCTCAAAATATTAAAAAAAATCATAGTAAGTATCTCATCAAAAAGAATCAAAAATCAAATTATAGTGTGCATCAAAAAGAATAAAAAGATCTTAGTATAGTATGTCATCAATAAGTAATGAAAAATCATCATATAGTATGCCATCAAAATTTAATAAAAATCATAGTATTTATGTCATTAGGAAGAATAAAAAAATCATAGTATGGCATGTCATCAACAAGGAATAAAAAATCAGAGCATAGAATGTCATAAAAAAAATGAAAAAAATCCTAGTATAATATGTCAAAATTTTTTAGAAATCATAGTATAGTATCTCAACAAAAAGTAATTAAAAATCAAATTATAGTATGTCATCAAAAAGTAATAAGAAATCATCATATAGTATGCCATCAAAATGTAAAAAAAAAATCATAGTATTGTATAAGATAAGATAAGATAAGATATTCCTTTATTATCCCACAGTGGGGAAATTTACACGTACAGCACAATACAAATAAAATAAATTAGAAACATAATAGAAAATAGAAAAAAGAAAGACAAAAAAAATGCCACATATCAATTATAATTTGCATAAACCTTATTCACTTATTCCATTTTAATGCATTTGTCTACTGAGCAGTGCTGTGTGAGTCACACTGCAGCAGAAGACCTTCTGTAACGCTCCTTCGTACACTTAGGGTGTAGCACCTTCACTGAAGGAGCCTCCAAGCTCTATGGTGTCTCTCATGGGTGGGAGTCCTTCTCCATCATGAGACAGCTTAGCCGTCATCCTCCTCTCTCCCACCACCTCACTGTCCACACCCAGACAGCGCCCTTTTATATCTTATCCACCTCTTCCTTCTCCTTTCTCTCCCCACAAACCACTCCATAAAATATGGCTCCACCACGTGTCAAAAGTTTTCAGGCCCCTCACTCCAAAAGACCTCAGTCTCCTAGCAAACAGCTCCTGCCTTTCTTATGAGGCAGTTGTTGTCCACCCAGTTATTTTCAGGAACACCCAGGTATTTATAAATGCACCATCTCAATGTCTACCCTTCACCGTTTAGGGGAGTTCCTGCGGAAACCACCACCAGCTCTTTAGTTTTCCCCCTTATCTGGGTCCGCAGCACCGTCCCGTCCTGAGTTCTCTGTACCCGCGTCGTCCCCATCATACTACAAGCAAGCACAAACTCTGCAGGTACAGTTGGGAGGAGGAGAAGTCTGCAGGAAGCGTGAAGAGAACGGAGCCAGAACCGTCCCTCGCCCCCACACTCAACCACCGTGTCTAAATAAGTCCTTGTCCTCACAAACTTGGCGGTTTGTCCAGTATCCAGATGTAAGATGTTGACTACCCCTCAGTCTCCAGTTTGTCCCCCAAGTGCGGCTAGGGTAAAATGTCATAAAAAAAAAAAAGATGTCATAAAAATAAATAAAATATCAGTATAATATGTCAAAAAATTAAAAAAAAACAAAAATCATAGTTTAGGACGTCATCGAAAAGGAATTAAAAAAAAAAAAAAATCAGAATCATAGAATTACGTCATTTAGAAGTAATAAAAAAATAGTATTATGTCATCAAAAAAATTCTAATAAAAATAAAAAATCATAATAAAGATCAATAAGAAAAAAAAACATAGTATAGTATGTCATCAACTTAATAAAAAATTGAATTTCATCCAAAATAATAAAAAACATAGTATAATACGTCATCAACATTTAAAAAATCATAGTATAGTTTGTCATGAAAAATAAAAAGAAATCTAGTATTTCATCCAAAAGTAATAAAAAATCATAATATAATACGCATCAAAAAGTAATAAAAAAATTATTAGTATGCCATCAACATGTAATAAAAATTTATAGTAATAAAAAAAATCATAATATAGTATGTCATGGAAAAAAAATCATAGTATAGTATGTCATGAACAAGTAATAAATAATCAGAGCATAATAGGTAAAAAAAACATAGTATAATATGTCAAAAAATTAAAAAAAATTGTAGCAGAGTATGTTATCAAAAAGTAATAAAAAAATCATCATATAGTATGCTATCAAAATGTAATAAAAAATCATAGTTTAGTATGTCATTAAGAAGTAATAAAAAACAGTATTGTATGTCATCAACAACAACAGATCTTCATCTTAGTGAAGAATGTCATCAACAAGTAATAAAAAATCATAGTATAGTATGTCATCACAAAGTTATTAAAATCATAATATAGTATGCCATCAAAAAACATCATAGTTTAGTATGTCAAAAAAATAAAAAAAAAATCATAGTATAGTATGTTATCAACCTGGAATAAAAAAAAATCAGAGCATAATAAAAATAATCATAACAAATAAAAATAAATTCTTGTATAATATGTCAAAAAAAATCATAGTATAGTATGTCATTGAAAAGGAATAAAACATGAGAATATAGTATGCCACCAAAATGTAATAAAAAATCATAGTATAGTATATCATAAAAAGTAATAAAACATGAGAAAAGTTGTAATAAAAAATCATAGTATAGTATATCATTAAGAAGTAATAAAAAATCATAGTATAGTATATCATTAAGAAGTAATAAAAAATCATAGTATAGTATATCATTAAGAAGTGATAAAAAATCATAGTATAGTATGTCATCAACACGGAAAAAAAAACTGAGCAAAATATCCATCCATCCATCGTCAACCGTTTATCCTGTTAGGGGTCGCGGGGGGGCTGGAGCTGATCCCAGCTGGCATTGGGCGAAGGCGGGGTTCACCCTGGACAGGTCGCCAGTCCACCGCAGGGCACATAGAGACAGACAACATATAGACAGACAACCATTCACACTCACATTCACACCTAGGGGCAATTTAGAGTCATCAATTAACCTAAACAGCATGTCTTTGGACTGTGGGAGGAAGTCGGAGTACCCGGAGAAAACCCACGCTTACACGGGCCCCAGAGCAAAATATGTCATAAAAATTTTAAAAAATCATAGGATAATATGACAAAAAATTAAAAAAAAAATTGTTGTATAGTATCTCATCAAAAGGTAATTAAAATTAAATTATAGTATGTCATGAAAAAGTAATAAAAAGTCAGAGTTTAATATGTCATCAAAAGTGAATGAAAATATATAATATTATATATGCCATAATATAGTATGTAAAAAAAACATAGTATAGCATGTAATCAACAAAGAATAAAAAAAATCAGAGCATAATATGTCACAAAAAAAAAAAAAAATCATAATATATGTCAAAAATTTAAAAAAGTAGTATAACATCTCATCAAAAAGTAATTAAAAATAGTATAGTACATATAGTATGTCATAAAAAAATCATAGTATAGTATGTCATCAACAAGGAATAAAAAATCATATTATAATATGTCAAAAAATAAAAAAAATTGTATTATAGTATCTCATCAAAAAGTAATTAAAAATCGAATTATAGTAAGTCGGGCTGCACGGTGGTGTAGTGGTTAGCGCTGTCGCCTCACAGCAAGAGGGTCGCAGGTTCGATTCCAGCTTGCGGCTCTTCTGTGTGGAGTTTGCATGTTCTCCCTGTGTAAGCATGGGTTTTCTCCGGGTACTCCGGCTTCCTCCCACCGTCCAAAGACATGCTGTTTAGGTGAATTGATTACTCTAAATTGCCCGTAGGTGTGAATGTGAGTGTGAATGGTTGTCTGTCTATATGTTGTCTGTCTCTATGTGCCCTGCATGGACTGGCGACCTGTCCAGGGTGTACCCTGCCTTCGCCCTATGCCAGCTACGGCCCAGCCACATGAGGGAATAGTAAGTCATAAAAAAGTAATAAAAAGTAATAGTATAATATGTCATCAACAATGAATAAAAATCATAGTATACTATATCATCAACAAGGAATAAAAAAAATCTTAGTATAGTGCGTCATCATAAAACCATAAAAATCATATTATAGTATGCCAAAAAAAATGTAATAAAAAGAAATCATAATATAGTATGTCATTAAGAAGTAATAAAAAAATTCTAGTATTGTATGTCATAAAAAAAAAATCTTAGCATGGGATGTCATTAACAAATAATAAAAAAATAATAATACAATATGTCATCAAAAATTTATAAAAATCATAATATGGTATGTCATGAAAAAAAGCATAGTATAGTATATCATCAAAAAGTAATAACAAAAATCATAATATAGTATGCCATCAACATGTACTAAAAAATTATAGTAATAAAAAAATCATAGCATTGTATGTCATCAAAAAAATCATAGTATAGCATGTTATCAACATGGAATAAAACAATCAGAGCATAATTTATCATAAAAATAAATAATAGTATAATATGTCAAAAAATTAAAAAAAAATCATAGTATAGTATGACATCGACAAGGAATAAAAAAAATCATAGTATAGTATGTCATTAAGAACTAATAAAAAAATCATAATATAGTATGTCATCAACAAGGAATAAAAAATCAGAGCAAAATATGTCATAAAAAATAAAAAAAATTATAGGATACTATGTCAAAAAATTAAAAAAAAATCGTAGTATAGTATCTCATCAAAAAGCAATTAAAAATCAAATTAAAGTATGTCATCAAAAAGTAATACAATATCATAATATGGTATGACATCAAAATGAAATAAAAATCATAGTAATAAAAACATCATAGTATTGTATGTCATAAAAAAATCTTAGTATAGGATGTCATCAACAAGTAATAAAAAAATTATAATATAGTATTTCATCAAGAAGTAATAAAATAAATTATGATATAGTATGTCATCAAGAAGTAAGAAAAAAATCATGATATAATATGTCTTCAAAAATTAATAAAAATCATAATATAGTATGCCATGAAAAATAAAATAAAAATCATAGTACAGTATGTCATCAAAAAGGAATCAAAAAATCAGATCATAATATGACATAAAAAATAAAAAAGAATCATAGTACAATATGTCAAAAAAATTAAAAATTAATAATTTTTTTATTAGTAATTAAAAATCAAATCATAGTATGTCATGAAAAAGTAATAAAAAAGTCACAGTATAATATGTCATCAAAAGTTAATGAAAATCATAATATAGTATGTCATCACAAATAAAACAAAAATCACAGCATTGTATGTCATCAACAAGGCAAAGAAAATCAGAGCATAATATCTCATAAAAAATAAAAAAATACAAGTCTAATATCTCAAAATATTTAAAAAAATCATATAATAGTATCTAATCAAAAAGTAATCAAAAATCAAATTATCGTATGTCATCAAAAAGTAATAAAAAGATCTTAGTATAGTATGTCATCAAATAGTAATGAAAAAATCATCATATAGTATGCCATTAAAATGTAATAAAAATCATAACATTGTCTGTCATCAACAAGGAATAAAAAATCAGAGCATAGAATGTCATAAAAAATTTAAAAAAATCATACTATAATATGTCAAAAAAATAAAAAATTGTAGTATAGTATCTCAACAAAAAATCAAATTATAGTATATCATCAAAAAGTAATAAGAAATCACAGTATAGTTTGTCATCGAAAGGTAATAAAAAATCATCATATAGTATGCCATCAAAATGTTAAAAAAATCATAGTAATAAAAAAAATCATAGTATTGTATCTCGATGGACTGGCGACCCTGTGGGGTGTCCCCCCCCCCCCCCCCCTCCCGGCTGGGGTCCGCCCCCCCCCCCGCAAAAATAAGGGGATAAAAGGTACCAGAATGAATGAATATGAATAGTATTGTATGTCATAAAAAATATATAAAAACCAGTAAATATGTAAAAAAACAAAAAAAACAAATCATAGTACAGGACGTCATCGACAAGGAATAAAAAAAAAAATCATAGTATAGCATCTCATCAAAAAGTAATAAAAAATCTTAGTATAGTATGTGATCAAAAAGTGCGAAAAAAACAGAATATAGTATATCACCAAAATGTAATAAAAAATCATAGTATAGTATATCATTTAGGAGTCATAAAAAAATAGTATTATGTCATTAAAAAAAACTTGTAATAAAATGTTTTTTAAAAATTTTATTTTATTAAAAAAAAAAAAAATCATAATATATGTCAAAAATTTTAAAAAGTAGTATAACATCTCATCAAAAAGTAATTAAAAATAGTATAGTACATATAGTATGTCATAAAAAAATCATATTATAGTATGTCATCAACAAGGAATAAAAAATCATATTATAATATGTCAAAAAAATTAAAAAATATTTAGTATAGTATCTCATCAAAAAGTAATTAAAAATCGAATTATGGTATGTCATAAAAAAGTAATAAAAAAGTAATAGTATAATATGTCATCAACAATGAATAAAAATCATAGTATAGTATGTCATCAAAAAGTGATAAAAAAATATAATGTGTAGTATAATGTGTCAACAACAAGTAATAAAAAATAATAGTATAGCATTTCATCAAAAAGTAATAAACAATCATAGTATAATATGTCATCAAAAATAATAAAAAGCATAGTATAGTATGTCATCAACAAGTAATAAAAAATCTTAGTATAGTGCGTCATCAACAATTAATTAAAAAATCAGAGCATAATATGTAATAAAAAACATAGTATATGTCTACAAATGTATAAAAAAAAACGTAGTATAGTATGTCTTCAAAAAGTAATAAAAAACCATCATATAGTATGCTATCAAAATGTAATAATGTTGTTAAGAAGTAATAAAAAAAATCATAATATTGTATGTTATCAAAAAATCTTAACATGTTTAACATGTCATCAAAATATAAATATGAAAATCATAATATATTGTGCCATGAAAAATAAAACAAACCATAGTACAGTCTGTCATCAACAAGGAATAAAAAATCAGAGCATAATATCTCATAAAAATAAAAAAATATCATAGTATGATATTAAAAAAATATATAAAAATCGTAGTATAGTATCTCATCAAAAAGTAATTAAAAATCAAATTATAGTATGTCATGAAAAAGTAATAAAAAACCGTAGTATAGTATGTCATCAAAAAGTGATAAAAAAATCTTAGTATAGTATCTCATCAAAAGGAATAAAAAAAAATGAGCATAATATGTCATAAAAAAATTAAAAATCATAGTATATGTCAAAATAATTTAAAAAATCATAGTATAGTATCTCATCAAAAAGTAATTAAAAATCAAATTATAGTATGTCATGAAAAAGTAATGAAAAAGTCACAGTATATGTCATCAAAAATTAATGAAAATCATAGTATAACATGTCATCAACAAGGAATAAAAAATCAGAGCATAATATGTCATAAAAAATGAAAAAAATCATGGTATAAAATGTCAAAAAATGTAAAAAAAAATTGTAGTATAATATCTAATCAAAAAGTAATTAAAAATCAAATTATGGTATGTCATCAAAAAGTAATAAAAAAAATCTTAGTATAGTATGTCATCAAAAAGTAATAAAAAATAATAATATAGTATGCCATCAAAATGTAATTAAAAAATCATAGTATAGTATGTAATTAAGAAATAATAAAAAAATAATAGTATTGCATGTCATCAAAAAAAATCTTAGTATAGTATGTCACTAAAAAGTAATAAAAAATTATAGTATAGTAGGTCATCAACCATTAATGAAAAATAATAATGTAGTATGCCATAAAATATAATAAAAAATCATAGTATAGTATGTCATTAAGAAGTAATAAAAAAAAATCATAATATTGTCTGTCACCAAAAACAAGAACAAAAAAATCTTAGTATCGGATATCATCAACAAGTAATCATAGTATATTAAGTCATCAAAAATGTATAAAAATCATAATATAGTACGTCATAAAAAAAATCATAGTATAGTATTTCATCAACAAGGAATAAAAAAATCAGAGCATATGTCATAAAAATTAAAAAAAAAATCATGGTATATCAAAAATATGAAAAATAAAATAAAAAATGAGTAATAAGTAGTTAATAATAAGTCACTTGGGAACATAGTATATCCTGGAATGGATGTGTAATGTTGTTACCTCTATATATTTACTCTTATATGATAACATCCCATGGAAATATTTAGAACAATTAAATGCCTGTTATGTTTATACCTATTAACTCTTTTTATCTATGAGAATGATCAAGTGTACAATGCATACTCTTGAATCTGATCCTTGCAACACTAAGCAAGTTTTGATGAGCTCTTTTGTTAATCCTAAATTCCTGTTAGAGTCCTACTTCTGCATCATTAAACAATCTGAATTCATGTTAATCTCAGCTCATCTGTCTTAATCCAATTTCCTCAGTTTCAGTTGCAAAACAGAGCAAGACACTATGCTGTAAACTACTTCAAGTCTTTCCAGAGTGCACACTGCCATCTAGTGTTCTTACAGCTCAGATGCCATATCCCAGTAGTTCACTACAGTATACTGTATTCTACACATTATGTAGCGTTTACAATTTTGGCAGTTTGAAAAAAGAAAACATAATGTATTGCACCATTTTGTAATAACAGGGAGAACAGAATTAGGAGACTTTATAATAAAAGGACGGCATTAAGAGTTTGCTTGTTTTCCACCAGGAAGCGGTCACATCACATGTTCAGTTTTCCATCTGTGAACTGATCCAGCATTTCACTGGGGGACAGCCGTGTCCATAAACACCACACTCACAATATATTTATGTACTGCTGTGTGATTCAGTCACTTTTCTTTGTGTGAATGCACCACATGGTCCAGACTCTGTTCTATTTAGTATGTGTGGTACTCGGTTGATAAAGTGACACAGGTGGGATTTCCTCTGGGATCATATTTTATTTGGTTTCATTTAAAAACAAGAGAAAATGAAAATAAATCCCATACTAAAGTTTAATAAATACAGAACTGCAAGGTCACTTTTTTCAAACTTTTAAACATGGCAAAATATAATTCTTTTGAATGAACAGTTACAAGACTCTTGCTCCCTTTGATGAAACCTCTACATTTTGAACTATACTGAACAAAGGCTCAATGGGCAGCTAAATATGAACAGAACCTAAAATCAAGGAAGACAATTACATAAATCTCACTGACTGATGAAACTGCTTTCCTCAAGAAATGTGGTAACGACACTGAATGTTCCATAGTCACTCATAAGTGCTAAGTATTGTTGCTGCCTCCGTTTTCTACTATCTTGCGCTTCTTCTCCTCTGTTGAAGCTTTGAAGATGTTGGCTCTGTAGTACTGCAGCTCTTTAATGCTCTCCTGGATGTCATCCAAGGCTCTGACAGAGGAAACCACAGTTTAACAGTATCCCCTTAATCATGCATATTCCTCTGAACTTTAAAGTAAGCTTAAGGGATCATTTCCATTCATTTCAAATCGGATATAGAAGTCAGCTGAGGCAAGAAACATGACCAGACAGGATTTGAACAAAGCCCAAGTTATTTTAATTCATTCTGAAGACAAAATAAAGCTGAAAGGTAAAAATACCCAAATTTTAAAAATACATCAGTTTACAGGCCCACTTCTTGCTTCAACTTTAAACTCGACAAGGAAGAATCATTAGGGTCATTTATTCTGTGCCCACTATCAGTTTGAGCTTTAAAGAAAGTGGTTTAGATAGTGTGGATAAACTGATGGTTTGTTTCCCGCCTGTCTGACTGTGTTGTAGTGATGTACCCATGTTCAAAGATACTTTATAAGAATACTAAGTTACTTTGGTGAGTACTGTGTAATCAGCACTGACAGCAACAAAGGCCAAAGCTACAAAAGTAAAACCTCAGTTGGGAAAAAAACCCACAATCATCCTTTACATGATTATGTTGATGTATTTTATTTACCTGTGGGCAGCTTTCTTGTGAGGCACCATCTTGTATTCCTCTGGAAACCACCGTCTGAAAGCATTCATACCAAAAATAAACAAACAAATTTATAACAAAAACAAACACACAATTATCTAATAATACAGTCATACTGAAGATAATTTAATTTCTCCTGATGTACTGCTAGGTAGAGAAACTATCATTTAATTACACAACCTACACAGCACTGTGCTATTAAATATAGGTCTTTGACTTGTAAACAAACAGCAGATTAGGTGTTAGGGCTGATGAATAACAGAGAGGATCTTTAATGGGGCTTGAGTAACAAGGTACTTCATGAGATGGGCAAGCAGAGTACCGATTGGGTAAGCTACATAGAAAATAAAAAAGGACAGGTGATATCCAAATGCTTATGCAGCTTCGCAAAACAACCACACAAACACTGACCTGCAAAGCTCCTTTATGGTGCTGACGTCAACGATTCTGTAATGGAGGTGGTACATAAACTGTGGCATGTACTTATCCAGGAACCTCTTGTCTGCATGCACAGAGTTACCTGCAGGAAGATGAATAGGAGCACATGACTGTAGGAGCCAAATCAGTTGTGTCACATTATAGTTCTGCAGCTGATGCTAAAAAGTATCTCACCAGCAAGGGGACACTGTCCAGGAGGGGTGTGCTGTCTGACGAAGGACAGGAATTCATACTCTGCTTGCTCCAGGGTGATTTTACTGTCCTGCACAGCCTGGGTTAGTCCTGACTGAGACACAATCACACCGGCTCTATACATCACTAAACACTTTCAACAGATACCTTCTCTCACACACTATTTGAAAAGAACATTTTGGGAAATATATTTAGTCACTCTGTTGCCAGTGATTTGAGAAATTGGATATCACTCTCAGACATGTCTGTATGTTAATTTTTGTTTATATTATCTCACTCAAATGCACTGTTTCCTTGACCTCTTACAAATGTATCAAAAGCATTTCCTTCCTCAAAAAATATTTACGTCCATGTTTACTTGAGAGCAGTGTTCTTCCTCACTGCCTGTGCTGGCATATTAGCTGCATAGCTTGGCACATTACTGCCACCTAGAGATCACTGGAATAGTGTGAAACCATTGGTAGGGCTGTGTATTGTGTCACCTGCGTGCACATGCACATGATATACAAAACAGGGGTCGGGAACCTGTTTCAGAAAGCAGGTTTAACAAACTCTGAGCCTAAGCTCGAACACTGAGTTGACTAATCCTGAGGTGGGAAACAGTTACAGAACAGCTGATCAGCTCCTGAGTAGGCTGAACGTAAACATAAAAATGATGATACCATGATTCATCACTGCAACAGCCCAACAGCAAAGCAGAGAAAAGTGTCAAAGATATAATAAAGTTGTAATTCATCTTTTACCAAACTTACATTTAGAGATGGGTACTGAAACCCGGTACTAAACTTTTCAAGACCGCAGTATCAGTAAGCTCAGACGTTAATGGTTGTTCTGTTCAGTATTGGAAAATAAGAAACACCCAGACGACATTATGTCGATGTTGTTTCGTTCAGTGTAAAAAAGCAACACCAGCTCAACAGCAGAGCTTCTTTACAGCACTACTGCTCACTCTGCATGAAAGGGGCCATTGTTTGACATTACTGACTGAGATGTGGCAATAAGTCAAAAAAAAAATAAATAAAAATAAATAAATAATTGAAAGAACACATCTGCCCTATGAAGGGCTCTACACTAACTTTTTACACTGGTTGCACTGATGCACTTAACTTTTTCATTCAGGTGAACCAGCACATAATTTAGGCACACACAATATTTTCCACCACACCTTTCTGGCGCCACAATAATAAAGTTCAAGCGCTTTGTCAGTTTGTTCATCACAATGTAACACATCAATATTATGTTTACTGCATCCCAAACAGTCTAGAGACAGATTTTATGGTTGCACTCTGCAGCCCTGCTATGTGATTTTCTATCTATTTTTCTTCCAAGCCTCTGACCACAGACAGCCTACCTTTCCATGATGCTCTTTACACCACTCTGACATCCCTTCCAGCAGCTCGTTTGGCTGGTTTATTATCAAGTTGGGCCCCTGCCGACAGAGAACAGATGAGCTGAATTAACAAAAGAGACAGAAAAGAAGCGGCGGCCCAATTGTGTTGATGTTTCTATTACCTCAGCCAAAATGTTCAGCTCAGAGTCTGTGATAATGCACGCCATCTCAATGATCTGGTCCTTGTCAATGTCCAGACCTGTCATCTAAAAAAACAAAAACACACAGAGACTTAGTTCTCCAACACATGGCCCTCAAAAGCAGCATCACTTTACATCTTACAGTACTTATTTCCTTCTTAAACAGCATGGATGGAGACCATGCATCAGAATAACTGTAATGATGTCGCATCTACCATTTTTACATGCAGGCAGCATATATCATCCAGTAACCATCTACTGTGCCATCCAGACATTTCTGGGAGCAGGTATGAAAAAAACCCTGAAAGATTTTGCATAGTCCATGTGGGAGAAGTTCATACCAAACACAACTTGAACTAGATTGTAGGGGTTGGAGTGAAATAAATATCGGCTCAAAGACCATGTGTGAGGTCTACAGTACAAGTACAAAATTAAAGACAACTACACTTGCTGTCTTTATCTTAAAGGTGTTTGATTAATCCATGCCTGGGTTAAATTCTGCTGGGTTGTTCACATACTTTTTCAGTAATATCCTATGAATAAATCTGTACAAACAAGTATTTACAAGTAGATGTTACCCCTTTTAAAAGGAGCTTGTTGCTGCAGTACTGCTTTGGGGGCGGCAGTAGCTCAGTCTGTAGGGAGTTGGCTTGGGTATCGGAGGGTCACTGGTTCAAGTCCCGACATGACCAAGAACTGAGTGTGAACTGGTAGCTGGAGAGGTGCCAGTTTACCTCTTGGGCACTGCCGAGGTGCCCCTGAGCAAGGCACCAAACCCCCAACTGCTCGGGGTGCTTGTCAGGAGCAGCCCCCTCACTCTGACATCTCTCCATTTGATGCATGTACATGGGTCCTGGTTGTGCATGTGTGTGTCTCGGGTCTGCATGTACTGTGTATAAGTAAAAACAACAGAGTGTAAAAATTGAATTTCCCCTAGTTGGACGAATAAAGGAATATCTTCTTCTTCTTCTTCTTCTTCTGGGTGTTGTTTTGTACTCGTCATGGATCACTGACATTACAGCGCCTCAAACTACAGTGATCATAGGCAGAACGCAAAGCATCATGCAGCTGTTGTCAAGTCAAGCTCAACCAAACTCAGCCTGTCGTTGTTCAGCTTCGGTATGTTGCTAACACGTAGCTACTAGCTTGGTTAGTACCATGGTTTTACTGTTAGTAGTTGTAGTGTAACGTTAACGTTAGCATAACGTCGGGCTCCCGCTGCAAAACTAGTTAGCTAGCTAGCTAAAACATAACATAACGAACGGTAACGTCGCTAATAAAACGCATTAACCCTGCTTTAAATTAGCTGAATAACGTTTCATTTCGAGACTTTCCCTCACTAGCTAACGCTGACGTTAAACTTTGCGGTTAGTTACAGTCCCCAGCTAAGTTATCGTTACTTAGTTGACGTTACACACAGCAGCGTTATACTGTGAGTCATCAGTATCCTTTGGGCCGAGGTTAGCTTGGTGTAATGATACGTGTTATTAGCTCATGTTAGCAGACGTACTAACAGTAGCCTTTAATTTGAACAACCAGATACAAGGCGGTCTTAGCTGTGTGACTTGCCTCCAGGTCCACCCAAACCATCCTCTGAGACATCGCGATGGACGACATGCTGAGTGTCCGGGACACCTGAAACATCTGGCTGAGCGGTGCGTTTTTCTGCCAAACACAACTGCAGTGGGAACGAAACGCCGCCTTGCTGGGGCGGAGGACACGCTTCTTCAAGCAGACAAACCCCGAGGTAGCGAGAGCCCATGCCGAGGTCCGCGAACACAGTGGCATCCTGGGCCGGTGTTACGTTGAAACCTGTCCCCCCGTCGAACAGTGGTTCCTTCCTGTTCACGGGAGAGCGCCCCCCTCCGTAGTTAAGGCGGGGATCAGGGTTGGTTCAGAGGGGGAAACACATACCGACGACACAACACCGGCTTCCTCCTTCCTCTTCTTTTAGTTTATTATAGCGGGTTACAACTGTTACTTACCCGGTACATACTGCCACCTACTGTTACCGGAGTATGTAGTATGACTTAGTGTCTTGATTACTGTGAATGCTGCATTGCTCTTTGAATCCTTAATCAACTTCAGCTATTTCTTCCCTACATATTTTGGACTTTAACTACTCCTGCATACTTTAAGCGACAGAGACCGATCAGGACATGAAACACACATACCATGATTATCAATCATGTGAGCCACCAGTGTGTTAACTATTTGTTTTTGTGGTATGTCCTGTTGCTTTGTCCTCCTGTAGTACTTTTTCACCTCCAGACTAGCTTCTTAGGACAAATTCAATCAACTAATTAAAAACAAAGAGAAAACAAATTAAACTTTCAAAGAGAATATAAGACTTGGTACACTTCTGGGGAGACGTGGGTAAAAAAAAAAAAAAAAAATTAAATTAAAAAAAAAGGAAACAAGAGTCAAGCTTTGTTTCAGCCTGTTTAGCATCATGTTCATCCACAAATCGTAGTCTCTTGCAGGGGATCACATCCGTGATTATAGGGCTGAAGCTTGAGTCAGACATCTCAGAAACAGAAGACATATCAGAGAATTATGAAAAAAATAAAAACAATGATAGGAAAAAAATAATATACAGTTATTTTATTACATAACATGCAGAATGCTTGATTATACCTTATTGGGTATCTCACCATCATCAGAGAAAACTGTCAGTAACATGTTGCCTTGTCCATCAAGGTCACTGAATATTTCTGCATCAACTTCCGTCCCTGTAGCGTCCTTGTAAACAACTTTTGTACCAGGTGGCATGAAAAACTTCCCAATGACTGGAACCGAATATACATTTGAAGTCAGCACTGCTCCTTTCTCCTCACTGCAAATTACTATACATTAGTTAACCACTGTATAGTTATTATAAAAAATTGACAAGTTGCATTAATGAAACTGTTAAATATATTCATCCAAGAAAGTCTGCATGACATTAAGGAGCGTCCACAATGAGTTTTGTTTTTTTAACCTTGTTAAAGTCATCAATCATGAAGTAAATTACATACCTTTGTCATTAAATTGCATAAAGTCATATTGTTCTCCAATCTCATCCAACTTCACATATTTCTGTAGTTGATGGAACTTAACCTGGACCAGCATTTTTACTGAGACATGAAGATGGAAATGTAAAAACTAAGACAAAACTGCATGACATGAGGAAAAACTGACAACGTCCTCATAATGTCTCCAACTGAACTAATGAGACTCCCGGGCACCTGGGAGAGGCTTCATTTAGAAAGGACCTCTCTACAGAGTTAAAGTTACACTGATGTGATCAACTCTCTCAAATAGCTCCAACACTGAGCACCATTTAACTCATAATGTGCTCCAGGTCCCAGAGTCTGGATTGAGAGTTGGGAGGCACCGAATCCAAGTTGCTTGGGGTCCAGTGTGACGTTTCCACAGTGTGTGATGATTTGGGGGGCACCATGTCATCTGCTGATGTTGGTCTGCTGTTTTTCATCAAGTCCAAAGTCAACGCAGCCGTCTACCAGGAAATTATAGAGCACGTCATGCTTCCGTCTGCTGACAAGCTTTATGGAGATGCTGATTTTGCTGACTATTGGCAAGAAGAAGATGAGAAACACCCAACCCACAATACAGATGAGCTGTAGGCTGCTGTCAAAGAAGAAGAAGAAGAAGATCTACCTTTATTAGTCCCCATTCCCACAATGGGGAAATTCAATTTACACTCTGTTAAACTCATACATGGTACATGCAGACCTGAAACACACATACATGCATTAATGGAGATATGTCAGAGTGATGGGGCTGCTCCTGACAAGCGCCCCGAGCAGTTGGGGGTTTGGTGCCTTGCTCAGGGGCACCTCGGCAGTGCCCAAGAGGTAAACTGGCACCTCTCCAGCTACCAGTTCACACTCAGTTTTTGGTCCATGTCGGGACTTGAACCGGTGACCCTCCGGTTCCCAAGCCAACTCCCTACAGACTGAGCTACTGCCTGAGCTACAAACCTGGGCATTGATAAGACCTCAGCAGAGCCACAGGCTGACCGCCTTCATGCCACCTCACTGATGCAATAATTCATGCTGAAGGAACCCTGACCAAGTATTGCAAGAATAAATCCACAAAGTTTTCAAAAGCTGAACATTTCTGTTTTGTAAATCATTTTTTTTTTTTTTTTTTTTTGCTTGAATCATTTTAGTTTACATTTTAGAGTATATTCAGTTTTCACTTTCTTAAATAACTGACAAACAATATTGAACTTTTTCACGATATTGTAATTTTTTGCAGCTGTAAATGTTTACACACTTTGGAGGTGAGCTTGAACGCATCATATCACAGTAGCACCTTGACTCTGAGAGAAGTTATTTCTTGAAAAGCAGTTTTACTCTATAATCTGCAATATTAATATTGTAGTTTGGGTTTATTTATTTATTTATTATTTATCAAGCCATTTAAATTTAAATATTAAATCTAAATGTTGAATCCAAATCTATGTGTTAAATAAGGAAAATATTGATTCTCAATTATATTTTATTTTTAGACAGCTTTCATAGCGTCCATAAAATATGTTGCATATGTCCTTAAAATGGGCTGCACGGTGCCATGGTTAGCACTGTGGCCTCACAGCAAGGTCGAATCCGGCTCGGGGCCCTTCTGTGTGGAGTTTGCATGTTCTCCTGTGTAAGCGTGGGTTTTCCACGGCCTCCTCCCACAATCCAAAGACATGGATGGATGTCCTCAATATTGCTGGGTGTTCAAAAAAGCAATCCATTTTGGTCAAAAATCTAAAAAATATCAAGGTCTACAGAAATCCAACTGGATTCAGTGTCTCTCCTTGAGGAGTGTTAGCTGAGCTGACCTCAGTAAGGACTGACAGTGAGGGAATGGTCTCACTTTGGGTTTACTTACTACATTAAAACTGTGTTCCTGGCTGTTAAAACAAAAGATCCTCACAGATGAACACTGTCACTGATTTTTATGCTCTTTATGAAACGTGTTTTCCATACAGATAATGACAAGGTGGACACAGACCTGACCGATGCCTACCGGATTTTATTCCCTCTTCTACCAGCACTGAAAAATGAAAGATTAAATGGGAAGGTGACCCCTCTCATCATCATCATCATCATCATCATCATCATAGTCCTCATAGTTGTTAGATAAATTTTGGAGTTGCCCAGGCTTTTGTTTAAAAATTGTATTAGAAATATTACTATTACCAGAGGTGAGTTTAAAAACATTTAATAACTTGTCATCTCAAGGCCATTTCAATACATAGCAGACATTAGACTTTATCAGCGATTTCTCTGGTTGTTTTTCCGATTAATGTGGAGAACTAAACTAAAGCTGTGAGTTTTTAGGGCTCAATAAAAATCATTTGGACCGTGGTGCCATTAATGTGTAGGAGAGTTAAATCAAATACAATCAAACAAGTATCATGGTACCTGCAAATGATTGATTGTTTAATGTAATGGTAACATCACTGAAAGTCAAGGAAGTCACATAACACATAATCATTTTAGATGTCTGATGTTGTGTTTTATTGAATTCAAAACCAAAACAGTCAATTGGTAAAAATAAGCGCAAATAAGAGTAATAGAGGAGGGCTCCCTCTTCTGGGATGGACATACAGAGTCCATATTACAAAAACTGATCTGTACAATGTGAACATATATGGAGGGATGGATCCGGGAGAATGTCAAGCAGCTTCCAGCTGTCACCAAGCAGATGAACACAACCTCCTCTCCTTCATGTAACCTTGGGAGAGGACGAGATTTTTGTTTTTAGTTCACAGTTGCTTTGGACCCCTTTGGACAGACAGACAGGCAGACAGACAGGCAGACAGACAGACAGGCAGACAAAGAGACAGACATGCAGGGACACAACCTGGAGACACAAGGAAACAGGGTACATTCAGCTTAAGCAAACAGCACAAACAAATAACTCAGTGCACAAATTTTTAGTCATTTCACATTTCTGCATTTTCAGCAATGTTTTGCAATTAATTAGTGTCACCGTAGTTTTCTTTGAATCTTTATTCAGCAACTTCAACATCTTCAACTATTCCTTGCATACATTTTTTTGACTATTCCTGCATACTTTCAGCTACAGAAACCATTCAACAATCAAAATATTCCAATATTCAGATAGATACATTCAAATTTACCATAAATTTACTTTGACAAATTAAACCTTCTTTAGGTAATGCAGCTAAGCTTCCAACTGTACATTGCAACTTCAAGGTTTTTCGGCAGTGCAGTGCAATGGACATGAGCGGTAACATTTTTAGGCAAGTCATTTCACCTTACTGTATTTTCAGCAATGCTTTGCAATTAATTTCAGCCATCAGCATTCACCTGCATTTTCAGCAGGAAATGAAATAAATATTTATATAAATAAATAATAAAATAAAAATTTGTGCACTGAGTTATTTGTTTGTGCTGTTTGCTTAAGCTGAATGTACCCTGTTTCCTTGTGTTTCCAGGTTGTGTCCCTGCATGTCTGTCTCTTTGTCTGCCTGTCTGTCTGTCTGCCTGTCTGTCTGTCCAAAGGGGTCCAAAGCAACTGTGAACTAAAAACAAAAATCTCGTCCTCTCCCAAGGTTACATGAAGGAGAGGAGGTTGTGTTCATCTGCTTGGTGACAGCTGGAAGCTGCTTGACATTCTCCCGGATCCATCCCTCCATATATGTTCACATTATACAGATCAGTTTTTGTAATATGGACTCTGTACTTGCAGTTAATTAGTGTGTGACCTTTGAATCTTTATTCAACAACTTCAACATCTTTTTTTTGGACTACTCATGCATAGTTTGAGCTACAGAAACCATTCAACTATCAAAATATTCCAATATCCAGATAGATACATTCAAACTTACCACTTTTGACAGTATTATAGTTTAGCTTCTAGCTTTTCTAGCAATGTATTTGAGCTCTTAGCCTTTTCAGGTAATGCAGCTAAGCTTCCCACCAGTTGTACATTGCAACTTCAAGGTTTTTGAGCAGTGCAGTGCAATGGACCTGAGCTTTTCTGCAATGCTTTGCAATTAATTTCAGCTATCAGCATTCACATGCATTTTCAGTAGGAAATGCATTTTCTAGTTGCTTATGTAATAATTAAATTATAGTGTTAGTAACAAAGAAAGAAAACACTATTAGGGCCACATTGAGGGGAAAACAATCTGAGATTGTTTCCAGAATAAATTCATAATATTACAAGAAAAAATCCTAATATTTCAACAATAAAGAAATAACTTCATAAGAAAACAAGGTGCAATATTGATTAAATATTAAAATAAATATAGAATATTAAATATTGTGATCATCTGACTGTATATTGACATCATACCAGCAACATTACTACTGTTTCAATGTCTGCATCTGTTGAATATGTCACAGACAGGAAAAAGGTAGAAATTTATTTTTAAATCAACACTGCCTGCTTTAATTTCAAAATAAAAGCCCTTAAGCATTTTTTTTTTCCTTTAGCCAGAATTCCTTCATTTGTTAACACAAGGCTTTGAAATATGTGCAGGACAGTGTTGTAGAACATGCAGTGATGTGCATGAATGAATAGAGGTGGCAGGGTTTTAATTGTTACCAATTATTACCACACAGTTCTTAAACTTTCTCTGTCAAAAATAAATATACATAACATTTATAATGAAATGAAATGGCCATTATGAAAGGCAAACTCTGTAGAAAGAAGGAACTGACAGCAGCAGCTGCAGCAGCATAAATGCAGCTGACGTCTGACATGTGAATAACGCATTAGTATGATGACGCAGCCGTCAGGCGCTGCTCGCTGGGTGGATTGGACAAGCCATGGCACTCTGAGGGGAGGAGAGAGATCTGACACATCAAAGCACAATGACCCAGGGTCATAACAGAGATGATGGAGGCCGGTAACGCTGACATATAAATATCAGGTGACCTTATGTTTGCTTTCTTCACTGAGACAGGAAATGAAAAACTGCATCAATCAAAGTTTAGCTTTGGCAAGGGAAGAGATTAAAGATAAAATGAGGAGAAGGTGATGGAGATGAGAGAGGAAGAGCAGGTACTGCCCACTGTTTCCAGGATAGGATTAGCATTATGTCCCTGTGCTATTCAACATCAACCAAAAGATAAGCGAGGAGTGCCAGAGAAAGGACAGGTAGTAAATATGAGGGGTGAGAGAGAACAAAGAGTAGAGAACAAAGACGGAAATGAACAGAAAGCATGTTATGTGAAGGCAGAAAGATGAGGACTCTCATGTGTTACTGAACATTTATGCTACTTGCCACTGACATGGTTTTAAAGCTAGTGTTACTCAATGTTGGCTCTTCAAACATCTTGAAATGTACATATTTAGATCAGGGAAATCAACATTTTGTTACAGCAAGTTGAAAATCTCAGTAACAGCATGAAATCCAGCATCTAGACCACAGAGAATAAAAATAACTCCAATCAAGTAGCATTGAGGTACAGCATATTGTAGTTTTCTTTAATTAATCAAAACACAATGTTGGCACAAAATCTTTCTTTCTGTACAGTAATGCATGGTCACAACAGAAATCCCCAAATGTAAGATAGGATTGCCAAACATAATTTCATTTTATTACACAGTAAGAGTGAGCCTAATGCATTTGTAAGTGCTCAGTTATGACAGTACATCAACCCATGCTATTCAGTTATATTTATTGGTAGAACATGAGTAGTTATGTGATGTACCAATTTGTGCTTTCTTCACTCCAACCACATTTCTTCCTGACAACCTTTAACTTTATTATTTGTGTTCCTTGGATGTCTCATGGCGTGTCCACACGGGGAACGTCAGGAGCGCGTGGCAGCTGCAAATATGTTGCTTTTTTATTTCGGCCTCCATATTAACAGGTTAGAGCAGCCACACTGCCTGTAGCTGGGCTGCGTGTCAGCTGCGTCTCTTGTAAAGATTCGAGGTCTCGCCTGTTTTTACCGTGAGCATACACGGTTCAAAGCAGGATCTTTTGACTGTATATTGACATCATATCAGCATAATTACTACAGCTTCAATGCCTCTATCTGTAGAAAATGTCACGGCATGAAAAAAAAAAGTAAAGATTTATTTTTAAATCTACACTTCCTGCTTTCATTTCAAAATAAATGCCCTCAATCATTTCATTCTGTGGTCAGAATTCCTTCATTTGTTAACACAAGGCTTTTATTTTGAAATACTTGCAGGATAGTGTTATAGAACAAGCAGGGACTTACACTGCTCCATGAATAAAATACCAGGTTTTAATTGTCGATTATTACTATTATTTATAAATTACCACACAGTTCTTAACGTTTTTCTGTCTAAAGTAAATAAAAATGACATTTATACTGAAATGAAATGGCCATTATGGAAGGCTAACTCTATGTAGAAAGAGAGGACTGACAGCAGCAGCAGCTGGTGTGGACACCACACATGTGAAACACAGAGCTGTTCGGCGAGGCGGCCGCCACGTGCTGCTGGCATTCCCTGTGTGGACAAAGTGTCACACTGCACTGTCCAGCATTTCTACAGGGTGGCTGCCCTTTGGATCCTCAACACTTGTTGCAGCATGATTTTATTGTGTAGCCGCTTTGATTGTTGGCCTGTTAAACTACCCAGGCACTCACAATCATTTCAGATAGGCTTATCTTCATTTCTTCAAAGAAGAACTGATATTTGTGGTAGTTCCTGTGTTTGCTGATACTTTTTAAAGTCATTGTTCTTGAATGCAGCAGTCTAATTGGCTTCAAACTAATGATAGCATTTTGTCTCCAGCTCACTTAAAACAGTGGGCATCAAAGTCCCCAGAAGATCAGATATGTCAGACCACGAGAATCTCACTTTGTCCTTAGCCCATGTCATATGCCAGTCAAATCACAGGACACAAAATGCTGGGTTTTACAGAGCTCTAGTGTTACAACACAATATCAGTCAAATATGGAAATGACAACCTTCTCTGGCAACCACAGAGATATAGTACACACGCAAGTGTCTCACATTAAATGGGAAAAGTACAGACCTCAATACCCTTGGACTACACTTGTAAACATCATAATGTCCTTTCTGGACTGAAAATAGAAAAAAAAAAAAAAAACTTTCCCAAAGCAGCAGGTAGCTGAACAAAAGCATCTGAAAGCTGCCTTTGCATGTATAGGGCAAAATGACACGTCTTCTTCTCCATGCATTCTGTGATCAGTTCATTATGGATCATCCTTTGCAAAGCATACACTGAAAGGCAAGGAAATTCTCAGAGTCTGAAAAACAATAGCCATTAAAGAGTCAAAACAATGTACAGCACATTATACAAAAGAGAAACCCATTTCTAATGCAGCTAGCAATAAATGTCAGCAGGGTGTTTTGGTATCTGATGTGCAGGAAATGAGTGTCATCTAACAGAGCTTACTGCTGTGCCAGCTCACATACATTTTGCCTCCAACGTGCTCATGTGAAAAGCCATTTTCTGATTTTATCGATAACTTCCGTGCTGTGAGCGGCAAAGGAGCAGCTAGTTACAACATACTTTAGTATTGCCACGCAACAGCGTTGGTGGTAATTGTTTTGGTACAACACGGTTCTTGTTCTGATTGGCTGTGTCTGATATTCTCTCTGTAACTAACCATCACTCTGCCCCGAGATGCATATGTCAAGGCCAAGTGAACAAAAATAAGAACAGCAGAAAACTACTGTTTGTTTTTATGAGCAGAGAAAGCAGACAAATGATTGTCATATGTTTTTTTTAAGTTGGCTCATGATTTAGAAGTCACACTTTGATTCCAGCTGGTTCATCAAGGTATGTAGCTTCAAACGTTGGCATCTGAAATCCTGTTATGTGCCACAGTTGAAATACAAATCAAGCACTGAAAAAAACATGTCATTTGTGTAGGTAAAATATCTCTTTGGAACATCCCCTCCATCCTCGTGATCCTACTCAAAGCCCCACAAGCTGTTAAACGTGGGTCTGCATGCGTTTCTGCAGAGGCCTGGTGAGATCGGAGTTCTGGGAAGAGGACTGAGAATAGTGGGAGGAGGACGAGGCCGAGGTCTTGCTGTCCTTGTCAAACTGCGCGTAACCATCATGCTTGCTGTAGCTGCTGATGCTGCTGTCACACTGTGCGTCGATGAAGGAGCTAGAGTCGCTGAGTGAGCACCGCTGAAACTCTCGCTCGCATAGTTCGATGGAGCTGCTGCCCATGCCCAGGACAAAGCGCTGGCTGTAGTCGTACAGGCGGTTGGGACCGGCACCCAGGGTGTTGTAGATGTTAGTGAAGGACATGCCGGTGGGCACTCGCTGCTTGCCGATAGTCATAGTTCCAGCAGGTGGGCTTCGGACTACATCGGGAGTCTGGCTGGGGCTCATGGTGGGGGTGGTGTGATGCTCATTGAAGGTGTTGACACTGTAGTAGCCATTGGTGGGGTCCTGGTATGTGAAAAAGAAGTAAAAAAGATGGATTAAAATTGTTGCAGTGAGACAATACACAAATTAGATTATTTATATTGCCTCTGGTGAATGAATGCTTTCTTCATGTGAGTCATCTGTATGACATCCCAGACTCCTGGTTAAGGTCACAATTTCATTGTTTTCAGTTTTGTTTGTACTTCCTGTTTTATTTTGATACACTCACTTTGTCTCTGGTTTCAGATCATTTAGATAAATAGATAGATAGATAGATTCTTTACTTTCTTTACTTTCTAATTTCTTGCCCCTGTGTGTTACTCATGTTTGTGATTACCTGCCTCACCACAATTAGCTGATTTTTTTCTGCTGATTTCCCCTCCTCTCCCCTTGTGTATTTAATCCTCGTGCTGTCCCTTGTCTATTGCCAGTTTATCCGTTCATCCACGTCAGCATTCCAGCCTTTATTCCTTGCGTGCCTGTCTTGTGTTTTTGACCCTTGCCTGCCTATACCACATTTTTTTCCCCAGTGTTTTTAACACCTTTGCTTGCTACCTTTAATTACCCGTGTACTGAACCAGTCTGCAAGTAAAGACATTTTATCTGACCTACATGTGCCTGAAGTCCTGCTATTGAGTCATAATCTGTTGGCTCAGTGTGATAATCTGCCTGTGATTCAAAGAACCTATCCACTTAATTACTGCTCTGCAATATCCACGTTGGTGCATATTTTATATTGAAGGATATGTTGATACATTTTATTGTCTGTCAAGTCATATGCAAGACTGCACAGCATAATTCAACTGGAATGCAGCTTCTCAGCAGTGGGTTCCTTACACATCACAGTTTGTTCTTGTTAGTTATAGTCCAATTACAAATTTCATTCCACCCTCTGCAGCCAAAAAGCTACTGTCAAAGTGTTCTCAATGCTCCAGCTTACCAGCTAATTAGCCTGCAAACGGACATAAGTGGTGTACTTTTTCTCTGGTTGATATTTAGCTCATTCATCAAACCGAAATGCAACACAATGAGTCCATGTTTGAACATCTAAAGACCATTTGTGGTTGACACATCATGCCCACATACAATTAAAACCAAACTGGGAACAAGATAGCAGTGTGCCGTTATTTTTCTGTACTTCTTCAGATCACTGCTACCCAGCACCTGCAAAGAATTTATGCTGGTTATATGCAAAGGAGTCATTAAGAGGAACGCTAATATGAGGCTCTTTCAGTCTTTATGTCTTAGATTGCTGTCTGGCTGTTAGTCAGTAGGGGTGTAACAATGTTTTTACAATGATACAATATATATCACTTTCTATCTCTTTTTGCTAAATATTCAATATTATATTATATATATAATATATTGGACAGAGCAGGTCAGGATTCCCCAGGAAGATTTTCTTGTAAGGAGATTGGTCTAAGTTAATTATGGATATAAACAAGTAAACAGAATGATTAATTGGAAATACATACACTAGTATTACATTACATTATTATTTTATTTGAAAATAATAAAAAACTGCAACTTCAGGACGCATTGCTTCAAGATGCAATGTAGTGCAATATTTAACAAAGTTCATTTTCAAAGCAAAAGGTAGAGCAATAATATTAAATAAAAAATAAAATGCCTCAAACTTCTCTTCAGGTCGAATGAACAATGGTTTAATCTGCTGCTTCGGTTTTCATTTTCAATGTAAACGGTAGAGCAATAACTCAGTGATCAACCGGTTATAGTGATCAAAAAGCTACATTCCTATACAAATGCTGTTTAAATAACTTGCTCATAGTAATCAAGTAGTCTGCTGACAGTGTTCATTTGGGGTCTTTTCATGCATGAAAACATAAAACATTTTAAAACTGTGTTAGACTTAAACAGTTGAATTTCTGATTTGTTTTTACTCCCATGGTAATTAGCTCTGTGGACTGTCTGCTTCCCGGTTGGATACGTGAGGCTGATGCTGCATACACACTGATATTATAACGGGAAAAATATACTTTTCTCTGAATAAAACACAAATACCCTCGGGGGCCTGTGGCTAAAGCTGCCCCCACCAAGTGGATTCATAGCACCTGGTTGCATAAGGTCCCCAAAGTGAAACTTAAAGGCTGTCAGGAGACCAGCTCCTTGGCACCGCAGCACCAGCAGCTCATGCAGAATGGTGCTCGCCTCCCTCTACGCTGCTACCGGGTGAAACAATGAGGAGCCCAAAGGGCAAACGGGTGCTGGTCATCTGAATGCACGCTCACGCTGCAGAGCCAGTCAAGCTAGCAAGCTGGCGCATGTCAATGATGACATACACGGGAAGTGTAGAGTAAACCGGAGTAACGTTTAACATTTCTTTACTAACATAAGTGCTAAAAAATACATCCATATGTTTGTTGTGCCTAAATACAAGGTGCAACTTCTTAGCAATGATACAATCAATTATTTGAAAATCAAAGTGAAAATGATCACTGGCAGCAGACTTGAAAGCAGGAAAAAGTGCCGCACACTCTGGTTCCATAAGGACCTCTGTTGTTGTGATGGTGTTTCGGCCCTCAGGCCTTCTTCAAGATCTTTGCTGTTAGTTCCACTGCTTATAATGAAATGCTTTGATTGGCTACTGTATATACAAAGAAAAACAGTTGTGCTCCTACTGGCTTAACATATGCACAGACAGGGGTACTGAAATTAAAAAAAAATCAAATATACATTTCTCCTTTTTTTATCATACAGAACAGGTTTGTATGCATCAGCACACAACATGCATTTCAGTTTCAGTTGGACTTTTGAACGAATGTGTTTTGTACCTCAAAATGAAAAAGTTCAGATGCACAGCTCGGTCCTCAGCAGTGACCACTGACATTGGAGGCATGCTTGGACTATTGCAGACAACGTCATTACTGTCGGTCTACTGCCTGATAAACTGCCTGACTAATTTCTTTGTGAGGATTCAGATGTGACTGTGCAGAGCTTTAAATTACTACAAGGCAGTAGAAAGAACATGGTTGACTAAATGAGAGTAATAAGAGTCTTATCAAACCAGACCTAAATCCTAAATCTCCTGCCACAGAGCTAATGGAGAAATACAGACATAAATAACTTTAATGGTTATCTCTTCCCACTAATTTTCCCAGAGGGTTAAACAGGACAATCAGCAGGGAGAGGCAACCATTCCTCTTTCTCTGGTTATCTCTCCTGTGTGTGTCCCAACCTGCAGGCTATTAAACAAATTGAAAATGTGAGATTATTTTGGACAGGCAGCAGATGTACCACTTTCCCTCTTTTGACTGGTATTTGTTGGAAAAACAAATGCTATGTCAGTCGGTCTCAATCCTTGTAGGCTACCTTTAAAGTTGGGTAAAGAAGCGTGTGGCATGCTCTGTCAAATCAGTTGGATGTTGCAACAGCTCATTTCTAGATAAATGTGGATTTATGTCAACATCCCATGTTTTGGTCATTTTGGGGTTTTGTTTGACTTTGAATAAACAAAATCTTGGCTTTATAATATGAAACTCTTATCGCCAAATTTGAATGATAAAAGCACATTTTAAGCTTGTAAAGATATGATGACAAGCAGAGAATGGAGTAACTTAATGGCAGAGGCATTACAATAGGCTGTGTGTGTGTGTTGTGTGTGTTTCCCACCACACACACACACACACACACACACACACACACACACACAAATTGCACACATATGCATGAGAACACGCGTTGACTCATCCAGCTGCATAATATCAGTGATGACAGTGAGTCATCAAGACTACCAGCTATTCTGTTATAATGCCAGGGCAGAAATAAGCACAGATAAGACCATGTTCATCACACTGAGTGCCAAATAAGCAATAGGGGATGAGGGACGAGGCTATAGGCTACAATTCATCAAACAGTATTTAATAGTTTTTCTGAATCGGTTGAATCTGATTGATTTATTAAATATGATTTTACAGAGCAAATGTTGCCAAAATAATTCAATGTTGATTGGCTGTAATATGTGTTAACTGTTGTTTTTAAGCTTTGTGCTTTATCCATAGTAATAAGAAAGATGACAAAAAATGACAAAGTTATGTAAAACTGCATAGTTTTAGACAGTGCTCGTCATTTCACTCCTTGGAGTGACTTTTTTTTTTTAAGTACATTTCTCTGTCCTCTCCATATCAGGCTCTCTGGGAGATTCATGATGGTGATAACTTTTCTGAATCTGCTTTTTCCAGGGCAAACATTTCTAGAAGAATTAAATATATAAAAATAATAATCATTCAGCTATGACAAATTTTGTCTTTAAGCTTTAGTTAGTTAGTTCAAATGTTCTTGCAGAAGGAGCCCCAAACTCGATATACGATACAATTTTTGATAAAATTAAAGGATTTTAAGTGCACCTTATAGTGCCAAAAATACGCTATATCCAAGTATCTTTTATTCACTCTAGAAATTCACAATGTGTCTGTTAATGCGTAATATGTAGGAGCATCTTGACTCAGGCTCTGCTCCTGAAACATGAATGAAGAGTTCACACCTCAGCTCTGTATACATACCTGCCTGTCTGTCTGGCTGCTGTTGATTCCAGCCTATAGGTATCCCCTAGGCTGGGGGGCGGTGCTCTGTATTTTCTCAACTGATCTCAACATGGCTGCTGAGTCACAAACGTTCTCATTTTACAGCTAAACAGTAACTACAAGATGTTTCTGAAAACATTTGAGGAGAGAAATAGGCATTACACTAACACAATACTGAACAGCCAATAGGAACTCTCTCTCTGAAATGACCTGTGATTGGCCACCTGTCACGGGCTAGATTATTTAATGCCTGAACACAGAGCCATGAGGAGGTGCAGAAGTCTTCTCTCAGAAACATTACAATAATTATATTATAATAATTACAAAATGCTGACAAAAACTTTCAGCTTACTGCTGATCCCATTTGGGGTTATGAAGGGGCTGGAGGAGATCCCAGCTGATACTGGGCAAAGATGGGGTACATCCAGGACAGGTCGCCAGACTATCACAGGGCTGACTATCACAGAGACAGACAACCCTGCATGCTCACATTCACACCTATGGGCAATTCAGAGTCATTAATTAACCTGCATGTCTTTGGACTGTGGGAGGAAACCAGTGGACCCGGAGTACAGAAGCTCCATACAGAAGAGCCTCAAACCGGGTTTGAACCTGCCACCCTCTTGCTGTGAGGTGACAGTGCTAACCACTACACCAGCCCCCAACTTATAGGCATTAAAATTAAATAGCTATTCCACTTTGTCAAACATTTCGCCATTTTGAACAGACATTTCTTTTTTAATAGTTGTTCATAACTCATCATAGTATGGACAATAAAAAAAGAAAAGTGACTCATTTTCAACTTTCCTAACTTGCATACTGCTGTTAAGTAAGCCAACTTCCAGGGCCAGAGGAAGGATTCATGTTCTTAACTGTGCAACTAAAGATCTTTGACTCCTTGATAAGTTTGGTAGACCATAAGATTTAGCGCCACAATTGTGCTTGATTTGATTTTAGTTTTAACAAAATATATACCAACGATTCCACAGTCTTATCAGTTCACATTTTTGGATTATTCAACCAGGAATCCATCTCATATCAACCTGAACAACCAAAGTAGGAGTAAATTTCTGAACACCTGAAAACTGCATACAGCTCTGTTCTGTATAGAGTCGGCTCTTCTACATTCTCTGAAGCCCCACATGCCTGAAGCCTGTGTGGCCTGATACACAGCCATTTCTTATTGAACAAGATGCTAATAGCCGCTCTTTGCCTCTGCAAATAAAAGGGTAACTGACTCACTGAAGATGAGCCATCAGATTTCCTGCTGCATTTCTTGCTGCTGACATTTTGCCTAAATGTTCTCAGTGTTCACCCACCGTCATGTGCTGGAACTCCTTGTCTTCCTCCTCGAGCACCTCTAGCTGCTTCAGCACAGGCTCCTGCTGGAACTCTCCGCAGTCAATCTGCATCATGGTTAATCAGGATAGGTCAGTTTGTCAATAGACCAGAATCAGTATTTGCCAAGCTGATGACAAAATCCTACATCAGGGCATCACGCTGCATTCACTTACCATCATCTGTTTGATGCTTGTATGTTCCTCGCTCTCCCGCGCTGCATTGTGATCCTTGTGGACGATCTCCACCCGAATGTCATTTGTTGCTGAAATCACTCCTTTGAGATGTGGAGAGGGAGAGACAGAGCGGAGGAGTTTACACAACACTATTTGCAGCCTACTGAGCACTTGAATAAATTCCATCTCGGTAACACTCGTGTCCCCGAACATTTGGCCATTTGACAAGCGTGTGATGTACTGTGATTTAAAGTTCATAAACTCTGCAGTTCTGTCCATTTGTAAATCATTCTGCTGATGTAAACAACACTGTTAAAAATGGACACCGAGCTGTTCAGTATCAGTGGGAATCCCTTTGTTTCATGTCCCCTTGTTTTTGATTGAGGAGCTCAGGTCAGAAAATTGTCTGATGTCCACTTTTCTGTTCTCTGAAGCTTTTAATAAATTGCAGACTGTGATTTATGATATATTGTGTGTAACTGGCCTTTCTTGGGAGTGAGAAGAGTGGGGAGTCACACCACATGTCATGTCTAGGCTCCCCTAGAAATGGGAAATGAGAGCAATACTGATCAATGTCTGCATTCTGGTGATGCAGCTGAGTGGAGCTGGCCTAGGATTAGGAACAAATAATGTCTGGCTTGTCACAATGATTAGTTTACTTTCTCGACTTTTCATTTGGTATTCTGAAACTCTGTAGTTAGACAACTGAAACGAGCTCAGCATTGTGTGCCAAGTTTGTCTAATCATAAATCTGTAATAAATATTGTGTTTTGGTTTTGTGCCTATTCAAATGTTGAAAGTATGAGGTTGTATGTGATAGAAATACATATTGTATATGATGACCATTCCAATGCTTTATTATGTCTAATAAGTTGTTGCAGCAATTTTTGGGCTGATAATATTTCCAGATTTAGTGCTAAATTTAACAATTTTTGACCACTTGGAAATTCATAAAAAAATGGACAGTAAACTCCAAAATACCACATTAAGACGCCAAGACCTTGAGGGACACCACAGAAAAATCCATGTCCTTTTATTTTAATCTAGTTTGGAAAGCCATCCATCCCCTGAATGCTCCAGGTCTCTAGTTTGTGGCTGTAAAGTTTCATGAGGCTGTGATTATCCTAGAGGTCACAAGTTTCCCTCTTAGCCCCTGACACTTGACTGGTTGTATGCCTCTGCCAATAAGTCAAATGTTTACATTACATACACAGTTTACATCCATGTCTGTTCAAAATGTCCAAAACATGTCATCTCTGAGGTATTTGTGTGAAATTGTCATAATTAATATGAAGCCTTTAGTCATGACCAAAAACAAGTTCTGTGAGGTCACAGTGATCTTGACCTTTGACCACCAAAATGTAATCACTTCATTCTTGTGTCCAAGTGGACATTTGTCATTTTGAATCAATTCTTTCTCGTTCCTAAGATATCACCTTCACAAGAATGGGATAACCTGAAAACATCAGTCACCTCCAGCCACAGTTGTTGAGGCATAAAAATGGTCCCACTATAACATCATCACACATGAATGCAACTGGGCTCATTGGATCCACAAGAGTAATTTATGTTATTCAAAGACCCCAGTATGCAGAAATATTCAAATACACAATTTTAGAATAGGCAAAATAACATTTACGCTACATATACCCACCCACCTTCTGCACTTTACTTATTACTGTTCTACTTATTTATTTTATTGCCAATTTCCTTCATTGCACCTTCTCTTTTACTTTTTACTATATTGTATTCATCTGTACTGTTGTTTCTGCTGCTATGACACCCGAATTTCCCTCCTGGGATTAATAAAGGTTCATCTTATCTTATCTTATCTTATCTTATCTTATCTTATCTTAGTTTTGGTCCCAGACTGCATGTGATTATCATAAAGTGGGCATGTCTGTAAAGGTGAGACTCGTGGGTACCCACAGAACCCATTATCATTCACATATCTGGAGGTCAGAGGTCAAGGGACACCTGTGAAATGGCCATGAGAGTTTTTCCTTGCCAAAATTTAGCTTATATTTTAATGTTATTTAGTGTTTTTCTTGACAACCCTGCCCCAATTTCATATGATACCAGTATCTCCACTCCATCTTGACAACCAGAGCCTAATATAACCTCTGAATCACAGAATAGCTTTTGGGGCCCACCGGCAGGCAGTTGGATTGTTAAGGGGTTAATGACAGACTGCCCACATATCAATTTTACTTGTACATAACTTGCTATTAAATACTTACTCCGTAAGTGGCATTGTTATAGGTTTAACTATGACTATGAGACAAACAGACAGAGTTGAGGCTTCCCAGAGTAGTTGCTATGACTGTATTATGAATTACATTTAACCGAGAAACAAGAATTAGAAATATTAATTCATCTAAATAATGGAAGATTTTCCTCTTAATCATTTTGTTTCTGTGTCTCCATATTGGTCCAATGACAGACAGAGATACAGTGAAGCTATATTGCTGAAAGGCTGAATGTCTAAAATAAATCCCATAGCTGAACTCTCAGCTGTATGCAGGACAATAAAGCAAAGATAAGAAAAGAGACATCCACCAGACAGCAGTGAGACACACTGTCACATTCTGGACATCAATGTGCTCACAGAAATGTGATGCTTTCAGTGTTCCTCTATAAAACCTAGTTTCAAATGTATTCTTACCTCTACACACCAACATATACAGTGCATATGCATACATCTACATACAGTATCCTTTTCAGGCTTTTCCGTGTTATTGTCAGTGGTTATAACTGCCAGAGGTGAAAATACCATTTTCATGTTCATGTTGGAACGCTGACAGCATCAAACTTTTTGTTTTGCACATTGATGACCATAATGTGTCAGTGTATCCGACAGGTCTCAGTGCTGTCTGATTTCTACCAGCCCTGCTTTGTCAAGAAAACGAGAGCAGAGCTTCTGTAGCTGATTTACTCAGTGGATGTAAAATGCATGCTGTACCTTATAATGTCATGATGAATTTTTGTCAGAAGGGTGTATGGAAAGGTTTTGACCCAGAGAAGGACTTTCTCTGTTTGGGCTAAGATGACATGTTTCATCATGGATTTATACTGTGGGTATGTATGGTTCACTATAATATGAAGGTCCTACAGAGGATACATTACTCAGGAGGAAACAGTAGATTAACATTATTATTATTTTTTTTTTTAATTATGCAACTAGGGGGCGGCAGTAGCTCAGTCTGTAGGGAGTTGGCTTGGGAATCGGAGGGTCACCGGTTCAAGTCCCGACATGACCAAGAACTGAGTGTGAACTGGTAGCTGGAGAGGTGCCAGTTTACCTCTTGGGCACTGCCGAGGTGCCCCTGAGCAAGGCACCAAACCCCCAACTGCTCGGGGCGCTTGTCAGGAGCAGCCCCCTCACTCTGACATCTCTCCATTTGATGCATGTATATGGGTCCTGTTTGTGCATGTGTGTGTCCTGGGTCTGCATGTACCGTGTATAAGTAAAAAACAACAGAGTGTAAAAATTGAATTTCCCCTAGTGGGACGAATAAAGGACTATCTTCTTCTTCTTCTTCTTAACTATAGTCAGCAAAAACACTCATCAACACCAATGACTGTCCAGTGGAAGCATTTGCTGGCACTGCTTATCAAACTGTGAAGCATTCACACTCTGTTTATTAAGGTCTTACTTTCTGTTTTCAAATCCTTCTGGCGGGAAAGGGACACGGGAAGAGAAGACATGACCAGATGGACATCCTCTGTAGACGGCGACAAAAACAACAGAGCAGTTAACAGAAACCATCTCAACGACGTATTTGATGTTCTTCCTCTGATACTTCTCTCCGTTTCACTGTATAAACTTATGAATCGATATCATGAATGAACATTTCATTTCCCTTCTACAAAACTGACCATGCAAATTCATGCTTTTTTTTTGTATTTCTTCCGGGGGCGGCAGTAGCTCAGTCCGTAAGGACTTGGGTTAGGATGTGGAGGACCCAGGTCCCATGGACCAAGACCAACTGGTTGCTGGAGAGGTGCCAGTTTACCTCTTGGGCACTGCCGAGGTGCCCCTGAGCAAGGCACCAAACCCCCAACTGCTCTGGGCGCTTGTCAGGAGCAGCCCCATCACTCTGACATCTCTCCATTGACATGTATATGTACTGTGTGAACTGTACTGTGTGAACAACAGAGTGTAAAACTGAATTTCCCCACTGTGGGACTAATAAAGGAATATCTTTCTTTCTTTCTTTCTTTCTTTCTAATAATAATTGCAGTCGAAACATTTCTACATTTTCAGAAAAGGTTAGGTGTCTTTGTCTGAGCCAAAGCTTCAGTTCAGTGGGATCTTACTTCTCTGGAATCTGGTGCAGCAGAAAGCGCCTAGCGTCCCCAGGAGGATGGAGAGGGCGAGGAGGGCTCCCACTGCCACGCCGATGGTGACAGCCAGTCGCAGAGTCTCTGAACAAACACAACAGGACATTTCAAAAGGACTTAGCTGTGGTTTGACAGGCTGGCCATCAGACATAATTCAAGTATTTAATACAAAAGTCACAGTTTGACCTTCTTTGGTCAGATTGAGATTTGGAAGTGACGTTGAAGAGGTTCAACTCAGTCCAGATTTTTGCTAGAACTCAGGACCTTGATGTGGGATTCAGCATGAGCGCTATGCTAATTCAGCAGCTTAGTGAAACTGAAGCTAAGTCATCAGTTGAGCTGAGAGCAGTGACTTTGAATTTTGAATGAGAGAACTGCAGCTACAGTAAGTAATTAAAGAGCGATGGGTAGATAGAGTTGGGGGTCATAGGCCTTGATGAACAGGTGGTGCTTGAGGTGTTTTTTGAGCAAGTGTCCAGAGATGAAGCATTTCTGATTTCAGAAGGGAGTTCCAGTGGTCGTAACGCTGAAGGCTATGTCAGATGATAGTTTCTGGGATGGAGTATAGGAGTGGAGGAGGGCGGTTAGTCACGGAGGGGCAAGGGCATGGAGGGATTTGTATGTGAGAAGGAGGAGTTTATAGGTGATGCAGGACTTGATTGGGAGTTGAGTTTAGCTGAGTTCTGAACACACTGAAGCCTGTCCAGGGCTTTGCTGGGTGCTCAGGACAGGACTCCATTGCAGTAGTGGGAGGTGATGAAGGCGTGAATGAAGTCACAGAGTGATGGCTGGAGTCTAGAAATGTTTTTGAGGTGGCAGAAGGTGGATTCAGTGATGGATTTGATGTGTGACTGACATGAAAGGATGGAGTCCAGGGTGACGCCTTGTTTGGTCAGAGGATGGTGTGTTGGTGCTGCGAGCTACACCCAGGAGGAGATCTCCAATCTTCCGGAGCAGTGCCTTGGGGGCTACAACCATGAGCTATGTTTTGCTGTTTTTGGGGGAATGTATTTTTTCTTTGTGTTTTAGGTCTTCATAACAGCAGCGGACATCGAAAGCACACTGACACCTGACCCCCGAGACTTATACTCTTGGTAGTGTATACAGGGTTTTGTGTTGTTGCTGTTAAGCATTATAAAGACAGAGAGACTTTACAAAGGACAGTTCAGTTGTTCTTATGTTTATATGGAAGGCAACACCAAGCACATGTTTAGGTGAAGTGCTGAACATCGAGGGTCAGGTGGCCGTGCTTCCACATCCCAACTTCGTAGCTGGAATGGGAGCATTGTCTTTGTGCTATTACAACTTTAATCAGGTGTATAAGGGGCAGGCAATGTGCACACTGGAGTTCATTCAAAGGTAACAATGTGCTGGAAGTTGTAAAGGAGTTATTCTGTTTTGGAAAACAGAGTCATGCAGTTAGTTTGGATCTTTTGTCACAAGGTTGCATGCGTTGATGTAGCTGTGTGGACATAGCCATTAGAGCTCTTTAATTGGAGATCCCCGACCAGCACAGCAGCAGCAGCAGCAGCAAACTGGACAACTACTAAAAAATATTTTAGACCACAAGACATTTTTTAGTAATCCACAACAGAATATATTAGCTGAATATATAGTGTTTTTTTACCCTCTTTATGGTGCCCTCAAACCACTCCTTACTTTGGAACAATGTTGCTTGTCACAATATGGCAGTATTACTACACACTGGTGCTGCTAGGCGGCGTGTGATATATAACAAGGCTCCAGTGTGCATCCAGACTGTTTTTTATTAACAAAATAGTTTCAGTATAAAGAGTGCTATGTTGATGTGTTTAGTTTGATGCCATTGTTGTCCTACCAAGCCAGGGCTGGTCTGGACATCTCTTTTTAAATTGTCCCTTTCAGTGTTTTGATCCTACATTTCTCCATTGTATAGCTGAACCTTTTCCTGGTTCAGCTTGCCCAGACAACACAACTGTTAACAATGATACTGTATTATTTTCCATTATCATTTTAACCTAACCTGCATGCCATTTTAACAGCCTTAGTTTTTTTCATGTTATGCAGGGGCAGCACTGTGGTGCAGTGCACTTATCACTGTCACCTTACAGCAAGAATCCTTGGAAAGGTACATGACAGGAAGAGCGACTCTGTCAATCCTCACGTCTCCTCAGGCATTAATAGACTTTGAGTGGCTTTGTGCGTAAGTTATAAGTTATACTCAAAAGATGAGGACTCTTCTCTTCCCCAAGGTCTTGGTGTCTTAATGTGGTGTTTTGGAGGGATTAATGATCATTCTTATCAATTCTCGAATGGTTAAAAAGGGTTCAATTTAGCACCACATCTGTGTAACAAATAGTTTCAACCCCAAAATTGCTGCAACAGCTTATAAGACATAATAGAGCATGGAAATGCCCATCGTATACTTATGTACAGCATAATGTTCTCAGCCTTTTTTCACTTTCACAATCAATTACTTTATGTTTATTTCTGATACATGACTAGAGCAACTTGACAAACAATGCTGTATCTCAAACTAATAATCAGCTACCCAGCTTTCAGATGATGTACACATTTGGCAGATACTGTAGTCTTTTTTTTTTTTATCTCTGTCTGAGCATCCTTTGTCCCTCATCCTTACCCCTCTAAAAAGGGGGTGGAATGGTTAGGGGTTATTATACAATATATAATTTACCTGATTTCTGCAACCAATGTACTGTAACAACTAATAACCGAGAGCATGAGAGTATTTAGACTTTAACTTTTAAAAGTCAGTGTTGGGGAGGCTAAATTCAGCTAAATTCAGATTTCTGCTATCTGTCTGATATGTTGTTGGCCTCACCTTGTTCTTTGAGTCGTATGATCTCAGTGTCAGAGCCAAAGCTGTTCCAAGCTGTGCAGTTGTAGACAGTCTGGAAATCACCAGGTACAATGTTACTCATGGTCAGTGTAGAGATCACACCCTCCTCTGTACGGACCGTCTCCACAGTGTAGCGTCCAGACGTCCCCGACTCTAACACTGTCTCCTTCCAGGACCAGGCCTAAGGGACAACATACACAAGTTACTGGAAGCACACCAATTACAAAATGGTACATGCTTATTCACACATGTACATAAACACCCACACTCTACCTGAAGAGCACTATGCATTACAAGCAGCTTGTCTGTTATCAGTGTTTCTTTTTTTAAACCTGGTGTTTTAGTTGTTGGCCTGGTTTCCCCCACAGGTACACACTGACAGCTGTTGTTGCCTGTTGGGCTGCAGTTTGCCATGTTATGATTTGAGCATATTTTTTATGCTATATACAGTAACTGTGAGGGTTTCTGGAAAATGTCTTTGACTGTTTTGTGTTTTCATTGATTGCCTCCCATATGCAGTATACAGTGTATATACATATATAACTTTTATACAAGAATTCAACAGAGCTCTCCCAGCTTGCTGCCCACCCCACCATGAGTAAAAACGTCCATTAAATAACTAATTTAAAACTAAGAAAGACTGTGATTTAAAAGATGAAAAAAATGCAAGTAAAAATTTAAAATTACAGCAGCACTATATTAACTTCAACATTTTACAGTCTCATCTGTCAGACATAATGTTATCTGTTAATAACACTGTGGACATGAATTTTCCCTTTTGGTACAATAAATGGTAAATTGACTGTACTTTTATAATGCCTTTGTACCTTACTGGACAAAGTGCTTTATACTTTATTTCACACATTTATAGACCAGTGGTGGAGCTGCAAAACAAGGTGCTAGCCTCCAGTGTCTTACTCACTTTCTTTTTTTTTTTTTTTTTTGGCATTTCAACATTATAAACATATCCATAACATATGCATAATTCAGATTGGTGGCTATCTAGTTAAGTGTGTGGATTTAATTTAATTTAAGTTTAATTTATGTCACATAAAACAGCAACAAAACATACAATACACAACAGGCACCGGTAAGAGAACGTCAATAAAAATCAACACATATATTAGGCAACAGAAAGCTCAACAGTGAGTTAAAATTATTAAAACACAGGATGCAGATTCTTGTAGTTAAAGTGAATATTCTACTTTAAATATGCTACTTTAACAAGAAATAAAGTTTTGAGAGCAGTTTTGAATTATGTAATAGAGTCCAGCGCGCAGACATGAGGAGTAGGTGAATTCAAATGTTTTGGTGCAGCGTAGGAAAAACCTCTGGCACCCATATTAGTGGAAATATAATATAATATTCATAACTATATTTTCTTAAGTGTATAATCACCTGAAACCAAGAATCATTGAGTTATCGATAGCTTAGAACAAGCCCTTTATGTCTACATAGGGAGCGGGTCCTCTTCACAGAGTCCGCCGTGTTGCTCCACCATCTTTCTACAGTAATGTGTGTTACGTGTCCTTCCATTTTGTTAGGTGGTGACCCGACCGGCATTCCAAACTAAAGTGTACATAAACTGTACTCCGTACTCCCTGCTCCCTGTTCAGGGAATGTTAGTAAAGGGAACTTCCCAACAAAATTCCTCCATTTGGAACACCCAGGTCCCTAATGCAGACATTATTTCCTCCATGCATCAGTAACGTAAACACCTCAGAAACCTGTCACTGATACTGTGAAAATTTTACACAACTGAAATAAAATAATACATATCTCTTGCCGGGTTATCGTTAAACTCAGCAACACTCAGCGAACAGCAGTGTCTCCAGAACACACCACAGATGTGGTATGAGTGCTTGCAGCAGCAAACATTAGTGGCTGGCATAGCCCTATGCTAGAGCTCCAGCGAAGTACAATTACTGTTGGGTGATCTTTCTTGTCAACTGCAGTGAAATGAAGAGCTGTTGTTCAGTTCTTCCTACACACTTATTACATCCTCTGTTGCTGACGTCAAAAACCTTGGTGAGACATCATCAAAATGGCCCTCTCCCACATCTCCAGACTACGTCTCTCTCTTTCCCACTGATTCAGAGACTCTGATTCACACCTTTATCACATCCCGACTAGATTATTGTAATGCCCTTCTGCTTGTATTTAATGAGACTACAGCATGTCCAGAATTCAGCTGCTTCTCTAATACATGCAGTCCGGGTAGCACATCATCCCTAACCTTCAGCAACTGCACTGGCTCCCAGATAAATACCACATTTGTTATAAAGTACTTCTACTTGCCTATAAATCTCTCCATGGCTTGGCGCCTTCCTACCTATCCAATCTTCTCCCTCCATACACACCCACTCACTCACTACGTTCCTCTGATGCCCATCTACTCTCCACTCCCCCCTTTATGCTCTACATACTATGGGTGACAGGGCCTTCAGTGTTGCTGGCCCTCACCTCTGAAATGCACTTTCTCAGGGTCAGCGCCAATACACATTTATTACTTCTTTCAAGTCGTAACTGAAAACCTGATTAGATCTGCCTTTTCCTGGTGCTTCTTTATGTGGTTATTATGAATGTATTCATTTATCTTCTATTAATATTGTTGTTGTTTGTTATTTTATTTTTTTCATTTATTTTTGTACATTTTTTTCCACTGTCATCTTTAATGTATTGACTCTGTAAAGTGTCATTTGTTGACCAGAAAGGTGCTAATAAATACCATGTATTATTATTATTATTAAAGAAAAATGTAGTTGTAGTCGAGAATGGACAAACCAAACTCTGGCTCTGGAGAGAGCCTTTCACATTTTTACGTTACCTGGAAGCCACCGTAGTTGTCCCACAGGATTGTGAAACTGCGGTAACGTGAACCGCAGGGTGCTAAACCGTGGTACTGTCAGCTGACTTCTGTTGCTCCTAAAGTAGTGTTATCACGGTATGGATGGCCTCTGAGCGAGGTGAACGACGTTGCCACGGCTTTACATGGCTCACATTACAGCAGTCTTGGAAAGAGAGCCGTGAGCGGAGGGGCACTCAGTGGGTTGCAATCTACAACCACAACTCTAGATGCAGCCAAATCCTCCACACTACCTTTAAATACATATCTAAGCATATATAAAACCATGGTGAAATGTGTTTTACATCAGACAACAGCCATTCTGATTTTATAGAAAATCAAAAAAAAAAAAAAAAATTAAATAAATATGGGTGGGGTTGTTTGCATGGAACCAGTTTTTTGCCTCCTCTGTTTTAATGCGGTGACGTTTCTGACTGAGATGAATACCACACACTGACCAAATCTCTTCAACATGCAAATGAATCAGTAAATGGAAGAAGGAATGAAATGACTCACGATACGGTCGGGAGGAGGGGTGCTGCGGATGAAGCACTTGATCTGACCCTTCTCCCCGTAGAGCGCCTGCTGCGTCTGGGTGCTAGAAATGGTGGGAGGACCTGTGGCGGCACAGAAAAAGCCATAAACACTCAATCGTCACAATATAAACTCGAGCCATACATCTTCCTGGTGAATGTAGCACACGTAGTGTCAAGGGCAGAGTCATGCTCAGGCCCCATTAACAGTAAAATATTTGAAACATTATTTATTTATTTTTCATTATTTATTATTTAAGGGTGCACTGTGTGTCATGTCCTGTTGTCTTGTTGTCATGTACTGTTGTGGTGTTCAATGTACCATTGTTGTGTCAGTCTGTCTGCTATGACGATTTAATTTCCCCTCAGAGATTAATAAAGTCATCTATCTATCTATCTATCGATCTATCTATCTATCTATCTATCTATCTATCTATCTATTTACTGATTTTAATTGGTTTTGCTTAGGTTGATGCAGAGCTGTAGTTGCAAGTTAAATCATTTTTAAATTAACATCATTTTACCTACAGTATCTTCTTTAAAATTATCATATAATTTTCTCATATTCAATTGGTTGATAGATTTTTAGAATGTAAATCAGCAGTATAAATCACACTGATATGAAACTGATGCACTAGATGTTATATAGACATTATTATATAATATAAACACGTATGCTTTCCTCAGACTAGGGCATTCAACTGCTGTGTTTTAATAGTCATCGACCACTCCCAAAAAATAGCAGACTAATCCGGTGGTTCCCAACCTGGGGTCCAGGCCCCTCATATGGGGGCGCTAAAGATCACAGGTCTGCTCAGAGGTCGTCAAAATTTGATTCACACATGAATAACTAAAAACACACCGAATGGATCATTTCTATAAAAGTGTGTATACAAAACTATTTAAAAATATTCCAGTCTTCAAATTATATTTCCAAAATTTACATTTTTTATTGAATGCAATATTCTGCTTTAATCCATATTTCTTGGTGTTTTGCCTTTCAAAACAACACTGTCAAAGAGTCAAAAACCTTTGCTAATTTGATCAGTTATTTTAAAAAAGTTTTCATATTCTCAGCTGCATCTCTTCTAGAGATTCTAGGTCTCACCTATTTTTAATGCGAGTCAAACAATGAAAGTAATCGTTTGACAGTATAATGACATCATAAGATAAGATAAGATAAGATAAGATAGTAGTTTATTGATCCCCAAGGGGGAAATTCGGGAAATTCATATCACCAACATTACTACAGTTTCAATATCTGTAGAATGTAGAATGTTAAGGATATGTAAGATGTAAAGATTTATTTTTAACTCAACACCTTATGCTTTCATTTAAAATAAGAGACCTCAAGTTTTGTTTTTTGTTTTTTTTTTTTCCTGTGGACCGAACTGTTTCATTTGTTAACAAGAGGCTTTTATTCTGAAATATGTGCAGGTCAGTGTTGTAGAACATGCAGTGACTTGCACGGCTCTATGAATGAATAAAGTATGGGGTTTTAATTGTGGATTATTGCTGTTATTTACAAATCAGCACACGCTTCTCAACCTTTGTCTGCCATAAATAAATATAAATGACATTTATAATGAAATGAAATGGAAACACGCAGCTGTTGAGCAAGGCAGCCGTGTGGACACACTGTAAGTCATTATTTTATTACGTCAAAAGTATTTAACTACAGGATGAACTGACAAAAACTGGAGAATCTGCTGACATAAAAGATATTTGCCCCTTTTATGACAAACTGGACAGTATTCTGTGTGGAGGCGCCTGTGTCAACCCTAAAAATTTAAATCATTGAAGGGGAAAGCATTGACCAGCAGGGATGAGGATAGAAACTATAGAAACTATAGTGTGAACAGAGAAGGGACTGAAGTGGACCAGAAACAGAAGTGAGTCCTCTTTCAAATGAACTGAACACAAAAAGAACTGAGTCCCTTTTCTTCTTCTTTGGGTCCATTTTAAGAGGACTATGTTTGGTTCATTTGAAAAGGACTACACTATGCGAAAACATCCCTATTGATTGGACACTGCAGCTGATCGGATTGTAGGTGTGAGCAACAAACATTTATTTGTAAAATGTTCCAGCAGCAGAAGGACCTGCAGTATCTCTCATTCACACACTGCGGCTGACAACAACAGTAACCTGCTGTTAACACTTTATTAGAAAGAGTTTTCTCTTCACGACCTGTTATTTCCCCCATTAACTTTTATTAAGGATACAATTAAAGTCAGAGAGAGAAGATCATTTATCATAATTTCCATTCAGTCACATGTGAAGCTGATAATTTCGGAGCCTCGGGTTCGATATCAGTTACATCATTTCAACTTCCCTGAAACATTTAGCCCAATGAATAATTCCCAGTGTTTAAAATACATCATAGTCATATTCTGGGTTATTAAATAATGAATTCACAATCAGAATATAAATAATTATAGATGCTAATAATGAATAAATCATATAACGAATTGTGCCAGTAGAAATGGTTCCTGAGCCTCTAAGCAGGACTCAGTCCACAGTATAAACACAGACAGCAGGTTGTTATTCATGTGCAGGTGTTTGTTAAACAGGTAACAGGCTAAAGAGAGGAAACACTGCTGCTCTGCCACTGATAACTAAATGCCTTTATTAGTATTAATACAGTTCAGGCATAGTCTCCACATCTGATGAAGCCGACTGACAGCTGATCCAGCTGTGATCAGCTGTTGCTGTCATCAGAAACAGACGTCGCTTCACATGATGCTTCAAAGGACGTCTCATTCCTTTAAAAACAGATTTCCTCGTTTCCTCTCTCCTCACATCTCCTCCTCACCTTCTCCGCCCCTATTTTAGGTGGGAGGGACTAAGAAGAGAGGAGGCGAGGAAAGGAAACGAGGAGACACATTTAAAAAAAAAAAAAAAGACCCATTACTACTGCTTTAATACTCTTTATTATTATTTATGCTTAGGAAAACAAAATTCAGGTGGCAGGTGACTCAACCTGCAGCCTGCTCTAGTTACAGAGGCTCATATCATAATCAGCACATTTCCTCTGTCAAAAACTCAGAAACTTGCCCCACATGTTTTTTTAGGGGCGTTTCTAAGAGTTGACGAGGTCTGGAGCGAAGTCCAGAAATCATCCCGGCTGTTCTGCCTGGAATACTGCTGCCTAAATATAATTCAATTTTACTGCATTGTATGACTACTGCAAACTGAAATTTAATTTTTAACAGTAATGTAAGAAAATTGCTCGGGACAAAATGGACCTCTGCAGGGCAGCTGAGAGTTGTCAAATCAATGGCACCAGTGTTTAAATACTACATTACTTTTTAATTCTGGTTTTTTTTTTTTTTATATATTTGATCACACTTTTCTCCAAATGGTGGTAACAACTCCCCAAGTATCCCTTAACTTGTTTAACTCATCTATGTCTACATAACAAAGTCATGTTTCACCTTAAACGTTGTTCTCATAACACATTTTTCATGTTCACAATCAGTAAGATCATCAATCTTGTGAATTGTGTATAGAAGAATTTCTGGGCTATTTATGACACACATTACTTGGATCACTTTGGGAAGTGTGTGTTATGTGGTTGGTTTTTTTTTTTTTAGCAACTATGAATTAATATAAGATGTGCACAATTATTTTGATAGATTACCCACCAAACCAATTTAGACAAAACAAAAAAATCTGCTTTATGCAGACCAGTAGGTAAGTCCATTCTGCCATTTAGTGCATGTACAATTTACAGCAGTGTTGGGAATATTAAAACAGGTCCCCAAATTATTTTATAATTATAAGTATGCCCATAATATTACTATAAAGACAACGCCCTCTCGTCTATTGAAAACAACAGACATGTTGAACAAAACACTGTAAGCTGGTAGTTCAGTGGTCTAAAAGCAGGATAAAGTTGTCTCATTAGCCTACACAATAATATGCCAGCCAATTAGTTTATGTTAATTTAGTTTTAGTTTATTATGTGAAAATGAGGAAAACGCATGAAAACTGATCTACAGGCAGTGAAGCAGATACAGCAATTTGAAGAACACTGCTTGAACTTGAAATTCTACACAGTAGCATGTGTAATTAAATTTATTTAATTTATTTAATAAACATTAAATTTGATTTCACTAAGTTGTGATGTCCTGTGGTATTATCTGCCTATAGAAAGTGGGCTACAACTTGCAGCTTGTCAGTGTGTTTGTGTCTTTCGACTGGGTGACCTTAAAATGTCTCTCTATTAAACAGCTCTCCATTTGTTTTCTAGCTACTGACTAATTCAAAAAGGCTGGAAACGTTTCAATGAACGTTGGGGATAAAAGGGTGGAATCTGGCCATTAGAAATTGATGATATGCAGCCTAATTAACTCTTAGTGACAGCTGTGCTGCAGAGGATAAGCGCCACACTGTCCACACTCATCTTGGAATGATTTTTAGTATTTAAATGGTAATGCTAATATTACAATTTTGGCTCAGAGATGGTTGCTTTTATTTCTCAGCATGAGTTTGTCAAACTGTCAAACTTTCATAAAGTGGACAGAAACTGAATCATGTCAGTCAGTTTAAGGGATACAGATTGAACGTGCATTCATGTGAAAATTATATATATTAGCATATTGATTTAATAATTCTCCTAAATACTGTCACATTATTTTCCTAGAAAACAATTGAGATTAAAAGAGATAAAACATCATCTGTTCCAGTTTGCTCTTATTCGTGTTTTGCTTCTTCCTCTGCATTAAAGCTTGTCCAGGCTGCCCATATGAGCAGCACCTGATGGCTGCGTCGCTGAACGGCGAATGGTAATTTGTAAATAATAGTAATGCTTCACAATTAAAACCCCATCACTTCTATTCACGCATGGAGCCTGCAAGTCACCACATGCTCTACAACACTGTCCTGCACATATTTCAGAATAAAAGCCTTGTGTTAACAAATGAATTTGTACTTACCATTCACAGTGAGCGACACCTCCTTCTCTCCAGCACCCACTCTGGGGACTACGGCCCGACACACATACTTCCCAGCATCCTCCTGCTTTACTGCTTTCATTGTCAGAGTGTTCTTGTTGCTAAGGACCTGTGTTGTGAGGGAAACAGTTTCAATGATTGGAGAAGACACTTGTTAATTATGTCTAGTTAAATACCAATTTGCATTGACACAAAAGGATCGCAGCATTTAACAAGCAGACTGACAGCAGTTTGTAAGAGATGCTACACAAGGTGAAACAGGTGACTGAGAAATTGTGTCATTTGTGCTTTTGTTTATTTTTTTTTAATTATTAGTTTAATATCATACAAAGCACACACATGCTAGTTTTAATTAGGAAAGCTTTATTCATTCTTTTGGGCCTTCAGGGAAAGCTATGCATTCTTGGCGTAGGTTATCTTATTTTGAAATTAAACAAAATCACAACAGAACATTTGAAAATCTGAGTAATTGAAACGTTAATACCATGTATTCACAGTTCAAGGACAGTTGGATTTATCTGCTACATGTCTAGCTATAACATAGGTTTCTGTTTTAACACATTACATTTTCTCAGTGATGTCATTTTGTTCACACAGGTTGACTCCATTACCATTGTCATCACTTTGCTGTATGCCATCTTCTTGTTTCATTTGATGTTCATTTACTTTTGACTGCTCATTATGTTCATAATATATGTCTGGCTCTTGGCTGCTGATTAACCACTAAGCTTGCCTCACAATGAGTAATCTCATCACTGTTACAGCTCTCACACACACAATTTTCCAACACCTTTATTTTGGCTGTAGGCGCAGTGATAGCTTTTTCGATCTCAAGCTGTTTCCCCTTTGCCTTTAACTTGCATTCTTCAATGCCCGTCTCTGTTTCGGGGATCCTGCAGGTGCAAGTAAAACACCTTCTGCTTGTTCCTTCTGCTGTACAGATAATACGGATGAGACTCGGGGTGATGTGGACGAACTGCTAGTAACTGTGCTTTATGCAACACATAAACCTGATTTTTTTTTTTTTTTCTGCTAGTGTATCAGATATAGATATCCTCTTGATGTTGCTCCCTAATTGTAACCATCCATTTATCAACTTCACTCATGAAATTACTGAATTGTTCCTTTTTTGGCTTGTACCAAAATGTTTGCTCTGCATCGTTATGTAACAGCAACAGTACATCATTTGCATGAATAAACTCCCTTAGTAGTTTTGAGTATTCATTCAAATATTCAGCAACAATTTCTGGACACACATTGTCTTTCACACGTTATCTTTCATTTGTTCATTAATCTTATCTTTTTTGTTAACTGTAGCAGCTTAGATCACCTTGCATTTAATGTACATGCCTGTTCAATGTTTTTAATGCCCTCTTGTGGTCAGACATGCTGCTCTGTTCTCTGTTCATGAAAAATGGTCTATGACACAAAGCAGGCTTTCAAAACAAGTGTCATCTTGTTCGTCCTTGTTGTCTATTTTTTTCAAGAAGCTTCATAATATACACGTAATAATTCATTTATGCATATCACAGTCTATGTCTGCAGATAGTTGACTCATCATGTCTTCTTATAACTTCTTTTGCATACCTTAACTTTGTGCATTTATCTGAAACTGTAATCTCATCCTGTTCTGTTCAGTTATTTTGTGATTTCATAATGGGTTAGGGTCATGATGCAGCCAGAGCTTCGGTCCTCATGAACAAGATGTTTTACTTAATGTAGTGGCTATCTTTAATCTTCATTGCTCTTATCTTCATCTAAGCTTTACCCTTTGTTAATAACCACATTAATAACCACACATTCATGTCCCATAAATGCATGCTACTAACTTGATTTCTTCCCCAGATCCTTTAAGCCTTAGGTACCTAGGTCATAGGTATCCATGGATAGGGATTACACCTGAATCATGGCTGCATCTACTTTCACGGACCTGCTTGATACTCACTACCACTATTATTATTCTATTATTATTATTATTATCAGCCTTATTTATATTATCATTATTATTGCAAATATTATAATTATTTATATAATTACTATTATTATTAGTCGGAATAACTACTGATATTTCTATTGTCATTCTATTATATCCACTTCTATTGATTATTGTTATTAGACAAATTTGTATTATCATTATAGCTGTGCTATTATTGTGGTTACTGTGCATCTCTCTCTTTCTCACTCTCTCCATCACAAAACTCAACCAGTCGAGGCAGAAGGCCGTCCACCCAGAACCTGGTTTCGCCCAAGGTTTTGGTTCGGTTCAAGTTTCTTTCATACCACTGTCCCACCAGTGCATCATGGGGAACTCTTGTTGGGTCTCTAAATTACAGAGAACAGTCTAGATCTGCTCTACATGAAAAGCACCTCAAGATAGCTTCTGTTATGATCTGACGCTATATAAAAATAAAAATGAAAATTAATTGAATATCTGACGTTATCTAACATTATCTGCGGCTGTGACTCAGAGGTAAAGCAGGTTGTCCACCGATCAAAAGGTTGGCGAAAGTGATAGTGAAGCAATAGTGAAATTTATGAAAACTCTAAGGGTTAAAGTCTATTGAGTCAGATCATAGTATGAATGCACACAGAAGGATTCACAAATGTACTTTTTGATTCATATATAAATGGCTCCACAAAAATATTTTCAATGCACACAAAATAGTTAAACTTCACTGGATCTGTGTGTGGGTTTCATGAGACTCCCCTGCATTTTTTTCAGCAGAAAATTATCTGTAGCCAATCAGACGTGTCCCTCCATTTCAGCCAATCACATGAGCATGCCCCCATATGGGTATATGACTTGTTCCCATTAATCGGACCAGGTAGCCTACCTTCGGTCCGATCTGTCTCATGGTACACTCTAAGCAGTGTGATAAACACCCATTACAAACACACAAAAGCTCTGAAAACAGCATAAACTGTAAACTGTGATAGTACAAATACTGTAAAAGATATCAAAAAGATGACTGATATCAAAACGATGACTGAGTTTAATAATTCAATGACTTGAAATCTGTTTAAAGTTTAAATTACATCTGTAGCTGAAAGTATACAGAAGTGGAGGTGGGAGGAAATCAGAGAACCAGGAGGAAACCTGTGGGATGAATGTGCAAACTCCACACAGAACAGCCCTGCCTGGACTGGGGATCAAACTCTTGCTGTGAGGCAACAGTACTAACCACTGCATCACCAAAAACTATATGGAAGAACTATAAGTAGTTGAAGAACAAAATTTAGATTACTGTTTTCAATCGTCTATCGTAACTGTCAACTCCAAACAAACACATTACCCCCCCCCCCAACATGTTTCATCCATACAGTGGTTGGGGTTTATAATCCACAGTCTTGCAGCTCCAGATCACTGTTCTTATGCTCCGTTAAATGGTCACAATGAACTGTTGTTGTGTACAATGCATTTTTTGGTGAATAATACATACCACTCCTGAGCCACGTTTCATCCATACAATGGTTAGAGAGGGGTTTCCTGTCCAAGCACAGTTAAAAACAGCATCAGATCCCAGATCCACCTGCAGAGACTGAGGCTCTGACGACATCCTTGGCCCAACTGGAAGACAGACATATGGCAGAAATGATCTGTACATTTTAAGTACCTGTACTTTACATTTTGGAAGACAATACACAGCATGTTGAAGTTACTGGCGGGATGCTGACTGATGTGGCCATGTTGGACACTACGCAGAGTGTGCAGTGCTGAAGATGGTGTATTGCAAATTTTTGTATCACATCCTGTATTCTGGTTTATTGTTTATTAAACTCTATATGGGATGACAATTTACTAAATGAACATCATGCTGTATTGCAGAAGACTTGCAAATAGTGATTAAGACCATAAACTCATTTTTTTCAACGTTTACTGAGGTAATGACATGATAACAAGTATATATATCAATACACATACTCTGCTATATATATATATATAGCAGAGTATGTGTATTGATTTACTGTAAGTTGCTATTCGTTACTTTCTCAAACATCTTCCAATCAGTTATTTCAAAGCAGTCCTGTAAGACTTCATCAGCCTCTTTGTTCCACTTGTAAGTGACCCTGGAAACAGTTTTTCTGTTCCATTTACTGCTCGTATGCAGGATACAGCAGTTATCTGTGTTTCCACAATCAGGACAGGAGAGGGGTTTATAGCAGTCTCTGAAGAGACTGCTGGAGACTGCTGGACTGGAGTGCAACACTGATCCAGGGTCTGCTATTCCCTAGTGGGAAAAGTGATGTGTTGATAGTATTTTGGGAGAACATTCTTCATGTTGGCTGTGTTGAAGTCTCCCAAAACAATGATAGCAGCCTCTGGATGCAACTTCTCCAGTCCAATTACAGTCCTGTACAGGTCATCCTGGGCTAGAGATTTATTAGCCTGTGGGGGGATGTAAACAGCTGTGTGGTGGACTGAAATCTCTGGGGAGGTAGAAGGGTATAGCTTTAATTGTCAGCAGCTCCAGAACTGGGGAGCTGTGTATTTTTAAGACAGACATCTGTGGTCCGTGGAGAGTTAACTGTAAAGCACACACCTCCTCCCCTTGACTTGACTGAGTCCTTCATTCTGGCTTGTTGATAAACGGAGAAACCTCCACAACACAGTCAGCTATGCTGGCCTCCAGCCACGTTTCAGTGAACGCCAGTACACAGTAGCTCTTAAAGTCCCATTGGTGTTTAATACGTGCGCGTAGGTCATCTAGCTTATTATCCAGAGCCCTGGTGCATTTCCCTCTCGAGTGAGTAAACAAAGGACCCCGGAGAGTATGTAGCTCCTGTCATTTGCTGATGATCATAACTCCAAAAGTGTTTCTCAATCATACTGAATGTCTGATAGTGCTGTACGTGCACAAGTTCGCTGAGTTGAGTTTCCCCCTGCTGGTCATTAGAAAGAATGTACATTTATTGATTTTAAGATTTTGTTGTTAACTTTTAAAGCTTTAAGGCGGCAGTAGCTCAGTCTGTAGGGACTTGGTTTAGGAATCCGAGGGTCACCGCTTCAAGTCCCAACATGGACCAAGACCAACTGGTTGCTGGAGAGGTGCCAGCTTACCTCTTGGGCACTGCCGAGGTGCCCCTGAGCAAGGCACCAAACCCCCAACTCGGGGCGCTTGTCAGGAGCAGCCCCCTCACTCTGACATCTCTCCATTAATGCAGGTATGTGTACTGTGTGAAATTAACAACAGAGTGTAAAAACTGAATTTCCCTACGGGGATTAATAAAGGTTCATCTCTCTCTCTTATCTTACTGGTTGTACCCAAGTCTAGGTTGGTGACTAAGGGAGACGGGGCCTTTGCCATCAATGCCCCTAGACTCTGGATCAGCCTCCGATCAGACTGTCAAAATAGGCAGCGCTGATCAAATATGGATCAATATTTTGTTACTGTAATGCTTATTTCTCTCCTCAAATGATTTCAGAAACATATTTTTAGTGGTACTGTTTAGCTGTAAAATGAGAGAGTGTGCTCAGTTTTGGCTCAAATGTATTCAACATGGTGGCCAGATCACAAGCTTTCTCATTCACCCAGTTTGACAGTTTGATCAGAGTTCACACGTTTCATGAGCAGTTACTGACAGCTGCTTTAGAGACTGCTCGGCTGTGGTTGGTTGTTTTCCTTCAGCTGTCGTGGTATCTTGCAAATGCCATCAGAAGCATTCAAAAGAAAGATGTGACTTGTAGTATGATATGGGTTGTATTTACTTTATTTTTATGTAAAACCTTGATCATCCACTAACCTTATCCAAAGGGCTTCATTTGCTGCCTGAAGCTGAATATGGCATTAGATAAAATAAAAACATGTAGTGAATCACTCTTTTGAACTGAGGACTGAGACAATTACTGAGATGGACGGAGTGCAGAGTTGCTCGCACTGTGTCTCAAAAACAAAGGGAAATTCAAGTCTATGTGCACAAATAGATTAAATATTTCATGAACTGCTGTGAGACTGTGTAGTTGAGAGGGAGGAGGGCAGAGAAGATGGAAGGAAGACTAATGTTTCTGTAAGTTTCATAATAATTTTAAATGTGCATATTTTCTTTTGATTTCTATCAGATGAGCATGTTGTTTTGTCCATCTCTGAAGCATCGTCTGCATTTCTTTTAGTCCCTGTCAAACATCTGTCCATTCTGTAAACCTGCAGGCTACCTGTCTTAAAGAACGCCATTGCTATTATGGATGTATAAAGACACAACCCTGGTAAAGCATACCCCACCTGTCATGCTTCGGCGCCCCCAGTTTGAGAACCACTGAGCTAATGGAAACCAGATGTGTTGTGGGGCCCTCTTGGCCTAGACATGTGTGTGTGGACATTACACCATTACATGGGGAGAGCATGCAGATTTCACATTAACACATGATCCACTGATGACTGTATGCCAACTGGGCAAAATGATTACGCAAGTTGACCAGTGGAAATGGTTTTCTTAGTCTTGGAGAAAAATCTACATATATTCTGTGTAATATCTGTCCTCTTTGACTTCTGGTGTCTGGTGTTAAGGTATTATGTTTCCTAATTGCTATTATGATCTTTAATTTCAACATCAGTGTTTTGTGTGTTTATATTGTGACAGAACAATTCCATAACACATGTATCTTAGATAGTCTATACTCAGGTTCCATCAAGCTAACAAACACTCACAGTAGACATCGACGTTCCTGCTGATATTGGTGTTGCCCAGAGCATTGGTGACCTCGCAGGAAACTGGCTCAGTGAAGAAAGAGTGATCCACAAGAACCTCATAGGTGTCACCTGTCACGTCTAAAATCACATTACCTCCTTTGGCCCATCTGAAATCATCAGAAACAGAGTACAGAATAAAGATGACTAAGAATCAGCTCAATAATAAAATAATAATAATAATAATAATAATAATAATAATAATAATAATAATAATAATAATAATAATAATAATAATACAGGACAGAACCCAAATTGGATTCAGTTCAAACCAATAAAACAATACCAAAGTCTCGCAGGGCTGCTTTTCACCAAAAGCACTTTAAAATTGGCTGCAAACATGAGCTAACAAAAAACCTGAAACATATGATACATTTAATGCAAGTACAACTATTATACATGCACACATTTGTCTCAAGAATAAAGCACTTATTACAAGTTTTAGGCAACAGCAAGCAGGAACTTGAAGCTGAAAACTAACAGTGTTGTTATAGACACAGCATCCACATACATACACATAGGACTACCTTTGCCGTTTAATTACTCTCAGAACTTGTGCACATAAAAAACAGGCATGTGAATGTGATATGAGCACACAAAACAGTGTTCATGAGCAGCAAAGCTTCCTCATGAGGGAACATTTCTGCTCTGCATGCACAAATGGGGTCCCACGAGAATGGGGCTGTGACGAGCGCAAGCGCTACGCTTCCTACGCGCTTGTAACTGCTCAACATTCGGTCGCTTGTCAAGTTGACTTTTGAGACTGAAAAAATGTGGACCCAGTGCATAAGTTAGATAGGGTCAGTGCTGGCAACCGCCGCAGAGAAAGCTGTCAGCCATTAACACTAGCCTATGACCTACTTGCTTTCTGTTTTATAGAAGTTTGCAAGTGGTCAGCTTAGCCAGTCTTGTTTTTTTCCGTTTTATTTTGTTTTGAGTTCTAGGTGAGCCTGGTGACAGTGAGGACTGTTGTTAATGTCACCTTAATATTGTCTGTAAGGAAAGATTTTAAGACATTTTATAGCAATGCATTTCATGACACTATATTAAAGCAACAACATTGTCAGTGGGAGCAATAAAAAAAGAGTAATTGAAAATGGCACATTTCATGCTATGTTTGAAAGGATAAGGAGTTTCTACAGATTCTGCAAACCAGCGGCACACTGGTGGTGGTGGTTTTGATCATTTCAAAATTGAAATTGTTTATGTAGTGTATTGCTTGTCTTTTACTGTCTCACCTCTCATTTTACTCTTCTACATCCTTCCCTGGACTGTTTCAGAACACTTTCATGGGGAAAAAGAGCCCACATTTCTACTTTTACTTTTACTATTTTTGATGTTCTCAAACAGTAATTTCATAACTGAAGCTGTGCAATTAATATGGATGGCATGATTCTCCAAATCCTTGATTCGATTTGATTTAAACATCCCATTTGTTAGCCTAGGGAGTCTTGATTGATAAAGATCAATAGATTAATGGTATGATGCCCTGGTTATCAACTGTGATATTTTTTGGAATGTGCCCACTAATGCCATGTGGTCAAATTTAAATAATATATTCAATATGTAATAACAATAACTTATTTCACCAATTGGGGAACAAGCTGTCAAACAACAAAAAGATGACCCACTAGACAGCAGCAGGATACTTTACAACAACTGTGTTTTTGAGCTGAAGAGTATCTGTAGGATCCGCTGTGTCGTCGTTAGCTGCAGACTACTGGTAGGATTCACTGTGTCGTCTTTAGCTGCAGACTACTGGTAGGATCCACTGTGTCGTCTTTAGCTGCAGACTACTGGTAGGATCCACTGTGTCGTCTTTAGCTGCAGACCAGACCCAGTGAGATACGTTGCATCATCTTTGAGCTGTTAACTTCTGGTAAAATCCACTTTGTCGTCTTTCAGCAATAGACTACCAGTACGATCCACGATGTCATCTTTAGCAGCTCACCACCGGTATGATACGCTGTGTCGTCTTTAACCTTAACCCTCAGACAGCCTGCCATCTGTTTTATCTTTCATATGCTGTAGCAGGCTCATTTTTCAAGTGAAAGAGTAAAGATACTGGTTTCATATGAAAGTAGAAAACATGTGGTACATATCTGTTATGTTTGCCTATATGAAAAATAGTGTATTTGAATATTTCTGCATCCTAGGGTCCCTAACCAGTCTTGGAATTGTACATATTGGCTATGGCTGGAAAGCTGAGACTCTCGTAGATCGAATGAGTCCAGTTGAATTCATGTGTGATGATGTTTGTCCCGATAGTAGCCATTTCAATATATTGAGCCCATTCCTTCCTTTGAATTCCGGGGACGTTGATAATTATCCTTTAAAATTTTTACCACAAATACAACCTAAGCATTCGGAGGAGGGTTTTTTTAGTAGATTAAAAGGGTTTTTGAAGTTTTAACAAAAATCCCCCTTTCATCCCCCAAAAAAAATATTTTTCCTAAAAAATTTTTAAATTTTAAAATTTTTTTCAACCAAATCCCAACATGGCTTTCTCTTTGGTTTTCCTCAAAGTCTTGGTGTCTTAATTTTACATTTTGGAAGGATTATTGATCATTTTTATCAATTCTTGAGGGTTTAAAAATGGTTAAGTTCAGCACCAACATAAGTGTACCAAATGGTATCTACAATTTGAGACATAAGAGAGCATGGGGATGGCAATCATATACTTTTATCATATATGTACATATCACTGGAGTCTTCCACAAGCTGCTAGTTTGACAACTGAATGTACTAACAATATGTTTGGCAGGATTTGTGCACAGACAATGCATGTAATACACTATTGGCTGACATCAATGTCTTGACAGAGAGAAGCTTAAGTCAGTACAGTCCAAGGGCTTGAAAGACAACCGTGACAGTGCCTCCAAAACAGCAACAACATCCTGAATCTGTATTTGCAGAGGTTTGAATTGAGGAAACGTAAATTCAGAATTGGACGGAGTGAACAGTGGCAGGCCCAACTGTCTGTTCAAAAGTCAGAAAGTATTGAAAAAAGATAAATATAATCATTACCAAAATTCAAAGCATGTTTTTACCTAATGAAATATTCTGCCTGCTCAATTTTACCTTCCCTTAATATACAGCAGTTTATAATGATTGACTTTCCATTCATCATATTCAGTTCACTGTTAGACTTCTATATGCCAAGTAAAAGCTGAATTTGAAGGGTAAAATGTGCTGTAGCGTGGAGATCAGGATTTCTTTCTTCCATGGTTGAACTCTCTCTAGCCTGGCAACAAGACCTCGGGGTCAGGAAAAGACCCTGCAGGACTCAAGGAGGGCACTGATGGAAGGGTTAGTTACAAAGGGTCGATAACCTAATGACTGACTGCTAAAACTTCTATATACTTCCAGGATGTGGCCTGCAAAGTCACAGCTCTATGAACCCCAGAACAAAGAACAAAAAACTGCCGTTTCAATGTAAAATGGGAATATGTAAACATCGAACCAGCAAACTGACCATAACTTGCAAAAACACAAAATTTAAGTTGGAAGGCCATGTGTCACTTAACCTCAGTGCATGTGTGGGTGTTTACTTGTCCATCCTACTCTTTGGTATTCCTCTGGGAGGGATGGTGAGGAGGACTCATACTGCGAAGAGCACCGGAGACAGGAACTTTGTCAGTTAACTATTTATTTTCTGTGCACATATGTATATGTACATACACATATAAGCATGCACTGAGTTTATGTAAGTTTAGTTGTGATACATTTCATTGTAGTTCATGGGGCTGTAAGCTGCTAATATTAGGTTTTATTCAATGGAACAATATGAAGTAACTGATTTTCAGGGTCAGTTTTAGAAAGGAACAAGTAATTCAGGAAAGAATCACCCAATAGAAATTTATTGATGGGTGCGGTAAGTTTTTCATTTTGTATCAAACACTGCTCCCCTGACGCTGGGAACTTCAGTGTTTTTTTAACCTAGACCCTATTTTTCCATGTTTTTGTCCGTAAGTGACTAATGGGGAGCAGCCGCTAAACAGGCTGTAATATAATCGCTAAGGGTAACCGTAAATGTACGTCTACTAAAAGTTCTTGAGCCTTGCCTTGAGTTCTGGCATTTTGGCCATTACCATCTTGGTTTTCACTATCTTGTGTATTTTGCAACCAGAAGTGACATGAGAGGGTGGATCTAAGTGCAACTGAACACTGAATAAGGCATGACCAATTTAACGCTCTCAAAACACATTGTGAAAGGGTTAAAGTTGTAAGACAAAAACACAACTTCCAGACCTGACAACCCTATGGTAGCCCCGCCCTAAAGCATCCCCTCCTTTATGGTATATTTAACTCTAAATGGGACCATGAGTTACTAAATGTACATCATGCTGAATTGAAAAAGACCTGAAACTAATGATTGAGACCATAAGCTCATGTTTACAATGTTTACTGAGGTAATAAATCAATCAAGTGAGAAGTAGGCTCATTTTTCATAGACTTCTATACAATCAGACTTTTTATGGTCACTGTAAATGATTCAATGATGATTCTTTTAAAAGAGTGAAGCCCTAAGGTGGATTTAATGTAAGTTAAACTACAGTATGTTATTTAATATTAAATTATTTTTGATAGCTCAAAGTAGAGTGCAAGCATTCTATCCATCCATCCATCCATCCATCTTCAACCACTTTTCCCATTAGGGGTCACGGTCCACCAGTCCATCACAGGGCATGTAGAGACAGACAACCATTCACGCTCACATTCACACCTATGGGCAATTTATGCATGTCTGTGGACTGTGAGAAAATCCATGCTAACATGGGGAGAACATGTAAACTCCACACAGAAGGGCCCCAAGTCGGATTCAAACCTGCGACCCTATTGCTGTGAGGTGACTGTGCTATTCACTGTACCACTGTGCACCCCTCCGGGGATTCTATGACAAATCTAAATACAGTCTTTTATGCTGCAATGTTTACATCTGTCACGTCAGTCAATTCTTAAGTTTGTATACTTGTGTGTTTTTGTTCGTTTGCGTATGTATTTCCTGTTTTATTTTGTAGTCTGACTCTCCCTGTTGTTTCAGAGCACGTCACTTCCTGCCCTCCTGTGCTTCCGCGTTTTGAATGAATGAGATTCCCGACTCCCTCTCCTGCGTCTGATCATCGTTCCCCAGCCCTGATTGTGTTCACCTGTCCATAATTAGTCACTCCCCTCTTTAGTATTTAAGCTGTGTTTCCCCATCCTTCTGTGCCAGTTCGTCTTTGTACTTAGAGTGAAAGCGTCCTCGCGTCCTTTGTGTTAGTCTCCTTGTGCTTTGATTACTCTGCCTGTTTTTTCTGATTACGCCTCAGCCTAACGTCTTGGATTCGTCTGCCTGATTTTTGACTGACCTCCCGTGTACCGAACCTGCTTTACTTAGTAAAGACTTTTTGACTAAACCTGCCTGTCTCCGTGGTTGTGCTTTTGGGTCCACACTTTGTCTAACTCCGTGCATCACAGTACGAACTGGCCAAATATGGACCCAGCCAACCCGGACCAGGTTCGGTCCTCTCTCCACGCTCATGGAGTGAGGATTCGCCACCACGAGGAACAACTGTCCGCCGTCAGCACTAGCGTTAAACTTCTTACGGACAATCAGGAGAAGTTTAGCAATACTGTCGGCGAACAGGTAATTCAACTCGGAGCCCAGATGCAAGCTCTAATGAGCCGTATTGACACTTTAGCCGGAGAACGGTTGCCGCCGCCTCCTCCCACTCCAGCGCCACCGCTCCCACCCGCTTTTCCCACTTCTCCTCACCTCGCTAAACCTGAGCGTTTTTCCGGCGAGTCAGCTAACTGCCGTCCATTTTTGATTCAATGCAGTTTACATTTTGAACTTCAGGCAGCTCAGTTCCCCACTGAGAGATCAAAGATTGCTTTCATGATTACGCATCTATCAGGCAGAGCCGAGGCGTGGGCTACAGCGGAGTGGGCGCGCAATTCGCCGGTGTGTGCTTCTTTGAAACTTTTCACAGAGACTCTGCAAAAAATTTTCGACCACACCACACCGGGACGGGAGGCGGCAAGAGCACTGGTCAGCCTGCGGCAGGGGAAAAGGAGAGTGACAGATTACGCCATAGAGTTTCGCACGCTGGCCGCCGATAGCGGGTGGAACGACGCATCTCTCCTTGACACCTTCATTCATGGTTTATCCGACGCAGTTAAGGACCAGTTGGCGCCCCTGGACCTTCCACCTGATCCCGATTCGGTCATCGCTCTGGCGATCCGAATCGACAACCGCCTATGGGAAAGGGAGAAGGAGAGACGCAGGGGTGCGGCTCCTCAACCTCCAGAACCGACGGGGCCACCTGCTCGACTCCGCCCGGCCTGGCGTCCTTCTCCTCCTGCTGAGGTGAGTGGTATCTCGTCTCCCCCTAGTGCCCCAGAGGAGCCGATGCAGGTGGCCCGAGCCCGGCTGACTCCGGAGGAGCGACACCGACGTTTCCGAGAGGGGAGATGCATCTATTGTGGCCAGCTGGGCCACTTTCTGTCTACATGCCCGGTAAAAGATCGGGCTCACCAGTAAGCGAGAGGGCACTGGTGAGCCACACATCTTCCTCCAAATATTCCTCTCGCCCTCTGACTCAGGTTCAGCTGGTTTCCCAGACTCACTCTCTGCATTATCCGGTCCTGGTGGATTCCGGGGCCGATGAGAACTTTATGGACTGGAGACTGGTTAACACGCTGGGCCTACGGAAGACTCCCCTGCCCGAGGTGTTGGAGGCCAATGCTCTGGACGGGCGTCCTCTGGGTCGGGTGACTCACCGCACCCAACCCGTGAAACTGATCATGGCCGGTAACCACACAGAAACATTGAGCTTCCATGTGTTTAATTCCCCTCTTCACCCTTTGATTCTAGGTTTGCCTTGGCTCATTAAGAACCAACCATACATTGACTGGGCTTCTGGTAACGTTTTGGGGTGGGGAGGGGAATGTACACTAACCTCTCCATCATCTGTCTCACCTCTGGAGCTTCCTGACTCTCGGTCTGCGCCCCCAGCGGTGATGGTGGGCACCACGGCATCACTCCAGCATCTCGCTCCTGCACCCTCCTGTGATTACACAGACCTGACCGGCGTGCCGGTCTGTTATCATGACCTCAGTGAAGTTTTCAATAAGGCAAGAGCCACTTCACTACCTCGTCACCGCCCCTACGACTGCGCCATCAACCTTCTTCCTGGCACTTCACCTCCAAAAGGACGTCTCTACTCTCTCTCTGCCCCCGAGCGGAGAGCCATGGATGATTACATCGAGTCCTCCCTGGCAGCGGGGATTATCCGTCCATCCTCGTCCCCAGCTGGGGCGGGCTTCTTCTTTGTAGAGAAAAAGGACAAATCCCTCCGACCATGCATTGACTACAGAGGGCTAAATGAAATAACCATAAAGAACAGGTACCCCCTCCCTCTCATTTCTTCCGCTTTTGAAGTGTTAAAAGGTGCCAGGGTTTTCTCTAAACTAGACCTTAGAAACGCGTACCACCTGGTGCGCGTGAGGGAGGGGGACGAGTGGAAAACAGCCTTCAATACTCCTAGCGGGCACTACGAATATTTGGTTATGCCATTCGGCCTTACAAATGCACCTGCGGTTTTTCAAGCCTTTGTAAACGATGTTCTTCGTGATATGCTCAACCAATTTGTCTTTGTTTACCTTGACGACATTCTGATTTTTTCACCAGACCAGCACACCCATGAACGCCATGTCCGCCGCGTTTTACATCGTCTCTTGGTACACCAGCTGTATGTTAAAGCGGAGAAATGCGAGTTTCATGTCCCCAGCCTCTCCTTTCTCGGATTCATTGTGGGTCCCGATCAGATCAAAATGGACCCCGCTAAGGTTAGCGCCGTAGCCGATTGGCCAACCCCCACTACTCGTAGACTGGTACAGCGCTTTTTGGGTTTCACCAACTTCTACCGGAGATTCATTCGCAACTTTAGTAACATCGCTGCGCCCCTCCATGCGCTAACCTCCCCACAGACTAGGTTTGTGTGGACGCCCCAGGCAGACCAGGCATTCAATAAGTTGAAGGAGAGTTTCTCTTCCGCCCCGATTTTGACACTACCAGACCCGCACCGTCAGTTCGTAGTGGAGGTCGACGCCTCCAATACGGGTATCGGTGCCGTTCTGTCCCAGCGTTCCGCTGAAGATAACAAGCTGCACCCCTGTGCTTATTTGTCCAGAAAGTTATCTTCAGCGAAACAAAACTACGATATTTGCAACCGTGAACTACTAGCGGTTAAAGCCGCGTTGGAGGAGTGGCGCCACTGGCTTGAGGGGAGTGATCAGCCGTTTGTGGTTTGGACCGACCACAAAAACTTAGAATACATTAGGTCGGCCAAGCGGTTAAACTCCCGTCAGGCCAGGTGGTCCCTCTTCTTCAACCGCTTTAATTTCACGTTGTCGTACCGCCCAGGCTCAAAGAACCTCAAACCAGACGCCCTGTCCCGTTTACATGATCCCGGCCCAGTTCCTGACGAACCATCTTATATTGTTCCATCCTCGTGCGTTATCGGGGCCATCACATGGAGCGTCGAACATCGGGTTAAGGAGGCTTTAAAGGACACTCCCGCACCCAGCGGGTGTCCACCTAACCGGTTATTTGTCCCAGTCTCACTCCGTCCGCAGGTCATTCACTGGGCTCACACATCTCGACTAACCTGTCACCCGGGCACCAGGAGAACCGCCTCCTTCATCAGGCAGCGTTTCTGGTGGCCCTCCATCGAGAAGGAGGTGGGGGAGTATGTGGCGGCTTGCCCTGTCTGTGCCAGGAGCAAGTCGTCATATCAGGCTCCGCCGGGTCTTCTTCAACCTCTCCCCGTGCCAAGCCGACCCTGGTCAGACATCGCCCTTGACTTTGTTACGGGACTCCCCCCATCAGAGGGTAATACCACCATTCTAACAGTTGTTGATCGGTTCTCTAAGATGGTCCATTTTATTCCCCTGTCTAAACTGCCCTCCGCCAAAAGAACGGCGGAGGTTCTGTTGCATAACGTTTTCCGTCTCCATGGTTTCCCCAGGGACGTGGTGTCTGACCGGGGTCCGCAGTTTGTATCTCGTTTCTGGCGGGAGTTTTGCTCCCTGATTGGCGCTACCGTAAGTCTCTCCTCCGGTTACCACCCCCAGTCTAACGGACAATCTGAGCGCTTAAATCAAGAGCTAGAGACGGGGCTTAGATGCCTCGTTTCACAAAATCCGGCTACTTGGAGTAAACATCTTATCTGGGTTGAATACGCTCACAACACTCTGCCCTGCTCTTCTTCAGGTCTCTCTCCGTTCCAGTGTTGCTACGGTTACCAGCCTCCCCTCTTCCCAGAGGTGGAGAAAGAAGTGACTGTTCCCTCCGCTCACGCGCTCATCCGCCGTTGCCACCGGGTTTGGAGGGGAGCTCGCCAAATGTTGCTGCGAAGCACCAACAGGTGGAAGAGGGCTTCCGATCGGCGCCGAACACCTGCCCCCTCCTATCGCTCAGGTCAGCGTGTGTGGCTCTCCACCAAGGACCTCCCACTTAGAGTTGAGTCTCATAAACTCGCTCCTAAATTTGTCGGCCCGTTCCCCATTTCTAAAATCATTAACCCGGTGGCCATCAAATTACAACTCCCCAGATCTATGCGTGTGCACCCCACATTCCATGTCAGCCGCGTCAAGCCTGTTAAAGAGAGCAGCCTGGTCCCAGCCTCCAGACCCCCACCACCCCCCCGATTCCTCGACGGCGGCCCTGTATTTACAGTCAAGCGTCTCTTGGCTGCCCGCCGTCGAGGAAGGGGGGTCCAGTATCTTGTAGACTGGGAGGGATATGGCCCGGAGGAGAGATCTTGGGTACCCACTAAAGATATTGTAGACCCTGAACTGATTCACAACTTCCACCGGCGTCACCCCAACCCTTTTGGGACTTCTGGTGCCGTCCCTAGGACGGGGGGTTCTGTCACGTCAGTCAATTCTTAAGTTTGTATACTTGTGTGTTTTTGTTCGTTTGCGTATGTATTTCCTGTTTTATTTTGTAGTCTGACTCTCCCTGTTGTTTCAGAGCACGTCACTTCCTGCCCTCCTGTGCTTCCGCGTTTTGAATGAATGAGATTCCCGACTCCCTCTCCTGCGTCTGATCATCGTTCCCCAGCCCTGATTGTGTTCACCTGTCCATAATTAGTCACTCCCCTCTTTAGTATTTAAGCTGTGTTTCCCCATCCTTCTGTGCCAGTTCGTCTTTGTACTTAGAGTGAAAGCGTCCTCGCGTCCTTTGTGTTAGTCTCCTTGTGCTTTGATTACTCTGCCTGTTTTTTCGATTACGCCTCAGCCTAACGTCTTGGATTCGTCTGCCTGATTTTTGACTGACCTCCCGTGTACCGAACCTGCTTTACTTAGTAAAGACTTTTTGACTAAACCTGCCTGTCTCCGTGGTTGTGCTTTTGGGTCCACACTTTGTCTAACTCCGTGCATCACAACATCAATGTTAGTTTGTGATGGGTTCATTGGTAAAGTGCACAGTACATACAGATACAACAACACGTCTGTACACCCACTTCCTTCTCTGGCATTTATTTCTTATCACAGACTCAAAGCCAGGAGCACACTCCGTTTTCATTCCCAGAGCGTTAAATACAGAGGCTTTGTCATCACTCTTGGCATTCAGTATTGCCACAAAAGGCAACCAACAAACATAAGGCTTTCATCCAGGAGACCTGTGCATCACAGATGTATATATACGTATACGTGTGTGTGTGTGTGTGTGTATGTAAATCACAGTGGTTTTGTTGCCTAATCTTAACATGATGCTGAGGATAGCTATAGTGGTTTTGATGAGCATACTCTGCACAAGTTCAGTACTTTCTCTCCTGCATTTAAGCCTTTGTTCCCAGGATGCTCCAGGGCCCTGATTGTGGGACTGAATCTTAGCGTGCATGCCTTGCTGTTGTCCTGACCCCTTCTCTCAGAGTTCATGCAGTGAAGCAGAGATTGCTGGCCCCGGCAGACAGATGGCAGAAACGTGGCAGCTTCTCGGGGCTTTCTGCCCATTTATAATCAAAGAGATGCCAGCTGCTGGGAGAATGTTTATGAGTGCAGGTGAGCCAGTGGTACACAGGATATTACAGCTTACAGCCGGTGACTGCCCCGCCCCAGACAGCATGACACACAGGGATTATGTCATTTATACACAGTGAAGAGTAACATACAACATAATCATTATGAACACATCAGATACACAACGGTATGATAGATGATGATGTTATGGGACGTCTGGCACATTGTATTATAGCAGATAAACATGGCAATAAAGGAAACAAAATATCAGCAGAGATTGTGTGCAGCCTCATGCTGTGTTTCTACAACTGGCATCATTCTTCTTTGAGCTTTCATTTACATCGCTTCTTTTTGCAGCATGGATCAAGATTTCTTTTCTTCCCCAGGAGTGAACAGAAGAAAACACATCCAGAGCAGGATGTCAGAAAGCTCTGGGTAGGCTCAAAAGAGACAGAAAGCTCAGTTTATGCCCAAAAGACCTGAGCGTTGCCAAAACTCTCACATTCCAGAAGTCATGAACTACACTGACAAACACAGAAGATGGGGTGGGGTGCAATTTCTGTGCATACAGCCAATCTTAAGTAACCTAAATTATACAGGTATAATAATTTCCTGATGATATGTATCCTAATTTATGGTAAACTGTTTGTGGTCTGTGGACTACAGTATAAGCCACAGGGCTATCTTACACCCTGCACACAGCGCAGCGCAACTATCATTGCTAGTTTCAGATCAACACAGTTGTCATCTTCATGCCCAGCATCTACGTTCTGCTCCCATGGGCGTGTTGACGCATTGCTATCTTGAGGCAGCAGAAAGCAATTACACCATTGACCAGCAAAAGCCTGGTCTTAAGTCTGGGGCAGTATATTGCTGCTATTTAAAGGGCTCATTATTCAGATAGTAGGATGCGTCTACATAGGCAGGTTCACAGTGCATTAACACTCATACACACACAGGGATGCAGCAGTGCTCCAGAATAGTGTTATTTATTTCAAGGAAAACACAAAATTCAGTATATTCAAATTCTTATTTTTATTAGTATTCAAATTCAGTAGTATATTCAAAATATTTGAATATAAGGCATTTTGTATGGCTCAACCTGCAGCACCTCACAGTGCACACATGAGCTGATGATAAACAGCAGTGTTTTGAGACTGACGGAGCCGTGCATTATGAACACCAGAGTGTAAAGCAGCTCCAGAGTATTCCACTCAACAAGTCCCCCCTGTGAGTTGTATTGGAAAGCAATACAGTTTACGTATTGACCAATACATCATGTATCATATTTAGCCTTATCTTGTATTGAATTTTGCTCCTCATGCCACCTGCACCACATAAATAGGTTATTGTGTTTTTTACTCATATTCAGCCAAATGGAGTTGTTGATGGGACAGAGGATTGGGAGACGGTGGAGGATCCATCGGCCAAGCATCAAATACTGTACATCTGCTCACGCATTTTCAATTCAAGCACAAGCAGATCCGTGTCTTCAGCAGAAAAACGGTCCTCCAATTTTACGAATCCACCTTTTAAATAGCAATCCTTTTAAAGTATGGCAAATGGGAGATGACACTCCACATCCAGGTGTCAGATTTGGGAGAGTTAAGTAGGAAAAAACAAATGTAATAATTTAAAGGAAAGAAATTATAAGTCAGGAGAAAATCAGACAGAGCGAGGAAGTTTATTGCGGAGCCAAGCTTTGAGCCAGTGAAGACATTGGACACTGGCCATCTGAAGTAGAGGAAACTAACAGCTCACTTTAGTTCAATCAGCAGAGACTTCATTTAGAGTGAACAATAATTTATTACACATTGCACAATAATATGAATAGTTAAAAGTCTCCATCGTGCTGTAGTGTATTAAAGGGGGTAGTGATGCCCTGGTGAGATTAGATATATTCCCCCCAGAGTTTAGACACTGACGTTGGTGATGAAGGGAGTTGGCTGAAGATCTGATGAAAGGATGTGAGGCAGTACTGGGCACTGCATATGATGAAGACTGGAGAGGTGACAGTTTTAAAATGAAAGGTATACAGTATTTTCCCCATGTCATTTTAAGTCTACACCAACTCTCACTAATATTCACTACCTCAACATTCCTGAATTATACAGTACATTTTCTAAATGAAAGGTCAGTGATAGAAACAACCTCACTGTAGCAGGGAAATGGTAGAGTTTTATTCACTGAAAGTGTTTAAGTTTGCTTGCTTGTGGAATGAGAAACATGCTGTTTCATTAGTTGGTGTTTTTAGACACACTGCATTCAAACTTAGCTGCAGCTCATCAAGCAAGAGTGAGAGAACGGCTACACGCTGTTATTGGCTGGAGGTTACAGCCCTACATGAGGCCTAAAGGCTGTTTGCTGACGGCTAAAAGCGTCCCGTATAGGAGAAAACTGAAAATCCAGGCAGCGGGCTGCAGGGTCTCAGCAGATACAGACACCACCACCACACTTCTACTGGGTCAGAAGTGATGATTGAGAGGGTTGATTGAGGTTATTTGAAACAGAAAATAACTTTTCTGTCTTGAACTTTAAAAACTGATTGTCTTTGCATGTTAATAATTTTAGTTTGTTCAACATTTACTTAGCCATGAAAAAAGTCATAAAAAAGCTTGAGGCTACAATCAAGCATCATGCAGCCAAACATCTTAACATGGGAGGAGGGGAGTTAGAGGACATACCAGGGTGGAAATTAATCAATTACTTTTGCATGAGGATTTACAACTTTAATACTACTATTTATTCTTGAGTATTTCCAGTTGAAGGGAAATCAGATTTTTCCAGATTTCTCTTCTTTTTAATATAAAAGTTAAAAAAAACAAAAAAAAACAAACAATATCAAACAATATGTAATTTGATAGATCAGATGTCACACATTTCAAATGAATCCAAGGCTACTAAAAATCTTGGTACACCTGTATGTCTTGGACAGGTGCATCTAAGGGGAGTAGGTATGAAAACTGAATTTCCCCACTGTGGGACTAATAAAGGAATATCTTTCTTTCTTTCTTTCTTTCTATCAATTTTGTATTTCCAGTTTTAAGGAAGTAGTCCTGCACATTGCCTTCATTAGAATCTGTTTTATTGGATGCCATGTTGTGGTCATCCAACCTTGGAACAACAACTTTAATGTCCAAAATATGGTATTCAATAATTCAATAAAGCTGATAGCTAGTGAAGACAGGATGGGATTCTGGCCTCAGTTACAATTAAAGAAGTACAGCTTGTTTAAATGGAGTTCAATGAGGACGTCAGACAGATGTCTTGAACTTTCATTCTGAGCTGTATGAATCTGTCCTTTTGACATCTGTCTGACGTTGATAAAACGTCTGAAACCATGTAAAACTTGATCTTTGAGCCCTATAACGATGTGACAACGTTCATTCTCGCTCCTCAGTGGACTTATTTTGGATGGTTAGAAAAGATGGTAAATTGACGTCTTTTGGACGCGTCTGCTCAGTGGGATGTGACAGGTTGGGATGAGAACATGTTGGGTAAACACACTGCAGCCTGCAGTTCAGTGATTCATCCGACAAAAATCAACAATAAACTTTGTCTCCACAGTAAATCATCTGTTGAGTGTTTGATGGTTATTTATTCCTGCTTTAGAATGTAACCACCGTGAAACAATCAGAAAATAACTTTTCTTTCTCTCATTCACAACACTGCCGCACTACATCTCTCTCTCTCTGTCTCTCTCTCTCTCTCTCTCTCTCTTTCGTCTTCAGTCTCGCTCACCGTTTCTGTCTTTTTTTAAATGAGCTGACAGCAAAGCTTAACTTTACTTTTAAAATTATCAAACAAAGAAAAATATTCTCCCTTCATCATAAAATGGTCCTAAATCGATACTAGAGTACTTCCTTGTTTTTGTTTTTATTTATTTATTCCTAATTAAATATTTGCGTATTTACAGATATGGTGTCACCACTTCAGTAAGTACCAAGTATACCAAAGTGAAAAGAAGAGGGGAAAAAAATAAAAATAAATAATAAGTGTTGAAAATAGTTGAGACATACAGGAACCGAGTCCCTCAGTATGCCCTATCTATAATAATAATAAAAAAAGTATTTTTAAAAAAGCAAAAAGTAAAATCAAAGAGATGATAGAAGAATAGAAGATAGAAAACTGAAACAAAAACCTGACCAAAACCGTTTCAGCTCATCTAGGTTTTGTCTTCACAAATCACGAAATAGGCAGGTAATATTTTTCAGGATCTAAATCAACTGTTTATAAAAATATTCAGCTCCTCTGATTCTTCTCTCTTCTTCATTGGATTTGACAGGCTAGATGCTGCTGTGGTGTATTGTGACCCTCTGCTAGTTGTATAGTCCAGTACTACGCAGATACCATCAGTTTCTTCATTTTAGTCCACTTATCCAGGTTGAGTAATGTGCGCAGGTAAAAACAGTTTCTCCAGTTGTTCCTGGGTCTCTAAACAGCTTTCTACTTTGATGTGAGGGGTTCTTACACTGGATGAGGATGTGTTTTACTGTCTCTGAGTCTCCATACTCACATTTGCCATCTGGATGTTTCCCAGTCAGAGCCAACCAAGCAGCCCACAATGCCCAAGCCTCAGCCTGCGATTAGGGCATCTTTTCTATTGCTGGCAAAATGGCTTTTAGATTGTTCCACTGTTTCCTGTATTGTGAAGCAATACCTCCACTTTTTTATTTTTTCCCATGTACCCTGCCACATTTCTTTGACTGTCTTGTTAATGACTGACGTATATCATGGTCCGTATTGTAGGGCTATTTCTGTTTTGTCTACAAGAGCAGCTTTCTTCGGCAAACAGTCTGCGTCCTCGTTTCCTTCTACAACCATGTGTGCTGGTACCAGAAGAAAACCCACCTCACACCCTGCTCTGTGAATTCTTTATAGTGTTTGAGAGATCTCTGACAGTATATCTTTCTTTGTGAATATTGACAGCTGATCTGATATTTTATGCCCCTTTTTAAATCTTAAATCAGGAATGAAATTTCCAAAAACCACTTTGTCACTGTCTAAATATAAGTATGAACACCATTGTTGTTGCTGTTATTAAGTATGCATAGGTCAATTTAAGGGTCTGAGATGAGCCATGATGGTACACCTGACCAACAAACTGAAGAGCAAACACTAATATCAGTAATACCCAATTCCTCCGCCTCAGATTTTAGTTTACTTCCAATGTTTGTTTTGTTCTTATATGGACTTCACAGATGATCTAACAGCCATTTTGTTGGAGATTTTTTGCCAGATCCTTTTATTTTCATTAAGTATCTCAATGCAAATTTGTGTCTTCAAATTTCCAAGGGCATCGCTCCCATTTTTATTAATAAGGCCAGTATTGGAGTAGTACAAATTGCCCCACTGCATATTCTCAGGGCTTTAGTTTGTGCTCTATCCAGTTTGCTAATCAAGGTAGGAGCTGCTGTTCCATACGCCAACATCCATAATCAATGACTGATCTAATCATTGCTATATAAATCATTTGCAGTGAATTTCTGCTCTGCAGTCAGAGCCTGCCACACACCAAGAACATGTTTTTATTTTTATTTATTTATTTATTTATTTATCTATTTATTTATTTGTATTTATTTTTATTTTTCATTTGAATCTTTCATCAAACCACTAAGAAATTTATAGTTTTTAACTTTTTCAAGAGGCTTATCATATAATTGCAGATTCACTTTTGGCAATTTATTTTTATATGCAAATACCATGAATTGGGTTTTGTCTGGATGTTTTGAAAAAAACAACAACAACGTACAAATGCAGTAGTTTAGCCCAACTACTGCATTTGTACAGTGAAAATGACACTGAATAAAGAAAGAAAGATATTCCTTTATTATTCCCACAGTGGGGAAATTTACAATGTTGTGAACACGGGACAGGAACCAACAGCTGATTGTAGCATGATGTACGTGACATGAACAGCGGTCTCCTGGTTGAAAGTCTTGTGTTTGTTTGACTCATACACCACCACTCTCTCCACCCTGAACAGACTCTCATGCTATTAATACTACGTCACTTGCTCCAACCGATAAATAACGCCACAGATGGGTTTACATTGCAGTTGGTTGAAAGCCTGGTTCATCACAAGTGAGAACAGGTTGGTCTCTCTCATGTGCTGTATCCACACCAACAGCATTTCTGCTGCTGCCAGCCCTTTCTTTCTACATTGAGTTTGCCTTTCATAATGGCCATTTCATTTCATTACAAATGTCATTTATGTTTATTATTATTATTACTTATTTAAAATAAGGTTAAGTAGTGTGTGCTTGTGTGTAAATAATAATATTCTGCCAGTACTCAGGTATCAGTTACAGAGCCCTGCAAGTCACTGCATTTTCTCCAACGGCGTCCTGCAAATATTTCAGAACATAAGTCAAGCGGCGCTGATCACGCAGGCTGTGTGGCCGCTCTAACCTGTTAAAATGGGCACTGACATAAAAAGCCATAGGTTCCACACTGCTCATGTGCCACTGACGCATACAGTAAATGCACTTGAAGCCAATGTGTCAGCTGTTAAAGGTGAGAGTTAGGACTGGGTTCAGGCCAGGAGGAACGTAGGGCCCACTGCACCAGCGTAAGGTCTGGCTGCAGGTACTGCCTCATGGTACAAGTAGTGACAAGGACACTAGCAGAACACAAAACTAGAGACGAATCAGTCAGGAAAGATCAGGAGAGAGCGACTGTCTGTGGCCACCACATGTAAAACCATTCCCTTTTTGGGGGGTTGTCCTGCTGTTGCCTCTCCATTGCAAATGTTGACACTTTCATCTGCAACAAAGCAGCTGAAAGTGATTCACAATCACTTGTGCTTCCTCAATGGACAGATTGATATCCCCAAAGTTTAACTGACTTGGTGTTATACTGGGATGATTAAGTGTTCCCTTCATTTTTTTGAGCAGTTCATTTTTTTAAGTAAATAAACTTTTAGTACGAACGCATAAATAGCCCTTATTTAAATCATTAGTCATCATCAGTATTAACTGAATCTTTCCTTTGCTCATGTTAATGAGACCCAGACCAAGGCTGAAGCGAGGGATGGGAAGTGGAGTTAAAGGAAACATTACTGCGCCTGCTCTATTGGCCCAATGGATGCAGAAGCTCGCCGGACGATCCCGGTACTTCATCACTCAGCAGTCGAGCCATTTGGCATCATGCTCCACGGAGCAACTCTTATATGAATGAATGGGAGCCTGCCTCCAATGCTGTATCCAGTTCACTTTATACATCCATGGTTCAAACATCCCAGTGAATGTGGTGAAGCTTACCTGTAGTAGATGACAGGTGGGTTGGCCTTGGCGGTGCAGTGGAATTTGACCAGACTTCCTTCCAGAACAGGCTGTGGCTCCACGGTGAGGTTGACGATTGGCAGGTCTGAGGGAAGGAGCAGATTATGACAGGATGGTCAGAGCAGTAAATGGGGGCTTGGTCATCACTTCAAAGTTCTCAGTGACTGTGGTTACACATTGTAAAGAGTCTCTCCATACTCATCATCATCATAATCTCCATAATCATCCTCAGAGCTTCAAAGATTAAAAATATTCACATAAAAACACAATACAGCAATAAAAGCTACATTACAAAGGAGCGCCAGGTACCAGGACTGATCAAAATAAGTATTTTTTTTGCTTATTTGTGGTATAAAGACGGTTATAATTCTAATGTTTGTGATAAATATTAGCAAAGACCACAGACTCTGTATGAAGGTGGACAACATGAACCCAAGTGAAGCCAAAAGCTAAAGTGCTTTTGAGGTATACAGTGAAGGTACTTACTGAGGTCACTCCCCAAGTCTCAGTGTAGTTTTTCACTTCAGATCTCTGATACCACCAACAGAACTTCCCTGCAGTCTGCAGTTGACTTTATTATGTTGAAAGTGACTTTTCATTTAAGACTTAAGACTTCCTGTTTAGATTGAATCAGGTGCAAGACAATCCAGACAATACTCCAAATACATTTTTTTTGTAGAAAAACAGTAGCAGTCCATGGATTTCTATATACAGTGACTGCTCAAATTGACTTTATATTTAAAAGAAGGGAAAACAAAACTGCTCAAGTGTAATACTGTAGTATTAGCACTTGTTCATATGCAGTTCTTCTAGATGTTATTTAGTCTATTAGACCAATATTTCCACGCACAAGAAATATGTGCTTAATGATGTCTTCGGTGATCAACTTCCTTTAGACTAAAGACACAACAGTGGTTTGTTTAGAGACCTTCCTCTAGCACAGTGTGTAATTAACATTTGTCTGTGTCAGCACACACGTTGGAGCTGGGCAGAGTCTAACAGAAGTACACCAAGAACAAAGAAAATAGTGACAGAGAAATCAGTCTCCTGGGAGAACTGTGATAAACCACGAGTCTGGCTCAACTTTGGCAGTTACACAAGAGTGTGTTAGCATTTTTAGTACATGTATTCTTTTGGTGTCCATGGGGATTTTTGTGGACACACCGCTTCTGCATTTGGCTATTAATCATCAAAGAAAAAATGCATTATTTAGCTCACACTCCTCTTTGTGCAATTACCTTCCAAGCTTCTCCCTTTTTTACAATTACCCAGGGACAGAGTCTGCCTCCTGGCTCCTCTGTGCCCTTACTCCTACAGCTCATTGCAGAGGAGCCACAAAATATTAAAGGCCTTCTGCAACATACCAAACTTTTTTAATTACCAGACCTGATTCTCACCATGTTACTCTGGGTTAAGGATTAATTGTGAAGCAGTTCAGACTTAATTTACATAACACAGATGTTCTATACATATGTATTAGGTGTGATATTCACTAGTTTCACTTTTCTGTAGATATAACTGCAAAGTACTGTGCTACTCTATGTAAATTAAAAATAAATAAATAAATCTCAATTGCTGCCTTACCCAAGACAGATTAGAAGATTGATATCATTTTAATATTTTTGTGGGGATTGCATTTCAAAGACTGGCATTAGTGGAATCTGTTAGCCTCTACCAAAAGAGAAAATATGCACTTTCTAACGGCTTGTCTACGCCAGGAAAGCCAGGAGCATGTGACGGGTGCATTACCGCATATCCAGTCCGCCCACGTGAGCAGCTCATGGCAGCTGCATCACCTCTTGTTTTTTTATTTTGGCGTCCATGTTAACAGGTTCGAGCAGTCACAATGCCCACATGTGTCAGGTACCTCTCTTTTAGACAGTTGAGGCCTCGCCTATTGTTACCACAAGCCACATGTTGTACACAGCAACAACAGACACTGAAAGTGATCTATTTATATCTATAAGTGACTGTGTACTGACACTGTGTCAGCCACTTTATTACAGTTTCAATGTCAAGGTCATGAAAATGTTTAAATTTTTAAATTAACACTTCCTGCTTTCAAGTCAAAATAAAAGCCCTGTAGTGAGAGAGCCTGGTTTTCATGCAGATTCTCTCAAAGAGCAGTGTCATGAAAAGACATAATAACTTTGGATCTCACTTGGTATCTTCCCAGCCAGATGCCCCCGCTTTGCCATCTCAGACTAACACTCTGAATTGGAGCTTCAGCCAAATTAATTATCAGATTCAAGATGTTGCAACAGCCAGAGGCCACTTGATGTCTCTCGCTCGTCATATGTGGCTGAAACTCACAGCTCTTCTGCGGGAAGATCAAGATGATCTCTTGGGGCCCCCTTCACCACGGATGAGTTTTTTTGGTCATTCAATGCATTTTACATGTGGGTGAGGATAAATCACAGCTTATAGCCACCACCAACTGCTCGCCCATAATCAGAGCTGAAGTGAGGCGTAACATTGCAGTGAGGAAAAAGTGAATATTATGCCTTTTTTTTTCCTCCTGTTATTAATAAGCTGATGCTGGTAATGTTGAAAATATATGTTGAGTTAAATGAGTCACATTTTTCAAAGAGCACATTCCTCTCCTCTCCCACCTCCACAGCATCCCGTGGCATCTTGTTGAACTCAAATCGAGCATGATGCGTCATGGTTGCCCATTGTTAATGCACTCAAATGTAGCCTTACTGCATTGAGCAGATTAACAGTTAATCATTAATTAATATAAAAATTCATATTCACAATTAATAATCCCAAATTATTAATTGTAAGACAAATTATCACAAAATCTGAAGGAAAGGGGTAACATTCAACTTTAGACATTACCCACGGTTAACTTCAATATCAGGATTTAATCGGGGCACCACCCAGTTTTATAAAAACAGGGAAAAATAATTTGATAAAAATAAATTTTAAATTTGATATTAATCAGTTGCGTCTCATAATCTCATGGTTGCTACGGAGTTCTTGGCCTGGTGAACAGTGATTTGAATAGTTTATATATATATATATATATATATATATATATATATATATATATATATATATATATATATAATAGGGCTGTCAGTTTAACACGTTAATTAGATTAATTAAATACGCTGCAAATGAACGCGCTATAAAAATTAATGCAATTACTCATGAGTGGCAAGTCAGTCATTTTAAATTTGGCCCATTGAGTGACCTGTAGGCTGCAGTGGCGGCGTTACTTCGTACCTGCGCCACTAGTCAAAAGCAGGGTGACTGACAACAGAGATGGACGCGACACAGGAGAGCGAGGCAAGCCCACTCGGACCTTTCACTCGGACTCGGACTCGGACAAGGAGGAGCAGGGGCCTCTAGCCCGCTACAAAGCTGAGCCGTGCATTGGAATGCATGAGTGTCCACTGGAGTGGTGGGCAGCTCACGCAGGAGCTGATGAACAGCTGTCCTCTCCTCCTACCTGGCTACCGCTGCCACGTCTGGGCCAGGTGAGAGACTCTTTTCACTGCAGGTAACATCATTCAAAAGAAGAGAGCAGCCTCACACTCACACAATGTAAACAAGCTTGTTTGTCTGAGCAACTGGCTCAAGGACACGTTGTCAGTTCCTGTAACGTTAGCTGACCCTTTTAAAGGAAATGCTGTTGGCATCTTGCTATTGATGTTGCCTTATTTAGAGGCATGTTATACTATTCATTTTGAATTGCTGTATTGAGTCAGCTTTAGTATTCATTTTGATTGAGAGTCTGCTTATGTGCCTATTTGAGACTCAGCCTTATTTTATTTCTGAATTTTATTTATTTCATTTAACTGTATTTGTATTGCATTTTTGAGAAATGCACCTGGCCTAATTGGTTTGCTGATGTGCTTGACCTTTTTTCCTTTGAATTTCATTTATAAAGCACACTTAACCAATAAAAATGTGGATTTCAAATCTTCTCTTCTTGGTGTATTCTATTGATTAGTCATGCACTACAGTTTTGTAATGTCCTAGAATTCAAATTCTTTATTTGGGGGCCTTTAGCAGGTATGAGATTAAAATGCAATTAATTAGATTAATTAATTACAAATCCTGTAATTAATTAGATTAATTTTTTTAATTGCCTGACAGCACTAATATATATATATATATATATATATATATATATATATATATATATATATATATATATATATTGTGTGTGTGTGTGTGTATACACAAACTCAAGTAACCAAGTTTTTTATAAATGAAGTGTTTATTTGACTAACTACCAGACTACACTACTAACAGAACATAATTGAATGAATGATAAAACAATGATATAATTGAATAATTAAAGGAATACATCACATACAAATGATGAACATTCATGGATCGAACAAATTAAAGATGATCAGATCAATTCAGTGACTGATATCTCTCTGATTGGATTTAATACTTGTCTATTACCTAAATTTAGACGTGGTCTAATTTTAATTGTAAAGTTTGTAACTAAGTTATCAGTTGACTATGAATTGACTATGAATTGGTTCATTGGTCTAGTCATCAAACTCTTTCTCCTCTGAAGATACATCTATACATCAGCCTCTCTGAGTAGATGGTAGATGGAGGTTGTGCTGTCTGGAGCAGAGTGGCGGCAGCTTCTGTCTGCGCTGAACAACCCCGAGGAGCCTGAAGCCCCAGAAAGACCCACCAAAGTCTAAATGTGTGAAGCTTCTTATTATCAGTTGAGAAAGGGGGTGCGCCGTTTAGTTGGCAGGAGAGCAGGATTCTCCCCCCATCTGAAAAACTATTCTGATTCTTTAGTAAAACTTATTTTGTTAGATTAAACTAATTGACTTGTTTCAGCATGATTCATTCTTCCATATTTGAAATCTGGGCTTCATCTCTTTCAAATACATACCAAACACAAGACATCAGCCACTGAATAAAACTTGATCAACTGAATTAAAATGAATCAAACAATTACGTCACACAGATGAATCTTGTAAACAGAGTTGATTATCATGAAATTAATTCTATAGGTTCTGAGCATGTGTAACAATATGAATCAATTTATGTATGGTTCACAATCAACATAAAATGGTGTAATACACTTCAACTACCGTAGATTCACTTATATATCAAATATAACATTAACTAGGCATTAGTGTGCACCCAACTTTATGTTTCAGATCCCCTATAAATTGGTGAATAAGATACACATGTAAAGTATTGATGCAGACAGATATAATGACCTCATTACCATAAGAGAGAAGGTTTTGGTCTATAAGCAAATATTTTAACTTGCTTTGATTGAATTTATGTCAACAACTTACTGTCACTAGAGCACATGTTAGTAAAGCATCACACATCAATTCATGACACTGTAATGTTAGAATTAGATTGTTCTGCTTCCATAATGTGTCTGTGTTTCACCACTTCTCTGCCAGAGAAAGACCAAGTATTTGACCTGTTGACCTATAAGTCATAAAACCTTCATCTGGTCAGGACCATACTGGGTTGTTATCTAGTGAGATTCACCAAGCTGGTTGTAAATGAAGAGTCTCACCACTTAGTGCCCTGAGAGGTCAAACAACAGTTTCTGGAAGGATGTAAAAGTTAAGATGAGTACTGTGGATTCATCAATATTTTCATTATCACATTTCATATTCTTCATCTTTCAGTCATCATCCGCTCCATAAAACACATACTGCCCATCGGCCCCACCTCCGGAGAAGGAGACAGTGGGTGCCTTACTGTCCACCAATAATTTTAAAAATAATAACAGTAATAATATTGAAAATAATAAACATTATCATGGTGAGGGGAGACCAAAGTAATGACACATTTCACCTGCTGTGTTCTGGCCGTCATTGCTGTGTTATTACACATAGATGAGCACAAATCGCACCACAGGTTAAAAATAGGTTGTTTAACTGTATTACCTCGGGGGGAAATAAAGATTAGTCCAGGTTAACCCTGGGGGGTAGGCTAGTCCTGTGTCTATTTTTCTTTCATCTATCTTCACACAGGAGAAAAGATAAGAAACACAGTGACAGGATGTCTGCTGCTGCAGGCGAGCCAGCAGTGCGTTCAAGGACTTCATTTCTTGCTCCCATCATGAGCTGATGGCTGCTTTTCCAAACTTGCTGTGGTTTTGGTGAAGGAATTTTAAAACACAAAGATCTTTGTGTTGTGTACTAACGCATTTAAATTTTGGGGTTATTTTAAGTTTTAAGTTAAATGTTAAATTTCATGGTTGGTTTAACAGACTTAGGGTAGAGATAGTGAAGTTGGAAGTACACTGTCTTTCTGTATTGGTGTTGATTAAAGAAGATTGTCTAACCACAAGAGAAACTGCAGTCCACTTATTAACAATAATAAATTAATAATTAATAATAATTATCCACAGGCCAGAAGGACTAGAGAACCAGCCGAGTAGGGTTACATTAGTGTGATTCGAAGGGCAGAAAATGGTTTGCAGGTAGATGGGAGTGGGCACGGGCATGCGGTAAGACGTAGTCAGGTTGAGGAAGAGTTTCAAATTGTGTAGAATAGATGAATCAAATAGCTGAATAGATGGCTGGCCAAGGTGGCTGAAGAAGGCTGAGCGATTAGAGAAGATGTTAACAATGTGGAAATAGAAAAAAAAAGCAGGAACAAAGCACACTGTGGCTGAGAACATGGTACAGTGCAGCCAATGATTAATCTGCAGACTGCTTTAAGTCCCATCTGATGATGAAGTAAGCTAAGTGAGAAGAGCACATTTTATGCTTTGCAAATAAATTTCTGGTGATTTTTACTTACGCTGAATGTCGATTGTGACGGTAGCATCTTTACCGTTGGGAGCTGCTTTGTTTGAAGCTCGACAGGTGATCTGCTGACCTGACTCGATGTTGGAGGGAGATAGGTAGAGTGTGCTGACTGTGCTCTCCCTCTTACCATCCCGCAACAAGGTCTGGAGAATTGAGGACAAAGGAAAGAAGTGTTTCAAAAAGTCATATTCATGAATTATTCATACCAGAGCATCATTTCATCAACACATAAATAAACACATTAAACTTTAGCAATGAACTATTTGACCTTAGGTTTATGGAGCATAAAGACTTTTTACTCCATTTACTTAGTAGGGACCAGTGACATTGTGTGTCCCTCAAGGAATAGCTGTTTTTTCTGAGGAACTAACTTTCAGAGTGGTTGTTGAATCATATTTTAAATAGCTGGATAAATGATTCATTCTCAGGAGAAACCTGAGTAGTTTGAAAATGTGATCACCCATTGATTGATTGAGAGTCTAAATGGGCTGTACCAATTTGTTATATTTCCATTTGGGTTGTTGGTGTTCCTGCCGCCTTCCAGCACCTCATGGACCATGTGCCGCATCCACACGCTGCATGGGCTGCCACCTAATTGGATGCGGTTGGCCTCGGTGCTCGAGTCACTGAGGCAGGCGGGACTCAGGCCAGGCACCTACCGGCCTATGTCGGGCAGTGGGGGTATGTGGAGGTGGGCATGGTTAGTATTCAGGTGGAGGAGAGGTGTGGGCAACACTAATGAAAACAGAGCCAGGGAGAGTTGATTAGCAGCTGGTGATCATTTGTCTAATCAGTCCTTTGAGTAGTATGCTGCGCCTGAGATGGGGCAACATATTGGAGGACACAGATTGAAGAGCTGAAAAGAAGCGGTGTAAAGTGTGCTGAGCGGAAAAATAAAAGATTATTGAACTATGCAACCAGTCGTCTTGTGTCTTGTGTACAAAACTCTATTAAAAATAGCAGCCAGCCTTTAGCCAGTATGCCAGATGTTTTGGATCCACTTTTGGGGAGCTCTCATGCCGCTGCGTGCACACCCTACACTAGCAACCGTCTGCAGTCAAGAGTAGAATAGTAATATACTGTATATTATACTGCATCTTGTTACTTCCCAGGCCTTTGGATTTAACCCTTGCTGGGCCTTCTGTCCCTGCGGGGATGGACAGGGATGGAGAGGGCTTCCAGTATGACTGCCAGCCGGGATGGACTGTCCTGCATCAGGGGTCTGCAGCAATGTCAGCAACCCACCCAATCAGTCTTGAAACATGGAGCACATCTCGTTTTGTGGTGTGACATTTTTGCTGCCATCACAATCCATACCTATACAACCAATGTGTTTATGATTAAATGCAGTAGTTTACATGAGAAGAGTTCTTCATAGATCAAGCCTCTTAACTTTGTGTCTGACATGTCATCACTGGTAATCTGACTGTACAATTTAGCCCAAGAAAGCAGCTGCTCATTTCTTGAAAAATGATTTCATTTTCTTAAAACCGAGTCACTCGACTGATCTAAGGTCACGAACAACAACCACCTGTTTACCATTATCTCTATTTGTCCAGTACCTTAACAAAACAGTACACATATTGTATGGACAGCTTTTTGGTAAGTAAAGTTACATCATATTGCATAGAAGTTTTAATATTTGAAGCAATTGTGAAATGTCTTTTGTAGATCAAGAGATCATTCAATTGAGGTTAAACCGGCAGGAACATCTGGACTTTAAAACTTATCAGCGTATACCACCTAATCTTCACAGACTGACACACCTACTGGCAAGGGACTGTTTAAGTAAAATGATCTAATACTAGTGGTACGACACAACACCCAAACTCTCAGCAGTGAGTGTTGGTCTCATGCCATACCTTTGAGTACATGGCTCCACTTAGAACTAGACCGTTGCGGATCCAGATGATGGACGCGGCAGGTTTGGCGATGTCTGCATGACATGTGAGGTTGAGGGGCTCGCCGGCCCGTAAACTCACCACCGGGGCCCCCACTATCACCGGGTCATCAGGAGGAACTGTGGAGGGACAGTTAGATGTTACATATTGGTACTGCATTTAATGGATTTGTTAAAATTAAAGTATACATGTTGTAAAACAAATACCAAGACATTCACATGCCAACAACTGCATACTAGAGGTGCACAAAGTTCAAAAGAACACACAAAAGAGATTTACAATGCAATATTTCAATGACTCGTACTAACTGTCTAATTGACAAAAGGGTTGGTAGGACAAAACAAGAGGGGAGTCAAACAAATACATCTGCCAAGGATGCACGGGTCAATATATAATAATGATAGTAGTTGTATCGTATCGTTCCAGATGAGCCAAATATCATCCTTGAATTGTATGGGAACCATAGAAAGTGAAACATATTGTATTGTAAAAATGTATCATTACATACGGAATATTTACTATGTAGCATGTTTAAAGGTGCTGTACATGTATTTTTCAAAAGTGTAGTTTCTTAAGGAGACAATACATACTGTATGTTTTATTGTGGGTCATAATGTTAATATTTTAATAGTATGGTGTTTGCTGTTAAAGGAACAGTGTGTATAGTTTCTGTTGTGCACTGCTTTGTGAAATTTAGTGTAAACATGTAATGTATGTATTTGCTTGTTCATTACACTTTGGACTAAAGCCAACCACATCATGTCCACTTCATTCCCTTTCTATGTCCCCTTACAGGGGTGTTGCATTAATAACTTAATTTTTCTCATCCACATTTTGTCGTACCATAAATCTGTAGGGTGACTACTGAAAAAAAATGTTTTGTTTTAAGAAGAAGAAGATCAACCTTTATTAGTCCCGCGAGGGGAAATTCAACTTTTACACTCTGTTTGTTAACTTATACACGGTACGTGCAGACCCGAAACACACACATGCACATGCATCAATGGAGAGATGTCAGAGTGAGGGGGCTGCTCCTGACAAGCGCCCCGAGCAGTTGGGGGTTTGGTGCCTTGCTCAGGGGCACCTCAGCAGTGCCCAAAGGAAACTGGCACCTCTCCAGCTACCAGTTCACACTCAGTTCTTGTCCATCGGGACTTGAACCGGTGACCCTCCGGTTCCCAACCAACTCCCTACAACTGAGCTACTCCGCCCCAAGTTTTGTTTTTTCAGAAAGAAAAAAATGAAAATGCTTTGGAGTCTTTAGATAATAACATATACTCCTGATCAAAATCTTAAGACCAGTTAAAAAATTGCAAGAATTTGCATTTTGCACTGTTGTATCTTAAGAAGGTTCTAAGTAGAGTTTCAAAATGCAAAAAGAAGAAATGGGAACAAGAGACCAAATGTTTTGAGCAGGCAATTTATTGAAAAGAACAATTTAACTGAAATAGGCTGTTCATCAGCTGATCAAAAGTTTAAGACCACATCCTTTAAAAGCCCAAATCTGTGCAAAAATTTGGATTCCATGTCATTTTCTGTCAAGTAATCACACTGTCAAGACCTCTTGATGGGAAAAGCAAAAAAACTCACTGCTTTTGAACGTGGCAGGATTGTTGAGCTGCATAGACAAGGCCTCTCACAGCGTGCCATCGCTGCTGAGGTTGGACGCAGTAAGACAGTCATTTTGCATTTCTTAAAAGATCCTGAGGTGTATCGAACAAAAAAATCAAGTGGTAGACCCAAAAAAATCTCACCGGCACTGAGCCGGAGGATCCGAATGGCTGTCCGTCAAGACACGGGACGATCCTCATCCCAAATTAAGGCCATTACTGGTGCTGACTGCAGCCCAATAACCATCAGACGGCATCTGCAAAGGAACGGCTTCAAAAACAAAAAACGTCTTCAAAGGCCACGTTTCCTTCAACGCCACAAAATTGCCTGTTTGGCCTTTGCAAGGGAGCACCAAACATGGGACGTTCAAAGTTGGAAGAAAGTTTTATTCTCTGATGAGAAAAAATTTAACCTTGATGGTCCTGATGGCTTCCAACGCTACTGGCATGACAAGGAGATGCCACCTGAGATTTTTTCAACACGGCACAGCGGAGGGGGCGCCACCATGATCTGGGGTGCTTTTTCCTTCAATGGAACAATGGAGCTCCAGGTTGTGCAGGGGCGTCAAACAGCAGCTGGCTACGTGGAGATGTTGCAGCAGGCATCCCTCATGACTGAGGGCCCTCGTCTGTGTGCTGATGACTGGGTTTTTCAGCAGGACAATGCTGCAATTCACAATGCCCGTCTGACAAAGGATTTTTTTCAGGAGAATAACATCACTCTTTTGGATCATCCTGCATGTTCCCCTGATCTAAATCCAATTGAGAACATTTGGGGATGGATGGCAAGGGAAGTTTACAAAAATGGACATCAGTTCCAGACAGTGGATGCCCTTCGTGAAGCCATCTTCACCACTTGGAGCAACATTCCTACAAGCCTTTTGGAAACACTCGCATCAAGCATGCCAACACCAATTTTTGAAGTGATCAACAATAATGGTGAAGCTACTCATTACTGAGTCTGTTTTTGAGACTTTAATTTCTGTTTTAGGGTTTTTTTGAGCTATGGTCTTAAACTTTTGATCAGCTGATGAACAGCCTATTTTAGTTAAATTGTTCTTTTCAATAAATTGCCTGCTCAAAACATTTAGTCTCTTGCTCTCATTTCTTCTTTTTGCATTTTGAAACTCTACTTAGAACCTTCTTAAGATACAACAGTGCAAAACGTAAATTCTTGCAATTTTTTAACTGGTCTTAAGATTTTGATCAGGAGTGTATAACCTAATAATTTAGATAATATTATAAAACATAAAGTACTTCCTAAATGGACACATGAAAAACTCAACAGCCTCTCATTGGTCTGTGGGGTAACCTTCCCCCATTCCCTGGAAATATGAGTCATGTTTGAGATATCCTGCTAAACCTTCAAACAGAACACATACAAATAATGCATTGCATTTCCCTATCACGCCATCAGGAAGGGAGGCTTTCAGCATAACTCTTCATTGCATTTACATGACGCTGAGATCTTTCAAAAATGTTTCCAGCCAGTTGGTCTCAGCACGGTTGCATTCCCTCGAGGTGTGGGTATGATGGTTTTAGGGTGTCCTTAATAATGAACAGCAAAGAGTTTTGCTTTTAAAAAATGCAACACCTGTTTTATTTTCTCATTTAACAAATTTAATGCGCATGTACTCTGATAACAGATGTGGGCATGAATATACTGTGGTTTTCTCTATCAGCAGAGAGTGTGGTCAGTGCCAGGATATCTTTTCTTTCTGTACTCTTTTGATTGAATCAAATCATACTTTTTGGAAATTCTGAAGTACATGTTGTTTTTCAACAATGGCAGATTTTTTTTTTTTTTTTTCAATGCAGTAAAACCACTAAAAAGAAGCCAAAGAGGAAGTCCCCAAAGTACACCAGTTGCTTTTGAAAGCTTCTGATACAGAGCACAATCCATGGGCGAAAGTGCAAGAGCAGGTATTAGTAAGTGTTGTAAACATTTTTCTTAGAGTAAACTGAAAGTGTAATGATTGCGCTCTTCACAAAATCTGTGAATATTGTGTAAATAAATGCCACACCTGAGTGATTACTCAGAGGCAAAAGCCAAATAGAAACTCCAACTCGCAGGATAAAGCTGCTTAAATACCCCGACTATATTCTTGTACGGATGGATATGATCAGCCTGGATTTTACTCAAACTTGAGTGAATTATTTATTGAGCTCTCAGTTCATTAAATAGTAGATCTGAGGCAAACCTTAATCAAAGCGGATGCGGATGGAACATCCTGAGTGGTGAGAAGAGAAGGGGAAAGCACTAGTTCAACACAGATCTCTAATACTCAACATGCACTACTCATGCACATTTCAACTGACTGGAGACAGCCCTGATGCATGCTACTGTATACACTTTAGCTTTCAGTTTATGAGCAACTGAGCAAGGATATGAGAAGTGAGGAGGGAAGCATGAGCTGAAGGAGATGAAGACATCTGTTTGGTGCAACCTGTCATATTAGTTTGCATTAATAAGAATGTTGTGCGCTAACTGGATAATAAATATATCAGATGTGAGGTGTAGCAGTAGTCTAATGGCGATCTCTTTGGAGACTGAGAACAGAGCACATATATTTAACAAACACACTCATGCAGTGTGACAAGTTGGAATAGTTGTACATTTGCAAAACAAAGGCTGTATTTGAAACTGTATACTATACCAGTAGTACATACTGATTTGGCCAAAATGTAGTCTGAAGTATGCAGTATACAAATATATATACATATATATATACAAAATATCCGGATGTTATACCAATTCAAAAAAAAAATTACCCCAACTTCTCTTTCTCACAATGCAAAGTGCTGGACTGCTACAGAGTATGGTTACATTATTTATTTATTCATTTACATTTTCCATAGCTATTTCATCACTAAAACTAAACTGAAACACTAAATTCACTTATGACAATTTTTGAGGCTAGAAATCAACTGTATAGATTTTGAATGTTTTTATGATATTAGGTGGTGAATTAAACATTTGCGCCAACATTTTCAAAGCTCCACAAACTGTCATGACAGCTAGCTAGTGCCTGCTGAGGTCGCTCCCCCACCAGCTGGACAGTCACACTCACAGCCTGCTATGAACTGGCTGGAGCTCTCCCTACGGATCGCTCTCACAGGCGGATTATTCAGTCTCATAGTCTCATAGGGGATTTTATTTCCTTGTTGACAGATGGTTTATTTAAATATCACAACATAAATGTCCGTAATAAATTAACAGGAACCTGTGTTTATTCGCCCACGGGCGTACCTTGCTTGCCAACAGAGTAGCAGAGTGGCGAGGGAAGAGGTGAAGGAAAGAGCTGCCTCTGACGGGGCAGAGGGATACTTTCTGAGACAATATGACCCTTTATAACATCTGCTCTAACTCTGGAGGGAGATCTGTTGAGATTCATTTCTGTAACTGAAAAAGCAGTTTGAGTAAATTTTGTCAAGCAATGTCTTCTATTTCCCATTTCCCCTCGCTGATGATCCTGTTTGTCTCACTTCACTATGAGCTGTTAGAATAAATAGTTTAAATATGCAGCATCTGATAAAGTAACATAACATAAACAACAACATTGTTGTATTTATTGTATATATGTACTAGTGGTGTTATATTTATTGTATATAAAACAGTACACAGTATGCAGTTTGTCAGTAGTATGTAGAAGTCGGTTTCAAATACATCCAAAGAAATGAAGCTCTGGCGTTAAGTTCGATCAGGAAGACAATTTTGCATGCTTAGGCCTGTAGTTACATCCTGTCATTCACTCACGCATGCTCACTCATAATTTCCTTGCTGTCATTGTTTGGGGCCGACAATTGCGATATCAGCTGGTCACACCCACCCAATAGCACTGTGACACATTGTGACATCCTGATTGAAATCTATACTCCTCGTTAATCTCTATCTTGCTCTTCCTCTGGACTAACATGAACACAATAAGTACAACATTTCACACTTGTGAGCTTTTTAATCACACAAAAAAACCAACAGGTTCATTGACAGTTTATCTGTATATGTAGCTCAAGTTTGAGTTCCAGTTCAAATGTGTATAGCATAGGGGGGGAACGGTTAGGGTAAAAAAACAAACCATTCGGTTTACTAGTCATGGTTCGTTTCATGCATGTACCGTTGGGGGCGGCAGTAGCTCAGTCCGTAAGGACTTGGGTTAGGACGAGGAGGTCACCGGTTCAAGTCCCCCATGGACCAAGACCAACTGGTTGCTGGAGAGGTGCCAGTTTACCTCCTGGGCACTGCCGAGGTGCCCCTGAGCAGGGCACTAAACCCTCAACTGCTCTGGGTGCTTGTCAGGAGCAGCCCCCCTCACTCTGACATCTCTCCATTGACGCATGTATATGTACTGTGTGAACAACAGAGTGCAAAACTGAATTTCCCCACTGTGGGACTAATGAAGGAATATCTTTCTTTCTTTCTTTCTTATAATAGGTTATGAGGCCGATTGCGTATTTTTTTTTCATCCTGTTTATTGTCACACTAGAAATCAAGGCCTGTAAAGAGGCTGGGACATGGCAGACAAGAATATGAAGTATCACATGCGCAGTGTAACTGAAGCTGCGGCCGTGAGTTGTTATTGGCTCATTTTTGGCGAGGGCGGACCAGATTTTACTACGCATGTGTTGTACGACGCGTTGATGATGTGTGACCCAGCCTCCTTCCTTTTCAAACTTCTCAGTTGACACAGACGTGGATGCAGTGCAGAGTGCAGCTATCATTTTATGGAACTGGCGAGTGGACGGAAGATCCACCAGCGTCGTTTCGCTCTGCTCTGTGGGAGCATTACAGATTTAGTGTTATGTAAGACAGTGCTGGGAAAAAAAAAGTGGTGGCTAAAACGTCAGTTGTGTTTAAGCACTGTGCTACACCTGTGACTTATGCTAGCGGCAATACTTCCAATAGGATGAATCTTTTACTTTTACTTATCTTATTTATTTTATTGCCATTTCCTTCATTGCACCTTCTCTTTTACTTATATTGTAATTCATCTGTACTGTTGTTTCATCTGTACTGTTGTTGCTGCTGCTATAACACCCGAATTTCCTGCCAGGGATTAATAAAGGTTCATCTTATCTTATCTTATCTTTTACGGACACATTACTCATTGGCCCATCCACTTGCCTGGTCGAAAAACAATGAACATAAGTATCCTCATGTTGCCAAGCTGGCACGACGTTACCTTGCTGTCCCAGGTGCATCTGTGCCAAGTGAGAGTTTTCTCTACAGCAGGAGACATTGTCACTGAGTAGATCTCGTCTTACAGCCCAGAATGTGGACAAACTCAACAGTGCGGTGTTTGGTTTATGCTTCACTTTGTGTCTTTTAGATATCAGTGAGATGTTTCTGTTGTTTAAAAAAGGTCCAAAAAGGTCCTGATGCACTTTTTGTTGATGGCCTGAGTCGATAATTTCTTTTTTTTTTTTTATTATTATTTCTAAAAAACACAGTGGTACTTGTTTCTTAATAAATAAATGAAAAGCTGTTCAAATTGAAACTGAAACTGGCCTCCTTGCTGTACCATAAATACAGTTTACCGCTGCACCGAAGCGAACCGTGAATTCTATGAACCATCCCATGCCTAGTATAGCACCATTTAAAGAAAAGAAAAGGAAAATCAATAAAACATCAACATCAATAGAACATAGAGAAAATGCAGAGAAGAGTAGCCGCATTAGACAAACATACATTCATAAGAACAGTAATAAGATATAAACGGGTGGAAAAAAATCTTGACCTCCTTCATTAGTAAGTAGGTCAGACACTTTAGTCTAGTGGTTCCCAACCTGGAGGTTATACAATATGTCACACTGAAATGTAACTGAGCAGGAGTATGAAGTACAAGTACACAGATTTTACTTATGTACTAAATTTCAACTTCTGGGCACAAATAAATTACTGTGAGAATACTAAATTAAATAAAATTGTAATGAGATTGCTTAAAGTGAACCCAGTATGGGTGCTGGTCTCAGAGCAGTAGGTAAGCTGTTTTTCACTTGTGATGCATAAATACTGAATTCAGTAGTAAATTGTCAGATATACGTAGAGCGGTAAGCGCTCAGGACATTAAGCAGCTGAGTGTCTTGTGACTTTAGAGGTCTGGGTTTATAAATTGAGAGCATACAGTATGTGATGCATACTGTGGAGCCAGTCTGTAGATTAAACTCTGCAATAATACATATTGTTTATTTGTTATCATAACTTTGAGATTCACTGAGTTCATGTGAGTGTCCTATTCCTGCACTTTACACTGAAACATCAAAGGCAGGTTCTGCCACTGATTGGTTGGCTATTATAAATGTTATTGGAGTTTTTTCCCACTCCACATGAAAGAATACCTCTGAAATCAGTGCGGTCTCCACATCTATTGTTTTCACCAGATGAGACTGACATGTTTAAACCCACATGGCCAACATCATGCAGGTTTTACAGCATCATTTAACTACACAACTACAAAGAAACCTTTCGCAAGCTCTACCCCTCCAATTTTTTTTTAGTTTGAAACATAATTGAGTTTCCCGTCATCATTTTCCCTGTCTTTCCTATATTAACGCTGGTAACGTCAGCAGCGCGTGGTTGCTGCCTCACTGAACAGCTGCATGTTTTATACGTGCAGTGTCCACACCAGCTGCATTTCATTTAATTTCATTATGTCAAGTACATTCATTTTAGACAGAAAAAAGTTAAGAAACTTTTGGTAATGGTAACTTTTGGTAATCCACAATTAAAGCCCTGTACTTCATTCATTCATGGAGCTGTGCAAGTCACTGCATGTTATACAACACTTTCATGCAAATATTTCATAATAAAAGACCCATTTTTACAAATTAATTCTGTCCACAGACAAAACACTCAAGGGCTTTAATTTTGAAATGAAAGCAGGAAGTCTTTTTCATGTCTGTGACATTCTACAGATGTCTAGACATTGAAACTGTAGTAATGTTGCTGGTATGATGTCAATACAGTCAATACAAATGATCATTTTCACTGTCTGTTGCTGTGAACTGTGCGTGGCTCGAGTTAAAAATACAGAAATGCAGCTAACACACAGCTAAGCTGCAAATGTGACGCATGTCTCATGCAGGCCGTAAGACACCGAAATAAAAAAACAAAAGATAACGCAGCCGCCACGTGCGCCTGACGTTCCTGGTGTGGGCAAGCCGTTATACGGGATGTTAAGAGGGAGATGGGCAGGAAAGCAAAGCTCTTGATTTACTGGTCCATCTACATTCCAACCCTCGCCTGTGGGAGGCTTTCAGTTGTGACCAAAAGAATGAGATCGTGGATAAAAGTGGCTGAAATGAGCTTCCCTCCTGGAGTGACTGGTCTCAGCCTTAGAGACAGGGTGAGGAGCTCAGACACCCGGAGGGAGCTCGGAGTTGAAGCCATTGCTCCTTCACGTTGAAAGGGGCCAGCTAAGGTGGTTTGAGCATCTGATCAGGATCCTCTTGGATGCCTCCCTTTTGAGATTTTCCGGGAAAGGCCAAATGGCAAGAGGCCCCAGGGTAGACCCTGAACACAGAGATTATATATCTCGTCTGGCCTGGGAACGCCTCGGGGTGGAAGAAAATGGATAGATGGATGGATTTGAATACCGTTCACTGTAGAGCGAGGTACGACTTTGAAAATGAAACATCAAACGTTTTTTCTATTTTCATTTTAATATGGTCATAGAGCGTCCATAGGAGTATAAGAAAATGATCAAACTGAATTATTATGCTTTCACTCTTACTCAAATAACACACATACAGTATGTGGAAAATAAGAATACTATTGTGGAATTACATTTTCATTTTCATATTCACATTGCTGTTTTACTAAAATCACCAATTGGGCTTCAAATGTAGATTTTAAAATTCTTGTAGAATTAAAACAGATGTAAATAGGACTACACATATTTTCATATTCCTGTTACAATGTTCTAAATGTACTGCATTGTTCCACTACCTTGCCTTCCCTTCTCTGTTTATACTCTTATTATTTACTGTATATTGTGCGCTGATACTTTAGAGTCCCAGTGTCTTCATGGGGATCATTTAGACTTCATGTTATCCATATTAAGCTAATGCAAATTTTCATCTAGGCCATGGGATATAGTAACTGCATGGATATTTAATGGGTTGTGTTAGATTGTGGCAATGCTATCTTCAGCCAGGCACATGCACATTATTGATCTGCAACCCTTATTCAGTGCATTTACCTGAACAAAATCAAATCTTCCTTTCTCCAGTAAGTTGATTTTTTTTTTAAGTCATGTAAACGAAAAACCTAATTTACCCAGATGGATTTCTCTTGGAGATTTTCTCAGCTGTACACAGGTAAGCACGGCCCTACTCCACGACACTTCAGGCAGAGAAAGTAACAGCAAAGCAGCAGGATCAAAGTAGAGATTATTATATGTAGTGATGAGATTTGTTATTTAAAATAATTCCATCCAAAGTGTGACTGAAACTGAAATTTACACAAAGCAACCCCTGGAAGTCTCCACCTCTTAACATCTGAGAAAGTTGTTAAATTCAGACACATTTGCTCTTTGAGAAAACACTGAGCTCTGTCTTTTCACTACCTTTTTGTGCATTATAATCTCATCGTTATAAAGGCAGCATGGGTGAAAGTGAATGTACTGCAGCTCTTCATTAATGGATTCATGATTCAGTCCCATTGACCAGTACCTGCACCACAAGAGTGTTTGGATTGAGTAAGACTGTAAGACCTCAGAAAGAGCACATGACGGCATAAAACAGAACTCCTGGTTACCCCATATCAAAATGTATAAAGGTATAGTTCAAGGTATAATTATGATTTTATGAGATTCTATGTGTTCACTGACCATGACCAATCTCTGTAGCCCAGTACACCTTTCTCAAGGGAACTATCAGAGCTTTGAGAGCAAAAGAGCAGCTTGTTCCCTCAATATATTGACATGTACGTTACTAGTAAGAAAACAAATGTAATCAATGAAATCAGTCAGATTATTTTAGATTTATATATCTATATATACACGGTGAAGGAGGTCTTGACCCGGATATCTGCTTGCTACATCAGAACCCCAGAAATACAGCCCTTGTCCACAGAGGCTTGTCTGTCGTCAGATCAGATCAGTAGACCAATAGCAGATACCGACTGCAGCTAAAGTGGTGCAGCACAACTTCCTCTCAGTGTTTCTCCCATGTAACTCCACCCAGCCCTGCTCGTATCCAATTTAAAGTGTTAGTGTTAGCATGCAAGACAACAAAGAGCATATTACCTCCACACCTCCGGGCCATGATTCAGCACTGATGATTCAGCACTAAATATCAACATTCCAACTGGCTGGCCTGACTCTGACTGCTCACCCAAACATGACTGTGTAAGATAACAAACCTGCTCCACCACCCTGAATACCCCTAAGCACTGAAAGGCAGGAAAAACATCCTGCTAGTTGTTATTCCCACAAATAAAAGGAGTCCCTGTAAAATATGAGAATAGTAAGAAAGCAATCATATCAGGGTGGCAAGATGTACTGGGTTCACTTTTGCTCTCTCTGGATGCTCTGAATAAGATTTCTCATTTCTGTGATGATTTGGTAGTATTATACTTTTGACCACCAGGTCTCAGGAGGAGATTGATAGATAACAGCTTGTCCAGACCACCTGTGGGAGCAGTGCCTGACAGCGGCCTCGCTGAATTGCTGCATGATTCATGCATCGGGTGTTCACACCAGCTGCTTTTCTACTGCATTTCTGCTGCTGCTGCAAGTCCTTTCTTTCTACACAGAGTTTGCCTTTCAGAATGGCCATTTCATTTCATTATAAATGTCATTTATAAGTTAAAGAAGTGGGTGCTCATTTGTAAATAATTCTAATAATCCACAATTAAAACCCTGTATACTTTATGCATTCATGGAGCCCTGCAAGTCTTTGCATGTTCTACAGCACCATTCCTCACATATTTCACAATAAAAGTCTCTGACCTGAAGGAATTCAGTCCACACATTAAAGCAGGAATTGTTGTTTTAAAAGTAAAACTTTACTCCATGTACGTGACATATTCTTCTCTGGGATTTACGTACCTACATATGGCTTACCATACAGCCTGTCCAAATCCAGGTCATGTAAGGAATATAGGTTTGCTAGTAGCCATTCTAGCTACAACTTTATCCCCAGACATTTGGTAGGTGGAGATCTCTGATTATCTGCTATCACGAAACTACAGTATGTGTGGGAACGAGGATTATAAGATCCTTACATGTAACCACAACATTAACAATATTTTTAATACAAAATATTATCCTTAATTTGCATTGGATTTTAAGGAGAGAGCAATCTGTTAGCGAAAATTAAAAAGCCTATGTTACATTGAGGCACTGCAGTATCCATGACAGCAAATTTAAATGGTTGCAGTGTACTGACACGTAAAAAGTAGGGAACAAAATTCCCAAAACTTATATACATTTAATTTAAATTCAGTCATACAACAAAGGACATTTTGACATGTAAAAATATGAAGAGTACAGGTTACAATAAATTCAAGCTCAATCAAAGCTCCAGAACCAAAACCCACAAGCTGTATTTGCATGAGAGCAAATCAGGCATACAAGTCTGTGCTTATTTTCTGTCCGTTCATAAAACATGATATTATTATTATTATTATAATCATCCTGTCAAATGAATATGTCTTGTCTGTCTAGCAAACACACAGTGTCTTCATGGACAACTGAGGAAGAACTGAGTCAGTATTTATGGATGTGAATGTCTTGCTTGGATTACGCTTGTGGAACATTTCATCCATTACAGATTCACAAACAGCCACATTGAGTCTGCTTCGTTACTGGTATAATACAACACATTTCACTTAATCTGTGTTGCCTCACTCTTGGAACAATGCCAGTGGTGTCATGTGTAGTTTTATTTCCCAGGGCAGGCCACTTTGACTGGGATTAAATGTCAGGCTGATGTCTGAATGATGTAGTTGGATGGGGAAAAATATCTAAACAAATGATACCCCTCTTATTTATAATTAATCATTTTAATGGATCCCAATTACCAAGCATCTTAACTCCTCCCCTTGACTTCCACTAGTCTCCCCATTAAATAAGCAACATGAGATTGGTGGGTAAAACTGCAAATAATGAGGGAGTTTTGTGCCAGAGTGGTTGGATAATGAACTGATACCTTTGGAATATATCATACTTTAAACAAGGCTGGGCTGAATCAATAACGGTAATCAGTGTAGCTGCTTGCCTGCAGGCTGCTGTTCTTAGTTGCAAAGTCTTTTTTGTGAATCAGAGCTCCTATCAATTCAGGACCAAATCAAAGGGAGCAGAGGGACTCTGATATTATATGAGCAGCCTCTGATTTAAACACATATCAGTGAGTTATGAAATGAGGAGTTGGGACATACCAAGCACAGTGAGGCGGGCGGGTCGTGATCTGATAGCCGCCTGGATGGCCTGGCACTCAAAAACAGCATCATCTTGAATGTCTGTTCTCTGGATCAAGAGGTGATACTCTCCTTTACTGTGGTCTCCAATGACATCATATCGAGGGTAACCTGCAATGTAATAGGAACACAGTATCTGTCATGTAGTGTCCAGCTATCACATTCACACATACACAGGGACTCACATACACACAAGGCACTGGGTTTCAGTTTCTGTCAGGATATTTTTTATTTATTTATTTATTTACTTTTATTTGACAGGGACAATACATATAGACAATACATTTTCACACTTATTAATTAAAGTGCAGCTGATGACATGTACATAGGACTTCTAGCCGTAGCTAGTTTGCAGACCTTGTCTGTGGTTAGGCTCATTGTACATTACAATAAATTTGCATGTTCACAATCAATTTCACCTTTTCATTTTACATTTTCAGGTCAGGTTGTTACCATTTGTTGATCCCCTAGTTTCTATTCTATTGGTATTCATTTGTGTGACATATGGACAAAGAAAAGCTAGGGCGAGATTGTTGACACATTTAAAAATAAATTTGATAAAAGAAAACTTATATACAGTGGTGCTATTTCCTTTGTTTTTGATCCAGTATTTTCAGTGCTTGTTTACAAAGCAGTGCAACAGGTCTGGTATGGCTGTGAAGCCTGGCTCCATACAGTAACATAATAATATAAGTGTAAAATTATGATATGCATCAGCAGTTGAGCTGCCTGAACAGGTATATATTATTCTAGCATTCTAAAACAGTTCAGATTTAACGTTAGTCTTAATACTGTAACTTAACATGTTTATCAAATTTGACTTGTGAATCCAAAATGACACATAGAAATTTAAAATCACTGACTTGCTTTATTACACGCTCTTGATCATTTTTTATTGTAAACTTATCCTGTGCTCTCTTCTAATGGAGGAACACATCTGACAGTCTTCTTAAGATTCAAGGTTAGATGATTATTTTTGAGCCATTGTGTTACACCCTCCATTGAATTAGTTAATGTCTCTGCTGCTACACAAGGGGTTTTAACAGACATGCAAATGACTGTGTCATCGGCGTACATTTGACATCCAGCTTTTTTGCCGCATGATGCAGTTTATGTATAGGCTGAAAAGCAACAGGCCCAAGATTAAGCCTTGCGGAATACCAATTCTGGATTGTTGGGGGATTGAATGTTTGTCATTAACTTTTACATGTTGCTCTCTCATGGTTCATGCTATCAAAGAGGCCTTTTTAAGGTTTAAAAACACAGCTCTCACCACATTATCCTTGTCAGGGGAGCTTCTCATGGCCATTTCTGTTGAGTAGCCTTGCATAAATGGTGGTTTCTCTGAGCATTTACAGTTTCCACAGATGGGATTACACTGTAGTTAATGGAAAGCCTGGCGCGTCTCAAACCACCATTAAAGGGTGCCTTGTCCGGATGGCTATGACAAATTTGACGCACTGGCATTGAGAATGGGCTGCTATTACCCAAAATTGTCGAAAGAAGATTTTTCAGTCAGCCGTTTTATCCGTTGACAATGTAATTTATATGCACTCTCCAACATCTACTGTTAAACCTCTTGATGCAGTTATGCACATCATATCAGTAGTAAAATATGGTGGTGGTAGTGTTAGGCTGTTTTGCTGCTTCAGGATCTGGAGGACTTGCTGTGATAAATGGAACCATGAATTATCCTGTCTACCGAAACATCCTGAAGGAGAATGTCCGTCCATCTGTTCGTGACCTCAAGCTGAAACGAACTTGGACTCTGCAGCAGAACAATGATCCAAAACACACCAGCAAGTCCACTTCTGAACGGCTGAAGAAAAAACAAAATGAAGACTTTGGAATCCTATTGAGATGCTGTGGCATGACCTTAAAAAGGCGGTCCGTGCTCGAAAACCCTCCAATGTCACGGAATTACAACAATTCTGCAAAGAGTGGGCCAAAATTCCTCCACAGCGCTTTGAAAGACTCACTGCAAGTTATAGTAAATGCTTGATTGCAGTTGTTGCTGCTGAAGGTGGCCCAACCAGTTATTAGGTTTAGGGGGCAATTACTTTTTCACATAGGGCCAGATAGGTGTGGATTTTAATTTTCCCTTAATAATAAAAACCTTCATTTAAAAACTGCCTTTTGTGTTTACTTGTGTTATCTTTGACTAACATTGAAATTTGTTTGATGATCTGAAACATTTAAACATTTCCCAGTGCCATTCTCATATTTGCAGCATAGCTGCTTTCAAATTTACAATTCATGAGAAAAAGAAATCTGCAAAGATAATTCCAAACTAAACAAATAAAACCTGTTTATGACTTGATTCAGTATTATGGATTCTGAATAGATCATTTTCATCTTGACTAACACCAGTTTTGTGGCACTGATGTAGCATTTGATACAGCTGCTACAGCAGTTGACTGAATTGATTGAGACCTCATACACATCTACATGAAATGACCACCACCAGCACTACACTTGTGTCTCCTTTTTGAGTCTACAGTATGTAAATTGTTGGCGTCATTCAGAGGTTTGGTCAGATCTCAGATGTCTTCAGTAGGCGCTAGTGAGGCATTTGATGTTAATGTGCTGAATTGTTTGACGCCTCATAGACTTATACATTAACACACATGAAGCCAACATGTGCACACACACACTGAGCTCCTGTCTTCTCTACCGCTGCCAAGCTCAGTCAGTAGTGATGTTTGGTTAGGCACTGGTGGGTCCCTGGGGTCCTGATCATTATGACTTTCAGTGACACCAGGGGAAGGCCCTGGAGTGAGATATAAAAAATGTAATGGTTGGAGAATTGTCCTCCAAGGCCCAATTAGGAGAACACTGCCTATGACAAAATGGGAGCAGAGAAAAGACGCCATGGCAGATGGCGTCTTTTGGGAATGTATCATGTTAACATGCTAAAATATGTATGACAGTACACACCTAGTGATGGTTAAAAACCCAGCTCTGAGTGATATTTGACTGATCTAGAATGTCTTCTACTGGTGGTCAAAGACAAAAACACAAACATACTCCACTCAGAAAGCTGAATTATTTCCTCAGGCAGTTTGAGTCTTCAAAACAGCCCGAGGAAAGATAGAAGACGGGGGGTAGGAAGCTACATGTGGTTCAGGAAAGAACACGATTAACCATCTGCCAGAGCAGCAGATGTTGTAATAAACTGCAATTTTCAAACGTTGACTTTTTGTAACTCAGCTGGACATAATGACAAAGAAGCTTTCCATATTTGTGTATTTATGTATTTATTTATGTCAAGAAGTGCAAAAGGCCAGTCTGTATGTTTTGAAGGACAAATGTTTTCCCAGCATGTGTTACAGCCTCAACACACTCACACATACATTTTGCAGATCCAAGAACTCACTCAGTGTCATTTAAAGTGTTCAACCAAACATAGGTTCAAAAAGATGGAAACACAACCAGGAAGACAGATAAATAAAGTGCATGAGGAAACACCTGCACATCAATCAACCAGTCAACCTGCACAAACAATCTCCTAGTTTAATTGCTCAGAAATCGCCTTTTGCAAGTCCATCACAAATTCTGTCTTACATGATGATGGTGATTACAGATGTTATCTACACAGATAATGAATGCATGTACAGTATTTTAAGAAACCCTGCCCTTATCCTTTGTCCACACAGGGAACGCCAGCAGTGCATGGCGGCTGCCTCATTGAACGGCTGGTTGCTTCGCTGCTTCGCTGAACGGCTGCGTGATTCAGGTGTCGGTTTTTCACACCAGCTACGTTCCTGCTGTGTTTCTGCTGCTGCTGCTGTCACAGCCCTTTCTTTCCACATAGTTTGCATTTCATAATGGCCATTTAATTTCATTGTATATGTAATTTGTATTCATTTTACACAGAGAAAGGTTAAGAAATGTGTGGTAATTTGAAAATAATAGTAATAGTAAAAATCCACCATTAGAACACAATACTTTATTCATTCATGGAGCCCTGCAAGTCACTGCATGTTCTACAACACTGTCCTGCACATATTTCAGAATAAAAGCCTTGTGTTAACAATTCAAGGAATTCAGTTCACAGAAAATCAAAATGCTTGAGGGATTCTATTTTGAAACTAAAAGTGGAAGTGTTGATTCAGAAATAAATCTTACTTTGTTTTATGTTCATAACATATTCTACAGATATAGACATTGAAACTGTAGTAATGTAGCTGATATGTCAATATAAAACGATCACTTTCACTGTCTGTTGCTGCTGTGAACTGTACATGTCTTTCATTAAAAATAGGCAAGACCTCAAATCTCGAGAAGAGATTGTCCTCTTCCATTCCTATTGACAATCCATGTCTCCTTTCCGTCTATCAAGCTAAACAAACACTTACAAATTATATGAACCCCTTAACAATCTGTGTGGTTGCACCCGGCTCAGTGTTCAAAACCTCAGGTTTTCACTCTAGCTGGTATCAACTGTGTCATGCTAGCTTGTTGGGAAGAACGCAAAATAACACCATGAAGTTAAGCTAAATTTTGAGGAAAATCTGGCATGGTTATTCTCAGAGGGGTCCCTTGACCTCTGACCTCAAGATATTTGACTGAAAATGGGCTCTATATGTACTCACGAGTCCCCCCTTTACAGATGTGCCCACTTTATGATAATTACATGCAGTTTGGGGCAAAATCCCAAATGCAGTTTACATGCCCGCCCAAAGAAATGGCTGGGTCCCTGAAAAGGTCTAGTGAATGGGCCCTCCTCGTATTTACTGAGTTTTGGCTTTGCTGCCTTGTAATTAGTCCAGTCCTCATAGTATTAAATAATTAGCTTTGGCTATACAATGTAAACATAACCCTATAGGCTATGGTTGCATATCACTTACTGTAAGTCATTGTAAATTATAGCTAATAATGCTATTATTCATTTTATCAGTTGCATCAGACCCATTCAGACTGGCTCCAGATTTCCTTTTATACATTTTCAAATATAAAATATTCTTCCTGCTGTAGCTTGGCTGGATAATTTATTATTATTATTATCTATCTATCTCTGCATTCATATTGCCCAGTATGCACGGTCAATATTTTAACTTCAATATTCAATCAATCGTCCATGTCAGTCGGTTGCTTTCCATCTTGCATTAGCTCAGAGATGTAATTAAATCTTGACTGAGAGACTAGATCATGATTGTCTTGATTTAAAATGACATCACACCCACATATTGTCTGGATTCCCGCAGAGGCTGCTGCTGATGTTTCATTTTGTGCATCTGCGATGGTTTGTAATTTCCGATCTGCAGTTTATATACCCTGTTGGCGTAACATAGTAAATGGATGTATTTCACTCTCACTTTTGTCAGGCACAAAGTCTCCAAACAACCCTGGAAGACACAGACAGACCAGAGATGCACCGCCCAGGTACAAGACAGAAAGACTAGAGACGTACTGATCACACATCAGCTTACACTGTCATTTGCTGCATGTCATTTGCTGACATCAAATTTGAAGGGATCACAAGTTTGCTACTCCTGTAATTCACTCTCTCGTGGTGTTTTTCTTTTCTTTTCACGAACAGAAGGGTAGTTTCTCTCTGTGAAGCGATAAAAATTGAGTCCTGCTTTAAGACAAATTTGCAGGACACAAGGGAAAAAATGATTCATACCATTTTCAGGACGGTGTTTTATTGTTCAGGCTACATTTTACTAATACAACAATAAATACAATATTTATTTTTGTTGTTCTAATAAGTAAGAGTTAATATGTTAATTATGGGAATGCTGATTTAGCATTCCCAGTATTGTTGTGGGAATACTGATTCAGCAGTATCCAGTGTTGTTCACTGAATTTATTTTTCCAATTCTTCATCTATTTCTTCCGTACATTTTTTGGACTCTAACTACTTCTGCACACTTTTCAGCTACAGAAACTGTTCAGCTCTTTAAAGGACACTTTAAAGGACTGTTCAGACTTTTTAAAGATTTTTTTTTTAAATATTAAGCTTTTTTAAAAACTTTTTTTACAATGTGAGTTACATTTGACTTTGACACTTTGAAATTTTACTGCTTCCACATACAGCTACAGACTTCGAGTAGGTTCAGCTACAGATTTCATTTAAACGTTAAGCTTTTGAGTTATCACAGTTTACACTTTATGCTTTTTCAGATCTTTTCTGAGTTTATAATGGGTGTGTAGAGCTGTCCCTGTAACTCTGCATTTTTCATTTTTTTCAAAATTTTCTGGCAAAAAACCTTGAAGGTTCCACTACTTCCACTTTTCATACAAAACAGATACATTAAAATATAGATAGTTTTGTCTTCTTTTAGATGATATGCCCATTTAAGCAATAGGACTGACACTTTTGAAATTATCTGCTTCAAAGCACCGGTAGTCCTCCCTCTTTTTCATCTGCTGCAATGTTAATTTACCTGTGAAAGTCTTGAGCAAAAGCACAAATGTGGAGAATTCAAACTGCCAGTTATCTGTCATTTTTAACGTTATCTACACAAATGACAGGACAACATCTTCATTAAAGCATTTGGATGCTGAAGATTTTGGCTGTTAAAAAATATGTTTAGCCAGTTGATTTTCTTTATCGACCAGTCCCCTTAGCCAGTGAGTCAAAAGTTAATTTTGGACACTGCTTGCAGGCTCCATGAATGAAAGAACAGGGTTTTATTATTACTATTATTTAGAAGTGAGCACACCTTTTTCTTTCTAAAATAAATGTGGCATTTATAATGCTCATGCGGGCAGCCTGGCCCGGCCGTAAGCCACAACACAGACCAAAGTGCATGTTCTCTCTATTTGGCTGTAAAATTTTAATTTGCACCAGGGCATTTTAAAGTGTGCTGTCAACTTAATCCTACAGTAACCTCTAAAGTGTTAGAATCTGCTTACATACGCCCTACTTTAGAATTATGAGATTGTCGTCCCCCTCACTTTGATTAACCAAGGAGCTACTCACTGTGTCCAGTGTGTCCTCTACACATGTGGATACAACAAGACGCCTGAGGAGGGATGATCACCGGTTCATTTCATGGGCTACTCCTCATAAAATGAAACCCTTATTTCATCAGCACTTAGTGGAGGCAATAACTGTGAATTTCATTAGTTGCAGTGTCAATTCCCCCTTAGGTCCTAGAGCTCATCCTACCTGGGGCTTGGCCATTTAATGAGCTCTTTTTAAGAGAATTACTGTTGAGGAACTATGCACTGCAGTGAGTTGGGCATGCCTGTGTACACATGGGTTATATATAATTTGCTTGTCAGTTCTGTTGAAACATGAGGTTGGCTTTTGGCATTCATTTCAGTTATTATTTTTTTGCTGACGTATCATTAATATCAATCTGTGTGGAGATATACAGTAACGGAGCTTACTGCTATTGATGTGGTTTGTCAGGTCACCAAAGAGCATTCTCTCTAACTTCATATAATTTGTTAACATGTTCATTTTAACCTTATCTCTGGTAGCTTTGATGACATTTCCACTGAGTACCAACGAGAGTAAACGATTTCACAACATTTGATCAACTTTAGTTTGATGTTGTGTAAAGTTATGGATAACCCTACACTATGTGACAATGAGCATTGAAAAGGACTCAAATATGGAGATCAGCACTTTGACAGCAGTTGTGACACTTTATAGTTGGATGTTGGTGCATTGTTGTGTCTTTCTACACTGAGTTTGCATTTAAGATAAATTAGTAGTGGTAAGGGGACAACGGAGAGAGAAAATTAAATAATAATTAAAAATAAAAAAAGGAGGTATGGATGGAGAGAGGGAGGAAAGAAGAGAAATTTTGACTTTTTTTATTTAATTTAATATTTAGTTATTTATTTATTTTTAACCCATGCCCTCTTTAGCAGCCTCCAGGCCCTGGGGAGGAAGTTGTATAAGATAGTCCCTTGGTGGTGGAACAAGTTATGGAACGTCATTCGATCTGCAGAGTCCCTTTTCAACTTTAATAATATTTATGATGTTGTTCACAATATAGATGATGATGATATTGAGGATATTGGTGGTAGGATATTCATGGTGATGAAGACATTGATGACATTTTTGATGATGACATTAAGGATGATGATGACAGAAAGAAAAAATCAGCTCCTATACACCCTGTGTATTGTCTCCGTGGACTGCCTGTCAGCACTACAGTTCCAGCTCAGGAGTTTAAGTGGAGCCATTGTTCAGAGCTGTGGATAATATGTGTCCTTGTGGATATTTGCTTTGAGTTTGAGTGTGTGTGTGTGTGTGTTTCTGTTGTCATTGTAATGTATAAGGGGGGTGGGGGTGGGGGGGTGGAAACAATAGCAATATACAACACATACACTCATATACATGCATGGTCACAAGTGATATGAGAGAGACAAGAGGTGAGGTTGATAATAGGAGATGAGACACTGTGTGTCTGAAGGAGTGTGGTGAGTCAAAAGACCCATGGAGTGATTTTAGTCACTGTAAAGCTGTATGTCTATGTAGAATTTGCAGGTTTATTGTTCAGTCTGTGTTGTTTGACGATGGGGTAGACAGCTTTCCATTGGCTGTCTATTTCATGGGAATTGGCTGTTGAGTCCATAATATGTTCCTTTGAGTTCTTGCTTTTAATGAGTTCCTCGTGTGTGAAATGTTCCAGTTTAGTGATGATGGGTTGGGGTGTTTTGTCAGAGCGAGAGCCATGACGGTGAACATGGTGGGAAGTGATCAGGTTAATGGTGTTGGTTGAGAGATTAAGTTGTGTTTTCATGAAGTCCTTTAACAGAGTTTTGGGGTTGTCAGTCGGAGGATACCCGAGAAAGTCAGGTTTGTACATCCAATCTTGTTTCTTTAATAGTTTAGTTTTCTTTCATGACAAAGTCCATTTTTTTGCTGAAAGTTTTGCTAGAAGTTTGGAAGAAGAAGAAGGTCAAGCTTTATTAGTCCCACAATGGGGAAATTCAATTTACACTCTGTTTAACTCATACATGGTACATGCAGACCTGAAACACACATACATGCATTAATGGAGAGGTGTCAGAGTGAGGGGGCTGCTCCTGACAAGCGCCCCGAGCAGTTGGGGGTTTGGTGCCTTGCTCAGGGGCACCTCGGCAGTGCCCAAGAGGTAAACTGGCACCTCGCCAGCTACCAGTTCACACTCAGTTTTTGGTCCATGTCGGGACTTGAACCGGTGACCCTCCGGTTCCCAAGCCAACTCCCTGCAGACTGAGCTACTGCCGCCCCCAAGCAAGGGAGTGAGTTGTTTGACTGCTGGAGTTTTTTTAGAGTAGCTGTGGGCATATTCCAGGCGAGTAGTGTAACCAGCAAGTCAGTTTATTATTAATTGAGTAAGGGACACTGACCTTGTTGTCTGTTTTCTGTAGATCGCTTGTGTCTGCGGAAGATATGTTTGTTTTTTCCCTCCCGAATTTCCCTCCGGGGATTAATAAAGGTTCATCTTATCTTATCTTATCTTATCTTTTTTTTTGTTTTTCATTTGCTGGGGTTGGATGCAATTTGATGTGGAGTGGCAGGAGCTGTATCCATGTTGTGTTGGCTGTAATGATGATCAGTGAAAGCTTCCAAGTCTGCCATATTCTCCAGTTTATAATTTACAGACTGGAATATGAAAGATTGTGGGTTGTAATGGAAAAGAAGTGTCCAAAGTAGTGAAAAAGTCGTTGATCTGTTGCTCTTCCTAGTGACTGCATGCCATCATGTTGGATCTCACCTCCTTGCATGATGTCTTGCGACACTCCTACAGCATGCTTTCTCTTTTTGTCCCCCTCTTAAGTGATGGTGTAAACGCATGTTTATGTTTTTTTTTTTATGTTATCATGTCGTCCGTTATTGCATTTTTATCAGCTGATGAGATCAGATAACTCAATAAATGAGATAGTACCTGACAGATCCCTGTTAACCCCCAGGGCCATGCCATCACGCAGCCAGAGCACCATGCCATGGTAGCCGGGGATGGAGCAGGGAAGGGTGACCGGCTGGCCTGCCACCACCACCAAGTCTGTGGGTTGTTGGGTGAACACAGCAGAGCTCCCTGGAAGGGCAAAAAGAGTAAATTGATTACTCTAACTTGCACAATAAACACCATATGACACAAACTTCAAATGAGCTATTGAATGTTGAACTCAAATCTAAATAAACACATTTCAGACTCACAAGCTATATGAAAATTACAAAAAACAATGGCCCTTCAGGATGGGCACCTCTTTACCTGACCTGATGGCTTGTTTCTCAGAACCATCATGTTTGGAAAAGGGCAAACACTTATATATATATATATATATAAAAAAAAAAAGAAAATACTTGGCAGGTGATTGGGTAAATCATCCATTAATCAAACTGTTTTCCATAAAGAAAAGCCTTCAGTGCCATTCTTTGCTCTTCTTTCACTAATCAAATACACTCTCTCTGTCATCTCTCACACCTAAACCAACTGATCCCGGACACAAACACATTACTTGAAGCCTGACAAGATGGATTTTCATGTGATATGTAATCCCATGATTCTTGTGTGATTTTGTGACATTGTGAAAATCCACCTTCCATGCAAGGTAAGGCAACTCTACAATTATAAAGCAATTATTTCAAATAATGCATGCAAATTAGTAATTTATCTGGAGCTCGGTAACAATGATCCCCACGTGGCACACAAATCAATACTTTGTAATCCCAGATGTAACAGACATTTTTTGGACACACAGAAAATTGCCTGGGCCATAAAACATTATAAGGCCTTGAAATTGCAATACCATAATACTTATAAAGGTCCTCTTGTTAGCACTCTACTAGTCACTGTCAAGACAACCAAACTGATAGATAGATAGATAGATAGATAGATAGATAGAGTAGTGCAATCTGTTAGAATGTAGCCTATGTTATATTTTGAATATATCTGCTCAACCTTAATCTGAGTGGGACAAAACACAGCAGCAGGAACATGAATACAGGTGGGCTGTGTCAAAGGAATGTGCAAAAGAGGAGAGAGGGAGCGACTCTGCCTTAAATAATGAAAGTATACACAGAAATTTCAAATGGCTGTTTAAGGTATAATATGTAACCATTGTTGGTTGCTGTTTGTAATCACACGGCATTCAAAGCTGGCCTCAACATGAAAGGGCGAGAGACGGAGAGAGAGAAAGAGAGAAAGAGAGAGAGAGAGAGCAAGCAGTGATGGAGGAGCGAGCTATAGAGTGAATGAAGAGGAGGACCGGCGTTAGAGAACAAATCACTGCAGTCCCTCATACTAGTCTCAATACTGTACCTCACGCACGCCTCAGTACTGACCCTCACACTGGTCTCACTGCAGTCCCTCAAACTGGCCTTAATACTGTACCTCAAACTGGCCTCAATGCAGTCCCTCATATTGATCTCAATGCACTTCCTCAGACTGACCTCAATACAGTCCCTCACTCAGGACTCACTGCAGTTCCTCACACAGGACTCACTGCAGTCCCCCATACTGGACTCACTGCAGTCCCTCTGACTGACCTCAATACAGTCCCTCACACTGGCCTCAGTACAGTCTTTCAGATTGGATCAATGTAATCTTACAGGCTGGTCTCAATGCAATCCCTCAGACTGGACACACTGCAGTCCCTAAGACTGGCCTCAGTACTGACCCTCAGGCTGGTCTCAATGCGGTCCCTCATGTTGGCCGTTAAACAGGCCCTAGTATCAATATCACTCATGCTAACCCGGACACTCTCCCAGTGTTAGCACTAACTTACCTCTAAATATATCAACCATTATTGAGTTCAAGAGTTTCAAACTTTCCATGCCATTTTTGCCTAAAAACATGTATTCAGGATTCTTTAGCAGATAATTTGCAGTTTGAGAAAGACCAAAACTGCTGAATTAGCATTATGAGGCTGTACAAATTAGCTGAACGCACTTTCCTTGAACATCAAGCAGCTTTTTGGCTAAGATACCTGATAGATGAGGGCATGGACTGTGGCTCAACACATGTCCTTTCGTTGGTTTGGAAAGACATATTTTGGAAAAAAAAATAAGCTTTTTCCACCTTTAATACTCCATGGTATATTTTAATTGCATTATGTTTCTCTATACTGTAAAGATTTTGAACCTACAGTTCCTGGTTAACACATTATGTGTGTTGTTCTTGCACGGATTTAATGATATTTTTCACCTTACTTAAAGGAGCAATGTGTAGCATTTAGGGGGATCTATTGGTGGAAATGGAAAACAACATTATATATTCTTTAGGGCTGCATGGTGGCGCAGTGGTTAGCACTGTCGCCTCATAGTCATAGGGTACTTTTAAATCATTACATTATGTGCTGAATTTATTACATTATTCAACTTTTATTTTGCCAAGTTTATAATGTAATAATGTTCTCATAATGTACTGTAATAAGTTATGACATTATGAACAAAACTGTTATTACATTATGTGCTCAAGGTGTTATTACATTATGCACAGTTATTATGTTTGAGTTGCTACATGTGCTTTCCATGTGTGTTATTACCATCACTTAACCGTTATTGAATTGGAGGAATGAGACAGAAAAGCACATTGTTATGGATTGTTGTGCATGTTGAATATCATTAATAAAACACTGTTAATTCCTCAGTTACAGTTATAGTTCATTGATGACAATGAAAACATGATTGGACAAAAAATAACATTGTCTTCTCAAAACTAAACAGTCCATTTACAGTAACTGCTTAGTACATGCTTGTTATCCCCTATAGCACCACTGTTTGGTCTTTTTTCCCTCAGCCCTTGACTACCACCAAGTGTTTTGTATTCCTTCTCAGTGGTACTCTGGTTGTACAAGTATGTCATGTTAAATGCTTTCGCTGGGGGGCTCCATAAATTTAAAAAGAAAATAATAATCGTTAATATAAAAAGACAGATGGCATGATAAAATAAAATATAATGACAAAATATAAGAAGTAATAAAGATATCCATGAAAATGGTATTTGTTTAGATCTGTTCCTCAGAGGTCTTTATTCTCTAGAGAAATGAATTTCTACAATATACTCTATACAAAATACAATTACAACATATGCTGATGTATGAAGCAATGTATTTGCTGTTTAGCAGTAGTAATGAAGAGCTGATTAGTTTCCCCTTGACATCCATGAGCCAAAAACACTTGACTTTTGATTTGAAATCTGTAAAACAATATTTTTCTATAATTAGCATTGTTAGCTACCATCCAATGTGTGGGGTTGTGATTGTCAAATTATCAGTATATGTAAAAATCAAGTCTGTGAAGTTATAAATATGGGTTTGGCACACAAACAGAGCACATCAGAGATCATTATAAGCACAGACGTGTAACAAACAGTACCAGTGGGTATTCCAGTGGTGGGTGGGTTGGGGGATCTATATATGTACATGTCTGTGTCTCCTTCTATCTTACAGAGTTTATACAACTCTATGGGGAGCGCTGTAATGTGACAATCTAACCTCTTCTTGCACTTCACAACAGTACATTGGCACAGCAGGGCAGACACTACTGGGAGGATGAATCGAACAAATGGATCTCATCATTACATCTCACAACTTCTCTGGAGAGGACTGTCTCAGTCAAATCAAAATAAATACATTTCTTTGCTGAAATTTCTATCTAGTTTTTTCTCCATTTGCTTGGAGGTCTCACCCATTAAACATTGATTTCAAGCCACAAAATTGCATAGGTGCCTGGCACAAAGAGTAATTACTCTGGTGTGGAAATTTCCTTGTTTTTCTCCTGTTGACGTAGAGACTGTTGACAGCTTAGATGTGTGCAATTTAAAGATAAAGCACGGTAGCATGGTGTTTTACTAAACAGGAAAGGCACTTGAAGCACAGGGAATCAAATGTAACTTTATTTTCCAGCTGTGTTCAGTTACCAACTGTATGAGAAGAATGGAAAATATAATGTTTTTCAAAGTATTATGCAGTTCAAGGTGTCATTGACAAGTTCTTGGGTAGAGCAATAGTTAGAAGTCACATCTCATGAAGGTGGCCTGCGGATATGAGAGTTCACAGAGAAGTGTAAAATACAAAGTCGCCTTTAGAGTACTTGTGTGAATGTGCTCAGAAAATTGAAGGTCAGTTTCCTTTACAGAACTTAATCCAGCATCATGTATATTTCAAGATCGACACTACACAAAATGATATTTGCTTTCAATTTGCCAGCCATTGATGGGGCAGTTGATTGTTTCATTCGCTGGTGGATTTACTGAAACACAATTAAGCTTTCGAGGGCCCCTCAACTTATTGCCAAAAACAACAAGGATGGGGAGCATTTAGCAGCTTTATGCCTCAGTGGTCCATGAGAGGTCTATTGGGGAAAGGAACGTGTTCTATGTGTTCATGTGTTCTATCCATCCATTATATGTGATATCCTGTTCAGGGCTCACGGGGGGCTGGAGCTGATCCCAGCTGACACTGGGCAAAGGCGGAGTACACCCTGGATAGGTCACCAGCCTATCACAGGGCTGAAGTAGAAACCATTCACCCTCCCAGCGTGTCCACCCTCCCCCCCCCAGTGATCACACCAGCTGCATTTCTACTGCTGCTGCTGCTGTTAGCCCTTTCTTTCTACAGAGTTTGCCTTTCATAATGGCCATCAGCAAATTGTATGATATGATGATTCTTATATTTACTACCACAGTCATCAGATAAAAAGTAGAGGAGAAAGGACACAACCCCATGGAACCAGTGGAAGTACAAACTAAGATTAAGATGCTCTACCATTACTACTTAATTTGCTTATATGCAAATTGCAGGTGGTTGAGAACTGGTCCAATAACATTTACATCATCTCTTTAAAAAAAATTTGAAAATTTTAAATTTTCTCCAAAGATTCAATACAAGTTATCTTACTGTACTGTGCACTACCGCATATACAAGCTGCATGAATTCAGTTGATGGCAAAGAGACAGTCAGCATTTTAATATCAGCCTTACGTACTTTCTCCCACATGACTACATATTTACACCACTTTTGGTTTGTATATAAGCAGATGCCACCCCCTTTCTGCTTACCAGTGATGATCTTGTCTCAATCAAATGGGAAGAAGTTTGTAGATATCATTATCTTTGGTCTTCGGCAAAACTCTCCAGGTCAAAGTCTTTTATGCGACTGTGCACATAAAACGTGCATTAACTTGGGTATTTTTCTTGATTAACAGGTCAAAAGCTGTTTAAACCGCTGTGCTGTGCATATGACACTGTGTACTGTGTCAGTTTCATTAAAACATCTGACAGCGATTCCACAGTAATAAGCCCAGAATCATCACTGTACAAAATGCCTTGTGCATTTGTCTGTGTTTCCTGTTGTTTGCAACAGTCATGGGAGCTCACAAAAGGGCTTTTGTACAGTCCTGTCTCCATCATTATTCATCATAACATGTGGCCGATTTGCAGTCTAATACTACTAACTAACTAACTAACTAACTAGTTTTTAATCAATAAAATAATAATAATCCACATAATAAATATCCACATCAGAAGCATGAATGGACTGCACACCTGGGTCCTGATGATGCAGGATGGCAATCAACAAAACTGCCCAGTCAACGAGTTACCTGTTACTCTGTAAACTTAACATTTACTCCTATTCATCTGTAAAAATAAATAAATAAATAAATAATATGAACAGGAACCAGACCTGAACTAAAATGCAACGATGTATATTTTTTTGTCCTTGATCTGGACCAAATGAAGCCAACTGCATGTGTCAAAGGACAAAGGTTTTGACGTCTCAGCAGGAACACAATCATTTCATTTAGGTTATTCTGAATTAAGAACCATGATGAAAAAGGCTAAATTAGGTGTTAATAAAACTGTTTTTTGTTATCATTCATAAACATTCAAGACCATCCTTCACAAATCCATTCTCTGCTATGTGAGTAATTCTGCTGATAAAAGCATCCAGTATGAGCATGGAGGTTATTACCATTGTTCAGTACTTACTTGAGAATTGTTAAGAGTGAAAAGTGCATTTCCTTATGCCATGTTATCATTGCGGCTGCACGGTGGTGCAGTGGTTAGCGCTGTCGCCTCACAGCAAGAGCATCACAGGTTCGATTCCAGCTTGGCTTTTCTCCGGGTACTCCGGCTTCCTCCCACAGTCCAAAGACATGCAATTTAGGATAATTGATGACTCTAAATTGCCCGTAGGTGTGGATGTGAGCATGAATGGTTGTCTGTCTATATGTTGTCTGTCTCTATGTGCCCTGCGATGGACTGGCGACCTGTCCAGGGTGAACCCCGCCTTCGCCCAATGGGACCAGCTGGGATCGGCTCCAGCCCCCCCGCGACCCGGGATAAGCGGTTCACGATGGATGGATGGATGTTATCATTGTTATGAGATGAGAATCACACACTACTTATGAAAAGGAAATAAATGAAACAATCAAAAAACACAAAAGGTTTTAATTAATGTAGTATGGATAACTGGATTATTACAGTGGATTTACACACACGTTTCATAGTGCTGTGCTGTGGAGAAATCTGACCCTATGCAGCCTCAGATGCTGAACTGCAACTACTGAGAAAGGAATAAAAGAAAGAGCCAAATCTATAAAATATAGTATGTTACAAACACAAAACACTTTGTACTGAATGCCCCTGAACCTCTCTCTGTGAAAAATGAAATTGTTTGCTACTGTATGTTGCAGACAGGCCTTGAAAGATAACAGTGTGGGTGTTGAAAAAAAGATGGAATGTGTAAAATTGTCCTTCTTTTCAGTTCTCTTGAGTTTCTCAGTTCCCCGCATTGGAAAATAAATGTCTCTTCTCCGGCTTCAACAAGGGTGGGGGGTAAAAATGGATCTAGAAAATCTTTGATTCATGGATTGGTCCTTTTTCTGTGTGAACAAAGGGCTTGCAAGCACAGCCTAAGGCACATCATGGGGGGTGGGGGGCACATAGCACCAATCAAAAAACGTCACTAGACGAAAGCACCCAATTGTGCATTCAGCTGCAACAGGAGCATTGTAATGCAATAAATAAAGCCAGGGGTTTACTGCGCAGACAGTTGAACTCCACGTTTCCCAGACTTTTACAGTTACAGTTGAATTCATTCACTAAAATCTGTGTCCTCTGACTACCATCCAGCTGCTATAATCCAATCTTCATCACCTTCATTTTTTACTGTCAGCTCAGAGCATTGAGCTTTACAAGCAGCACTGTGTCATTTGGACATTTTTGTCCTGATTTTCATCTCTCAGTGTGAGAGGTTGTTGGGACTGCACACGGCTTAGCTGCAGACACTATTCAGGACTCACAAAAGTTCTTCAACCTCCTCATCATCATTTTTAATTATATGGTAATAATAACTGAATCAAAATTTTGATTTAAAGTTACTATTCTCCTAAAGTATGCTCGATTCAATAAGGCAATGAAGGGTGGTGTTCCTTTTAGTAAAAATGCAAATACAACATGCTGTCAGAACCATCTAGAGCCCAATAAACCACTGAATCACTCCTCTGAGAACAGCAGATGGTCTAAGGCCCCGCCGCTACCTCCGGTCATCTCTGCTAAGACACCAGCTTCATCTGCAAATGATGACAACAATATTTCCTCGAAGTCTGGTGCATCAACAGCTTGCAGAACCCTGTGTTGGGCTACAGCTGCCCACCCCCTCTCCCACCCAAGCCTGTGAGACATCCCAGCTTTAACAGCCCAGCTTGTCAAGCTCTGGCAGCCTATCTGGCAATGTGTTGAAACGTCGTGGCCACAACCACTGAAAATGAGAGCTCTGCTACCTGGTATGGTTCAAGGTCTCACTGAGGTGTCTTTGCCCAGGTGTGCTTGCCCTCAATGAGGGCCTCACAGCCCCCGTTTCCACAATCAGTGCACGGGTCAGACAGCAAGAAGCCCCTGTTTTATATGAAACTTTTGACAAAATATGACGCCTTCGCCTCAGATGGGTATTTTAAATAAATAACCTGAGTCTCTTGCCCGTCATATGTGGCAGAAAGATCAGGATAATCTCCTCCGATCTCCAACATCATGCAAGGGCTCATTGCATCAATTTCATCTGTCAGTCAACGTTTTAAACGCCTGGAGGAGGAGAAATCACAGCTAAGTCACCATATGCCTTCCACTGAGCCTTTCAAGAAGGCTGAGGAAAGCTTAACAAAGCAACAGCAAAAAAGAGAGAAAGAGAGCTGGATAGGGAAATCCTGGCCACGTTCACTTCACGGGAAACCTCGGCTGAGACGCCCAGGCATTGGTCCTCACATATTCAGGTAGAGACGTCCTGATTGGACAGCTATGTTGATGTAAAGTTTAGGGGTGAACGCATGTGCATGATTGGAGGAGTGTATTACCCATAGAGTCCAGTGGAGGGCTCTGCCTGAGTTCATAGAACTAGGGTTACAGTATCGTAACCTTTGTTATGTGCCATGTTATTTGTTGTGTTTCTTCTCTCCCTCTTGTGTCTCTTCGGGTGTCTAACCTCCGATGCCATGCAACTGCAGTGGGTGGATGTATATGTCTGGGCCCAATGACTCATCCGGACCAGGTGGGAGACCTGGTCTGGATGAGTCCACTAGAGACCATTAGAGAGGAGTAGCATGGGGCAGTTGACAGTGTTACAAACTGTGTATAGGTTGTCTTTGTAACATGTGTATTGGGGTCAGTAGTGGCTTCTTCTGGAGTGAGAGAGTTTGTCCATGTGCTGTAGTCTTCTGAATTAAGAGTGTTGCATTGAAAAGTAGTTTTAGAAGTAGTGTACACCTTTTCATCAATTGTTAATAAATGGTTACATTTGTTTGCACACTTGCTTCTGCTGCAGTCTGTTGGTCTCCCTCTTGGTATAAAGAGTAGGAAGTAATGTGGATGGAAACCTGTTCATGCTGCACAGTTTGAGTCGCTGTCTATAGAATCATCTCCTGGTTTTGGATTCTGTGCTCGGTTAAAAGTGCGTTGCTCTTGTCTTCAGTTGAAAAAAGTGGAGTGAGAGTTTCAGCTCAGGAGAGAGTTGGAAGAGAAAAAACTCTGAAGGTTGGAGGTTCAATTGGAGCTCCTCCAGTCCCCAAGACTCTTAACTCCAAATTGATAGATCCCAATGGCAGGTTGGCACCTTGCGTGACAGCGTCTGCCATCAGCGTATGAATGTGTGTATGAATGGGTGAATGTTGACATGTCATATAAAGTGCTTTGAGTGGTCAGAAGACTAGAAAGACACTTTATAAATGCACGTCCAATGACCACTTTGCTGTTAACATGCGTCAGTTAGAGCAGTCAGATTATGTTCACACTGCTGCTGTTAAACACCTGTCATCAGGTTCTTCTGCTGTATTTCACGAGTATGAATACTTCTTTGGTCCCTGTTTTCCATGAGTCTGATGACTTTGATGACTTTGAGCTCATTGCTCTGCTCTGCATTGGCAAAAGATGTGTGGGCTATACTTTTGCAGTGTAAGCTAACCACTAATGTAAAGTATGTCAGGCTGAAGACCTAGCCTCAGTGTGTGAACTAATGTTGATTGGTGGAGTTAAAGAGCTGTGTGTCTGAGTGTACAGTCATTTATTTAAATGAGTAGAAAGTCACTACTCTGTAGCAGGCTGCTACCCTGGCTGATGAAGCACAAAAGTGTTTTTTATTAAACAAGATTCATCCTTCTACCCTGGTTTTTCCCTGAGCTCTGATTACATGGACGTCACACACGCCAGTGTGATGTTGGGTTTGAAGGTTTTTTTTTTCTATTACAAGCCTGGCCACATTTTTTCTCACTGCATGTTGTTAAAAACGCAAACAGTAGGGTTCAGCTTCACCACAGCCAAAGGGTATGGGGTTAACTAATACATCCACAATGTGTCCACAATGCTGTGTCACACCAGCAGCTTGCAGTTCTTCATCCTTTCCAGTTTCCTGCCTATATTGTCATGGTAATACCATGATTGACATGACACATCACATTAACATGATTTCATATTGAAATGTGTTTCTGTATGTCACTATGAATCAGATATGAAGTATTTTGGTTGGAACGGTTCCTATGGTATCTAAGAGTACACATGGTAGTAAGCATATGTTTAATCAGTGTTACGATTAAGGCGGAGTCCTGGGAAAATATTCTACCCTGTGAGGGTCCCTGGCCCCAAAAAGTTTGAGAACCCCTGGTATAGAGAACCTTTGAGTCACATGTGCCAAATCAGGCCATTACAAATTTTGGCCTGCCTAGTTGTGGTCTACACAGCAACACAGGCCCCGCGCACCAGGTGTGCCTCCACTATCTGCAAGCTAGCTAACACAGAATGGCGACCTGTACCCACTCGGTTATGAGAGCCAATATGCACCACTTGAGCCACAGTATGTATTAATCAACCACCCAAACTCAACCCAACCCACAAACCGCCAACTTTATGCATTATAGCAGCACGATAAATGTAAGGACTGAGGTCTGAGACAAGGACAGAGAAAAGCAGGCTTTTGAAGTGTGTGTGTGCACGCGTGTGCACTTGGACAACTATCATTTCGAGGACCAGTTTGAGTTTTAGACCTTCAGAGTTAGGACATTTTTGGAAAGTGAGGACATTTTGGCTGGTCCTCACGTTCAGACCAGGGTTTGAGGTTTCAAATTTGGTTTTACAGTTCAGGTTAGAATTAGGTTTACACTAAGTTAGGGTTAGGGTAAGGGTTGGGGTCAGGCATTTAGTTGTGATGGTGAAGGTTAGGGTAAGGGGCTAGGCAATGCATTATGCCAATGAGAGTCCTCACAAAGATAGCTGTACATGACTGTGTGTGTGTGTGTGTGTGTGTGTGTGTGTGTGTGTGTGTGTGTTTGAGAGAGAGACCAAGAGACAGAAAGAGGGGAAGATAAGGTGGACTGTTGCACACAATGTTTCAACAGAGCCTGTGCCACCACTCTACCATTGCATCGTCCCGATGACTGCTCCACTGACCTTCATCCCAGGACCTCTCCACCCAGACGGTGCCTTTACTCCGTCAGCTCTGGATAGAGAGGCCATGTACAAATAAATCGACTTCTCTCTGCTGCTGGTATCATTCTTCGTCCAGCTTTTTGACTGGGGCTGGCTTCTTTGTCGACAAGAAGGATAAGACGCTCCATTCTTGCACTGACTACCGGGGGCTCAGTAACATCAACATAATGAACAGGCACCCTTTCCTTACTTCATCTACTTTTGAACAATTTTCCAAGACACAAATGTCTATACCAAGCTAGACTTAAGAAACATATCACTTGGTAAAGATAAGGGATGGAGATGAATGAAAAACTCCTTTTAACACCCCTAGCAGCCATTATCAATACCTTGTCATGCCTTTTGGTCTCACCGGTGCTCCAGCTATGTTTCAGCCTTTGCTTAATGCTGTTCTCTATGTCATGCTGAAACTGTTTGTTTTTGTGCATCCTCATCTTTACCCGGGATGAGGAGACACATGTTCAGTATTCTCGCCAGCTTCTGCAGCGTCTCCTGAATAAAAAGCTCTTTGTTGAAGCCGAGAAGTGTGAATTCCACGGCCCCACTGTCGCATACTTCAGCTTCATCATCTCCCAGATCTGCATCCAGATGGACCTGGCGGAGGTCGGTGCTGTAGCTAATTGGCCTACACCTTTTTGCCATAATTTAGTCCAATGTTTCCTGGCCTTTGCTAACTAGATGCTTTATTAGAAACCTTATCTATGTTGCTGCTCCCCTGCATGCACACACCTCACCTCATATCAAGTTCCAGTGGCCTCCCCAGGCAGATCAGGCATTTTGCAGGTTAAAGAGAAGCTTTACCTGACATCTATCGGCAGTTTATTATGGAGGTGGATGCTTCCGTTGTGGGCGTCAGGGCTGGTCTTAAACTTGGAACTTAGTACATCTGGACAGCCAAACGACTCAATGCCGGGAAAGCCAGGTGGGCTGCCCACTTTACCCTGACATTCATTTCCACTTTACCATGCCATCCTGGCTCCAAGAAAACAAAAATCTGATGCTCTGTCCGATTTGACCGCAAGTCTGTTCCCACTCTGTACCTGCAGGTTGTGGCTGTGTGTAAAGTGCATGATTAGGTTGTTTACTTTTATTTATTTTTTTATTTAATGTCCCACTCAGCAATTCATTTATCATATTCAAAACAAGTTGTTGTGAGTTGGCTGTATGATATCCTACTTGTAAAAATGTAATAAGAATGCATTATTTAAATTGACTACAGGCGCGGCAACTTTTTTAGGGCTTTATGTAAATTACATTTGGTGTGAGAAGGCTATATGGGACATGCAACAATGTAATAAAAAATAAAAATCCTGATTTATTGATTTATTTTCATAAAAGTCCTAGATAAAACTCAAAGCAAGGTTTTTCTATATTCATAGATGGTGGTCTGGTACAGACAATTCAGAAAAATCACAATGCAGTCTTGCACTGAACAAATTCAAATTCAAGGAAAACCTTTTTAAACTCTGTGTGTCTTGTGGCACCAACTACATTTCCTTGCTCTGCCAACCATGAAGGGAGTGCATTCACACATGAACAGTTATATACAGAGGTTGTGAAGAAGATAAATGACTGGAAGACGATGCACCACCATCTTCATATAAACTTATTCAGGGACATGCCGTTCTGTCCCGTTCACCGGCCCTTCCTCTGATTCCTCTGAAATGCTTTTATTGAGTACTGCAATTCAAACAACACCTTGTAGCAATGCACATATTGCTAAAGTAATTGGCCATTTCACAAACACTGTGAGTCTCGATCTGCTGTCTTGCTCTCCCTCTTTCTCTTATCACTCTGTTTAACCCTTTGAAATCTGCAACAGAAATGGTCCAGTGAACTACAACAATATTATTCTTTATTATGATGCAATTTCTTGGATTATCTTCAAATGCCTCATATCTCTAAAATCTGTACAACCTAAGCAAAAAGGTTACGCATGTCAATAAACCATAATAATTGATAAAAGTAATGATATTGGGTCATAATCAATAATAAGCCTGTTCTCACTCCCAGAGTGTCAAATACTGAGGCTTTGTTACGGCCATTGTACGAGGCACCCTTGAGTGCCAGTATGAAACACACATGGCATTCGATGCGAGAAACTGCAAATGTGTGACAGTTGTGATGTTTAAAGATCAAAAAGACACACACTTGGAGGCAGGAGGGGAGGTGGATGGTCCAACAAACAGGGCTTTCATCCAAGAGTGCACTGTTCGTGTTCTGTGTTAAGTTGCAATCAGCTGTTTGTTTGTGTCTTGTGTTCACAACGTTCAGTTTGAACAAACATAGTAGTTTGAAGCCCAACCATGTGATTGTTGCCTAAACCTAACTGTAGTGGTTTTGTTGTCTATTCCTATAGTGATGTCGAGGGGCATGACAAAGCAACGGATTATAATGAGTTGGGATAACAACATGCTGGAATAATGGGCTGTCCCCCATTTGATGGGCAGCATGCAGCCAGCATGCAGGGCTTTTTCCTGGGTCTTTTGTCTGACCTAAGCTGTCAACTTGGTACCACCAGTACTTTCTGAAATGAAGGAGGAGGAGAGTTGAGGCTGCGGGTAAAACGGCTCCCACACTATTAAAACACTGAGCTCTTCCCATCTCCCACTTCTATTCTTCCACAAGCTCCTCTCGATCTACTCCCCCCATGCTCAGTTTTCTCCTCTGGATGTTCCTTTGTTCTTCCTTCTGTCCTTACGGGAATATTGCCTATGGCACTGCCAAAGGCTACTCTAGGCCGATAGTGTTTTAAATTGCCTTGGCTCTCTGTGAACCATTGCACAATGCAGTAGGTCTGAAACACATGCTTGCTTGTGCATGCATATTTGCACATACTAGGGCTGTCACAATATCATATTTTCACTACATGATCATCATTGGCCAAAATAATTCACTATAATTATATTATTGTAATATCTTTAGAACATTTGAAGAGATAAATGATAATGCTATTGGTAGAATTTATCTGTTTTGTGTCTTTTTTGGCAAAATACAAATGTAGGAAAGTGAAGAGAGATTCTATAAACATATCTGTATATATAAAATGATTTAAGACCTGCTGGATTCTTTACAGGATGTTATGTGTATTAATCTTGGCTGTTCCAATAAATCACTTACAGTTGATCCAGAATGTCGCAGTATGTGTACTGACAAGAACTAGAGAAAGAGATCATGTTTCTCCCATTTCACCTTCTCGGCAGTGGCTCCCTGTAGAATCTAGAATATGATTTAATATCATCCTCCTCACTATAAAGCCCACAATGGTCAGGCAACATCATATCTTAAAGAGCTCATAGTACCCTATTACCCCACTGGAACACTACACTCCCATAATGCAGGGATACTTCAGGTTCTTAAAGTTTTAAATAATGAGAGCTAGAGCCTTCAGCTATCAAGCTCTTCTCCTGTGGAACCAGCTCCCAGTTTCAGTTCAGGAAGCAGACACCCGCTCCACATTTAAGAGCAGGCTTAAGACTTTCCACTTTGATAACATTTAGGGCTTACTAACTTAAAAACATGGTTTCCACCCCAGAGTCTTTTTGCTTTCTCATTCTACAGGTATGCATGGATCAGAGTTACACCTCGATTGTAGTTGCATCTGCTACCACGGCCCTGTTTGACACCCACTACTATCATTATTATCAGCCTTATTACCTCCGCCAAGGCCAAGCAGGTAATATTTTCATCAGCATTGGTTTGTAACCATAACATGAACATCACTGGGTATAGCACATGTGCAGTGTAATTGATGAGGCATTGATAACATATGACCCAGCCTCCTTCCTTCTGTGAGCAGAGACATAGAAACAGCAAGGGGGTCAACTGTTAAGTCGTTATATTTTCACATCGAACTCTGAGAAAATAGAGTTGAGTTTGACCAAAGCACACTTGGTGATGACAGCAAAGGTCTGAGTGAGCTTTATTTTGATTCTGTCCAGTTTGAATGAAGTGTTTTACCATGCTCCGCTGTGAACAGGTAATCTCAACATTAACAAAAATACATGTGGATGGTGGCACAAGCTGTACAGGGGGAGGGGGTTAATCATACTCAGGCACCTTGGTGAAGGTCTGCGCTCTCCAAGTGCCATTCTAGTTTCTATTATTATTACTGCTACTATTACTGCTGTTATAAGTGTTATTTCTATTATCACTTTACTATATCTACTGCTATTGATTATTATTAGTCCTGTTTGTATTGCTATTATAGCTTTTGTGATATTATTGTGGTTCCCTCTCTCTGTGAGAATGGTGGCGTGAGTGCAGAATTGAGAGCATGTTGAGTGGTTTTCTATCTTTTGTTTTACTTACTAAATGATGTAATGGTGTTTTGTATAACCCTTTAGTGTCACTGTGTTGTTGTGTAAATACAGGGTTTTTAGGGGATTTTGTTTGCGTTTGCAGTCAGCCAGTGGAGGACTGTTGTAAGCGCACAGGAACACAGGCTGGACTCAAATGCAAACTCGAGACAGGGCTTACCAGAAACACAGGGTTTTTAAAATAGGTCGGTACACAGAAGGTCAGACAGCCGAGACAAATCCAAAACAGCGGGCAAAAGGCAGAGTCAAAAATCAGAAACGGGTCAAATTCACAAGAGGTCAATACACTAGAAGATTGCGGGTATGCTTGGGTCACAAAGTTAGCAAGACGAACTGGCACAGGAGGGATGGGGAGCACGCATTAAATACTAGTGAAGGGAGTGAATAACTATGCACAGGTGGACATAATCAGGGCGGAGGGGAGACGCTCAGACGCTGGTGAATGGTGTGGGAAACTAGGTCAGGAGAAGTTAACTACAAAATAAAACAGGAAGTGAATACATGCAACATGCAAACTAAAACATGAACACATAAAAGAAACACAGACTAAAACTTGACATTCCTAACAACTGTAGCCTTGTCGTAGGACAGGTTGTCAGTCACAGCAGCATTAAGTCCGCTGGTCAGATGAACAATGCTGTGGTGATATTTTTAAATGTGTAAAGCACTTTGGTGGAGAATGGGTTTGCAGTTAATGATACGTTTGTGTCTGTTCCGCCATTCGCCACACCAGTGAAAAAAGTTACATTGCTAAATGTTCTTGCGTTCATAAGAGACGAAGTGCTGATACATGAATTATTTCGACATGGAACGATTGTCACCCAGATAAGAAAAGTCCTTTCAGGCTGTAAGTGCCCTCAGTTAAAGCATGTAGTGTCACACAGAAGACTAGACTAACAGGAATGAGGAGCTGAGCTTAGCTTTCAAATTAAGAGTGGATGATTTTGATTATGTCATATTTGCATCATCAGATATTTGTGGCAGAGAGGGGCATCTCACCAGAGCATGTCCAGAGAAAACCTTTCAACCTGGGCAGAATGCTTCTGACAAAGACGCTGTTGGTGGAAAAGAAACTGAGCAACAGAGCCAGTGTAAAACAAGTGAAAGTAGACAAGACAACCAGGACAGGACAGATGGACAGGAAAAGACAGGATGGGTTCAGCAGGAAAGTCTGGTGAATGATGGAGAATAGGAGGAGACAGATGGAGGTCAGCAGGATGGTCAGATAGGTGAAGCAGGACAGGTGAAGACAAGTGGAGGTCAGCAGGACGGCCAGGTGAGTGAAAGAGGACAGGAGGAGACAGGAAGTTTTAAAACAAAAGTGTAAAAATGAAACCGCGGTAGAGGAAGAGGTGTTGGGACGAAGTGATGTTGATATGGAGGATGATGACGGACTTCTGTAAGTGTCACATCTGAAAAGGAAAACTAGATGCAACAGTGGCTGTAACCAGTCAAAGAAAAGGATAGCAACCAACACAAAAGAGAGAAGAAGAGTAGAACAGGGGGACACGGGGTCTGATTCGCCTGTTCTTACAAAGAACATGAAGCGAGAGAGTGAGAGTGAAGAGGTTGTTCTCCAGCTCTGCCCGGCTACAGACAGGCAGTAAAGGGAAAGGAGGTTTTACTGAACAGAACATGTACAGACTGAAGAAATTGTTCAGAACATCAGACAGGAGCTCATTAATGATGATGGAGATGAATCAGTGTAGATTTTTAAGTCTTAAGTGTTTGCTGTTTGCTTTTAATATCTCTTGTGATGACTCAGTTTAATATCAGTACACTGGATATAAATGGGACATAGATAGAGCAAATAGGTTGCTGATGAGACTTGAAGGGATTGATGTGATGTTTGTACAGGAGACACACAGGGACAGTTTTGAATGAGCCTGACAGGAAGAGAGAGTGGGGAGGTGGCGCTGAGCTATAAGAGCACAACCAGTGTGGGCGTGGGCATCCTGTTCTCCAAGAACTATTCACCAATGTGTGTTGAGGTAGAGAAGGTGGTGAAGGGCAGACTGATGGTGGTGAAGGCAACATTTGAGCACTATAATATTGTTTTTATAAATGTTTATGCTCCTACTACAGGACCTGGCAGAGTGCAGCTTTTACGTGTTTTAAGCAGCCTTTGAAATAAAGCTAATGTTGAGGATTTTTTTTATTTTTTATTTTTTTTATATTTAATAAACTAGAGGGGGATGTAATAGCCCAAACTCGGTTAGATGGGTTTTATTGTTATAAACATTTTAACATTTTTAAGAAAAGCAGAATGATGTGTGTTGGTTTTACTGATCACTCCCTTATACATAATGTGTTAAGCACTAATATAAAACATAAAAGTGTGTATTGGCATTTTAACACAGCTCTTTTATATGACACCAATTTCAAGGATGTTTTTAGTATTGTCTGGAGCGTTTTCAAGAGCAGAAAACAAGATTTTAAATCTCTGAGACAGACCTTTAACTGTTTCTTTGGCCCTGAGAGGAAAAATGGGCAGAGCAGGTTTCCTCGTGCACTGCGCTGTGCTCAAGACAGGAACTCAGAGACGCTTGTTTCTACTCAGAGTAGGGATTTAACCAATTAATGCTATCGCTTAAATGATTAAAAGAAATATTAATAATTAATTAAAATGCTGGGCAAAACTCAGTTGTTGGTGCTACTAAGGACCAATCACTCTCTTCTCAAAAACGGAGATCTACAAGCGATCTACTATCCTGTGTCTCTTCTCTGTATGTACAATAAACTCCTGTCCTAAGCACTGGCCAACAGACTGAGAGAGGTGATGGACCTGGTAATACACCAAGACCAGACATACCGTGTGCCTGGTAGGTCCATTGGGGAAAATGTGTCCTCAATTTAAGATATGTTGGACATCTTTAGATCTCTGGGAAACTGAAACTGGTCTCATTTGTTTAGACCAGGAAAAGGCTTTTGACAGGGCTGAGCACCTCGACTTCTGGAAGACTTTGGAAGAGTGTTTTGGCCTCAGCCCAGGCCTTATAGCCATGATCAGTGTTTTATACCAGGACACTGAGTGCCCACTTTAAAGTGCATAGGGGGTTGAGATAGGGCTGTTCACTCTCAGGCATGTTGTACTAATTATAGAGCCCATGTTATGTAAGATCAGGACTAGCATTGAAGGTCTGTTCTTAAAGGGTTTTAACAAAAGCCATGTTTTATCAGCTTATGCAGATGGTGCCCTTATTATGGCCTAGTACACATAGCAAAGTGGCAACATTCAGACTACAGTTTGTACAGAGATATCTCACAGACTCAGAAGATGTTGGATGAGGATTCTGCATGGTACCATTGTAGTGAATGCTTTTATCTTTGTGATCAACCCAACAGTTTTAAGTGAATGTCCATTTTGTTGGGAAGAAGAGAGTGTTTCGTTGCTTTCATAAATGCCAAAGACTATGTAAACTGTTTGATGTGCTGGATAATGTTTTTACTTGGTTTGGTGGTCTCAGGCTGCTTTCATTTCTGAAATCCATTACAAGATAGTGACAACTGCTAAAGCTGATAGAGAGGCCAAAATGTCCATTTACAGCAGCAGGAAGAACAAAGTAGAGGAAAGGAGGGGATGGGACAGGAGGCAATTCCTGTTTTCATCTCCTCAGTGGAAGCCAGAATCTGGGTTGATTTGAGATTGAAGGAAATGAACAACAGTGGTGCTATAAGAATGCAATATGTTCTGTTGCAGGAGATAATTTAATATTTAACATCATGTTTTGGTAGATTTCATTGTTGGGGTGTGTGCTGAAATTGTTACTTTAATGTGCATTGTTGTCATGAAATCAATGTCTGGTTTTAATCAACTTTTTAATGACGGGTTTTCAAATCTCTGTCTCTGTCTGTCGTTTCTCTCTTTCTGCCTCTCTCTCTCTCTCTCTCTCTCTCTGTGTGTGTCTCCCAAATTTCAAATTCAAATAAGTTTTATTGACATGAATGTCTAGATTACATTATTGCCAAAGCTTTATAACAGTACTGAATAATTACATCTCACACAAGAAATAATCACAGTATACAGAACAGTAACAGATTAAATAACATTTTAAACAGACATTCTTTTCAATATGTAATCAATCAGAAATATCAGAGCTTGTAATATTGTACATCTTGAGCATCTTAAGCTTGTAAAGGTTGAAATCCACGAGTGTAGCAATTGGCTACACTACACCCAAACATACCTCAGCACTCAGCAGCAAGATGACTGATTCACAGCCGGTGGCCATGCTGGCTCAAATGTTGGGTGAGATTGTGGCGAGCAGACGGCAGTGAATAGGAAATGCTCCAGGCCCAGACGGAGATGCAGACCCAGATGCTAGGAGAGCTGCTGTCCCAGTCGGGGGGCACAACTCCAGCTCCTTCACCTCCCTTGCTTTGCGGCATCGCCCTGCATAAAATGATGTTGGTGGACAATCCAGACCTTCCTGGAGATGTTTGAGGTGACACAGCAGAGTGCAGCTGACCAGCAGCAAAGTGGAAAGTGCACCTCCTTCCCTGGCTAGGGGGAAACCCAGACAGTAGCACTTGGTCTGCTGCCATCCTCTTGAAGGAGGTACAAGGACGTCATAAAAGCTGTCCTTGACTGGATGGGTCACTCCCTTGAAGATCACTGGCGCTGGCTCCAGACCACGAAACCAAGACCCGCTGGCCGTCTCTTTGGCTACGCCCAGCAGATGGGAGATGCAGCAACCAGGTGGCTGCAACCGAGGGAGTCCGCTGGCCAAGTGTTCCAGGTGGGACATACAGCATTGCAGGAAGGGTTCAAGAGGTATCCATCAGGTGATGGTGAATTCAGGCTATATGAAGGCTATAGCTCATCAAAACCTGGTCCAACCTGGGGCATGGTGAAGACATCATGGGTGGATATTAGATGTCTGCATGTGTTTACAGGTACCCTGTGGTGCCAGTAGAAAAGTGAGAAAACATAGGTCTAATCTTAAGGCTGCAGTTAACTCGCCTGACATAGCCCCTGATTTTGGGTAGGGATTGGCCTGGGTTTAATAGCTTAGTGGGGCAATGTGTGGGGATGCGTTCACAGCAGACAGGGAGATGAGATATGTGCGCTGTGTGCAGTAGTGATGCAAGGTTGTACAACACTGCAGACATACTGCAGACGTACGTGTATTTTCCATTCGAGCAGACTTGGGATGTTACTCTACGCTTTGCCTTCAACCAAGTGAACAAAATTGATGGCCATATGGTGTGCCCTGACACAGTGCAGTCATATCCCCACTTTTCATTGGTTAGGGACAAGTTGTACAGAGTGAGTTGTCTGAGTTGATAGACAGGAGGAGGAAGAGCTCGATGAAGAGGTAGAAGAAGACGCAGAAGAGGAAGAAGAGGAACTAGATCAAGACAATTTGCACCAGGAGATAAAATGCTTGTATTACACCATTCTTCCAGCTCCAAATTACTTGCCAAGTGGCAAGGACCCTTTATGGTCACATGGCAGGCGGGTGATGTTGATTATGAGATTGTGCAGTCTGACGGGAGGGGCAGCACAGGTTTATCACCTCAACCTCCTCAAAGCTTGGAGAGAGGCCTGTTTCTCTGTTACCACAGTGAAGGAGAGAGATGAGTTGGGGCCTGAGGTACCAAATTCAACCAATCCTGCCTCTCTCCTTTGTGATGACTATTTCACATCGTCCCAGAGAGCAGATGTTGCCAGGTTGCAACAGCATTACGCTGACATGTTCTCCCTCCTGCCAGGATGAACAAATCTCATACAGCACTCCACTGAAACTCGCCTAGGTATGATGGTACTCTCACAGCCCTAGCAGTTAGCTGAACACATGAGAAAAAGTATTGAGAGGGAATTAAAGGCTATGCTGATAGATGATGATGATATGGGAGTATTCTACAGTATTTTATTCTGTGTGGACTATTGGAAAGTGAATGCGTCAGCACACAGCAGCCCACTTGGATGACATTATTGCCCATAGTAACAATTGGCAGAGCAAATGCAGTGGGTGGCCGCAGTACTTGAGTCACCGAGGCAGGCGAGGCTCACTGCCAACCTGAGAAAATGTGCAGTTCGGTGGAGGAAGGGACAGTATCTGGGTTATCGTTGTGGCGGCATGTCGTTGCATCCTCAGGTAGATAAGACAGCAGCAAATGCAGCCTGCCCGAGGCCAAAGACTAAGGAAAAGATGAGGTGGTTTTTGGGGCTGCCTGCTACTACTGGTGGTTCATTCCCAACTTTGCAGACCTGACCAGCCCCCTGACAGATCTCAACCGTAAAGGGTGATATGGCTGGTATTCAGCTGTAGGAGAGGGAGAGGTGTGTAGTAGTGATGGGAATTCCGGCTCTTTTTAGAGAACCGGCTCTTTCGGCTCGGCTCACTAAAAAGAGACGGCTCTTTTGGCTCCCAAACGGCTCTTCAGGTTATTTTGTTGCTTTAATTAATTTATTATCAACAACAATATAAAATTATGCTCAAAATGAATTACTAATGTAATTGTTATGTTAGCTACATTGTCAGTAATACAGCATCCCACTCTTTGGCCACTTTGAGCAGCTCTTCTGCTCAGTTCTCAGAAGTGAGTCTGTCACTGAACTCAAAACCATCCAGAAGACAGAACACCATTTTATAATTTTCAATAAAGTGGACCAACTGACAAGAAGGATGCTGCTGTGGATTTTTTAACCCTCTCTTGCAGTGGATGCAAGTTCTCTGTTATATAGGCCTCGGATGATTTTTGTTTTCCTGCTTGGAATTGCATACATAGGATTCAGTGCATTATAAACTTCCTGAATCCTTTATCATCCACAACTGAAAAATGGATGGAAATCAAGTGCAATCATTTTTGCCAGTTCTTCATCAACTGAGTTATGTCTTCCTGGGGTCACAAACCTCTGCACAAACTGTGTCATAGAGCTCTGGGTTGGTTAGGTGGTTGTGGTGGTGAACAGCATGATGCTGTAGATACTACTACTACTACTACTACTACAGCAGCAGCAGCAACAGTTGCAGTAGACACACTGGCACCTTCATTAATATCACACTCAACTGACTGTTTTATCTTCCCATTGCTCTGATTGGTGGACTGTTCTCAGGTTGTTTACCTGTGCAGGTTGTTTGTGGCTCTATATGATATTCCTGCAGACTCTACACTCTTCCTTTTATTATCAGTAAAATTGAAATGGTCCTGGAGTCACTCATTTTCTTTACTATACCTTCCTAGTGTGTCCATGTTGTCTCTTCTTGTTGTCCCCGTCTCTCTCTCGCTCTCTCTCTGTGTGTGTTCGTGCGCTACTGCTGCTGGAGTGTAACTCCCGCCCCTCCCCTCTCTGCTCAGCGCAAACACAAGGCTCAATCATATATCGACCAATTACGTGCGGCGCGAGGAGGAAAAAAAAGTGAGAGAGAGAGAGAGAAATAAAAAAACACGGCTCCCACTGAGGAGCCGGCTCCCGTCGTTCACTTCAAAGAGCCGACTCTAAGAGCCGTTTCGTTCGCGACCGACCCATCACTAGTGTGTAGGCTCATGACAGCAGAGCCAGGATGACTTGATAAACACAGCTGGTGCTCATTGGAGCAGACACACATGAAAAGTGGAGCAGGGCATGCTGTGGAGGGTGAAAAGTTTAAATGAAGATTTTTAAATTGTTCAGCAAGTTGTCCCGTCGGATCTGTTGTGTTCTGAGGGAGCCCACAGGTGTAACAGAAGGGCTACAAAAGCCTTATTTTAATTGTAAAATAGCTTATGATATATCATGCATGTTCAGTGTTATAAGATAAGATAAGATAAGATAAGATATTCCTTTATTAGTCCCACAGTGGAGAAATTCACAATTTAATTCACAATTTATCACTTGTGGGTGAAAGGCTGGGCAGGACAGGAAAATAGTACAAATAATATATTGTGGCCCTTTAATTCTTAGCTATATGATCCTTTGCATCTCCTAACAGTTTGTGTTTTGGTGAATTTTGTTGCCAAGGAAATGCTGCTTCTAGGGGCATAAATATAGACAGTACAGGCAGTGTGGTTGCACTGGCGGTGTAAACATGTGAGATGGTGGTGTGAAAATCAATGCATGCTAATTTGCATGTACGTGGGGCCCAGAGAGACTGCCAGCTGCCTCACAGAACCGCAGCAGGTGGTAATTGCCATTATAACACTATGGTTGGGTTAAGACACAAGTAAAGTAGTGAGTCCCGTCTCATTAACACCTCCATTGTTCAGAGTCTCTCAGACACATGGCAAAACAAGGCAAGGCAATTAGTGTGGGACCACAGGGAAGAGAATAAATGGGCTGGAAGAGTAAAAAGCTTTACTGTAGCCTTTAGTTTTTAAAAGTCAACTTACAATGTAAAAGAGAAAAAGCAGCAAATCACAGTCATTATCAGCCCAAAAGAAGACCTGACCTCTCGCAACCTTAGTAATTATGACAGGTGCAAAGGAGCAAGGTCAGGTGATGTAATACAGAGGCGCTGTCACAGTCGTCGACATTTGATACCGCCACAGAATGCACCCTTTAGTACCAGTATGAGAAATCCATCCGTGGCAACAGTAAATGCACCAGGAGTGTGGTGACATAGTTTAAAGAGCAAAAGAGACACAGCGGGCAGGTGGATGAGAGGGAGGTTGATGGGTCGAACAAACAGAGGGCTTTCATCCAGACCGCTGTTAGTGCTGTTCATAAGTGTACTTGGTAACAGGACACCCGAGGCAAATGATAGATTTTGTGGTCATATCATCAGATATGCAGCCATATGTCTTGGATGCTCAGGTGAAAAGAGGAGCAGACCTGATCACCACCTTGTGGAGAGTTGGATCAGATGATGACGGAGGCTATCAGACAGAGCTGGAAAACCCAAATGTGTAGTGAGGGTGAACTTGGAACGTCTGGCTTAGGCCCCTTTCTGCAAGGTCTTCAACTCCCACATCTGGAAGAAGCTTTTGTGCATCCCATGGGAGGCTGGGGACATGGAATCCACATGGGCCATGTTCAAAACCTCCATTGTGGAAGAGGCTGCTAATGGTTGTGGCCGGAAGGTCATCGGGCCTGTTGTGGTGGCAACTGAAGAACCTGCTTCACCAGCGGTGAAGGAAGCCTTTGACCTGGGGGTCCCTAGAAACAGCTTACGGGTAGCAGTTGGAAAATGTTTTCTGTTGGCAAACCATTAGACACCTCAGTAAGGGAAAGTAGGGCTTGACTAAGGCTATATTCAGCAGGGGAAGAGAACTGTAGACCTGAACTGGGGTTATCATCAAGCTGTGAAAGAAGCACTTTGAGGTACTCTTAAACCCGACCAACACGTCCTCCATAGAGGAGGCAGATGTCTCTGAGGTAGTCAAAAAGCTCCTCAGTGGCAAGGCACCAGGGGTAGATGAGATTCAACCTGCGATGTTGAAGGCTCTGTACATAGTTGGTTTTGGCAGACTTCAGTGTCACGTGGAGGTCGCAGACAGTGTCTGTGGAAAGGCAGACCGGGGTGGTGGTACCCATTTTTAAAAAGGGGGACCAGAGGGTGTGCTCCAATTACCAGGGTATCACACTCCTCAGCCCCCCCAGGCAAAGTTTATCCTGGGGTGCTGGAAAGGAAGCTTTGACTGATTGTTGAGCCTCAGATTCAGGAGGAGCAATGGAGATCCCATCCTGGCTGTGGAACAGAGGACCAGCTTTCTACCCTTGCGGGGCTGTTGGAGGGGTCACAGGTCACGAGTTTGCCCATCTAGTCGCCATGTGTTTTGTGGACTTGGTGAAGGCTTACAAATGTGTCTCCTGGGAAGCCGTGTGGAGACTACTGCAGGAATATGGGATACTGGGGTCGCTATTATGAGCCATCCAGTCCTTGTACAGCCAAAGTGAGAGCTGCGTCCATATGCTCAGCACAAATATGTTTCCAGTGGGCGTTGGCCTTTGCTGTGGTTGTCCTTGTCACTGATCTTGTTTGGGATTTTCATAGACAGGATCTCAAGGCGTAGCCGGGGGGAGTGGAGTGTCCAGTTTGGGGACCTCAGTATTTTATCTGCTTTTTACAGATGATGTGGTTCTGTTGGCTTCATCAAACTGTGAACTGCAGCATGCTGGGGCAGTTTGCAGCTGAGTGTGAAGCAGTCGGGTTGGGAAATGGACAAGCGGTTCGGGGCAGTGTCAGCAGTTATGCGGTCGCTGTACCATACAATGTTGTGAAAAGGGAGCTGAGCTGGAAGCCGATGGTCTCAATTTACCAGTTCATGTACATTCCAACCCTCACCTATTGTCATGAGCTTTGGGTAGTGACCGAAAGAATGAGATTTGGGATACAAGCGGCAAAAATGAACTTCCTTCATAGGATTGCTGTGCTCAGCCTTAGGGATAGGGTGAGGAGCTCGGACATCCAGAGGTTTTGTTTTACTATAATTGCAGTGTCTGTATCTGCAAAATATGTCACAGACATGACAAAATTAAAGGTTTATTTAAAAATCAACACTTTCTGCTACTGTTTCAAAATAAGAGCTCTCTAATATTTTTTTTTTATGCAAACACAATTCCTTCATTTGTTAATACAATGCTTTTATTCTCAAATATATTTAGGACAGTGTTGTAGAAAATGCAGTGACTTGTAGGTCTACATGAGTGAATAAAGTAGGGGGTTTTAATTGTGGATAATTTATACTATTTACAAATGGGCACACACTTCTTAACCTTTTCTGTCTAAAATAAATGTAAATGACATTTATAATGAAATGCAGTTTCTGATACAATAATGCATGAAAAAAACACTGAGTACATGTTCAGTATTGCTGAATCTGTATAGTTTTGCTGTATGTTTTATGTCTTGTTTATTTATAAATCATTTTAGTGCTGGATTAAAGCATGAGGTAGAGTCAAAAGGGAAGGTTGGACACAGTATGACTCAATCACTCAATCAGTGTCATGTTTGGTTTATCAGTGCAGTTGTACAATGATCCGCCAAGGAAACTCTTGCCTGCAATGAAAATTCTGAGCAGAAATCTGCACCACAGTCATGGGGGAAATATATAATTGCTTTGTCAAAGCTGGCTCAGAGATGGAAAGAGCTGGAACAGAGATTCAGATACTTAGAGTCTTTCTGCAAAGCTGAACAATGTCCCTCTGCTGTGAGAAAAGATGCAAACACCCACCCCCATCTTCTTGTGGGTTATCCATTGGTTTTGTGAGTCGCAAGTGTATGAATGCAGTAAAAAAAAAATCAGGTAAATTTAAGCCCTTCACTGATGTTTTGGAAATCACAGAAACTCACTGTGACACATGAATCACATCCAGGCATACCTGATGAGGAGACCTCTGCACAATTGCTGTGACTGCATTATTTCTGCCTGCCAGAGAACCTAAATCGTTCTACTCATATATTTATACATACAGCATGTATTCAACTCCATTTCTAGTTCTCAGTACTAGAAAGTAGTGCAGGAGTCTACACAGCCCTCCTGCATGGTTAATATAGATAATCTATGTTGGAAAGCTGGAAGGCCTACTCTACTGTTGAGTGGCTAACCTTATCAGCACTAATGTACCACTGCAATCACTGCGTCACCTCCACATCTAGGTAGGAAGAAGTGGGCAGGTTGAAGAGGATGGTGTGAAACAGAGCTGAAGGTGATAAGTTTCAGAGGGCACTACACCATCTGTAAAGTGTGATGATCTGCCATTGCATCACTGAAGGTGTGATACCATGAAAGATGCTGTGATTAATCTGGGCAACATCTGCACAGCTTTGGGAAGAACATGCAGCAAAATCAATAAGCTCCAAATGTATCTGGTGAAAACCTTGTGAATATAGTATAGTAGTAGTGTAGTGTAGACTGCAGTGTAGACTACAAACTGTACTTGGCTGGAAAGCAGAGGTGGGGAGTCACATGACTTGATCTGAGTCAGACTTGCTTGACTAACACTGATAAAAGACTTGAACTGACTGACTCTGTATTTATGACTTGAGACTTGACTTAGACTTGAAACCGATACCTTGAATGGAACTACTTTACTTTTCTAGATGTTGACAAGTTTTGTTTTGTTTTTGCGGCAGACCAGCTGTCCAGTCTTGTTGCATGAAAAGGCATGGATGACATGATATGCACAGCATTTAGCGTGCAATAAGAGCACTATTCTTTCTTTAGGTGTGTCATTTGAATGCCATGTAGTCTGTGCTGACTGCAATGTAAATGCATTCACATACATATGCTACACTCAGAGCTAGTGATGTGGAATACAATGTGACAAAGTCCACTTATGGTGGGTGTGTGGGGAGGTGGATGGGTCCAACAAACAGGACTTTCAACCAGGAGACTGACATTTTGTTATGTAAGCTATGTTAATGACGTGTTTTTATCTCAGGCTACATTGTTTCCTTATGCGTTTTACTCAGTTTACATACTTTTTAAAAGCCCAACTATCAGTTTTTTTGGATTTGTTGCCTAAACCTATGTGCGGACATTACCATAGGACTGTTCACACATATATAAATGACACACGAAAAGCTTAAAATGTGACAAACAGAATGTCCTTGTATTGTTGTGTCATTTATATGACTCCCTATAAGATGAAGTTGATCATGGAAGGGGATAGTCCAAAAATAAGATTTAGTTTTAGTTTAAACATAAAAAAGACAATACGGATAAAACTGTGCTGTGACCTTTTGCTGCAAGCTGTTTCAGTGTCAGCAGGGGTGCTCAGACTGGTTAAGTAACATGTCCAACCGGAGACGTGGGCACAGCATCCCAGGCACCATTCGCCCTGACACACCTGACCAGTTATGAGCAGGCTTTCTTAGATAGAAATGTCAAGACTTATAATAACTCTGTCTCAAATCCCCCTTCCTTGTCATTCCCTATCTACAAATTACACAAACACGCAAGTATGCATGCATGCTTGTACACACATGTCCACAGAAGACATATAAGAATAAGTCCATTTCCTCTGCTTTCCCACACGGTACTGTAGGTAAGACATGTCATAACCACACTTGTCAGTTTCTCACTAACCATGCTTGTCAGTGAGCCTGCCCTTGCTTCATTAAACAATCCTCAGCAGTGTAGGAGGCCATAAGCAACAACCAGCATGGAGCTTGCAGGCTGCCTGAGTGGAGGGTGTTAGAGAGGAGCACCGCTGCTTGTTTTCCCAAGGTTTTCCTCCATAAGCTGTTACTAAATCTCTATTCACATGGGACTACCTCTAACAGAAGACCTGGACTGATTTTCATAACCTGCTGGCATAATCAGTGATTTGAATTGCCTTCTCATGTCCACCATTGGTAAAGTAATAGCTCCAGGCTTACATACCTATTGTATTAACATGAACACAAATGTCTCTGGATAATGCAAATGTGTGAGCTGAAAAATCTTGGTGATTTAAGTTGTACTTTACAGGTAGCACACAGTAACTTTTCTTTTTTTAATCAAACTATAAGCAGAAGTGGAATCTTGAGGAGAGTGTTTTGAATGCCCTGTGGAGCAAACTTCCCAGTTTTCTTAAACTAATGATTAACCCTAAGAGACCCACATAGACCTATTTTTGGTACAGGGAATCATTAGGGGGAGATAGTAGGTCAGCAGTATATGCCCCATAGTAGTGGTGTACATCATATGAAAGCTAGAAACCTGAACATTAATTTGAGATGCAGTTCAGCACTGTGTCAAGCTCTTTTAGTCATAAATCAGGAATAAACATGACTGAATTAATTTGTGAGAATGTATAAGCCCTTAGAGCTTTATGATAGATGTTATAATAGCCATTCCCATGCTTTATTGTGTCTATTACGCTGTTGCAGCAGTTTTAGGGCTGATTTAAAAGTAAAATTTTAAATACATTTTTACCACTCCAAAATTCATAGAAATCATCAGTAAACCCTCCAAAATACCACATTAAGACACAAAGACCTTTTTTTTCCACTGGGTTTTCAATTATTTCAGAAAATAAGGTCTGTGGCAAACACATTTATTATACTTGCATGTTTTATTTAGCAAGATAATCTTAATAAATGAACACCACTTTCATGATTTTTGGATAGAAAATGCAATTCCCAGAAGTAAAAGCTAATATTAGGTAATAAACGACCAAGTGTAGCCCCTGTTAGCCGTCCCTCGGGATCCCCCTTGAGCAGATGTCCATCTGATAGTGCTGTAGCTAAATTTAAGTGTTTCCATCAGCATTTATATATTCAATGCTATGTCTCTATACCAGAGAAGGCTCCAATGCTAACTTTAGTCCCAACCAACCAGTCCCAACCCAACCAATGACTATCGATTCTTTTGCCCCTCTAAAAAAGAAGATAATGAAACAAAGGAAGTCAGCTCCTTGGTAACCCTCAAACCTGCCAATTAAAGCAAAGATTGTGAAAACATACTTGTGAAAGGATATGTGCATTTCACCAATCAGGAAGAATCTCATTTAGTCTGGCAAGATAGTCTTAAAACATATAGGAAGGTTCTCCGTGATGCCAGAGCAGCCTATTACTCATCATTAATAGAGAAAAAAAAAGAACAATCCCAGGTTTCTTTTTAGCACTGTAGCCATGCTGAAAGAAAGCCACAGCTCTACTGAGACGTATCCCTGCTACCCTCAGTAGTAGCAAGGTTTGATGAGCTTCTTTAATTATACAGTCCTAACTATTGAAGACAAAATTAATCATCTCCTACCCTCAACTGGTACCGATTTATCCTGAAACTTAGAAACCTTAGAAACAGCTGTAAAACCTGAAATACACTGTATTGAGACTGTTTTTCTCCCATCGACCTCCACAAACTGACTTCAAAGATCTCTTATTCTAAGCCAGTACCTCTTTACTAGATATGATCGAACTGTCTTTACTAACAGGCTACAGTATGTACCACAGTCACTTAAAGTAGCTGTAATTAAACCTCTTTTTAAAAAGCCTACTCTTGAACCAGATGTTTTAGCCAACACTATACCTAATTCTAACCTTCCCTTTCTCTCTAAGATCAGTGAGAAAGCAGTCCAGCCAGCTGTGTGATTCTTTACATAATGATTTATTTGAGAATTATCAGTTAGGATTTAGAATGAATAATAGCAGAGACATAACAGCATCAGACAAAGGACTTGTCTCTGTATTTGTCTTGTTAGATCTTAGTGCTGCTTTACATACCATTGACCATCATATTCCTATTACAGAGACTGGAACATTTAATTGGCATTAAAGGAACCACACTAAGCTGGTTTAAGTCCTATTTATCTAACTGAGATTGATCTCCGTTAGTCATGGAGTTCCACAAGGTTCTGTGCGTGGACCAACTCTATTCACCTTAAATATGCATCTTTTAGGCAATGTTATTAGAGAACACGCCATAAGCTTTCATTGTTATGCAGATGATGCCCAATTTAAGTATATACATGTATAATGATCAAGCCAAATGAAACCCCAAAACAAATTATCTAATGATAAAGATACTATAGAAGAAGAAGAAGAAGAAGAAGAAGATATTCCTTTATTTGTCCCGCAATGGGGAAATTCAATTTTTACACTCTGTTGTTTTTACTTATACACGGTACATGCAGACCCGAGACACACACATGCACATATACATGCAACAATGGAGAGATGTCAGAGTGATGGGGCTGCTCCTGACAAGCGCCCCGAGCAGTTGGGGGTTTGGTGCCTTGCTCAGGGGCACCTCGGCAGTGCCCAAGAGGTAAACTGGCACCTCTCCAGCTACCAGTTCACACTCAGTTCTTGGTCATGTCGGGACTTGAACCGGTGACCCTCCGGTTCCCAAGCCAACTCCCTACAGACTGAGCTACTCCGCCCCTATAGATGGCATTGCCCTGGCCTTCAGCACCACTGTAAAGAATCTGGGAGTTTTCTTCAATTAGGATATGCCCTTTAACTCACCACATAAAATAAACCTCAAGGACTGCCTCCTTTCATCTACATAACATAGCAAAAATCTGAAACATCCTGTTTCAAAACGATGCAGAAAAATGAGTCCATCCATGTGTTTGTTACTTCTAGACTAGATTACGGCAACTTCTTATTATCGGGCTGCTCCAATAAGTCTCTTAAGACTTCCCAGTTAATCGAAAATGCTGCAGCACATGTATTGACAAGAACTAAACTAAACTAAAAAACAGATCATATTTCCCCCATATTAGCTTCTTTGCACTGGCTCCCTGTAAAATCCAGGCACCATCACATCTTAGAGTTCATAGTACCCCATTATTCCACTAGAACACTGTGCTCCCAGAATGCAGGATTACTTGTTACTGCTTATACTGATAATTATATTATCACTCTATTATATCCACTGCTGCTGATCAGCCCCATTTGTACTTATAGCTGATTGTGATTGTAAAATATCAATATTTATGATTACCAGGACAACTGAATGGACTGTAACTGAACTGAACTGAACTAAAAGTGAAGAGAGAGAGAGAGAGAGAGGTGGATTAACCTGTTTTAATAAAAAATAGAAATAAGATTTGTATACTTTTGCTTTTAAATATTATTTTTAATACAATGTTTGTTTGCCATAAGCAAGAATGACAAAATGTAGTGTTTTTAATTTTAGACACTTGAGTAGAATTCTCTGCAATGAATAAAATGACGTTCAAAGGTAGAAATAGCTTGTAATCTAATCCTGTGCTCACAGCTGTGCATCGCCATAAAATAGCATTGATCCTGTGGTTTCATAAGTATCAGGCAAACCTGAGCTGTGAAAATTGCATTTGATGTTTAACTTGTAGTCAGCATATTCTCAATGTCACATCTTTAATTTTCAGCCACAAAGCTTGGCCAGCTTTTGGCACTTGGATGACAAATTTTGCCCACGGGATTGGTTGGGACACTTTTGTATCGACACAAAATAACCTTCCATTACTCAGGGACTACTTCAACAGTAATGAAAATTATTTCATCTTTGAACAGATACGCTACAGGTGTCTGCTAACAATTTATCAAGTTTTTTTTACAGCCCCACCCAAATGTAAAGGCACAATTTTGTTAAAAGTATTGTCATTTCAGTGGCACGTATCAGCTCAACTTTGAACCCTTTACTAGATATCTCAAATTAATTTCATGAGATGACTAAGGTTCAGTAAGTGGAGGGCTGTTCTCTCCATTATGTTCTGCTGACAAATGGAAGTGCGACATTTATGCATCACAATGTATTTGCATGAAGCTGGTCATGGTGGATGGCAGGCATACAAAGCTCAGGGCTGTGACCAATTTCCATAGTAGCCAAACGGCTGTACTACATCGTCCGTGTCCGTCATGGGAAGCCATTGGGCCCAAAAAAAACTTTTTCCCACTTACATGGGGAAAGAGATGTCAGTAATTCAGCGGATATATTTTTTTAGGTAAATCAGCTACCCAGTATGAACACTCTGATAGCCCTTATTTAAATCATGACGTCCTAAACATTGTAAAACACACAAATAGCTGAATCCAAAGTTATTTCACAAACATTACATTGCATTTGAAATTAAACAGTAATAGGGCTGTCAAAATTAACACAATAACAACACATTAACACAAATTCATGTTAACACAATTAATTTCTTTCACGCAACTTGTGCCCCAAACTTATGCTAAATTTTGGTGAAGAAACACTGTCATGGCCCTTTTCAGAGGGGTTCCTTGACGTCAAATGTGAATGTAAATGGGTTATATGGGTCCCCACCAGTCTCCCCTTTACAGACATGCCCACTTTATGATAATCACATGCAGTTTGGGTAAAGTCATAGTCAAGTCAGCACACTGACACACTGACAGCTGTTGTTGCCATGTTATAATTTAGCATATTTTTTAGGCTAAATGCAGTACAATGTGTGATTAATTTATGATTAATCCTAATTAACAATTCTAATTGACTGACAGCCCTGATTTTTTTTAATGTTAAGACAACTACTCTGGACAAAATGGACATAATGGCACCAATGTTAACTTTTTGTCTTTTTTACCTTTTCATTTGACAGCTGTAATATTGTGTTTTACAAATAAAATAAACCAGCAGCGTGATGACAGTAGATTTAATTAAACACGTTTATCCTATATCCTTTAACTCATGTCATCTATGCCTACATGACAAAATCATTTGATACCTAAAATATTGTTCCCGTAACACATTTTCATATTCACAAAACAATCTTATCTTAGAATTTTAGGGATATTTCCAAGATATAGCATGCAAGTCTTTTAGATCACTTTTCGAAGTCTGTATTATCGTCGAAACACTGAAACAGGTCTCCACAATATCTGGATGTACAATATATAAAGCCAAAGCCCGCTTACAGTTTTGTGACTTGCGAAGATTGTTTGGGAAAATGAGAACTAAGGCCAGCAGTATTAACGATTACACCAGTGACAATACTGTTAACTAGGCACCTTGGCGATACGATTGGATGTGAGACTGTAATATATGCAAGGAGTACTGGGAATTATAGGAAGAGTGTAACAACTGCAAGTCATGCAATCAAGCTGGCTTTAAGACAGTGTGGAAGAACTGCATCCCTAAATTCAGATTCTATAACTCCCAATAACTCCCACATCAAATAAATTCATGCAAGCTTTTGTGTGTGTGTGTGTGTGTGTGTGTGTGTGTGTGTGTGTGTGTGTGTGTGTGTGTGTGTGGATGTGATGGATCCTTTTGGACAGAGAGGTGCCAGCACTGCCACATGGCATTAGGCTCAGGAGGGAGAGTGGTGCATATTGGGAGCTCAAACCAGGGGTAGTGATCACGGATATTATACTGGCTGATTCTGAGTCTGTCACTCTTCTGACACATGTGGGGATCTGTGGATTGTCCATGTGTGCAGTGGGTTTGGAGATGCTTGCACTGTATGCAAGATCACCCTGGGAGATTAAAGAAATGATTTTAGCACGTCTTCAGATGCATTTTTACTATATATGGAGGGGATTATGCAGACACAATATACATGTTCAGTACCATCATAATTTTGTATTTGGGCTTTATTACTATGTTAGCTACGCTCAATATAGGGCTTTGATACAGCAGTGTCCCACTTCCCACTGAGATACACCTCATTTCAGGTGTGTGCATTGTCATTTAGCAGAAACTCCTCAGTGCACAGGAACAGATCAAAATGGAGTCTCCTGAACAGCATGATTGTTCTGTGATAGGGCTTTTTCATGGCAGACATTTTGACATGTCACAGTAGGAAAAACACTGGTGTATTTAAAAAAATTGTTAAAAACAGTTATTTTTATCAAACGGTCACTATATCCTGACAGGGAGGGGGAGGTGTCCTAAAAAAAAAAAAAAAAAAACACTGTCATTCAGTGTCCTCTTTCCTTTTGACTCCCAATATTAACATTATTTCATCTGTTATATAGAGACATCTTTATATTTACATTAAAAACAAAAAAAAAAAAAACACCAGCGCACGATACCGTCCTCACAGCTGGAGGATCGCAGGTATGCCCCCCGCCTGGGGCCCCACTTTGTTGACTTAGCATTTTTTTCCCCTTTGCATGGGTTTCCCCCGGGTTCCCCGGTTTCCCCCCACTGTCCAAAAACACTGGTGTATTTAAAAAAATTGATGACTCTAAATTATTAATGTGAATGTGTAAGGTTGTCTGTCTCTATGTGTCAACCTTGCAATAGACTGGTGACTATGCAGGGTAAACTGCCTTTGCCAATGTTAGTTAGGCCACGACCCTGAACACGATAAGCGGTTATGGATAGTGAACTATGCATAATTGCAATGTAGTTAGGAAAACAAATATTTTTTAAAGTTTTATTTGGAGGTTTTATCTACATCACTACATCGCAGTAAATGACATAAAATAGTACCAACTCATTGTATGCTAGAGGACCACAAAAGGTTAGGGGCTTTCTGTCAGTTTACAGTCCCACATTATGGCACCCAATCAGCTGCCAAGGACAAGAAATGTATTACAGTTTCCTGATATCACATTGAACAACTTCTGTGTAGTAATATCCTTAAAATATTCCATAAATTGCTCATGGTGGTTTACATAATCTATATAGTGTGTTAAAGCATCTTTCTTCACCTCAGCACAACCCTGGAATGCAAAATTTGAATGTGGATTTATAATATGAGCTACTGGTAAATTAGCCCTAAAGAGGTCTTTAAAAATTTACTACGCTGAAAGAGTAATGAAAAGCTTTAATAGGAACAGTGGGGCTTTTACCCTCAACAGCTTTGTATTGATCCAACTTTAACCTCACTTTGTGACTGATGGCTCAGCAGAATTTGCGCAGCGCTATGGGTTTGAGCTTGGGTGCCAAACTGAAGCTAAGGCCTCATGTAATCTAAAGCCTAGTGTTCATCTCTCAAGGTAATCTGGCACTGACCTCAAGTAACAGAAAAGCAAGAGGGGTTAACAGAAGAGAAGAACAGTCAGCAACATAACATTGCTCCACCGAGTATGTGATTTACCTGAGCCCCCTTCCTCGTCACGGTGCCACACAATCACCAGTTCATCTGCCGTCTCTCAGGGATTTCCAGAGACATTTATCCAGCTTTCATCACTCTCATTGCCTCACTGCTGGTGCAGCAACAGCCTCACTAGGAAGTTGATTGAAGGGAATTTGAAACTTTTAATGGAAAATGTGGGAAAACCTCAAATACGACTTCTGCATGGAGTTTGCATGTTCTCTGTTAGCATGGGTTGTTTCAGGGTCCTCCAGCTTCCCCCCACAGTCCCAAGACATGCAGGTTACGTGAACTGTAGGGGTGGGTTGATGATCCAAGTCTTGAAAGTCGTGTTGTGAAGACTGATTCTTGCGTCAAAAGGATGAATGGCTGTCTTCTCCACCCATTTCTATTTTATCAAAGTGTAGAACTGTCTGTGCAAACAATGTTTTGTTGTCCCATTTGCTTCTCATTGCTGTTGTAATGTTGTGTGCATTCAAAGAACAACAGGTGCGTTGCACCCTGACTAGTTTCCCCGACTGGTACATGATGACTCAATAAAAGAGCACGTTTGGAGCTTTTCAACAGCTGTGAATGATGCTTGAGGGTAGTGTTTTCTGATTTAGTTATTTGCACTAAAAAAAGTTTTAAAACATTAATTGAGACATTGTTCTCAACAAAAAAAAAAAAGTTTGCACTTCAACCACCAGAGTGCACCACCATCCCATGTTCTTAGTAGAACTAAGCAATCAGGTTTTCTTCCAGGTGAGATTTAATTTCTCCATGAACTCTAAACATGAGGTTCGTATAGACCGTTTCAACAGAATTGCATTGCTAGGCAACAGCTTGGGTCTATGTTTTCTTCCTGTCCGTTTATGGCATTCACATACCACTGGAGGTCTTGAGGTCTAGAGGCAGAGGTGGTTGCCCCCTCCTCCTCCCCTTTGAGAGGAAAAAGGAAATCATTATATGAAAAAGAGTAATTGGTTGAAATAAACCAATACCAAATCTAAGTATCATTTCTGAAATATGTTTTCTCTTGTCTTTGGAAAAAAATCCATTACTTAATAAAGTCCAATTAAAATGCTTCAACAACAACACCTGCAGGGCAGCCTGTGTGCGTGAATTGATTGTCGGCATTGTGGGTTGTAGAGGAGGACGCCAGGTCCCCGTCCTCCCTTAGGGCGGGACCTCTCCTTTCAGTTCAATGCATTGCTTTTTTTTTTTTTTTTTTTCATGCATATTAGTGATTCACTTCTTACAAATCAACACTAGCAGAATATAAGACTGACCGCAGGTTGTCCAATGATGATGCCCAAATGTCATCTTCAGTCTCTACCACTGTATTGTTTGGGATGAACTGGTAGTAAACTATCAGACAACAACATATTAAAAGATTAATTACAGCATGTAAATTGTGAGCTACTTTGCAACATAAAACAAATCTTTTTTTTTGTTTTGGCTTGTTTTTTAAGCTGTAGCTACCACTAGTGTTAGCTAACGCAACAGTTAGCTTATTGTAGCAAGAACCTGGTGCAACAGACTACCATACAGTCAGCCAACAGTCACCCATACCAGGATCCAGTCCGGGAGTGCCATGCGTCGGCCCACTGCACGCCGTCGTAGTCCCACCGTGGTCAGGAGCTGCCTGGGCCACACGGCAGCGGCAGTGGAGTCGGATCCTGCCAGGAACGGGATGCAGAGAGATCCGCTTGCTGCTCACTGCTCCAGGCTGGACCCACAGCGTAGCTACGGAGACATGCAACCGACTTGTTGCTCTAGATCCCAGTGTGGGCAACGGGCCGCTGTATGGGCAGTTTACAGACAGGCTTCACCCTCAGACTGTGTGATTGTTTTTGAGAAATCTTATAAGCCATTGTTTTACTACATAGTTTTTCATTTTGAATACGCAATTACAGATAAGTAACCTAGGCAATTAGTGTAGTAAAAATCCAAATCCCATGTAAGCCCCCCTACTTTGTACAGGGAACTGGGACACATCTGGAAAGTATATTTTTACAACTGTGAAATGGTATATATTGTCTGTTAGCAAGTTATGTAACATTAATGCCATGTCTTTCATTTGGTGTAGTGTATTAAGTGTATTAAAATTGGCACCAATCTGCCTGCTAGCTAGAAGTGAAAAACATGTTCACTGCTGATGTTAGTTTAATGTAATATTAGTTTGGATTGTGATTGATACATTGAGGGAACTACTGTTATAATGTTTATTTACAAGGCTTAATAAGGCTAACATACCTCCTTGAAGTTATTTTTGCGATTTGGACAATCTAACCTGTGACAACATATTAATTAAGGTTGTAAGCACAAGGATTTTTGGTTTGGTTTGCTGTTGATTTCATTTAAATTGCCAATTGTAATTTTATGGGTTATTGTTGTTTGAACGATTAAGCTAAACTAGCAAATATATGCTAATGTTAGCTGTCACTTGTTACCATAGCCACAATAAATATTTACATGTGTGCAAACAGCATGTGAAATGCATGATGTTAGTAGTTAATAAACCAAGTAAACCTATAGAAAATAATAGAAATTTAAATAAAAAAGAATTCATTTGTAATACCATTTAATTTACTGTAGTCTTTGAGTTCATGATTGTTTTCTATGAGAAAAACACAACTCACAAGAAGAGGATACCAGTGAATGAGTTTCAATACCTTTTTATATGTTAGAATTAATTCTTATACTTTATGTACTTTATATATAAATATAATACTTTATTAAATAATAACCACCTACAGTGTTTTGAAAATCATAGGCACTCTTACTAAGGTTGAATCAAGTAATGCTGGTTTATGCTGAAATGATGGGTGAAGTGATATAATAAAGTATACATGCTTGGTATTTTAGTTGCTATGGGTGGCATTAATTCTGGAGCAGTAAATGCTGTACATAATGTTTTGGGGATATCTTAATCTTCTCTAAAATCTACTGCAGTAACCAAACACCTTATGGCAGAAACCACTGGGTGTGATGCACTCTTGAATCACAGCAGATGAGGATGAACACACTAAAAAAAAAAAAAAAAGTACATGAAACGCAGTGATTTGGCTGGTCTTCAGTAGCTGGGTGCAAGCTTATCTGCCAATTCATCTTGGTTAGAACAATGTACAATATATGGCAACAATCACAGTATTATATTTAGATCACAGATCACAGTATCCCAAAACAGTCAAATCTATATAATTGCATTTAGAATTAATAAACTGAGAATCCCAGTGAATATAAAATAGACTCAGTTAATAAAAATTGGACATTTTATTGTCAATTGTAATATATCAAAATGTATTGAACCTCATTTTTTGCTATCCATTTTTTATGACTAGTGTATTTTTAGAGAAAATAAATGAACTGAAAGATTATAGTAAATGCAATCATAATAATTACAAATGAAATTAATTATTTTCCATAGGTTTATCGGGTTTACTAGCTACTGAAGTCATCACCAAGTCACAGAATCACCATATTTACAGGGTAGCTTGATTCTGCACGTTATTTGCATGGATTTATTTTGCCCTTTTAAATTTTATTTGTCCAGTGCTTTAAGGCTAGAGTCTGGTCTAGCATACTGCTAAATACATCACTTTAACTCCTGCATAGTGCATACTACTAAAATACAGCCAAAGTAAATATGGTCACAAGCTGTTGCCTAGCAATGCAATGCCACTGAAATGGTCTATACGTACCTTGTGTTTAGAGTGCATGGAGAAATTTAATCTGACCTCGTTCATTCATTCAGTCTCAGAAAAATAAGCCTAAAAAGAATAATTTCTTCCATCTGTTTTCCCTCAAAATGACCTTAGAAAATATCAACCTATGTTTTTTTTTTTTCTTTTTTATACTACCCGTTTCACAGACCAAAAAAAATAAATTTATAAAGATTTTCCTGGCAAAAAAAAACCTGTTCTAATGTTATAAACACAAAAGACGAAATAATTTAGATCAGACTTAGAAAATGAATCACCAAAAACAGAAACAGAACAGAAACAAAATTAAAAAGTAAAATAAAGAGCGAAGATGTCTCAGTATGATTGCTTGCAGCAATAAATAGCAAGGATGTCACACAAAAAAGAGTGTGGATGCCTAGGTGTGATTGCTTGCAGCAATCAGACAATGATTATTGTAATCAGCGGGGAGAATGGCTGCGGCAAACAATGTCCAGGACAAAAATAGACCCTAACCATTTTCTGGCATGTTTATGTTTTAGTCTCAGAAGCAAAGGCTGTGTTGTTCAACATTTCTGACATTTGGAGGTTTGTATTGATCTTCCATGAGGGATAGTTGAAAGTGAGCTAATCAAGCCTAGAAAGTTGCTGTGGCACCTCCTCTGCCAACAGAGCATCGTGTTACAGTTTGACGTGACACAGTGATTGAGTCCTTCCACTAGCTGCGTTATCAGGGATTTGAGGTATCAGCTACAGAAAACATGAGGCGGTAGAAGAGTGTCGTGGCTGTTGGGGGGAGAACATATTGATTCCCTTTATCTGGCATGTGAAAAAGATTTTTGACAAGGAATCCATGACTTTCTATTTATTTCTTTCGGCAATTTTTTTTTTTTTCAGTAGAGCAGGACCAAAAAATTGTTTCAGTATCAGTTCTATGAAATCCATAGCTCTCAGGTGATTAAACTCTCTGTTTATTGATAACAGGTGGTTGGAATTAGTTATTGCAATGGAAAAAGCTTTGATGACTTCATCAGATCTTTGATTTCCTTGCTGAATTATTTTCTTTACAAAGATTATTTTGGGCATTTGAGCTCCCTAATGACTTAAAGAAAACCAACATGTTCTCATCCAGCCTTTTCAGTCATAGTAATCACATGCCTGATTAAAACCATTTATATAGGTTTAGGAAAAAACAACGTGGTTGGGCTTAAAATGATGTGAAAATGAGACTAAACAGGACATAAACACCGAAAGTGAAGCACAATGCCTTGTGTTGAACCCATCAACCACCCCGCCCACCCTTTGTCTTTTCGCTCTTTAAAGTTCACTTCCAGTCAGTTTTACTTCCTGTTTTTGGTTCATGTTTTTTTCTCAAACACAGAAGGGGGGTGTGGTTAATATTCAGACATAATTCATTACCATGGCAACCCGACTGCATCGTTTTTCTGATCAGTTTAGTTGAAACCATTTTAGATGAATTTACTCTTTATCAGACTACAAATGAGACAATAAATAGTGGAACACACCAACTCTCTCTCACTCGCTCTCTTCTTTACTGTCTCCTCCTGGCTACGCGATGCCAACCAGGCAACTATTGAACATGCAAAATGTGAAGACCATGATGGGGATGCAACTGAAAAAACCCTAGCAACACAGTTACAACTAAATTGATGGCATACTGTCTGCCATGAAAGACGTGAAAGCAAGAATGAGGGCGGCAGAGGAGTGCATGTCTTGCACAAATGATGACAGCCCAACTCTAATCATGTGTAAACACTCAAGTCAAGTCTCTAGGGATGGCCTAGATCTAGAATAATTAAAGGATGCTGAGTCGATACAGTCTTCATTTTGTCGTTACGCAGAATGCATGCTCATGGGGGATCTCTTGTGTAGATTATAGAGGACTCCATAGACCTGCTCTATATGAAAAGTATCTTGAGATAACTTCTGTTATGATTTGACACTGTATTAAAATAAATTGAACTGGACTGAATATTGACATATTGTTAGACATGGGAAGAAGAAGAAATATATATGAAAATTTGTATTATTTTTAAGGCTGATGAATTCACCTTTTACAAAACGCTTGATTTACATCATGCAGTGGACCACATCTTGAGCCAGCAGGCTGGGGGTGGAACTTAATTTTGACTGAAGGTGAGTCTGAAGGTGAAGGTGAGTCTGTCTTTGACTTCTCACTGGGCAATGGATCACATCGGGATGCTAGAAGCACCTGAAACCCTACATTTCACTGTAAACACCCCCCTTTCATTCAGCTGCAGGGTGTCACCATGAGATGGCACTTCCTTCACAAAAGTACATAAACCTACTGACTAGTTTATTTGTTTAGATCATGGTTTACAATGTATGTTTCTCAGACCTAGCTGTTGCTGGAACTTCAGCAATGTTTGCAGCTACTTAGTTGTCAATAGTTATTATTTATATATTTTAAGGTAGGTAACACAATACATTTACTCAAGTGCTGTACTTAAGTACTGTTTTCATGTAACTGTAATTTACTAAATAAGTAATAAAATAAGTAATTTACTTAAGTATTTCCGTTTTATGCTACTTTATACTTCTACTCTATTACATCTCAGAAGCAAATATTGTACTTCTTACTCCACTACATAGACTATTACGATACATATTACATATTTTAAAGTTGTAATTATTAGTTACTTAGTTGAATTAAATTTGTATCAATACACAGTATAAGCCATCCAACACAGTGGTATAAACAGAGCCCCACCTTTACCAGCTGATATATTGCAGTGATGTAAACATAAATGCATCAAAAATGATAAATCAGTAATATAGTAAATTACATCTGCCCCCTACACAACACATGCCAGAGGGGTACAATGAATTGTTTCTAAATATCCTCAACCACCCTGGACATCACATTATAGCTAGTGATATTAATTGCAACCTGGACCAAGTTAGAGACCAGTCAGCAGGTTAAGATACTTAATATGTCTTAATATATTTAACAGCATTTTGTCTTAATCTGGTTCTTATCAAAGTACTCCCCTTATTGATTATTTCTTCATCTCTACACAATTATTCTTTTAAATTGAAAATATTGACAAATACCATAGTAATGTCATTATTGACCGTGCTGCAGTAAAGGCTTCTGTGATCCCCCAAAATATTGTTTTCAACCAAGATGGCTAAAAAAATCCAACAATTCTTAGGTGGAAAAAATAAATGTATATTTTCGCTACCACCAGGAAGTCATTCAGGGGAGTCTAAAATGAACCAATTAAAATAGTTTATATTTCAAAATAAGACTGCCTCCGTAGATAACCATAAAGAGATACTACTTATCAGATACCAATACGAAAACATATCAGCAAATAAAGCTGCTGCTCCGTCCACTATCTGTAACTTTTTATCCTATTCAGGGGTCGCAGAGGAGCTGGAGCTGATCCCAGCTGACATTGGGCGAAGGCGGGGTACACCCTGGACAGGTTACCAGACTATTACAGGGCTGACACAAAGAGACAGACAACCATTCACCCTTGCATTCACACATACGGGCAATTTAGAGTCAACAATTAACCTAACCTGCATGTCGTCTTTGGATCGTGGGAGGAAACTGGAGAACCTGGAGAAAACCCACACTAACACAAAGAAAGCATCCCTCCACATAGAAGGGCCCAAAGCCGGGTTTGAACCAGCGACCCTCGTGTGCTAACCACTGCACCACCTCCTGCTGCATAGCTATTGAGACTAAAACAGTCCTTTCATCAGCAGGGAGAAAAAAGCAGGCAGGCTGCTCACATGGTGCATCAAGCTGCAAAAAAGCAGAGTGTGCTGGTAATTCCACAGTAGACCCAGTGGAGATAAATTAAGTGTTTAAGTGTTTTTTTATGAGAAACTGAGGTTTGCATATGGATGGAAACACAGAGAGAGAGAGAAAGAGAGAGAGAGAGAGAGAGGAGCAGAGGAACGAAATAACTTGTTGACCTGTTAACACCAGGCAACACGTCTTTACTTGTAGTTTTAGGTATCACTAAGAAAACAACTAACAAACTCAACTGGAAATCCAGACACCTAGTCTCTATAAAGCAATGGTTGAACCTCCCCTCAGAACATACTGTATATCACTAGAGCAAGACTCTGCCAAACAAAATAATCAAAAGATAGAATTTAATAAAAAGAAAAAAAAGAGAGAAAAAAAATGCAAAAAGAGAGGTGTCATGGGGGAAAAGAAGGCCATTTTAATAATTTATATTTTCTTCTTGTCAGAAGCATGTAAGTGTCAACAAACATCCTTTTATTAGAACACACTGTATGCCAGCCCAGTATAACACATCAATTCAAGTCCATGTTAATTTGGATTAAATGTCTCTCTCTCTTAAAGACTTGGGCCCCTGACGAGGTTCCATGACTTCATAAATCAGCATTGACATTCAGATGTTGTTTCCTCTGTGTGAGCTTATCCAGGCCCTCTAGTAAATGAGAGCCTAAGTACTCAGTGACTAAAAAAAAAGTTTCTGGGAGGAGTTTCAAGAATGAGATATAACTTCATCATCATTTTTAAATTTCAATATTCTTTATCTTTCAGTCATCATCAGCAGACGCAGGCGCTGGGCGTTTAGGGCAGCTGCCCATCCAGTGGTACCGCTGGAGCTCTTACACATGCAGCATCTACAGAGGTGGCTTGCCAGCCTTTGCTTGGATGCCAGGAAGCACAGGTACAGATATTTCAGTACAAGACGACCTGCAATTCTGGGCGTTGCAACACCTGTTGCAAGGAACACCGCTGAGAACGAGTAACCTCCTATGTCACAGTGTTCATGGTTACATCTCTGACGGTTGGGGAGGGACTTGCCTGTGGAAAGTGTTAGGTCATGTGTGGTCCCAATGCATGACCAGCACATCAACCTCCTTAAGCTACAGGCAGCGTTCTTGGTCCCCCAACACTTTTCGCCACTGATACAGGGAGGCATGTGTTCGTGAGGACTGACATCTGCATCATGGTGGCCTACATCAAAAGGCAGGGCGGAGTGTTGAAGATGGCAGAGAGCCTATGATTGTGGGCCTCAGAGCACATGTGGTTTCTGGAGGCTCTCCACTTTCCCAGGTCGTGGGAGTGGCGGTGAATCTGTTTATCAAACGATGCAACACCTACTTCCCACTAAGGTTTTCCCAGGCAAAGCAAGACGACCCACCCCTGGGGATAGAGTTCATTGGCATGTGTTATGGCCAGGAAACCTACTTTAAACATTTCCACCGCTCCATCTCATCCCTCCCCTGTTGGAGAAAGTCAGCCATGAGCAGTTATCATCATTCTGGTAGCCCAAAGTTGCTACTTGGCGCCATGGCATGCAGAAATGACTCAGATGATGGTGGCCCAGGCCTGACATGCTGAGGACGGCAGGACTGTCTGTACAGATTGTGTACACCATCTAGGCAGCAAGAGCAGGATCCACCACTGCCTGTGAAGCTGGGCATGCACTATGTGATTTTGGACCAAATTTCAGCTTTGCAGGGGCATCGTTTGCTGTGCAGTGTACTGAGGACCAATTAACTCCTCCCAACCAGCCATCAAAGAGTGGGATGAATTTCTGCCATGTCAAAAGTTTTGGCGACTGTCTACATAATCAGTTGTTGCACAGTTGTAGCAGAGCCACAAGCCGATTCCCCAATGTCAGCACCTTACAGTAATCAGAGCATAGCTATCAAGATTACAATGTACAATAGATATAGTAAAATGTAGCTAGCAGACAGGATGGCACAGATGATCAAGGCAGCACATTTCTGCCTTATTGGCACTGCGTCTCATGTAGACCACTGCAGGCAAACAAACTTTATCTGCCTCGGAGCAGAATGGCCAACGGGTCACACATTGTGAATACTCAGGTTGTGGCTGACGATCAGACCGTAGAGTGTGAGCACATAAATCAGGAGCTTTGGCTTTACTTTGCAAATGATCTACTTGTACAGGAGGAGTAGGAATTACACAACAACATTTCTAAAATTGAAAAGTAAGTGGGCTGCAGAGTCTAATACTTTGCCCAGTATTAGTGTGGTTAGGTATGTGGTGGCATGGCAGGGCATACAGCCATCAGGCTCCATCTACTGTCTACTGCTTGTTTTTGTGACCACTGGAGGATTTACTTTGTTTACTACCTGGGTTGGCTGGGGTACCTCTACTTTAGGTCACAGTGTGTGAGTGTTGCCTCATATGCTGTTGGGTCTACAGATATTTGGGTAGGCATGTCCTTATTGGCTGGCTACACTTATGCAAATTTTCAGTTTCATGCTGCTCGTGATTGAATGTATTAGGAGATGGTGACTGGAGTGCTGGACAGGTGACTGGCAGCTCAATTGAAGAGGCATCTTCACAGCAGTAGAAGGCGGTGGCTCAAGGCAGGCAGACAACTTAACAGCAAAGTTGGGCAAATGATGATACTGGACATCGGGGTGGTTCAAGAGGGTGCAAGAGACACACGACTAGTGGATCCAGGCTGTCTGCTGAGTCCATATGTGTCCTGCTCATACTCTCATGGGGTGCAAAACCAGCAGCAAAGCATTAAGCAACATTGCAACATTGGCAATCTGGCTACTGACTGGGAAGGAGGGGATGGTATACTGACGCAGTGACTGAAGAATGACACACAGGTGATTAGGAGGATGTGGGAGTCAAATGACCTTGTTATATACTAGCACTTTGTCACAGTGCTTTATGTTTGGCATCAAAACCCCTATAGTTACTCTTTGTGTTACTTTAGGATCAGGCAACAAAACCACTATAGTTAAGTTTAGAAAAAAAAGACGTTGGTTGAGAATTACAGCTACTACATTTGTACAGTGAAAATTAAACTGAACACTGTGAACACAGCACACAAATAAACAGAATGTAATATGAAAGTTAAACTTAGGGCATGAGACACAAACAGAGGTCTCCTGCCTGGAGTGTGTCTTTTCTTTAAACTATGTCACCACACTCCCTGTGCATATTCATGCAGCGTTTACTGTTGCTGCAGATGGGTTTACACTGTAGTTAATGGAACGCCCGGTATGTCTTATAAAAGCACTAAAAAGTGACTTGTCCGGCAGTTCACTCTGACGGATGTGACAAAGCCTTGTCACAATGCAGGAGCCTGGGGAACTGGCTGAAAGGAATGACAGAGAGGCAGAATGCAAAATAGAGACAACAGCTGTTGTGATATGCTCAGCATCAAGAAATGAAGGTTGCAATATAGTAAACCCAATTCTTTAAGCACAGAAGGAGCCCTCTGCTGGACTTTGGGTAATATCAGTTTCCAATCGCAGGCATGTGTTCACCCACTGACATTTGCATTAACATAGCCGGCTAATCAGGATGTGCCTATCAAATACATGCGTTACCACAGTATAAGTATGCAACTAAGTATTAGACACCACAGCCCATCTGTTTATTTATAACATAGGCTGCCACAGCGGAGAAGTAGGGGACCCTAGCCACCTTAGATAGTACACAACTGATCTGGGTAAACTATGGTCTAACCATGCAGGGGTCAAAAACAAACAGTTGACACCCTGCACACCACATTCCCCAGGTCATCAAGGAGCACAGGAACATATAAGTGTTGACTGCCCAGAGGGGTCAGATGCAACACAACTGACACCTCACCTTTGTCACCAGTCCTGTGCCGTTCCAGTGTGCACAGATCCTGAGCACAGACATGTCCAAGAGGTAAAACTGTATGAAAGGGCATACATACAGCATGACTTTGACACAGTGCACTGAACAAGGCCACAACACCAGAATGCTGTGTGTAGAGTGTGCACGGACCACAGTTGTATGCCCTTAGACCTGAATGAACTCCATTAGTGCTTAGCTGAGGTCCATGCAAGCAAAAATGTTGGGATGTTGGGCTGCCAACATCTGAGATAGTTCTGTTTGCCATGGTGCTGAGCGATGACCTGGTGCTCTCAGAATGACTGACAACTGCTCCTGCCTCTCTCCAATAGGACAGGGATCAGATGGACTGATGGAAGGGCGTAAAGCAGCTTTCTTAGCCATGGCATGTGTATCCATGCCAGAGAGAACCATAGTAGGCAGTGGGTGTTGCGCTGGCTAACAAACAGTACCACTTACCCTCTCCTGAACCGGGACCACATCTGCTTCACCACCTCTGGGTGAAGCCTCCATTTATTTGGCAGACGTCCACCTCTTGATATGAGGTCGGTACCCTTGTTCTCCAGTCCCAGAATGTTGGGAGGCAACAGGTGTTAGAGGCCCACAACCACAGATTCTTCATTGTCCCCAACAGAGCAGCACAACAAATTCTGCCCTGTCTGTTGATGTAAGCCACCTTGGTGTGGTTTTCGGTCCTCACGAACACGTTTCCTTCATATCAAAGGCTTGAAGTATTGGAGGACCAGTAACACTACCTGCCCGCCACAACTTGTGCCAACTGCCCATTGCAGGGCAGTTGACCCTGCAATGGGCCAACTGTCTGTTTTACACTATTTGACCAACAGATGGTTTTGTTTACACACGATGAAGCCTAGTAACCCTTACGATGGAAAGCTTCAGTACTTCATGAAGCTTCTTCTTGCCATTACTAGGCGTTCTATGAAGAACTTGTAAATATTCCAAGTGTTTTATGTCGAACCTACCTCATGACATTAGGTCTACTATTGCCTTTACTATTTCAGTGGTGCAGCAAATGTCAATCATGCCAGACTCTTCAGTTACGCTGTACAATCAAATTAGGATGAATCCTTGCTGTCAAAGCCAAGGAACCAGAGAGAAGTCTTCAACTACAAGAATCAGGATTTTAAAATAAAAAAAAATATATATATTTTTTTCAACACTACTCCTAGATCTTTATCCACCCTAACATTGCACAACCCACAACAATCATGTCCTCACTGTCAGTTTGTTGGGGGTGTAGGCTGGGAGGACCCATGCTTTCAATGATCCTCTTTCTTCCAAGAAGGGTTACTGGGAGGAAAAGGGTTCTTAATGGAACCCTGAGGCCGCAGCAAATAGTCATTTTTGCTCAGGAAGGTTTCTAACGGAGTGAAATGACCTGGAAGTATCCAAGCAGCAGCCATGATAAAAGCTGTTTGCATTCTCTAAATGCTGAGGAAGTGTGCTTCAGCGTTTCCTTTATTATCTCCTTTAGCATAAGATACGCTGGACCATCCTTTATCAAAGGAAAGGAGAGAATAATATTGCACAAATCCTTGCAGCTGCAGCATTTAAAGTGATGCAACACTTGGCCGATCATAATAATAATAATAAACAATATGCTTATTTTGTATATTATTTAATTCACTCATATAATAATTGGGATTCATGTTTAATATGAATGGACAATGACAACCATTTTATTTCACATAATTTTAAATTATTTATTTTCAAGATGTTACAAATGCCTAAGTAAAAAACAAAACAAGAATAAGAAACAAATTAATGCTAAACATATAGTCAATTCACCAATAATTATCAACTCACGGGGTGATGCAGTGCCATTTGTAGTCCATCTTTGAAACATTGTAGTTTCACCACGGCAGTCCCGTGTCACTAACATCCTCCGCCGTCGCATCATAATTACAGAACCTAGTGAAAGTACAGTCGGATTCTCGCAACACCACAATTGTATTTTCCTTATGAATTCTTCTTCTCATCTTTCCTTGATCTCATGGCATTTTTCATCGAGGTCAAGGAAAAAATGATAAGGAAAAGACATAATTTTCTTACTTTTCAACCGCAGCCTTAATCTTACAAATAACCCTTGAGGAAGCTTTCCTTCTAAAAACGGTTCTTCAGAAGCAAATGGTTCTGGGTAGAACCTTAGCTATTCAGGAAGAGCCCTTTTGGAACCTTTATTCCAAAGAATGTACTGCTCTTAGTTTAGGTATAATTGGTGGCCACATGCTTTTGTTTTGTAAACTTACAGGTATAAACCTAGCAGCACACCAGCGGTGCTAGATTATAATTGACTAAAATAAAGTCATAGTTCACAACAGACAAGGATGCTAGATAATTAGTGTAGAGATCCAGCACAACTTCTGATGCTGAGGTCAGATAATGCTTCATAAAAGAAATTGAACCATAAATCTGCATTGTATTTCAATTTTACTTTTTGACAACCAGGCTTTTAGGCTTCATGGCTACAATATATTGTGACAGCAGAAATTTCAGCACCTGGCCAGCTAATCATTGAGACTTGGGGATTGATCAACAGCCGTATCAGCCTTGCTGAAATACTATACCCATTTCAGGCTATGAGGCAATAAAAATCTTACTGATTGGCCCTTTAATTTGAGTCTGTCCATGCAAAACTATCCAGCAGCACAGCAGCTATTCTCCCACTGCTCCCATTTTCCTTTCGTTCATGGACACTGCCTATGATAATTCTCCCATCATGCCAGCCATTGTTACGTGCAAAGCACACTATAGTGCAGCTGAGGCATCACTGGGGCTGATGCCAGGACCAGATTCATGAGAGCTGTGCTGGAGGGATGGAGAGAGAGAGAAAGAGATAGGTGTTGTTAAACAAAACAGACTCCAGAGTCCGTTAGCGAATCAAATCACAGCAATGAAGAAGCTCACCACGCGGCCCTACAACATTTGCTTCCATTTCCTCCATGCTACTATCTATTTTTCTCCTTATACGACATTAAACTGGTGTTTTTATTATCTTAACAAGGAGGGCCTAGTGATTTATCAACCATTTCATTCACCTTCTATCTCCCTTGAAACAACGCACAGCAGCCATTGTGGTTACTGGTACTGCACTTTCATTACTCATATACTGTATATAAGTACTGAATGCACAAAGCAAAGCAAATTTAACAAAGAGTTCTATGTTTTCAAGATGGAGTGCATTCAGAGCCCCAATGATGCATGCAAAGGAGTGCATATAGTTAAAGTGGTTACTGTGCTTTCATGGCACACCTAAAATCCTTTGATACGGGTTGGAGTTAAAGCAGGACAAGGAGAGCCACATATCAAAACACAGATTAGAAAACCTGCAGAGCCGGCTGGACACGTCATAACACCAGCCACGTTATTGTGAGGAGCATTATACACTCTTGACATTTGCTCAAGCGGCATTTTGTACTAGGCTGTGCTTGTGTTGCACCTGTTTATGTACTGTATACAGAGCATCTGCGGGTGCCAGTGAGCTAATGTGAAGCACTTATTCTCTGCTCCCTGAAAGGTGAGGCCTTTGTTACAACGACTGGGAGCAGCTGTTATCACCTGCAAGCAGGAAGTGAAATATGGGTGAACACATACACACTAGCTCAGAGAATGGTCACAATTACAGCCATTGCCGTGCTTAGTTAATAGATTACTGTCACACTGAGCAAAATGACGCAGTCTTGTAATTATTGTTCCAAGTCCAGTGCCTCAGCTCCATGCTATTTTAATTTCTCACTCCCATCTGCATGCAGTCCCATTTCTCTTTGTTTCTCATGTGGGGAGTCTGTTAATGTTTTACCTCCAGCCAAGAACTTGTGCCACGATCAAGGCTCTCACATCATGTTTGTAGAGCGAGTGGTGATGTCAGGCTGATAAATAAGATTATAAGCTTATTTAATTAACGTCCTAGCTGTGTGGCACCATGGACACACCATTAGCTGACTGCTGCAGCAACAGCATAGATTTGCGCTGACATGTCCAGCTGTTCACCGTCTATACCCACAGTGAGCACTGCTAATTGTGTCACTGTGAAGTATTACAAGGGCCCGTTGTGTTAATGAGCATCACATAAGTCTTCACAGCAAATGGCTTTTAAAGAAGGCTACAAATGTATGCCTCCGTACAACAGTGTTACAGAGAGAATACATTTCTGCAAGGGGGAATTGTAAAATTAGCAGCAGCCTACTCATGGGCTATATTTATATGTGCACCAGTACACTGCCAAGTTGTGCATAGATCATGTGAACATTTTATTTTGCTACTAAGTTGAACTGAATTGACAGAAGTTACCTCCTTTTGCAGTCAAAATTCATTAAATATTTTTAGATGAACCTTTTTTTAATCATTCAAAGGAAGAAAAATACCTCTAAAAAACTGAGTTGTTAAACAATACGAGTGAATAACTGATGCTACTTGTTGCCAACTGGGGAACATAAACCAGTGCATGTGGTTCCATTAAAAACAGCAGAATTAAAGCTTTTCCATGTAGTCAGATTGCTTAAATCATTTTCACAATTGTTCTCACCCTCAGGAGGCCAGCTACAGGCTCACAACTGTAAAATCATCAGTATAGGGCTTGGGCAGTGGTAGTCTGAGAGTTAAGGAAACATTTTCAACCAATGGATTGCCAGCTCCTGCACAGGCTAACAAATTCAGGCAGCAAAGTCTCTCTCTCTCTCTCTCTCTCTCTCTCTCTCTCTCTCTCTCGTCTCCTCTTCATTTGTGAGTACCGAGCCCTTGAGCCAGGTGTTCACTCTCCAACTGCTCCTGTGGAGCTGCCAAGTGGCCAACATGGCAGGCCCGTGTTTGCTCTGGTCAGCTCCCACAACACTGCTTGACAATAGACCTACGGCCATGAATGGCTAGATTGAGTCATTAAGTGAGAGGTTTTATTGATTTTTTTTTTTTTTTTTTTGGTACAGCGCCATACTGTACAGTATTCAAGCCAATTGTGTTAATTTATAATGTCTTCTCAAATTCCTCTGTTCCTTAAAGTTCTGCTGTAATGACTGTTATGAAAGTCAGCATGCAGAGATATAATTGGTACAGTACACTGGCACTGAGGTCTAACAGGAAACTGAGAAATACAGTAAAACCAACAAAGCAGACAGGTGCCTGCTCTGGGAGAAATGGACTGATCTGAGAGTAGCACACTGTAAACTGACTGTTGATGTTGATGTGAAAATGACACAGTATCAGCATACACAAAGCACTTAACCGCCAGTTACTCCTGCATCTCTTCTGCAGTTGACACTATCTGCTTCATGCATGGCGTGCATTATGTCGGCTGAATGTCAGGGAATAAGAATCTGTCTGAGCATATATAAGACTTGAAACCAGTTTATTCGTCAAAGCATACAAGCATACATAGATCTGATATACTGTACCTGCCATCATTTTCCCTTCCCCATATTTCATTATGTTAAACTTATGTTAGCATTATGTTAAAATCCAACCTACCTCCAGTTAGCAACTGCTCTACTTTTCTCATATGACAAATGCTTCTTCATGACTTTTACTAGCTACAGCCGGATATGGATACATTACATCGGCCAACTCATACAAGGCATTCTTTCTAATTAGCTCTCCAATTAGTTGTTCAACTCCTCCATCTATTGTGTTCATTAAATCATTGGATTTGCACTCTGCCTGCTGTCATCGACAGTTCCTTAACTCACTACTAATTACATGCATATATACCTGAGCTGGCCACATACCTGACAGTCATGATGTATTTATTATTTCATTTTCACTCTGTTCATCTTGTTTGTTGCTCTTTGGCCATATTCTGATGAACAACAGCTCTACAGTTATTAATGTGCACAAGCCTCCCTGTACATCAAAAGTAACTGTGGATATCTATCTATCTATCGATCTATCTATCTATCTATCTATTGATCTATCTGTCTATCTTTCTATCTATCTATCTATCGATCTATCTATCTATCAATCGATCTATCTATCTATCTATCTATCCACAAATTTCATGATAAGTAGGTAATAATTAGTAAGTACAGCATTTAAAAATTCTTTGAAATTACCTCTATATTTACCTCAACGTTTATCAAAAATGACCCCAGCATTATTTATCAATATATATTATGCTATTTTCCAAAGCAGGTAATAAATAGCTGGTAAATTCTTTAACACATTACCAAAAAAGTAATTCTATGTTAAGTGACTGGCATGATTACGAGGGCTTTATTTCCAGGTTTACTGGTAAGTAGATGACAATTAGCAAATAACTTCTTTAAAATTTCTTGGAAATTGCATTCCTTTCATCGTTACTTAATTCACCCCCTGCCGCCCTGACGTGGATATTAAATATAAATGAGGTCTGTATTTTAAGTAAATGGCATCACTTTATGTTAAATTACCATCAGACTGAGCTCAAACCTTAGCAACTTAATTGAAACACCAAGTCTAGACCTTCAACTATTCCATCATTGACAACAATTTGTCAGCTACTGTGTCTGGTGAGGCTATGAGCCGTTAACACCCAGATTATGTTTGTATTTCTGATTCTGTACATCATTAAGGACAACTTAGCTCTTGGTGATATTAAAACTGAGCCCCTCTACACTGTGTCCCTGTAAAAGAATGCAGGCCTAATTACAATCAGTTAACTTGGTAGACTCATATAAATTATCATTTCAATTATCACATTATCAACTGCATATTGGGAAACAGAACACAATTCTCCAATTATTTTAAAGTACCTCCAAGAATTTTCAATGAAGTTACACACTAATTATCATCTACTTACCAGTAAACAGCAACCTGGGAATAAAGCATTTATTTAAAACATGCTCTGAAATGCCAGGAGGCGTACAAATAGAATAGTCTGTGGATAAGCAAGGAGTCAACAAGAGTTACTGGAAAAAAATATACTCAAGTAAAAGAATATTTCTTCCACCATTGCTGATTTTCCATTTCACCTCAATGACTTAAAGCAGTGACTTCACAGAGACAGGACAGGGAGTCCTGTGGATGACACAAAAGTTGCGCTTTAAGGCAAATGAAGTGTTTGGACTCAGTAAGGAGCAGAGACCAGTGCTTGAGATTCACTGAGAATCAAAGGCTATGTTCACATTACAGGGCTTAATGCTCAATTCTGATTTTTTTTCCTAGATCCGATCTTTTTGCCTAGACTGTTCACATTCATGTTTGACTTGATCCATATCTGACATCAGTGTGAACAGAGCTCTACACTGAAATGCTTCACATGCAACCAAGGGGACTGCCATCCAACGGCCCGCTGATTCGAAGAAATATGCGCTGTCTGAGTTGAGTGACTGCCAGACTCCATTAACATATTGCTCAATTTAAGAGATCTTTTTTCTTCGTTACACAGATGTTATAACTTTGTGTGACTCCTAAAGAAAGACTTGTCATTTCAGCTGATGTTTAACTTTAACAGCTCTTCTGTGAGCTAAATTAAATAAACCAAAGTACAATGAGTGATGTTACTGTTTGACATTGTAAAAAAAAAAAAAAAATGCCAGTTAGCACATCAATGCAATTTTTATAACTTTATTTTATTAAATCACAGTTCTGGTTTGTGAAATGTGACAAATTCATCAGAAGTACTGAGTTCAATGTGAAAATTCTGTTTCACAAGTTAATTTACATTTTAAATAACTGACAAGGGAAATAAAGTCTTCAACTGTTTCCTTTTGTCTGAGCAAATCCTCTGTTAACATATTGTTAGATCTAACAGAAACGAGCTTACCGGTAAACATCTACTCCTTCTAAAAGATCATTTATGAATTCTTATGATGCATAAACAGATACTCATTTGGCATGCATTATGCATAATTCAGTATTTATTTGATCTCCATGTAAAGTGCATAAACGTGATGTTTCCTAGAAAAAGCTTGTCTGCCTTAAAGTTGGGGGAGCCTGTTTATTTTTGGCGTTAATGGGCAAAAATTCCAACATATTGTAATTCAAGTGATACCCCAGGGTTAACAGTCTTCTGGAAGGGTAAAAAAATGCCAGAATATGAAATTAGTGCCCTCATCTTGCAGCTTTCCTCTTTCCTCTCTCATACAGTAACCGGCACAAGTACTAGTCATTCATTTCTAACATCATCCTTCATAGAGTAACCAGTAGGAGTACTAGTCATTTATTTCAGTCACCATCCTTCATAAGATAAGATAAGATAAAATATTCCTTTATTGGTCCCACAGTGGGGAAATTCACACATTACAGCAGCAAAGTGGATAGTGCAATAAAGACAAGAAGCATAGATTTAAAAATACACTAACATACATACACTAACCAGTAACAGTGTTAAAATTGAATTTCCCCTAGCGGGACTAATAAAGGAATATCTTCTTCTTCTTCTTCTTCTTCTAAACATTCATTAAGGGCTGTATTCCTGAAAGTGCATGTGTTACACAGGTCTAAAGTTTTGTTTATACTCACGCGGTACACTGTGGCACGGCCCTCCATAGATGGGGTGCACACTACGAGCATGCATAGAGACTTTTATGCTCAGCACATTGTTCATTGCAATATGCTCCCAAACTGCTGGAGGTGAACAAACAAAATATTCTCTGGATAAGCAAGAAGTAAGCGACTGGTATCGGAAAGGAAAGTACGCTGCCTGGCAACAGTAGTAAACACAAACGTGTCGCCAAACACTGCACTAGTGTATTGTAACTATTTCTGTCACTATTACCTCCAAGTCAACATTAGTTTCCATCTCTTGGTGCTTCCTCCCCCTCAGGTCGCCACTCTTTCCGTGAGACCTTTTTTTTTTTTTTTTATCTTTTACTAAACAATATCTCATATTCTTTCACAGCCTGTGGCAAAAAGCCTCTTCTTTCCCCAGTTTGTTGCCTGTTTCTTTCCAAAGAATTTAATGTCATGTAACTGTCCCTGTGGTTTCTCAATGAACAGTTGTAGTGATGTCTGTACAGGGAACCTGCTCAGCCAATCTTCCCTTGGCACAAGGTGTCCATGTTGAAATGAAAGTCAGAGGTGTACGACCAAACACTCTGACAACTTGCGGAGTCTTTGCACCACGCAAAAGCTGGAATGACAACCACTATGGCACCTAAAAACCAGACTTTAAGGTTCAATCACCATCACAGTTGTCTGTTGTGTGAAATGTAGATGGCTACCGCTGGGGTGCAGGCTTCGTGGGCCCAGCACTGATTTTTGATGAACTGTCAGAACCATCCCCTCCCCTAGCAGCCATTAACAGTTTTAGCATGTGAGTTTGAAATTATCATGAATGCAAAGCGTCAAATTAAGAAAATAAGAAAATAAGATCTACCTTTATTAGTCCCACAATGGGGAAATTCAATTTACACTCTGTTAAACTCATACATGGTACATGCAGACCTGAAACACACATACATGCATTAATGGAGAGGTGTCAGAGTGAGGGGGCTGCTCCTGACAAGCGCCCCGAGCAGTTGGGGGTTTGGTGCCTTGCTCAGGGGCACCTCGGCAGTGCCCAAGAGGTAAACTGGCACCTCTCCAGCTACCCGTTCACACTCAGTTTTTGGTCCATGTCGGGACTTGAACCGGTGACCCTCCGGTTCCCAAGCCAACTCCCTACAGACTGAGCTACTGCCGCCCCCCAAAATTAAACTAGAGATGCTGCTACTTTATGTTATGCAAATCAAACCATTGTGTGTACAATACAATGAACTCTAGTCAGAAAATATATCTTCATAAAATGCTGCTTTTTTTACCTGAAAATCATGTTTTTTGGGTTTTAAAATCCATAATATGCTTAAGGAGACATGACATTTATCTTGTGAGCTCAAAAAGCAAATGGGAGTGTACTACTGTACATTGATAATATCACTGCAGCTCTTTTCTGATTGGTTAAACTGACAGTGTTACAACTAACCCAGTCTTACAACACTCTATGGTCTCCCCACGATATATTTGTGTTTAACTGTAATCTGTAAACTACCTGGTCACTAAAGAGCTGAGGTATGTAGCAATGTTTGAACACCCGTACATGTAAGGGCTGAACTTGATCACAGATAATAAAGTGTCATATTGGACTAGTCCCTCACAGTCAGTGGCTTCTTTCTGTAAATGAGTACATACTTTGGCTGCATGCCTCCAGAGTTAATATCATAAATTGTGCTGCATGACTAGCTGTTTTTATCGGCAAATAGAATATTATTCTGTTTGCAACAATGGACCCTCTCACTGTGTTTGGTTTAGCTCAGCAGGCAATTGTTCCTGCAAGCCTTGCTCAATAGCAATCAGCCATGTTGTTAAAGTGAACAGCCACAAAACCACATCAGTATGCTGCAAACTCCAGTAGCAACGCGCACTGGGCGCTGTGTGCCTTTGCCTGGATTGGCGGTGCATCACTCTAACCACCACTCATCACCACATGATTACTCAGCATCCGCACTACTATCAGCCACTGCCCTGCTGTTGAACACCCAACCCGACACACAGCGCACACACACGTACCCCCCTTCTACTCTCAATCAGCCTCTAACCTATTCAATCCCTGTGGCCATGACTCAAAACAAATCTCTGCTTCCCTCTACAGTTAATCACAGTGGAAACAGACAACCTATTCATGTAACTATTTGTATGCTGCCCACACAGTCCAATTTGCACAGTGACAAGGCTCAGGCCCTCCAGGAGGCCTTCCATGTAATAAATTGATTATTCATCAGGTGTTCCGCTCAAGACAGATTGAAGAGACATTTCGTCCTTGAATAACCAAATGAGCATTACCTGTAGTGGATATAATAATGAATGTAGCTGCTGTAGTCTGTTTGGAGGGCTGTTTCACCAGAATGATTAATTTAATACAGGTACTAGGTAACATCCAGGCGGTAGAGTGACTCTCACAAGCTATGATGAAAGGTGACGCTCTCAATCACACAATAAGAGGTTTATTGCTGCAATAACAATTTTCTGTCATAGCAACATGGACAATACCATGTGACAGTTACAGACTAACATTAGCGGGGCTGAAAAAAAGCCGAAGAAAGCCAGCTTGCGCCTTCTATCTTCAGAGTCATTTATGAGAGCGACAATATTACTGAGGACGTTGCACCCCCACTCATCAACCAATGAGAACTTCCTCCATTAGGGAAGACATTCAGATTCAGTCCATTAGAGAGCCAGCAGAACAGCGAGACTTTCATTCCACTATCAATAGACATAATGAGTTGGACAATAACTCCACCTTCAAGCACACTGCATCCAAACACACTGTCATTGTTGCTGCTGAAGGTCCAGAGTGATATTGTTGCTGTTGGGTCCACCATCCCGTCCTTAGTCCATCAGGGGCAAGCTAAAAAGGGATTTCGTTTTCACTCTAAAACAGTAATGTGCTCTCATGCCTGTCAACAAACGCAAAAGATAATAGAAACTTTGTACTTACACCACACATTCCTGTTAAAATGTGTTATGTGTGATTAGATTTCAGTTCTCTGCTGCATACATTTGCATAATAGTGTGGAAAGCCTGATTTTCTTGAAAATACTATAACTCCTTAAAGTTTTATGGTTGAGTTCACATTGCAGTTTATTATTTATGTTCAAAACCCAACATAACACAAATGACTGTAAATTAGACTGCTAGTCACTGCATTCTGCTACATCTAAAAAGAAATAATAATAATTTAAAAAAAAATGTGAATACAGCACAGAGTGCCCACTTCATTCCTTGATGATGTCTATGAAAGACTTGCTCCAGGAGAGGTAGAATCCAGAATGTTTTGTTCTGGTTTCAATGGCATGATCACCTTTCACCACCTTACAGCTCATCCCAGGATGGTGTCACCTTTCCTGCCATATTACTCTCCATTCCTCAGCCCCACAGAGGATTTTTTATCTCATGGCGGTCAGCCACATGATCAGATGTCCACATTGGATGCCGTCAATGGTGGATGCCTGGACATTATCTGCAGAACATTACTAGGGGTGGATCAGAAATGCAAAAAGATTCAGTCCCAGCTGTATTACAAGAGAAGAAATAATGTGTGGTGTAGATGAGAACTTGTGGCCAAATGCAGGTTGACAAGCACTGCTGTATTTCTATATCTTTAGCTATTGTGTACATTTATGTATAGTGAATATGCACATGGAACCAAAGTAAGTGCTGAAATCTGGGGACATGGTTACAATGCTACAGCGAGGTTAGTACAAGAAACACAAGCAGACTGTTTAGCTAGATGAAGGAAATAAAAATAAGTGTACCTGAAATTTTGTATTTTCGCATAAGTATCCCTCATTTTTAAGTAGATTAAGTATAGTAGGTCAAAGTAGAACCAGACCATCAGTCTGTAAACTGATGGATGTTTAGTACCCAGAATAATTTAATAATTACAATCTCACCAATTTCCTTGAGTACAGTGCACTTATTACCAACACCGGCCAAAACTAAGAAAACAAGATCTACATTGTGATAAATTAACGTTAACTACTTATTATTACTTATTTACTTATTATTATAACATGGAGGCACTCATTCATTACACCTGTCTTTCTACTAGATTACTCCTAATGGAAGGGTTGGTAGTATTCTTCAAATACATTTTTGTTAAATTTGTTTAAATCCTCATTACATCCTGCATGTTGGTCTCATACACTGTTCATAGCCATACTTACAGAAAGTAATGCACAGTAAGTCCTGTATATCCTACAATTCAATTCATGTTTAATTCAAGTAATGGTGAATCAAGACGTATGAAGCATGATGAACACCATGTAGGGAGGAGCCCAGAGTTGATGGGTGGGTCAAAAAATATGTTTAGACTTATATTTTCACCCAGGAGACTGATATTAGTGTCAACCAGTGAAGTCAACGTTGATTTATTTGTCACGTAAGTTACGTACTTAAGTTAAGTTCCTTCTGGAGTAATTTTAACCAAAACCAATTATTTCATCCTACCAGAGCGAAATGATTGGACAGGCTATCCACCCGTCTTCATACCTACCTGTCTGTCTACGTGCACTCATTGAACATCACCAGTGTCTTAGGAGGAAGGCCTGAAGGGATGGACTGTCTACCTGCCTACCTGTCCAGTGCCGGGTTGCGGGGCAGCAGGCTTAGTAAAGAATTCCAGGTGTCCCTTTCCACAGCAACATTTCCCAACTCTTCCTGGGGGATGTTCCCTGGCCATCCGAGTTATATAATCTCTCCAGCAGGTTCTGGGTCCACCCCTGGGCTTCTTACCAGTTGGATTTGCTTTTAAAACCTCCAAAGGGAGGCTTCCCGATCAGATGCCGTAACCACCTAGTATTGACGTGAAAGAGCAGTGGCTCTACTCCGAGCTCCCTCCGGATGTCTGAGCTCCTCACCCTATGTCTGAGGCTGAGCACAGCCACCGTGTGAAGGAAGCTCATTTTGGCCACTTGTATCTGAGATCTCATTGTTTCAGTCACTACCCAAAGCTCATGAGCATGGGTGACGGCTGCAACGTAGATGGTCTGGTAAATCCAGAGCTTGTCTACCCCCCAAATGATAATGTCGGGGAGTGGTTTGGAGGGAGGCCTGAAGGGTCGGATTGTCAGTGTTGCTGACTTGGCGTCTTTCTCTCCAGATTTAGTGATTTTTGGAGCTTGTGCTGCTACCTGCTTTCACTGGAAAAGAGTTAGCAACACTGGCTGAGTTTTAAGGTTGGACACTTTTTAACATCTACTGCAGTGTACTCTTGCCATTTTCTCAGCATTACACTGTCCCTTAAAACTGGAAATTGCAGAATATGATGATGAATCCTCTCATGAATTTCCTATAATGTGAATGATCAGCAACTCAAACAGCACTGACATTCAGCAATCTCTCACTGTCACTCTGCCTGATAAAATCAAAGAAGCTGGCATTCGTCCACTGACAGAAAGTCATTTCTGACATCTCTTATAGTAATCACATTGCACTACCAAACAAAAGCAGTAACAATGTTTTTCCTCTAATATCAATAATCCATAAAATATAGATTTCTCACTTTGTATTGTTCTATAAAAGTGGGAAGTATAACTGAAAGAGGGAGATCCTGGAAGGTGAGTATGGTGAAACAGAGGATGAGGTCTGAGATAAATTATTAACATATGATGTCATGGCGCCATGGAGGATCGCTTTACATGTATTTGCCCCACCATCCATGCATGTACATCCACATGCTTCATGCACACACACACACACGCACGCACACACACACACACACACACACACACACACACACACACACACACACACACACTAAGTAATGAGCCAAACAAATTGTCACACAAATACAACTCTTTTGACAGAGAGCCAATATGAGCTGAAGAGAAACAATGGGTCATTGTTGGCCTTGTTCTGCGCTCCAATCCACTGACCAGGCATTGCTCTGCTGGCTGCTGAGCCTCATTTATTCTGGACAGAACAGGAAGCATAACCACTCTAGAAAAAAAAAAAAAAAAAAAAAACCTAACACAAAGAGCCAATGTGAAGATTAAAAAACACTGCCGAGGGCCCTCACAGCAACATCCACTGCAGAGTAACAACACATCTGCATTAACAAGACAACATCTGACTAAATTAGAATTCATAAATCATGTTGCTTTCCATATGGGAATGCTGATATGCCTCTCTCATGTCCCATGGTACACTCAGTAATGAATGTGGAGGAAATACTGAGAGTCCTTGCAACGAATGCCAAACCAACTCAACAAGGTTTGTACTCGGCATAGCTTCTCTGAGGACGCTCATGTAGCTCCCCGGGTTGAGAATTATATGGAACACGATATGCAGCCAATTCCTCTTCCTATGAACACATCCTTTCGGAGGAGATGAGTGAAAGCGTTAAAATGGGCGACCTCTGTCACTGTAGGCACCAATCAAGATCACCCAAGTCACTCAGTCCATGCCAGCTGTCTGTACAAACAAGCACCATATACAGTATGTGTACACATGAGTGGGAGTGAGAGAAGTCATTATGTAAGTATAAGTGTCGTCAACAGACATAGCCTTGCTATTTGAGTGACAATGATTTCTCCAACTTGTTTCTATTTTAATGAGGAGGCAGCCAGTGAACATGGGAGGGAAAGTAGCCCAGTCGATACACAGCTGTCTGTCGAGAGAGGGCCATTAATACATCGCACAGTGCACTTCTCTGTGGAGTCTGCCACATATATGCAGGTATGTGCCTAGCTGGTAATAAGTTGGAATAAAGCTGTCTTCAAAGTGTTTTAGCATTGATGTTGGCTTATAAAAAGGAGGCGAGATGTGGTCGCTATGCTTTAACAGCGTGATCACAGCTCATACATCACATCGTTGTTTACGAGTGACACCCAGCCTGCAGTCTTGGGCTCCATTCACCTTCAATTAAATCGGACCCATCCAAAGTTTTTTATTATTTTTTTTTGTGTGTGTGCAAGCTTCATACCACAAAGAATATCTTCTGAAATTCATCAAATGGAAGGTGAATTGAGCCCCATTTCTGCTAGTGTGTCAAGTCATCAGAGCTATCACACTATGTGAGGTGGTAGCAGAGGCCTGATTTAAATGCCATCAGACACCCGTACATCAGCTGGATCTGCCATCACTTCATCATTCACCACCCAGGAGGCTAATTTAGCAGAGGAGGTGATGTGGCCTCTTCAAGCATTACATTAAAGTTATTCAGGCAATGGTTCATTATAGCACAACTTTAACTGATATGCTGAAAACTAGACACACTCTGTCAAATGTAATGTGTATCAGCAGGTATGGATGCACACCTGTGCTTCTGTTTTCCAGGTGACACTGGGTAATTACATGCAGTCCCAGGAATCTGTGCATTCTTGCAGCTTCAGCATTAAGTGTATGGCATGTTTGTGGCCTATTACAAATGAAACCTTCCTGTCCCAAAGTTCAGACATGATGGAAAGAGAGAGAGAAAAAAAAACAGCATCAGATTAGGAGATGGTCAGAAAGAGCTCGCCTGGCCTGGCTGAACAGCTCTCTTCTGTCTCCTTTGTTTTAGTGCTAATCTGTATTCTGGAGAGACACTCTGCTGAAGTGCATCTCATGCAAATGAGCATGTAAGACACTGGTGTCGCCATGGTGCATTCTTTTCCTGAAAATGCAATCAAAAGTAGCCTTGGACTATATTCCTATTCATTTAGTCTGCTTCACTGCTTTTTTCATTAGCAGCACCAGCCTTTGTTGCTTCATTCCCCAGCTCTTGTTTTGTTTTCCTACACACTGTGCATGAGAACACGAAGCAGGGCCACACAGACGGGCACATCAAACTTAAAACTCAGCTCACAGGAAAGGAGTAGCTGTGTAACCCCGACTCCCCCCGTCTATGGATTTTTCAACACTGAGAATAGAGGAGCAGTTGTTTTCTGCAGATATTTCTTTCAAACTGCAAGTAAAATGACTGAAGGCCTGTAATAGCCATGATCAGATAGATGTCTTCCAGCAGTAAACCCACTTTTAAGAAGTTATTTCTGCAGCATTATTAAGTATCACTATAATGTGATGCTGTAAATAGATAAGGGCAACCAGTTTGGCAAGAAATCTTCTTGATTGCTTTACAGCACTGAAAGTATGAAGGCTGTTTCATGGTACAACATAGTATTCTTTTTATTTGCAGTAGTAAGAAAACATGTTTAACCTCAATTCAAAGTGGGGAAACAATAAATGCTTCCACATTCTCATAATGGTATAGATTATATATATATAAGAATGTCTTTTAAAACACAGCATCCTATCTGCCCTCACCTGTCATGAGAGAGGACTCAGGACTCAGGAGCTGGTGGTTGCCTCAAGGATTCAGTCCAAATCCATCAACTGAACTCCTCTGTACAGCAGAGGGGATGCACTGTTGGCTGAATGCATAGCTTTACATGTAGACTTGATTTATGCCTCTGTTCTGGCAAGAGTCAAAGCAGTGACTGGAAACAAAGAGATTTACAAAGACAAAGGGGTGTGCCGAGCCACGTCTGTAGATAAATGCAAACTGCTCAAGAAAGGCCACAGTGAATTATGGTGATGAAAAATGTTGATTCAGAGAAGTTGTTACAGGATTGGAGCTCTGCTCAAAAGTACAGGAACTTTCACAAAGTCACTGAAGTGTTTCCTTTGAACATGAGAGGTTGATGTCATTACTTTTAATTTAGGACAACATGACAAATATGTTGGGGTTTTTTGTTAGTTTTTTTTTTTTTTTTTTTGTTTTGTTTTCAAAAAGCCCAGTACCTTCCCTGATTTAACTTTAAAGTGTTTTAGAGAGCCTTTAATTAGCAAACTAGCAATAGTATTAGAATAAACAACCCATAAGTGAAATCTCTTATTGTTTGTCTTATTATTACATGTAGAACATCCATTGCTGTTTATTGTAAATTTGCAGCTACTGAGACAATCCTAACATCTTCCATTTAAACAACTTGCCATTTCAACAAGAAGAAGAGACACCGTGCTATTTACAGTAATAGAAATGAGGAATATTTGTCTTGTGGCAGCGATGAAGGAAAACATAATTAAAACAAAATTATCATCCTGGAATTGAAAGCAGTGTCTTGAAGAGAAACGCCAGCCTGAATTAAGATTTCTTATTTTATTATTGGACCGTAGGTTGTGGGCATAAGCGTGCCCTTTGCAATCCTTTTCCAAGACTGTTGATGATGCATGAGTGGTCTACTTATACAGTACTTATTTGACAGTAGCCAGGGTGGTTTCACATCAACAAGACTTCATTTTCATATTCGGGAATTTCAGTCATGCTATAAGGTCCTGCTCACAAAGAAACAGCCAGCATAGTGACCCATGGTGTCACTTTAGGATTAGGCAACAAAACCACTATAGTTAGGTTTAAAGAAGAACTACATGGTTGGACTTAACACTACTACATTTTTACACGTGACATCGAACGTAATGCATGGGACACAAACAGTGGTCTCTTGGATGAAAGCCTCATGTTTGTTGGACCCATCCACCTCCCCTCCCGCCCTGACACACTAGGCCGGACAGTTTGGGGCCACTTGCAGTGCCGCACTGTCTCCCCATGTCAAAGGGTTTTTCGGCCGATTCGCAGAGACTTCTGTTGAATCGGCAGCAGCGCCCGTCAGCGATTGGCTGTTTAGCTTAAACGAATCAGTGCACAAGAAGAGAAATGGAAGTAAGCAAGCCAGCGAGTAATGATGAGAGGAAAATCACAGGAGGTTCTTCTCATTTTTCATCTTCATCTCATATGATCATTCCAATGCACAGATATTTTCACAGTGACATGAACATCTGGAATGAAGCTAAGTGATGAGTGAGATTTGTGTGAAAATGGTCGACAAACATTGCTTTGTGTCATGTATGTATCATAGAAACAGCTTGTATAGCCGGTCTTCCGGTTTCCCTTTTTGAACGGTGAAATTGCTGACTTTGAGTTATTTCATCTCACACACAGCCACAGAACATACGTGGTAGTTGGCTGTTGGCTGTAGTGTTGCATTGTAATTAATGGTATGCCTGGAGTGTCTCATTCCGACGCTGAAGGGTGCCTTCTGTGGCAGCGTTGAGCACCGACAACCGTGACAAAGCATCTATATTTGACGCCCTGAGATGAAAATGGGCTGAAACCTCAATAAAAACACCTGGATACACAAGCCCAGTCTGCTTCTCTACATACTTGCACAAATCTGTTGAGAATAGTAAGTAGTAAGGAATCACTGTGGAAAGCAACATTAACAGATAATCCTCATTAAGCCTAATGAGAACAAGAACATTACCCAAGAGTATTAGCTCTTGTTCAGTCATTTTTAAAGGGCCTATTCATCCTAACTTGGCAGTGAATAAAGCAGGTGAGATTGATTCAGTCTACAGTAGGTCATATGTGTGTGTGTGTGTGTGTGTGTGTGTGTGAGAGTGTGTGTAAAACTGCGTGACAAAAATGAGTGAAATAGAAATGAGTATTCATCTCTTGTTGCCTTTTACTAAACTAGCTCTTCATTATTTCCCTTTTTCACCTACAAGAACACACATATTCAGGGATTGAAATGCAAATTGTTGGTGGGAATGAAATCATACCACATATCCGAGGTAAAGTAAAACAAGCTGAGTTGTTGTTGTTTTTTTAGAAAGGAAACTGAGCTCATATAATGAGGTTTCTGTGTCTTCATACCATCTATACAGCCTATAGCACTGACATCTGACAAATGTGGATTCTAATATGCATCAGCGATAGAGAAGAAGAGGGAAAGATGAGAGATGAGTAAAATGCATAGCACACTGCCAGTGAAAAGTGCCAAAAAAGCCTTTTTCCTGTGATGGCCTTTACTTAGCTTCCAGATCATTCTGATATCTACGGAGCTACAGGCCACCATTAGGTAATATCTGCAGAGGACAGAAAGGGAAGAGAAAAGCAAAGACAGAAAGCTGTAGTGATACTGTTCATGCACAGGAAAATGATAGGGGGACTTGAAAGGACCAAAGATGCGTTTCAAAATCAGTGACTGAAACTGGTCCTTGGGGAGGGTCATCTAATATCATTTCTCTATGAAAAATGAACTGTAAGCTATCAGCACTCACTTCCCTTTTCACTTCCTCCCTCACATACACACACTGGAGCCATTTTCCTGCACAGAAAGATGCTGGTAGGAAAATAGACAGACAAAGAAAAAAAAGTGCATTTAGATCTCAAATAAGGAGCACCTTACTATTGACACGATCACCAGGTAGCGGAGATGTAGCTGCGGCTGCTGGGAAGGATGAGCTAAGGAGCTCATCTCATTGGCTGCTGGGACTCCAATCAATATGTGCCTGCTTCACAGGCATCACCTTAAAAGCATGGTCCTGATACCAATATGAACACTAGGAGCTTTTAGTAAATGGTGGCCAGCTGTCACTTGCTGTCATTAAAGTTTCAGAGTGGAACTTCCCGCATTTTTTTCTCTTCAGCTCACAGACCACACTTTGCTTATGTTCGAAACACATTTACCGAGATATAATCCAGCACGTAGAGGTGACGCAAAGATCACGCGTAACCGTGTCATTCAGTTGCAAATAAACAGAATATGAAAAAATAATTATACTTTCAGCAAACTCTTACAGTGTTTATGCTAGGTTAAATTATCACGCTGTGATTTTAAACCATCACTTCAGAGGTGAGCAAATTGGAATTATTGGCAAGTATCCTTAAACGAGACTGTAACTGCTGATAAATTTGATTGTCCTCTTGCTAATCGGAGTGACAAAATAGAGATAATGATAAAGATGTATGTAATGCAGTATTGTTATGATGATGTAGCTCAAGGGCTCAAATTAATGCAGCTGACAAGTGAATGCAAAATACATTAGATATTAGAACTTAATTAACCCTTTACAAAGGTGCTCAATGTGAAATTATCATCAGAAATCAGACATCCACTTTGGGATGACACACACTCTGTCTGTAATTTTACACCTTCACTGTGTGGCGACTTCCAGTATAATATTATGTCACCTGCCTATACCCTACACACCTCTGTTGTTCACACCCTGTGAATCAGTAATATTTGCAGGCATAATCATGATGAAATGATACATCACATCTGTGAACAAGTTGCCACCTGCTGTGTTTGCTCTCTCATGTCTCCTCAAAAATCTGTCACCACATGCATACTTTCCAATATATATTATATATAAGGACTCACTACTAACTTCTGTTAAGATCTGACAGTGTATAAAGATGAAATGAATTGAATTAAGAACTTTTGAGCTCAACATTTGCCCACATCTCTCAAGCATTAACGCTCCCACCCCACCCCCCGCCCGTGGCATGAGCCTCTGGGCTTATCCATTGCTCTGCAGAGATGTGAGTAACATCCAAAACTATATTGATGGCTGTAATCTCTCTCACCCATCACCCTCAATAAAGTCTAGCAGCCCTGACATCCCCATGGTTGAGAAGTTACAAACTGTGTGATTCTGAAGACAGAACTGCAGGGTAGAATTAACATGTGGTTCTTTACTTTCTCCAGACAGTACAATGAGTAAGAATAACTCAATATGTAATAATAATTCAATATGTTTCATATCTAAACACCATAATAAATCTATAGCTGTTTGCGACCTTTTTAGTTGGGGGGCCCCAGGCAGTTGTCTATCTTGTCTAGATAATGGTAAAGTCTGCCTCTGGTGTTTTTTCCTGTGAATCAGAGTGTATTTCACTAGTGTTTCTGACTGTGGGTAGCTGTGACTGAGGTGTGTGATGCAACTATATCATGATAGGTGTATTGCTCAGGACCCAAAGAAGCACAGTGTCAAAGTTGTTTGTTTGAGCTGTTGAGAGAGAGCTGCAAGCAGCAATATCACAGGACAAGCATTCAACCCGTTTTGAATGGGCGCTGTACTAGTTATCTAAAATGTAGGTATTCGATATATATCAGTGTTACTGTATTATACAATTCCCATACAGTAAGTGGCATATGCTTACACTAACAGAATTAACTGAAGACTATGAATGACAGCTCAAAGTCGTCAGCAAGAAAGCAGACAGAAACACTGCAGTGATTTGTTTTGATGCTTGAAAATCACGTCATTCATCATCAATCAGTACAATCATTCTGTGTGCACAATTACTCTAAATGTTGCCTGCAATTAGAGTTACTGTGCCAGAATGCCTCATTTTATTTAAAAAATGACCTTTCCTCCCCCGAGCAGATCACCGCATAACAATCCTCCCGTTCTCTCACAAAAACAAGAACAACAGCAACGTAAATGTGTGATAATGGATAAGTTGTTCCTTTAATTCAATTCACTGTGCCTCACTCCTTTCTGAGTGATTACAATTAAGTGTTGTTACCGCACAGGTTCGTGCATTAAATGATGGGGATGCAGCCGGGAGAGAAAAAAAAAATCAGCAAAGCAATTATTCACACAGATGTTTTACCAGGGGACATTAAATGGTAAATGGACTTGCATGTACGTATAGCACCTTTCTGGTCTTTACGATCGCTCAAAGCGCTTTACACAACATGTCAGCATTCACCCATTCACACACCCATTCATACACTGATGGCAGAGGCTGCCATCCAAGGTGCCAACCTGCCCACCAGGATCTAACCTAACTACTCATTCACACACCAATGACTCAGCCTTTGGGAGCAGGCTTTGAGAGTACATGAAATACTAATTACCCTTTTGGTTGATGTTGCTGCTGCCATGCTTGTGCCATGAGGGACTGTTGCATCTACAATAACACCAGTATGACATGATTTCTTATTGTTCACCTCACAGAGAGCACAAGACATGATGTTGTTACAAGCTGATTTTGTGTATGTTGGATTATCAAAAATATGAATAAAAATAGCTGAATTGAATAAACAGGTATATGTGAAAAAGGAGAGTTTTGTTTCCAGTTTGTGTTTCATGCTGTCCTGCCTTACTGAAGGTTAATTGACAGCCTGGTGAGAAAGAGAATGCCTAATAAAGGTCAGTCTTGCTCTCTGCAGGATGGTCATTCCAGATGTTCTGGAAAGGTCAGAGTCCTACCTTTAAAAAAATGGACTAAGTGGTCAAGATAAAAGAAATAAATTAGATACACAGCTTGAGTGTTGGTAAAGATGGCAGCCAAATAGAAGCGTAAAAGATTTAGCATTTCCTTTGGGGGAAGTTAGTGCTTTGATTTTTTTATTCCTCTCTGCATACCTTGCTGTGTTACTCTTTTGTTAGACCATTCCTGTGAATCAATGCAGAGACCACTTTCCGTAAAGCCCCATTTACATCTTACAGTGACATTAAGATAAGATAAGATGAACCTTTATTAATCCCTGTAGGGAAATTCAGTTTTTACACTCTGTTGTTAATTTCACACAGTACACGTACATGCATTTATGGAGAGATGTCAGAGTGAGGGGGCTGCTCCCGACAAGCGCCCCGAGCAGTCGGGGTTTGGTGCCTTGCTCAGGGGCACCTCGGCAGTGCCCAAGAGGTAAACTGGCACTGTTGGTCTTGGTCCATGTTGGGACTTGAACCGTTGACCCTCCAATTCCTAAACCAAGTCCCTACGGACTGAGCTACTCAAGCTGAAAAGAGGGGAGTCTGAGTCAGACTCCTAGTAAGTGACAGACAAAATGCAGAACAATCTGTCTCTCTCTCTCTCTCATTCTCAATTATATTCTAAAGTGGCTTTATTGGCATGAAAGTTTCAAAAACACGTTTCGAAAGAACCAAATACAGAATACAATAGCTCTGCTTTTAGTCCACAAAACGTACACATGGTGGTGAGTCGATGATGTCAGGTTCAATCCCTGTTTGTCCGTTCAGCTCTCCACAGAGAAGCACATTTCCCTGGAACCCTAAATATAGATTCTTATCACTTATTACACTAGTAGTCTAACATAAAAAGCAAAACACTTCTTCATTGTCACAACTTGTGGCTGGACTTTTTTTTTTTTCAAAGAATTGCTAAATAAAAAAACTCAACAAAAAGTAACATAAACAGTAACATACAGTACATTAGGCCTGCACCATATGAGGAAAATTTGCCATGTATGATAATATTGGTCAATATTGCAATGATGATATCACTTGTGATAAATAAACAAATATTCAAATGTGCATATTAGCTATACTTATGTCAGCCTGGTTTTCTTTAAATTTGGAAAGGGATTAGAATTGAATATTTCAAATAAACTATGATACATGTTTCTAGAGCAGCAACAACAGCAAAGTCACCATATAAAATCACTGATATTGAATTTCCGAATTTCCCTCTGGGGATTAATAAAGGGTCATCTTATCTTATCTTAACTTATATCTCAGTGGAAACGTTTCTGAAATAATTCATATTCCTGAATCCAATTTATAAAGACTGAAGAACACAAACATAAGTCATCATCAGTCCTCTGTCCTCCTGTCCTCCTGTCCTCTGTCCTCTGTCCTCCTCCCTCTGCTGATGTGAACCACTACAGGTCCCGCTGGTAGAGAGGAGGAGCTGCTTTGTCTCAGCCAGCTGATGAGTTCACAAGATACAAAGACTAAACTAAACAGTCAGACTACAGAGTCTACTGCCAGATTTAGTCTCAGCTTGTGTAGCCGAGGGTTAAGTTGCTCCTATGAAGTATGAAGATATATTAATAACACGGAAGCTCTGTTGTCTGGACCCTTGTCAATAACAGCTTATCACCACTTCACTGCTACCTTTCACAATAAACTCCCCAAATACAACCACTGAACACTACTTACTGGAGAGATCTGCAGTCATTCACAACTCAACTAAATAACTTGCAGGCATCTACCACTCGCTGTTAGCCGCTGAGCTAACATGCTGTGGCGAGCGAGCTATTACTATACTACTACTACTATTTACAATACTGAATAATTATTGATCTGAATCGAGGCATGCGCTATCTTCACAATTGGACTGAGTACTACTATAAACAATATATCTTCTATGGTGTTCTGTTACTCATGTGTGAAAGTGTTCAGAGTATACACTATACAGTATGTCTTAGCTGGACTGAAGCCGGGTGCACGGGGTTATGCAGCATATGCCTCCCAGTTCAGAGGTTGCAGGTGGAGGGAGGGTAGTGAATGTAGCAGCAGGCTGGGCTACAACTGCAGCATAGGTCCGCTGCTTGGGGGGGACGGGGACAAGGCATAGTTGTGCTTCTGATGCTGTAAAGGGGGTTGGGGTTTTCTCTCTCTCTCTGACTGACTTCTTGGTTTTCTGTGTAAATGCTGGAACATAGCAAAAATAATTGGTTCTTTTTCACTTTGCTCACTTGAGGCAACACTACAAGGTCATATATGAAGTCTTTCAACAATCATGTCTGAATTGTAGCTGAGTGCTTAGTAGGTCAGGGAGCACTGCCACTCATCCCCCTCAGTTCTTGAGCATTTCCCCTCATTTCACAGACCCCGAGTCACCTTTATAGAAGATTTTCCTCACTTCGTACTGCATTTGGGTGTTTGTTACTTTTTTGGTGCAGTTGTACTTTTTCTCTGCGCTGCTTTTAGCTGCTAAGCCTCTCACCTGTTTTTTGCAAGCTGTGCTGCCAGAACTATCTGGAGGATATGTGTTCTCAGCAAGACTGTGACTTCCACTTCTCCACAAACACCAAGCTTTCTGTGCAGCCTACCTCAGATCTGGCACACTACAAATGGTGGCTCATACCTTTTTGTGATACATTCCCACTGCAGCTGATTGTGTCCCAAATCTGACTGCTTCCCTCACATCACATAGAGTGGTGGTAACTTCAATGCACTTTAACGCTCAAATCATGATGGAATCTTAACACTTGCAGCCCAAATTACCCCGACAGTCTAGAGCATGTATGTCAAACTCAAGGCCCGTAGGCCAAATTAGGTCCGCCACCTCAGTTTATGTGGCCTGCGAGGGTTAGGGTTAGGGTAATAAGAATATATTATGCTTATCATACAATTCCATGCTGCTTTACAGACGTACTTAAACTACATCTCCCACAATGTATCTCGATTTTGTTACATGCGCACTGAAGCGTCTCAAGATCACCAATTTCCAGCAACGGCGCTCTAGCCGAGTGATGGGGTCGTTAAAAAACATATGAAAAGTACCAAAAATATCCAAGAAATGAAAAGTTGATGCAGAGGGAAGGCAATTTAATGAGAGATGGGAAAGCGAATACATGTTAGTGGTTAATGGAGACCAGCCGGTATGTCTTATTTGCTACGAGGCAGTATTAAAACACTGTCACACCACTGTCATCTACCACATGACCTCAGCAGATCAGCTGTTGAACACAAACAGTTTATACGCCACAGACTGAATGTTAGATCATAGCACATTGATCTGTTGGACTATAGTTCTGCCCCTCTCAACTCCCACCACAAAGTTAAAATAAGTTAATGTAATAAATTGTTTGATGTTATTTGTGTGATGGTAGAAAAGATCTTTATTAGTCACTTGAGAATTATTTTGATCGTTGATGGATGAGTAATGATGAGGGTTTCTTAATCTCATAAATTCATGAGATTTATGTTATAATAACGCATAGAAATGTGTCTGTGTGCCCACATACAGTATTTTTGTGTCTATGTACATGCATATACTCTATATTGATGCATAAGCATGTGTTTTTGTTACTGAACTACTTTTTTATTAAATATTTTTTATATATTTCTGCTTGCAATTATTTTTCATATACTGCTTTCAGAGCTAGTTATTAAATAAGTTATTACTAAAACTAATAATAATCAAATGCAGAGGCAATTTTGTAAAATGATCAAGAGTAGATATATTTATATAGTCTTAAAATTACAACCAGCCCTTTGAGGGTGAGCATAATGCTGATGTGGCCCGGGATGAAGTTTGACACCCCTGGTCTAGAGGATCTGATAAGATGTTGGAACACCTTGCTGTATAATTTGGCATATAAATGAAAAAAAAAAAGACAAGTTGTGTTTGCAATTAGTGCATTGAAACAGATGGCCAAATGACCACTATGCTGCTATCTATATATTTGCAATATTGCCATATTTGTTAAAGCTTGACTGTGATAAACTTGAGACCAATTGTTAAGCACCTCTAACAAGACAAACTACACACCAGGAAAAAAGTTTGCTCAACATACAAATTAGTTATTTAATCTCAGTTGATATGTGGTGGAGTGATTGCACACTATGAACACTTTATAGTACATTTCTATACATTTTGTGGCATACAGTGACCGTGTGCCAATGTAAACTATGCAACCAACCCCAAGAGGAAATGAGGATGTTGCAGAGAAGACCACAGAACAGATGAGTTAGGTTAGGTATACATTTTAAATCACAATTACGTCACTATCTCATTTTCCTGCTTTTCTTCATTTCCTTGTCTAACCCCAGGTGTCCTGAAGTCTTCTCTTCTGCTATTTAAGAAGTCTTCCGACACGGTCAGAGATCCATTCCATCCACCCTGGAGTCATAAATGAGGTTGAAGCAAATGTTTTTTTCCTCAAAATCTAGCTGCCTCCGACAAATGACTCAGAATTCATGCTAACCTCATTACCACCTATCATAAGCATCCAATTTCCCGTCCTCTCTGGGGAGTTGAAATCTCTTGGGTTCTCTCACAGCTCCACGAGTTCTCACCGACACCAGAGACGCTTTCATGTGCGTGCTGTGTGCATATGTGAGTATCCTTCATCCAATAAATCTTTTGATTGCCTCACTTTGTTCCACACTGATGGGGAAGCACTTAATCATTGGATTTGCATTTGCAGATTACGTCTCCATTGAAAAAGTCAGGATTCGTCCCAGATCCAGCCTCATTTTCCATTCTATATTCTAATATGTATGCAAGCAGTAATTTCTGAAGACTTGAAAAAAGTCCTGCAATGATGACAGGAAATCTTCATCCAGTGTATATCATCAGCATGCAAATGTTTTAAAACAGAAATGCAAAGCCTAAACTTTGTGTGTATGTAGCCAGGTTTCGGACCATAAATGTAACAGCTGTATGCCGCAGCTGTTACACACTACATCACATCACTTAATTGTTTGTGCATTGATAAGAAAGGGAGTGCTAGGATAAAATCCCACAGCAGGTTTTCATGGGTCTGATGCACTTTCTGACACAGAATCAATTTTGCCAAGAATATGGAGCAAACATTCAGACAAACCACTAAAGTTCATTCATTGTAGAATTTTAAATATATACAAAGAAACTGCAAACGAAAAAATGAAAAATAAAATATGCTACTGGAGATTATGAAGTTTAAGCAGAGAATGAGAGACATGTGAATGTCTGAATGAATGATATGTGAACGTGTGTTTCTGTTAGCTCATTTCTCAGTTGGTGAGATAAGATGACTACTTCATTACTGCATTTTTACCAGGTTTTGACTTTCTAACTATATTGAACATATAATGTTTTGTGCAATTAGTTTAATTGGCTGATAACTGGGGGAGTAAAGTCAACCAAACACAGCACGGATATAGCCCTGAACTGGTAACCCCCAATTCATTTCAGAATCAGGCTGAATTTCTTCCAGATTGCTTGTCATCTAATGTGCAGTATGAGGGGGTCATCATGCTTACTTAATTGCCTCAACAATCTACAGTCTGGCTCTAACACGGTATTTACTCCATGAGGCATATGACATTGAAAATTGATTTACCCCCCCACTTCATCACATCAGCATATCAATGTTTTCTCCGTCATCAGTGCTCATGGTTTCACTCTTACTATGCATGACTACGTTGCCACTTACCAGTAATTTGGTGCCCTTCATGATAGGGACATGGGGCTGGCACTTTTCTGAATACCTAACATTGTCCCCACCACTAATTTGATATTAATTGCATGTTTTCAAATAAAATGTAATTTACATTGGCTCTATAAAGCATCAGCTGCTTCAGGTTCCCACTGGATGAGACATAAATCTACATTATGTGTTCTGCATTGGTGTTTGTTCGCTCTGTTCATGTCTCTGTTACATGTATCAAATCCACCAGAGTAAAGGAAATGGGGTTTGACCCTCCCAGATGTGTCCTCACCAATGTTGAAATGAAACTGATGCCACCGTGACCCTCTGCTATGGATATTTGTTCTAGCCACAACAGTGCTCTAACATTCGGGTGGATTTCTGAATGTTTTCAGTTTCGAGGTCCATTCATTTATGACTGCTGTCAAAAGATCCACTATCAACTGTAGTGAGCATGAGTATTTTACATTTTAATGTGTGTTAATTCACATTAAGAAGAAGAAGAAGAAGATCTACCTTTATTAGTCCCACAATGGGGAAATCAATTAATAATGCATTCAACATGGTACATGCCCATCCTGAAGCCTTTTAATGAGAGATTTACCCCCCCCCATTGGGGGTTTGGTGCCTTCCAGACCCCCCCGCAGTCCCCAAGAGGTAAACTGGCACCTCTCCAGATAGTGGTTCCCTCAGTGCCATGTCGGGATTGAACCGGTGACCCCCGGTTCCCAAGCCAACTCCCTATCAGACTGAGCACTGCCGCCCCAAGTTTTCCCCCTTTTTTTGAATCCCTGATTTTTTTTTTTTTTTTTTCAGACCGTCTTTGACATTCATTGACAAATCCTTTAGAAGCCCCCAAGCAAATTTCGCTCTTCAGTTTCTCAACTCTCAGCCCCTCCTTTTTCTTGCATTGCTGCTCAAACCCACACCATCTGCTATCCCACAATGCCTTGGACAGTGATTCCATTGCATCCTACAGAACATGGGTGAATTTCTCCTGGAATCACAGCATGTTCAGTGGGTCCTCACCATAAAGGTGCGACAGCTAGGCTGAGATGCTAGTCTCAGCACCTGTGGCTCAGAGCAGGTCGTCAACCAATGGAAATGATCGCGGTTCGATCCCTGGCTCCTCCAGTCCACAATGTCGAAGTGTCCTTGAGCAAGATACTGAACTCCAAACTGCTCCTGAGGGCTGTGTGAGTATTTACATTAGATCCTGATTGGCAGGTTGGCATCTTGTATGGTAGCCTCTGCTATCAGTGTATGAATTAATGGGTGAATGCTGACATGTGGCATAAAGTATGTTAAAATGACAGTTTAGCTGTTAATGTGTAGATAATAAAGCTTTAACTGGTGAGAGAGTGCCATTGAGCTATATTAATGCTGGACTTGTGCAGACTGTGTCATCTCACGTAAATGGACATTGAATGTGGATTCACACACACATTCATACACTGATGGCAGAGGTTGTCATGCAAGGTGCCAACATGCCCACTTCAAAAGGTGACTGGAGGAGGTGGGGAATGTACTATCAACCCTCCACCTCCACCTCTGAGCCGCAAATGTTATCTACTGAGCCAGCACTGACCCTTTTAAGGGCCAATATCCCATGTTCAGGATGGTGTCTGGATTCCATCAGACTCACAAAGGGAACAAAGGAGCTGATGTTAAAATGCCAAACTGAATGTATACGTATAGCTGTTTTATGTTTAGTTAACAACATGCTGATTTTGATGCAGCACCATAGAAGTCTGCTGGATCCCTGAGCCCTACAGAACATGCTGTTGGCCAATACCCAGCCAACCTTGAAAGAAATCAATCTCCTTATGTCTGTTCAACATGTTATAACACTACTGCTGAGAGAGAGAAAGAGAATTGTTCATGCTGAGACGCCCCATGGGATCCATCACACTCGACAATGCCCAAGAGGGGGTCCCCGTGAGAATCGGTTGCCACCTGCCCTCCAGACACTTTGCCCCTGGTCATCTGTACCACCAGGTGAAATTACATGTTCCTGTGATATTGGGGTGATGTGATGATGCAAGTGATTAAGAAATGTTAGGATGTAAGTAGGGTCTCCCATCAATATAATACTTTCGAATAACCCCTGTCAGCTGTTGAATGGTGCATTCAATTTAATTGGTTAATGTTAAAGTTTTCATCCACTCGGTGGTCTCTTTTGTTTCCACAGCCCATCTTTGCCAATACATTATTCACTGCTTTATCTGCTATATGGTGGTTCCCATTTACTCGTTAATTGCATTCTGCTGTATTCATTTATTCATTCATCATTGTATTCAATAATTTATTCATATGCTCATTTGTTAGTAGCTGTGTGTATCGGCAAGATTTTAGCTGGTGACACTTACATCACAGCCAATTCCAACCACCAACAATTGCGTTCATACACTCACACAGACTGCATATCCTTCATTCTTTGAGATTAAACTATGCAGATCATATTAAGAGATAAACTGTATTCATTCCCCAAGCGGTCCCTAATGCATTTAAGGTGGGAGTAACTGATGTCAACAGAAACCAGAAACTCATAAAATAGGACCTATTTAAAGCAGGGTTGGTGATCTTCAAAAAGATGTTATGTTATATTTGTTGAAATTCTCATTACATAACATTCGGTCCAAATTAATTGATTGAACGCCACACTTTCCTGTCTGCCTACCTGCCTGGACGACATGACAGTGCTCTCAAAAGTGAAACCAAATCATCTGGATCACCTCCTGGTGGCTGGCTGCAGCTTAGGTCATAAAGGTCACCTTCATGTTAGTGAATGGGCCATGGGCCAAACTACACGTCAAATAAATTTTTCCCAAAGATGACTTCTGTCATTTTAAGTAGTTCTTATCACGCTGATGTATGTTCAAGTGTTCATTTTTCTGATCAGTTTGGTTTTAAGTAGTACTTGATGCTATGAAAAGGGGATGAGATCATGATTGACAGCTGTGAGTCTCTCGATTAAAAGCTGCACCCGTCCTCGGCTCACGATTGGTTCAGGCAGTTCACCTATTGCTACTGCTACTAGTCTGGCTCTAAATGACCTTAATATCTCAAGATGGCAGCTCCTGTATCTAGGATATTTTAGCTTCCCTTCTGGACAGTGGGCGGAAGAGGAGATGCATATCGTTCATAATGATCATTTGGGGGAGTGTCTTTGGAGGGAGGCCTGACAGACAGACTGTCAGTGTTGATAACTTGGTGTCTTTGTCTCTAGATTTAGAGAGCTAGTGCTGCTAGCTACTTTCATTGGAAAAGAGTTGGAAACACTGGGCTGGGTTTTTCTGTTGGATCTTTTTTTCTTAAGTACAAAACATAAAGGTGAGACATGACAATATGAAAAAAATATTAAAAAAAGATAATACAGTGGGCAACATGACAGTAACAGTCAGTAAAGTAATAATCTGGGGTTGGTCCTTGGATATTTGAGGTGTTTGTGTGTATGTGTTTGAGAAGATGTACGTCAGTTTGTCGCACTCCTTTCCCAATTTATTTAAGGTATTACTGTGGGATTGGTACTGCAGGAAGAGAGTGGGACAGCAGATTCAAACAATAGTAATAGTAATAAAAAACAGATAAGAAAAGAAAAAGAGAGTTTTGAGAAAGGTGAGGTGTTGGTAGTGGTGTAGTGTAAAGTATACTGAGTTTTGGATTATGTGTTGAAGCTGTGTGATACCTCAGTCTTTCCATGGGATGAAATTCAGTGTTTTTTGTTTTGAAGGAGATCTGGGTTATTCCAAACTGCTTTTTGTTGACAGGGTGGGTATCTGTATGTTGTGTGCATGGTTTTTTTGCATTGGAGGGATTCTTGAAGCAGTTGTGGTGTTTTATGGTGGTGCTAATGAATGGCAGGGTTGATGTTTGTATCTCATTGCATTACTGTTCTATATTTAACCATGGATGGGACTGTTCTGTGGGATGGATCCATTTGGTTATTATTTGTCACTGATTAACTCAGAAGTAATTGAAGCGCATCTAGTCCGCTGTGTTTTGTTTTTATTTTTAGTGTATATAATGTGGTGAGTTTTGGTGATTGTAGGTTTTTTATTAATGCCTAGCTATTTAATGTTGTCTGTAGTGGGAGGGATAGATGGAGATATTGCTGCTGGATTCCACCTCTGTATAACGATGGGAAGCAGTGTTGACTTAGACCAGTTAATTGAATAGTTTGAGATGTTGGAGTATTTTCTAATGAGGTTCATTGTTTCTAGTAGCGAGGTTTGTGGGTTATGTAGGTACAGTATGATGTCATCAGCATATAAACTAATTTTATGGGTTATTGTGGTGGATTTTGTACCTTTAACATGATTGTTCTGCAGCAAGTAGTTTGATGTAGATTGCAAAAAGGAAAGGAGAGAGTGGGCGTCCTTGACTTGTTCACCTGTGTAGTGTGAAACCTGACGACGTTAGACTGTTGATTGTGACTGTAGCCATTGGTGAGTTGCATAGTGTATTGATCCAGGCAATAAATGATTTTTCAAATCCAAATTTATGAAGTGTGGCAAAAAGAAATATCCAGTTAATACCCAGGCTTTTTCTGCATGTAACGAAGCTATTATTATTTCCAAATTTCTCTGTGTTGAATTATGTTGTCTGTATGTGTTATTGTGTGTGTCTTCCTTTAATAAAAGCTGTTTGATCTATGTGGATTGTGACAGTTTCTGGTGGATAGTGCTTTAATGACTTTTATGTCTGTATTGATGAGAGGTATAGGGTGATATCTGGAGGGGAGGGTAGAGTCTTTTCCTGGGTTTAGTATTACTGTAATATTAGCAGTGTTCATATGTGGTGGGATTTTGCCGGTATGTGAGCTGGTTGGCCAGAAATGCCTATAAATCTCAGCAGGGAAGCCATCTGGGCCAGGTGCTTTGTGGGATGGCATTAACTTGAGCGCTTTGTAGAATTATTCTGATATAAATGGTTTATCTTGTGAATTGGCTTGGTCTTTTGAAATAGTTGATAGGTGTAATTTATTCAGGAATTCATCTATATCTTTGACTTGGGGTTGTCTGATATATACAGTTGGTGGTAAAAGTTAAAAAAAAAATATTTCTTCTGGTGACATTCGGGTCTTCCCAAGTTGCTTACAGCTGGAATGATGTTTGTTGAAGTTGGTTTGCCAGATATTTATTTTAGATATTTTTTAATTATATTTATTGCTATATTCAAAGTGCTTGTGTTTATGATGTTGGATTAAAAACTGTGTTCTCCTGTTGGGTGGGAGCTGTGTTTTCATTAAGTCCTTTAACAGAGTTTGTGGGTTTTCAATTGGCTGTATCCTTCATGGCTGTATCCGTGTTATGCAGGCTGTATTGATGGTCGATGAAGGCATCCAGGTCTGCTAAGTCCTCCAGTGTGTGGGAGTTGCGTTCCAGTTGATGGCTTATTAAATGGCATATAAAGCATTGTACATTGTAATGAAAAAGAGTCCAAAGCAGTGAGAAAAAGTCTATCTGTTCTTCTTAGTGACGGCACACCGCCATGTTAAACCTCACCTCTTGGCGGGACGTCTCACGAGGCTCCCACAGCTTGACTCCTCCTGCTTTGTGCAGCTGTTAAAAGTTATACATTGAGATTTTTTTTTTCCTTTCCTCATTTGGGGCACCCCTATGGATTGATGACACCCCAAGGATTCCCCATACTGCTATGTATATGAGAGGGCTTGCTGTCAGTGATGAAGAAATTGATTATGTGGTTTGTGCATGTTCAGTATCATGGTCAGTGTGTACGTGCCAAGAGCGTACGTCACCTCCAGATTTAAATTAAACTCATTAATTCTGCCTTTTGGAAGGGTGGACGCCCAAGATGAATTTAATGCAATTTACATCCCATTACTCAGTGTGAATACTGATATTTTTCTTAAGTACAATCACTCTATTTCATCTGTGTACTAATTAATGTGTTTGTAACATACATTTTGGTGTCCTCTATTAATATATTTATGCTACATTTTTGGATTATAATGAAATGGTCCACAGAGCATAGTGTTGCCTTAAGTATAAAGGTGTTTATCTTTATCTTATTTGAGGTATGAGATTATTTATCTTATTATGTATTTCTTACTTTATGAGATGTTTTTCCCTTAAATAAAATGTTGACATCCTGCCGTTTCTTCCTTTGAAATGTACATAAACGATTGTAAAATACAGGTAAAGGTTAAATACAGTGTTTGATACCCCATGACTGGTGCATTGTGGTTTTCGGTGGGAAAGAGAGTTCATTAAATAGCACTAAAAGCACTGTAGACTCTCCTTAATGATGTCTGATCTCTGGGTATTTCCTGCTTCTTTTGGCTCCTGCTAAAGGCAAGGCAATTTGCATCATATAATATCATCCATACACAATGGTAATTCAAGGTGCTTTACATATTGTACACTATTATACATAAACCAGAATAGGCTACTAAAAAGATAGTCTAAGGTTAAGTCTATACTGTAGACATAGGTGATGATTGGTTGAGTAGTCCTTAAATCCAGTTAGTTGCTTTGCTCCACTGCTGACTGCCTGTGATCCTCTGATCAAATGCATATCCACGTTGTCTTTCATTGTCCAGTACTACCACTGAAACTGGTCGACGCTCATTAGCCGTGCAGTACTGACCTTTGATATCCAATTTGACAGGCAGAGCATGCCATAGCAACCCAGGGCTTATTATAAAAGGCAAGTTTGCATTCTTAAAACACCCTGCGAGCTAAAAGAACAAAAGAGCATATGAAGGTTTGCACTCCCTTGGTAAATAAATGGTTAGTTTTATCTACCAATTGAAGAGCCTCTGTATGCTTCTTTTGAAATTCAATTCATTGTAAATAAGGACTTTTGGCACAACCTTTTATGTATAACCTTGTTCCAGTGTTTCTCCCTCTCTCATGAAACCAAAGGACAACGATCAAAATTGAAAATCCAATTATGCTTCAGCGCATTTCACCCATACTTGTTTGCATCAGCAACATCTCAGAGGAAGCCAAATAAGGTGAGAAGAAAATCCTTCACACTGACGACAAGGAAGAAAATGAGCAAAGACATGATTCAGACAATTGGCATTAAAAGATACCATCTGTTTTCAAGATGAATACATCTCCATATATTATGGAAAAATGGGCTTTTGCTGTGATTCTTGACTGTAAGTGATTGCTTTAATAAATAGTACCTGTCACGGTAGATGGTCATTATGTTTTCAGAAAAGTGATAATGCTTCTTAATGACATGCCAATATTTGATGCAGTCAGGGTTGAAGGAATCTAATCTCGATGAAACTCTGCTAATTTCTCTAAATATGAGCAGCAAAAGTACAGTGTAAGAAAAGTACAGTGCTAAGCACCAGCTCTGTCAATACATAAAGCCTCAGCGATGGTTAGTTTTATGAATTTGTCCGTCCTCTGTAGCATAATTTATTCCTTGCTTTATGTCTCAGAATTGGAGATGAAAAAGTAGGAAGAATGCAGGTGTGATATGATACATAATCCTGTTAGCAAGTGTGTGGAGTAGGAGCTTGTAGCAGAGTGCATGTTGGGAAACTCCTCCAGACTACCTCTCCAGCAAAGCTGGAAGTTTCCATTGATGCCAGTTTCAGCATAAGCAGAGAGGCCTAATTCACAAAATGTGCTCAGAGGCTTAAGACTCATGGCGGGAAGCCCGCCGTGCCTCTATGGAACCACTGAAAGTTATTCAGTGCGGACTTCCGACTGCCAGTGACGTTGGCCAAAGACAACATGACTGCAGGCTCAGTTGGTACATGGCACTTTGCAGATTCTATGCACAACTGTGAGAATGGTTCAGTGTTCAGATTGTGTGAAAAACTCTCAATCTCACTTTTGCCCAAAATGTTCATAATGCAAACACTTCTCCCGTCCCACAATTCCATGTGGCCGCAACATTTAAAGCGATGCACAATGGTATGTGCGGTCCACTGGAAGGAAGGAAGGAAGGACTGCGATATCTCTCTTTCACACACCACTGGGGAAGCAGCCGGTCACGGAGGGAGCTGTTGATATTGCCTGCATAGCCTGTGTTGTCTAATGATGAGGAGCTCCTTACCTGGGTGGATTAAGGACTTTTAAAACACCCCTCATTCCTAGCCTGCTATCCCTCGACCTACACCCCTGTCTGCTAGATTACTGCCTGCTTCCCCATCAGCTAGCCTTCAGCCTGTTGGTCACTAATCTCCTCTCTAGACTGCCAGCAGCCAGCCTCCACTCTGGTCTATTACGCTTTGTCTACACAGGGAACGTCAGCGTGTTTCATGCATGTAGTGTCCAACATCATCCAACAAAATGTGCTTTAGTACAGTAAGAAACAAAGTACCTCTTTGACCACGAATTCACCGTTCCAAGCAGAAGCTCTCTGAGTTCACTTTCCCTCCTTGTCCCCAAACCTGACCAGACCCCGCATTTCTGTAACGATTACCGCTAATCACCAAACCAGATTCTTTCCCGCTTGTAAGCATGGATGACTGATGATCGCGCGGGCTCTAGCAAGTATGTCACAAAACTAGACCTCCTCAAAGGATTTTGGCAGGTTCCACTCACACAGCGCACATCTGAAAGTATTGCCTTTGTTACTCCAGATCATTTTTTTCAGTACACGGTCATGCCATTTGGATTATGAAATGCACCAGTCACTTTCCTGCTGCTGATGAACACAGTTTTGTGCAGTGTCACAGTAACTGTGAGATTTATTTAGATGATATAGCAGCCCTTTCATCAACCTGGACTGAACATGTGAGAACCTCTTTGAGTTCTGCTTCATTTACTCTCAACTTGGCCAAATGTGAATTTGGGAAGGCTGTTGGAACCTAATTAGGTAAAAAGGCAGAAATTGTTAAATTGCAATAGTGGATTTCCCGGCTCCAAAATGTCAGTTGGCTTTTGAGGCCACCGTAATTATGGTGCGATGGCAGCATATGTTACTGATCTGGTTCTGCCGTGGTAAAACTACATTGTTCCAAAGACAGACTACAACTACTACTACTACTTTATTAAATATCTCCTTCAGTGGCAGGCTGATTAACCCACGGTGTGTGAAAGATGCCTCCGGTCTGTCTACCGCTGAAACACTTTACATCAACATATAAGGCTGGAATTGAAATTTAATTGAAATTAAACAAAGGAATAGGCTACCACAAGGCTTATATGATAAATATGGAACTATTTTTTGAGTTATGGCGAAGGAGTAGAACAATTAAATGTGTATTTCTTCCTACTTCTTTTTGGAAGTAATATTTATTTATTTGTTTGCTATATGTTTACTCTTCATTTTATTATTTCTGTTACTTATTTGTTACTTGTTTAAAATAAATGGTGATCACTGTCCACTCATATTTATCAACATGAATCCCAATTAGTATATGACATTTATTTTCATGAACGGCATAATGGTGCCTCACTTTAAAAGTTGCAGACACAAGGAATTGTGGGACGACATTATCTCCTTTCCTTTAGTAAAGGATGGTCCAGTGTATCCTCTGCTAAAGGAGATAAGAAAGGAAGCGGTGAAGCACCTTTCCTTTACATTTAGAGGATCCAACCAGTTCTTATCATGGCTGCTGCTGAGATACTTCCGGGTCATTTCACTCCGTCAGGAACCTTCCAGAGCAAAAAAGAATTTTCAACCTCAGCCGACCTCCGTTACCATTGCCTTTGATGTCTGTCTCATTTTCAGTCAGTCCAACATCTGAATTCATTCGGAGACAAAGCCTCCATGTGAGCTTGCAAAGGAGGAGAAGTGAAGTTCCCTCGAAGTGAAACACTCAGGGAACGTATATTTTATCACAGAAAGAACGTTTTCCACCACATAGTGGGTGATTTATCATATCTGTAGTATTACTGTACATGTGACAGCATCAATTTCACCATATTTAAGATGTTTTTATTTAACGTATATGGATTACAATTTAGTCACCACAAGTCATTTCAGTTTTACCACATAGTTCATATTTTGAGTCTATATGTGTCACTGCGTGGATGTGTGTTGAGTCTGATGTGTGCAGGTGGGTATATTCCATCCATAAACGGTGTCTTATTAACAGCAGCCTGTGCTTGAAGTTGGATTGTTTGTTCAGCAGCAGTTGCGGCGAGAAATGTGAAATGCAGAGAGAAATAACAAGCATGAAGCTTCAGACGAGCAGTCCGCCCCAGACTGAGTCACAGCGGTATGCTGATTTGTGTTTGGCAGCAGAAATGTGCATTAGAACAAAACCAGCAAGGACTACAGAACCCCGGAGAAACTGAGCAGGACAGGACAAGGACTGTCAAATGTTGAGTCGTTTCATCTTAGCTCTGTTTTTCACTACAGCTCCAAATGACAGCCTGGACAGCTATTGGAATTTTTAGGATTAATAAATTACAAACCAAATATGAAGTTTGGAAATGTACTGTATATTAACTGGAATGATGAATGGACATTCTTAGAAGAAAAGGGGATCCTAAAGGGTTTTTGTGAAGGGCTAGGGTTTTAACCAGGGACATTTGCTTCTGTAAACCCCTTTTTGGAAGAGAGTTCTTCATTGATTGTTGAAAGCATGGTCCTCCCAGCCCACACCCCCGAAACTGTGATTGTGAAGCATGATTATTGTGGGTTGTGCTGCACGACATCAGCCTGATGTAGTTCAAATAGCCCCAGGCTGTCCTGTTAAATTAAAACCAGTAGGCATGTTCAAGATGATCCTCACCTGGAAAATAGACGTCAGGAAAATTAGATCTGATCTGTAGGCTACTTGTAGTTTGCAGACCACGTTGGAAATTATTTAGGATTGTCTGTAAATATATGTGGAAATGTCAGTGTATCTGGCATTGGATTCTGTCCTTTATTATGTTTATGTCCACCTTGTAAAGCACATAATGAGCACTAGTGCTATATACTGTAGATAACCTTCATTATTATAATTAGTATTATTAGCCACACAAGATGTGTTTCACAGATGAAACTGAGGCTAATAGCATACAATGAATATTGAATATGTGTTGAATATTGCAATTACACAGAATGTTCAGACTTTCTGCAACATGTGATGTTTGCTGTTAAAAAAGAGCCAATCAGCTCTTTGATCAGGCAACAGCCAGGCATTTCCCATAATGCCCTGGGTCTTGTAGTTGGTGGAGAGCAACTGCAGCACCTGGCTCTAAAAACTGCAGCCACTTCGATCTTGTGGTTAGAGTTACTTGTGTGCATGACGTCAGAGCAAGTCGGGCTCAAGTCGGACACAAATCTAATGCATGCATTGTGCGGCGATCGCCGGTGATCAGGCTTGGCTCATCTCGAACAAGCCTAATGTTAGGGTGGACAAAGATCTATGGGTAATGTAGTCAATGACTATGGAACCAATTTAAAACTCTGAAATTATACTCCAAGACTTCTCTGTGGTGCCCCGGCTTAGACAGCAAAGATCATCTTAACTTTACTGTATAATATAACTGAACTCTCCGGCAGAGTTGAAATAATAAAGGTTATAGTGGATGAAATAATTTCATGAAATCTCTGCCCCAAGAACTGTGATCGGGAGCCATGAGTGTTGTGGGTTGCACTGGACCACATCACCTTTCAGGAGCCTCTGAAAGCATGAGGCTGTTTTGTAGATGTTAAGATGCAGACCCCTGTTTATTATCAAATCTCCAAAAAAGGCATTAAATGCCCCAAAAACTAATTATGAAAAAGCATACTCTGGAAAAATCTAATGAAGCAAAATGATACTTTTGAAAGAAAAAGGATGCCAGTCAGTCGGTAGCTGTTTCCTTAACCAACTAATATTGCACTGGAAGGAAACAGTTCTTACTTGCTTTGATTAATGACCATTTTAAAACTGAACACTGATTGATTTGAAGTAGATTCTAGGGGTAGGAGAGAAGAGGGGCAGCGCTAAACTAAGCAGACCTCAAAGCCTTGTGAAAACTCTCTAAACTCAGCAGCTCTGTATGCTGTCTGATACTTGGGAGTTTATGGCTTCAGTCCCAGTTCATAGCCATGTTTCCAACATGCACCAAGCTGCTATCTGGTTGTTATTGTTGTTACTACCCATATTCTCTTTAACTACACATGTATTTTAAATTCAGGATGAGAGGACTGGCTCAGCCCTGTTCAGAAACAGTACTTTACAATCACTAACACGAAGGGATTTCAGTGGGCAGAAACTATACAATGACAAGAATCTCCAGTTTTTGTCTCCACAGAGTCCTGAAAATCCTGGCATTTCCAGCGTTCCACTTTAACACCAGCATGAGAGGACTGGATTTTGGGGGGTTTCACAATACTCTTTCTTAGCAGTGAGCAGATGAGCACATACAAGTACAAGACAAAGGCTTTTCCTGCAAAGCTGTCTCTGCTCTCCTCCCACGTGGTTTGTCTGCTGGGTTATTCATTGTTGCAGGAGGCTCTGATGGCAAAAGTCCAGGATATGTTCCTATTCACTGACAGATATTTCACAAAAGCAAGCTTTACTCCAAAGATTCATTTTGCTGTGAACTGATCTGAAAACAACAGTAAGACTTTGAGATCCACCTGAATGATGAGATTTGTATTCTCAACATGCAAGCAGGTTTATAGAAAGCCCACACACTCTCCGTCGTTTGATCTGAAGTGTTTGCAACATATAAAATACATTTTGTAAGGTCTTCTATGGTTTTGTTACATCTGCTGAAGCCTTGGCTTCAAAGCCTGTTTTGTATTTCATTATTTATTTTTTTTTTTTGTGTTATGTATGAATGCATGCATGAGTTTAGAGAAGGAACTTTAAACCAGCTTGACAGAGCAAAGCACAGGTATAATTTTGTTCTGTATTTAAACACGTTTGGGTTCAAGGAGATGATCATTTGTACAGAAAATACTATTTTACAGTCCATTTGAAAAAGTTGACATTGTGAGTGATGAACCCAAAAATAAGTTGAGCTGAAGTTTTGTAAAGTTTTTCTTTGTTACCTCACACTTTTGCCAACGGTGCTAGCTGACGCAGCTCACTGCGTTTTTGCTGGTGACGAATATTTTAACTGTTTGTGATGGGAAATTGCACATCTAGGCAGGCGGGTTATATTCATGGCTAATGCAGTGATGGAATGCTCACTCAGACAGCTGAAACAGTTTCAGCCTCACTCGAGTTGCCAGCAGTACCCTTTGCTTTGACTGGCACTAGTTTGTCATTGAGCAGCACGAATTTCACCTTGAATGTTATCCAAACCGTGTATGGTAAGATCCTGAAGTAGCAGGTTACTAAGACACCTGAGTAGTTCTCCACAGGTTCTCCTCACACCACAACTCTCTCTGGCCTTGTGCTGTTTATTCTTCTCATGTATCCTCTGTTCTCTGTCTGTATTATTGTTGCTTGGCCCATCTCCCATTATGTGACGTATAGGGGCATCATAATTCTCCAAATCCACAATTCAATTTCACTTTTTTTTTAAGGTCATGATTTAATTTGATTTTTGATTTAAAAATGCCATTGTCAGACTGTTTCCATTGGTAAAGATCAAGAGATCATTGGTTTTATGCCCTTTCAAATTCTTCTTTACAATGAGAACTGAACTGAGACTCTCTGTAGACTGCTCTCTGTAGTCCAGTTAGCTTGTTTCTACCAATATCTACCTGCTCTGATTCAACAATGCTGCGCTGAAAAATGTGAACGTAGGCTGTCAGAAGACTAACCTGCTAAAACCACTAGCTGCTCGGCTAATTCATGTAGTGTAAAATACCACAGACAGGCAGGAAGTACTCTGAGCATCGTTGCAACGAGGACAGCCCACATTTCCCATCATGCCCACCTAGTCCTGAGTGGTGAACTGAGTACTTTCAGTTTGCTGTTTTATGTTCAAAAATGCAAATGTTACTTTTGTCAGTGTGTTTATAAGATGTCTGTTCAGAACATGATGACTTATGTTAGTAATTTTGATTTTTGTGCTGGTTTATAGTTTTAACGATGAGTGAGGTTCAATGTCCAATGTACAAATGTTGATGTGGAGGAATAAACTTTTCTTTTGACTTCAATGGACAGTTTCAATAGTTTCCAGTTTAGATGAAATTCATAACACCTTCAGTTACATAATGCTCTGATTTATTTGTTTTCTTTGTTTTTTGAAAGGACTGCAGTGGAAATGTTGCAGCTGGGTTTTTAATCTTCATCTATTTGACCTTCATCCTCATTTTGCAATTTCAACCATAATCTCAACTGTCCTGAAGTAAGTGTAAAGCATTTCACTTTGTGGTTATTTGCATAATATACCCACAATTCTAACGATTAGGAAATAAATGATTGTATTTTTATTTAAATATTTGCTTTGACCAAGAACATTCTTGTCATCAGTAGTTTTAATGATGTATAATAATATGCTTAAAGCTGGTGTTAGTAAGTTAAACAGGTTATAATATATTATAATAATATTTCTCTCTATTATCTATTTTATATTGATGTGAAAGCATCAACTGGATTTATTCAAGTTTCTTACCAAAAAACGGCATTTTACCTTTACCTTACATTTCTCCGTATGTTAGCTGTTACTGTAGCTTCTTTATTTAGCCAAGCAAGGCTGTGCTGCTCTCCAGCTGCTAACTGCTAACATTAGCTAGCTCTTGTCCTGCTGATTTCAACACAGATTTCTTGTTCACAATGTCACATTATCAGGGAAAACCAGGTGAATGAGTATTTATCCACAGGGGTGTAGTAGGCTAGTTTGCACTGATAAAGCAGAACGTACGCATCAGGTAGCGAGTAACGCATGCTGCTGTTGTTCTTCCTGTGTAGCGTAAATGAGTTGATCAATGACCACTGACCTCTTCCAACTTTTCTGAGCCAGCTGCTTTATGGGCACTTAACGTCTTGTGAGACTTGTCTTGTGAGAAAGTGAGACATTCCATCATGAATTTCACCCCTAATAACAGCTCAGGCAGAAAGCGAAAACACAGCAGAGTTTGGTCATAAATCACAACTGTGACTGCAAGCAGTCGAGAAAAATCTGCAGCCTCTTACAAGAATCGGTCAGAAACTAAGTGTGGCAGTGATTGCCGTGACAGGGCCGTCAGTGAGAGCAAATGAAAGTATTATGCTAATTAGGTATTGCATATTTCACAAATAGCCTACTACTGTTTTTTTTTTCACACCTATGGGCAGTTTCAGTGAACCAGAACTCAGACAGCACTGAATGTTGGAACACTGTGAAAGAGGAGGTTGTCGACCAACACGTATCATACATACTGAACCTCTCTCCCATGTCAGAGGACCAGAGGGTCCTACAGATTTGGAGTGTGTTTCCAGGAATGTCATCCAAACTCCTTTGTTATAGAAACTACACTTCTAAAATGACAGCACAACATGGATTCAGCAAGGCTGCAATCCTGAGCTGAGATAAGTCCATGCAAAGAGGATTTACTACCAAAACAGCAGGTTGGTATTCAGACCACAGACATTGGCATTAAACGCTTCTTCAGACAGCTGTGTGGGCTGGGTGAGCTTTACTTCTAATGGTCCCCATCATGGTACTGTTTGGTACAGTTCTGAAGGGGCTTGTAGTGGGTGATTCCAAAGAGGTGTCATTTCATTTCACAGTAAGCTAGTAGCTCTATAATAACTCCAAGAATAACCCTCAGCTTTGGCTTTGATATAGATTAGCACATGTACTGTAATGTCATCTCACAGCTGTGCATCTTTCTGAGACACCAGCAGGGAGTATAGAGGGAAAATACTGTGAGCAGAGACAGGGTCAACGATGACGAAAAATAACTAGAGTACACCAGGAAAACCTTCATCCACTGTTGGCTAAACGATGGAAAAAGCATGCTTAGCCCTGTCATTAAAGTACAGACAGTCATCAGTCATGGATGACTGACAGCTGTACTCTAACAGGGCCAAACCGAAGAAGAAATTATCGAAATTACATGTGCTTATATAAATTGGCAATCACTACATGCAGAAATTAAAAAAAAAGACATAAAGATAAACTGCTCTTTCTGTGATGAATATTCAGAAACTGTTTTATTCTTGCAGATTAACCATAAATCATCCCTTTAATTTTAATTTCACCACTCAGAAAAAAACAAAGGGAAAACTGCATTCTGCATTTGTGATGGATAATAGGTCAATAGGTCATACGTCAACTGTATGTAACCATGGAATCAGTAGTATTACCAGTACTAGGTTAAGTTCCATGTACTTTTTCAAGATATTTACCATATTTATAGTAGGCTACTACAAAACATATATCAAAAATATAATGGAATAACATTAAGGACATTATATTTCTAACAGTGGAAAGTCAGTGCTTTACCATCAGGTCAGTGTTACAGAAACTCGAGTGAAGCCGTTATGGTTAAAACTGCTCCCCAGGCACTGTGTAGTAGCTGCTCCTAATATACCATAATGCAGGGTTGTCCAAACTTTTTCCAAAGAGGGCCAGATTTGGTGAGGTTAAATGTGTGGGGGCCGACCATTCAGCCTGACACTCTGAACCATTAACATGATAACAGAATAACAGGTATCTTATTCGAGGGCCATATCAATCTGTGTATCATTTGTCCTTTTGTTTTTCAACTGAACATCAAAAATCAAAAAACAAAAATATGTTATTTGATTTAGAATCAGACACGATCACAATCAAACACGAAATTTATGTCAATTTTAGACTTGGATCAAAAATATGAAATGGAAAAATGAGTGCTGGGCCAAATTTGATTTTAATATTTGGTATACAAGACCCAGTTTGATTATCAGTTGAAAAACAAGAACAAATGATCCATGGATTGAAAAGACTCAGAGCATATCCATTAAAAAAAAAGAAAAAAATAGAAGTGATTCACCTCAGAAGACTAAACATTTAACTTGTCTGTACTAATGTGAAGGGTGGCACTGAGATCTGGACTACAGTCAGTAGACCAGGTCTGGCTCTAAAGCAGTGGTTTTGATGCGCAGACGTCACACAGGTGAGAGTCTCTTAATCTCGTCCTCAGGTTGTTCTTGGACGTCTTCTCGCATGTATGTCGAGCCAAACGAGCTCAGCATTTTCTTAGCAAATGTTTGAATCTCTGGGAACCTGCCTTCATCCAGCTGGCGGTAAAAGTTGACAAAGGGAGCTGTTGGTACGGAGGTACGGACCACGACTCTCCGCATCACACTGCAGCCCAATGCGGTCCAGCTGGGGGAGGTCTGGAGCGTCATCGGAGAAAGTCCACGGGAGTCCACGGAGAAAGGAGAGTTAAAAACCCTGATCTCCTTTTAAGCAGCTGCAAAATCCCTAAGCGGCGTTAAAACTCCTCAGCCAGAGATGAGGTGTCTGCTGCACACCTCCTCAATTGCGCACCGACTTTGTGGCGGGCCACATATTGTTGATTTTATGACAAAGGCTGCGGGCCGGTGGAAATTTAAACACGGGTCGCAATTGGCCCGCAGGCCGGACTTTGCACATGCCTGCCATAATGGGTTGAATGCTTTAGCTAAATTTCAATTTAAATTTGCTGTACTACGCACAATGTGTGAAAAAAACTTAGCTTGACCAGAGGGTCAGTGCTGCATCCATGACGGTGCCGCCAGTCGGGACGCCGTTATTGGAGTTGGAGCACTCTCACATGTACTAACGTGTTCCCCATCTCCAAAGTCGAGTCTGTTCGGCTCTGCCTCATCTGCCCCGGTAAAAATAGTAATAAAGAATTTAATTAAGTAATAACTATTGATACAATAAAAATAGACATTAATGCATTTGTCTACAAATTAATGTATTCATTTATGAATAAATGGATGAAATTACAAAATAATTAATTATTTAACATTTTAATGGCCAATAAAGAGTAAAAAATCCATCCATAAATACCTAAAACAAAAAAAGACATTTAAAAAAAATCAATAAAACAGTCAATACATTCATAATCAAAAAATATATTGATTACATTTTTTCTCTGAAAATTCAGTTTAAAAAGATAAATAACTGGATTCACAAGTTGAATTGAGAATACAGGTTTTAATTAGGCGCTTAAAAGGGCAATTTCTTTACAATTTGCATTAGCGTTTCCCTGTGCTTTTACTAAACATGAACTATTGGGGGCTGCACGGTGGTGCAGAGGTTAGCCCTATCGCCTCACAGCAAGGGTTGCAGGTTTAAATCCAGCTTGGGACTCTTCTATGTGGAGTTTGCATGCTCCAGTGACCCCTAACAGGATAAGCGGTTGAAGATGGATGGATGGATGAACTACTGGATTGACCCGATTTCAAAAGTTAAAATGCCATAACTTTGGTTTTCTTCCATATAATTGCCTGAAAATTACATGGATGGTTACATACTATGCTCTGAAGCACGGAACTGAAGGGGTTGACCTACAAGAGGGCAGCATAGGTCATATCCAAGACAGCTATGTGTAGGCCACAAGTCCTGAAAAGTCAACTGAATGGTAAGAACAAGGTCCGAGCCATCAACAAGTACGCACTACCAGTCATCAGATACCCCACTGGGATCATAAGTTGGCGAAAAGAGGAGATAGAAGCCACAGATATCAAGACAAGAAAGCTCCTCACCATGCATGGAGGGTTTCACCCCAAGTCCAGCACCCTGAGGACTAGTGAGCATCAAGGCCACAGTCCTGGATGAAACATGGAAAATCCAAGAATACATCAAGAAAATGGCCCCAAAGGATGACCTGCTAAGTGAAGGTCTCAGGAAGCAAAAACCCAACGAGAGTGCAGAGGAGGAGGAGGAGGAGCAGACAACCTGGAGGGACAAGCCCCTACATGGCATGTACCACCATCAAATGGCTGGAAAACACTGCAGTGACAGACAGCACAGAGGCACTGATGGCAGCACAAGAACAGGCCCTAAGTCCAAGAGCCATAGAGGCCAGAATCTACCAGAGTAGATGAGACCCAAGGTGTAGACTGTCCAAAGATGCCCCCTGATATACAGCATATAGTAGCAGGGTGGAAGATGTTAGCTGGATCAGCATACATGGAGAGGCAAAACCAAGTGGCTGGAATAGTGTACAGTGTACATCTGCACCCAGTATGGACTAGAAGTAGCCAGATCCCAATGGGACATACTACAGAAGGTGGCTGAGAACAACTGGGCCAAGGTTCTGTAGGACTTCAGCTTCCAGACTCATAAACAGCTCCCGGCTAACCAATCGGACATTGTGGTGGACGACGAGCAGAAGAGGGTGGTGGGATAAATGAGGTCTATTATACCATATATTTCAAAAATTAATCTAAAATTTGTGGTAATGTGTTGTAACACAGAATAGTGTGATCATTTTATATTTCATGCTTTAACAAACCAGTCAAACAAGACCGGGTCAATTTGACCCGGGAGGACAACAGGTGTGACTATTTGCTAAAAATATTAAAAAATATTAAAAAGATTGAAATGGTTTCAAAACAATATTCCGACTAAACTTTTTCATATACCTGTCTGTGATATTCTACCAATTTGTGTGCCTCTGATAATAACCTTAGTGGAAATAATTCATTATTTCTGTTTTTTTTTACTAAAAAACAAGGTATAATTTTATATAAATTAGATCTATCATACCATATATTACAAAAATGAATGTAAAATATATGTTAATATGTTGGAAACAAATTCACTAACAAGGAGAAACAAAAAAAATTGGAGATCATTTTATAAGATAAGATAAGATAAGATATTCCTTCCCTTCCTCCCCCCTCAAGTTGTTTGTTAATTATTACTTTATTGGTCCCACAGGTGGGGATGTGGCGGAATTCACATTTATATCTCATGCTTTACAAGCAGTCTGTCTCTATGTGCCCTGCGATGGACTGGCGACCTGTCCAGGGTGTACCGGGGCCTTCGCCCAATGCCAGCTGGGATTGGCTCACCCCCGCGACCCCTAACGGGATAAGCGGTTGACGATGGATGGATGGAAGAAAGATATTTTTTATCCTTTATTTTTCCCACAGTGGGGAAATTCACATTTATATCTCATGCTTTACAAGCAGTCAAAACAGACCGGGTCAATTTGACCCGGGAGGATAAAAGGTGTATAGTAAATTTGAAGCCAATACGAGGGTTAACCTTTCTATGACACTCTGGGCCTTGCTATAGTAAAATGAAGCAAAAGAATCCAAATTAACCACATGGGCTGTAGCAGGCTCTGTGACTGGATGTCACTTTGCATGTCATATGCAGATTGACAGGATGTGGGGAGGAGAGGAATGGATGCAGAGCTCCCTGGGTATCCCCCACAGAGAGATAATAAGATGTTTTCTCCATCACTGTCATAGCCAGCTGTGATGTCTGGACCTCAGTAATTATTTCCTAAGAAGCCCACTGTCTCTCTGCATTGGGATGACATTTTCATCAATGTTGTCTCACCATCAAACCCAGAGCACAAAGCTGGACTGCTACCGCCACTGGTCAGTGTAGCTGATGAAATTATCATCATCAGTTGTAGAAACCCAAGACTCAACAAGGTTTATGTTACCCAACATCTTTCGGCATTTTAACCGGTATTGTGTTGTCTGGCAAATCAGTGTCTGTTTGCAATTATTTGCATACTAAATAGACTAATATTGTAAGATACAGCATGTTGCCAAGACAGTTTAACATAAACATCCATCCATCGTCAACCGCCCAGCTGGCATTGGGCAAAGGCGGGGTACACCCTGGACAGGTCGCCAGTCCATCGCAGGGCACATATAGACAGACAACAAACACATTCACACTCACATCCACACCTACGGGCAATTTAGAGTAATCAATTCACCTAAACAGCATGTCTTTGGACGGTGGGAGGAAGCCGGAGTACCCGGAGAAAACCCACGCTTACACGAGGAGAACATGCAAACTCCACACAGAAGAGCCGCAAGCTGGAATCGAACCTGCGACCCTCTTTCTGTGAGGCGACAGCACTAACCACTACACCACCGTGCAGCCCTAACACAAACATATATCATACAAAAGTTTAAATGCCTCCGCTCCGCTGTGCTTCCAATCCAATCCAATTTGTCAAATTCAGCAAACATCTCCTCTCTCCGGCTGTCCGTTCTGTGTGTGCTGTGTTCATACACAACTGCCATAATGATGATATAAATCATGATTATATCTGTTTCTTTCATACATTTTGACTTCTGGACTTCAGACTGAGACAAGTCCAGAGAGGAGGAGCATGACGCCATGCTCGCTGCTTCAGAGGCAGAGAGACAGACAGGGGAAGAGAAGGTGGACTGTGCGCAATGTTTCAGTAAGGCATTAATAATTTTAATGTTATGAATGAAGCTTCAAACTGTTGGGTAGTCCACAGCCCACGAATTACAGTAGTAGTACAGTAGTTAGTACAAGTTCTATCAAAGGTAAGCCATCAAAAGTCAAATAGCATTTAAGTATTGCAAAACAGAGCATCCTAGTATTTAAAAATATTTCAAATACTGGACATGCATCACCACCTAGGTCTTATGTGTAAAATTGCTGCAGTGAGCATGATAGGCGGACGCTCAGAGCTCAGTCAGCAGACTGGAGACAGCGCTACTACCACACGCTCTCTGCTGTCTGTTTCAAGCTGTTTCATATCATTCTATTAGCAGAGAGACAGTGAGCTTTTCAGGAAATGATTACAGAGGTCTGGACTACATAGCTGGCTACAGCCGTGATACTGTGATGGAAAATGTTCAAAGACACCAAAAATGTCTTGTTATCTCCTTGCGTGGGATTCAGAAGGAACTCTGCATCCATCTCATCCTCTCTGTCCCATATCCTGTCAGTCTGCAAATGACATGCCAGGTGACAGCCAGTTGGAGAGCCTGTGCATCCCATGTGGCTAATTTGCATTTTTTTTTTTTTTTTACCTTGTTTCACTATAGCAAGGCCCAAAGTGTCATGGAAAGGCTAAACGATAAATGACTCAGCAAATCCAATAGCTAATAGGTTTAGTAAAAGAAGTACAGAAATGCTAATGCCTGATTAACCCTCAGGTCTAAGCCTTTTTTTTTTTTTTTTTTTTTGCTAATTTTGGTCTGCCTGGTCTCCTTTTGTAATAATTAATGAAGAATCTCAACAATGTAATGCACAGTATGACATTAATATCTTTTTTTTTAATCAAAATATGTAAGCTGCAGTGATGGCATATGAATGTATACATAATAATGATGCATAAATAATATGACCATTAAGAGAAAAAAAAAGTAAATGGAAATTTATTTTCACAAAAATGTATTCAAACTACACAGACAACAACAAGGAACAAGGTTTTGGGCTTTTGAAAAATATTCTCTCAAATCTTGGGATTCAGAAGAAACTAAATATACATTTTATACATACATCAAAAATATCTACATCATTTTATAGATAAGTCCTGATGTTTTTCCATCCATTTTTCTACAAAAAAACAGCTGTGCCATGCCTCAGAGCAGTTCCTGTCAGCAGTGACAGAGAGCCACAGCACCCTCCTTCCACCAGGGTTAGTCTGATTGACCTGACTGGCCCTCCTGCTTACATCAGGTTGATCAGAGATTGCCACGGATAAATGGCCACTTTGTGGCCGGACAGACAGCAGCTGTGACTCTACACAACTGGCCTGTCACTTCCTGCAGGAAGGCCCTGTGGTTCATGGCTTCTCTGTGCAGAGCTCCTTGTCTGTTGCTAAGGAGGATGCTCTTCAGGCTCTTCAGCAGCCTTTAGCTCATCATCACTGTAAAACAAATAATATTAAAGGTCGGACACATCATATCGTATATATCAGACCATAAGTGTTTTTGTGTTTCACATCTCACAAAGTGGACAGACCTATGAGATTGTTTGATAGCTACAGTGTTTGGAATATCATCTACCTTGAATAAAATCATAAAACATTCTTGACTGAACTGTACAAATATAAAAACTATCCATGTATATATTCACATTTTTATTTGAAATATACTGAAAATAAATGTCAGCCAGTTACAAATTTTTAATTGCATCATATCTCTCTTGAGCCATCTCTTCATCTGCTCCTGATTCTCCTTCATCTTCACTTTAGAGAATAAGTGCACAGCGTCTTCTGTGCTGTATCAGCACCTTGATGACAATTTTGAAAAGCAAAAGTAAAATTTAAAAAGTGCAGCGTGGCGGTGGTTACCTCTCCAAAGTGTTTCTCCCTGATGTTGGCCACAGCTCAGCAGCTCCTCTTCTCTGATTCTCCTTCTCTCTTCTAGTTCCTTTGCATGTCAAGCAAACTAAGTTTGTAAAAAAATAACTATACAGTATATATCCATGGATCTCTCAGTGCACCCTGGGCACATGCCTGACAATGTTACCCAAGTGTATAAATGTACACGGTCTTCGACTTGTTATTTCAGTTGTTACCAAAGCAGCACAAATCTACAAGCTACTATGATGAGGTCAAGGTTGTTATATGGCACTGTGTACATCCCTGAGCTCTGCACTGTTACTCACACAGCAGCACCGCCTCTGTTCCCTCAACAGACCCGACCGCAACTCAGCTAAAGCTCACATGGATAAGGACAGCAAATGCTTTCAATACAGATAAAAGGATAGAGTGTACATAGTTGTTTGATTTATTACTTTTCATGAAGTCTCTGAAAAAACACTGTTGTTCCAAGATGGAGTTCAAAGGAGTACAGTCGCAATCACACTCTTTAGAAAGCTACGGTGGTGACGAAGCAGCTTTAAGTAGGCGAGATTGGAGCAAACATGATTTTAAAAAGTTTTTTTATGAAAATGGTCCCTATATTCTGACAGTAATACATGAAACAGGTAACCTGAAAAAAACAACTTGTGATTCTGTGTCCTCTGGTGCTCCCAATAGCATCTGCAAGATTTCACAGACCAGAGGGAAATAATCAGAGCTGATCTGAGGTCTGCGGTCCAACTGCCATGTATGAGAGCCACAAGTCAATCACTTGCGAACTCTGACCAAATGGTCAAACTAGGCAGCGCTCATCAAATATGAATCAATATCATGTTACTGTAATGGCTATTTCTCTCCTCAGAAACGTCTTGTAGTTATTGTTTAGCTGTAAAATGAGAAGGTTTATAACACAGCAGCCATGTTGAGACCAGTTGAGAGAATGCGAAGCATCGCTCACATGACCGTAGCACAGCCAATAGGAACACTCTCTCTGAAATGATCTGTGATTTTTGTAAACAAATTTATTAATGGCTATTTTTATTGTACAATTGGTTATTTTTTCAATGAAATGCTTTATTACTATTTCTGTGACATTGCTCTCTGAGTTTGAAAAGACAAATAAAGCTATTTCCAGCAGCACAGAAAAGACAGCAGTGAGCTGTGGTTTCTGGCTTTTGGATTTACAAGAGCGTCTGTCAGTGGGATGTTTGATGTGCTTTCAAGCAGACAAACATTGTGTAAGTAATAGAGTTTTGAGCGTTTTGTTTCATGACAACTAAAGTAGCACAGAAACAAGTTAAAAGGAAAAAAAAAGGTTTAAAGGTTTATCTGCCAACTGAACGTAAAATCAGCAGATGACATGAAGAAATAGGATGAGTAAAAAAAGCATTGCTGGTGTCCTACAGTTTACGCTCGTCTCTCCAGCTGCACTCACTTATGAAGCCAAGGCAGTCTATAATCACAGGCACATCAGAATTCAGCAATAACAACAGGACACAGTTGGAACAAGATCAATAAATCATCTTCTTGAAATCCCCGAGCAGAAGTGAAGAATAATCTGCCAAATGAATCAGGACATGTCTCCTCTGAGTGTTATCCATTGGAGACAGATGCATAATTAACGTGCCTTTGGCTTTCATCTCCTTCATCACAGCGAAGTGCCACTTCCTCAGCAGCCCCCGCTTTATCAAATACCCCCATACCCGCTCATGTCACTCCACTCCATCCCTCAGTGCCCTCACACACACACACACACACACACACACACACACACACTTGTTTCTTTATACACAAACATGCACAGGCACTGTGCAGCTCAGTATACCAGCAAAATAAACAGGTATTTTCAAAGAACAGCTGCTGAGACCAGGCCTGCATTCATATTTCTGAAGGAAAGAACAAAGTGTGACATTTACATTTAAATTAATGTCTGCTTTGCTTCTCTTTCTCCGTGAGTAACAGTACCACTCAATAGCAACAACTAAGCAGTTGATGATTTACTTTCAAATGGACGTACTGTTTGATTGACAAGCAATGTGTGGGAAGTGCAGGTGCAAAAACAGCACTGTATTGAGTATTGAACACATAGTGATAAAGGTGTTAGAGATGGAACTGATCCAATATTGGTATCAGGTTCCGATTTGATGTAATTGAGGTATTGGATATCAGGCTGAGGTCATCAATCCATATAAATATGTAATAATGGAGGCTGTGATACAGCTGCAAAGACGCTAGTTAGCTACGCAGGTGAAGTTGCTGCTCCAAGCCCACAACAGACAAACATGAGAAACAACACGTTACTATCGTTTGTATTTTCACAGTAACAGTGCCCGACTTTCAAACAGGCAACATGGGCAACCTGCCGTTTGTTGCATCACTGGTGAGAGCCACTCGCAGGGCCTTCATTAATCACACGCTTAACTAGTGTGTGTGCAGAAACTGACACGGCCTGCAGGTTTCAACATTTACTCTACTTCTTGCAGTTACTAATCTAGTTTGTCGTTTATGTACCGCTCTTCCAGCTGATTTCTAACTCTGCAAGGTAACCATAGGAACCTCTCACCACATCACCTCTATTCAATGCCTGATTCAGACAGACCTCTGGCCTCACCTTATTACTTTAACAAATTGATTTGTGTAATAGTGTGTATAAAAACATCTGGCCTCACCACACTATGTGCACCAGAGCAGGTTTAAGAAGCAGCCACATTGTTGTTTACTTGGTGGGGATTTTCTTTAATTTCAATATTCACTATGAACCATTATGAAGGAGTGTTCACGGTGGCATTGCACTCCTATTTGGATTTCTCTTGTTACTTCTGAACTCATTAAGAAATCTACTAGTTTTGCTGTGTGTTTCTCCAAACGTTAAAGGAGTTGCCGTAGTTTGTCTGCAACGCCTAACCTACCTCGCCATAACCTACACTTTAAATCATTTGCTTTGGAATACATTTAAATTAAAGCAATTTTATGCAAAAGGAGCTCTAACATTAGAATTAGATCAGTATCAGCAGATATTCAAATTCACGTATCAGTCGTAACTGGAAAAAAAATGGATTGGTGCATCGCTGAAAGGTGTTACCAAAAGATGCTGCAAATTAATTTTCCTGATTAGAGGATGTGTGAATGCATCCCCTAATGGAGGAGGAGAAGATTATCTCCCCCCCACCTCTCTCACACATAACCGTCACGACTGCTAGTCAGGAAAGCAGTGCAGTCAACCAGCCAGCCTCCATGAGACAATTCAATGTGCCATTTGAAGGAAAATAGAAATAAACACTGCAAAACGGCTCCAAGAGAAGCTTCTGAATTGGCAGGCAGTTCTGTCAAATCATGTGGTTAAGGTGATGTAATACACAATGTTTCTTCTGTCTTTTTTTGTTGTTGTTTTTACCAACCAGCTGTCTTTACCGAGCAGAACAAAGCTGTAACCATTTCACTTCAAATATAAATCTCATCTCAGCTGTGATTTCAGTCTGTCATGCTTGTGTTTTTACCCAAATGATTTGCTCTCCAGAGGTTTCAAGAAGTTGAACTTTCCATCCTATTTGTGGGGTAAATACAATTCAACAGCCCTAGAAAAGTGTCTTCATGATATCTAATGTAAAACAAACAACAGCAAAACAGGATACAGCTACGCTGATTGCTAAATAGCAATAATTATATAATATAATCCTCAAAATCCTGGTGTATTTGATCTTCTTATAGTGCCTTGCTGTCTCTGAACACAGTACGTTGTTCACATTCTTGGCTAACTTGAGAGCTAACATCATTGTCACTTTCTCACATCCATTAAAGCCATAATAGCAGTGTGCATTGTTGCCACATATATTTGTTAATACTACCACTGAATTCATCATAGTTAGAAATATTAAATCAGAAATATAAAAAGGTAAATAATTCATCAGTGTTCATAAATATTAGTTGAAATATTAAAGGCAATTAATACATTAAGAGCTCCCCCCAGCAGTGATTGACAGCTGCTTTAGGGATAGCTCAGCTCTGATTGGTTTTCCATCTGGCATGGTGAAATCTTGCTAATGCCATTAGCAGTATGATTAATGCAGGAGGAGGCATTAACAAATGATCTGTCTCATACACTACTGTCAAGATATAGTGCCAATTTTATCAAAAAAAAAAAAAAAAAAAAAAAGCTTTTCATCATATTTGCTCAAAGTGACAGACTGCAGCTTGTAAGATGTATCTGATCAGGGTCTAGGTGATGTTTTGGTCAAAGTTTAAGCATCCTGGAAAAAACTAATGGGACTGAGGTTATATGGTCCTGATTGTGTACGTATAATGTACACATTTCCACATTATGATTCAAACATATTTAGCATCCAGCATATCATACTAAAGTCCCATTCTATAAGCAGTGCTTCTAAATGTGGCTGGATTGTATGCTTTATTTTTTTAACCATGACATGTTCTGTGCTTATGTAAATTTCCTTTGTGCCTTCTGGATTTGATTGGTGAGCAAACTAAGAGGTAAGCAGGAATGCAATGAGGACTTTGACAAAGGTTTTCTCACAACTGATCAGCATGATGATAGTAAGCAGTATAATGAAGCCTGTGTTCGAAATAAGTGGAATTATTCATTGAATTATTGTCTCTGTGAATGTCCAAACAGTGGCAGAGTCCTCAATCTGTCTTGCGCCAACAATTATCTCTCTGTGGCTGCACTCCACTCTTCACATTCAGCCATTGAGAAGAAATGCTGCATTACACATGCAAAATTCAAAAGACACTCAATAATGTAAACAATCATTGATTTTGTTCAGGGCTTCACCCTGGCCTGGATTGCTTGTAAAGAAAATTCAAATAAAATTCATAAGCTGCTGATTTCAAAGTGATACCATTCTGTAATATCTGAAACCTCAACATGATGCAATTGCAAGAGAATGTTTCATAATCTAGCGTTTTCAATCCAAGCTTACTGGCCTACTTATCACACTTTTCCCACTCTCTGTTCTCTTTCTTCCCCCAAGATTTTGCATGATTTCCCATGAAGGAATGATTGGAGAGTATGTTAAAAAAAAAAAAAAAAACACTCAAACACTCAAGTGTGTGGGTTTTTTCAATGGATCCATGGGGGTCAGTGTGCTGAGTGGTGCGAGGCAAGGAGCCAGGAGCTAGTGCAGTGTTGGTGGGTGCAACAGGGATTAAGGGCACCACAGACTGAGTATGGTAGATAAAGAGGATTTAAGCAAGATGTGTATGGGGTTCTGAGTGGCGAGTGAGATCTGACGGCTGTGATTTTGGCACAATTACCCCCCTTCGTATTGTCACTGATGTGCACTGCACACTGGCTTTTTCTCCAGTGATGCCTCATTTCATCCTAGCAGCCTTTTAAAGTGTAACGAAGAGGGAGAACAGACGCTCACCCAAACACTGGCATGAAACTGTCAATCATCACTGCTTGACTCCTGCTTTTATTTTACTGACAAGGACAATACATATAGGCAGTGTTACACTTAACTGTGCCACCAATGAGATGTATATAGGACTTCTGGCTGTAGCTAATTTGCATACCTTGCTCCTGGTTAGGCTTTTTAGAAAAAAATGAAAATACATAATACCAGTTTGTGCAACCCACATTAAAATATGATATATAGAAGTATTAAATGAATAAATTCATTAAATAGAATTCTTTAGAAAGCATTTGGTTAGTTGATTAAAATGTGTATATTTATTTCATTAAGTCTCTGTTAAAAAGATTGCTTGACAGTAATTTATTTGGAACAATTAAAAGTATGCCAACAAGAAATTGTATTGAAGCTTCCCTTTTAATGGCACTTCACCGTTAAGTGCCTTTCAGGTAGCGGAAGCTGAGCACACACACACCTGAGAGGAGGAGCACAGGACTCAGCGAGCTGAACACTTTTAGAAATGATGATTTAGATCCTGTAAATATATACCTAGCTGAGCTTGAGTTGTATCTTGTTTCATTGAACTAATGTAATGTTTATGCTTATAAATGCTAAATGCTAACAACCTTAGCCCTCAAACAGACTGTATGCATGAGGAGCACGTAGCGGCAACGTGACCTGTTGGTTTTCATTTCGGCGTCCATGTTAACGGCATAGAGCGTCCACACTGCCCTCCCTCTCTCACGCGTGTCTGACGTCTCTTCTAGAGATTCGAGGTCTTGCCTATTTTTGCCTTTCACGGCAACAGACAGTGAAAGTGATCATTTTAATGTATATTGACATCATATCAGCAACATAACTACATTTTTTATGTCTAGATCTATAGAAAATGTCAGGGGCATGAAAAAAGTCAAGATGTATTTTTAAATCAACACGTCCTGCTTTTATTTCAAAACAAAACCTTTTTTTCTGTGGGCAGAACTCCTTCATTTGTTAACACAAAGCTTTTATTCTGAAAGTGTTGTAGAACATGCAGGGACTTGCAGGGCTCCATGAATGAATATAGTACAGGATTTTAATTGTAGATTATTACGCTTATTTACAAATGAGCACACGGCTCTTGACCTTTACCACCCGTAGTGGTGCCCTCTGGTAATCAAAACAGTAATAATTTGTCTAAATCTGTGTTAGTGAGCATGTCTCCTTTGCTGAAATAATCCATCCATCTCACAGGTGTGGCATATGAAGATGCTGATTAGCATTAGCATGATTATTGCACAAGTGTGTCTGTTCAGTATATATATATATATATATATATATATATATATATATATATATATATAGAGAGAGAGAGAGAGAGAGAGAGAGAGAGAGAGAGAGAGAGATATTTTTTTTTACCTGTTTCCACTAAGAGACAAGCCAAGTAACGTAGAAAAATAATTTGATTTATTTTTCACGTGTTCTTAAGTCATAAACGCAGGAGAAAATAATTAGGATCAGACTTAGAAAATGGATCACCAGAGAAAGATTATCTCGCTTGCCTTTCAGGGCTTCCATAAGACTGAATAGTTAATAATTTATAATATTAAAGTAAAATGTCATCTCCACTGAATCTTCCATTCAGTAACTACTGCACACACAATGAAAGGAATATTCACAAAAGGGATTGTTTTAGTGTGTTATTACTTGTGACTGGCTGTTTTAAAAATTGTCATTTTGGCTGCATCACAAAATAGGAGTTCAGTATGTGAACAAAAAATCCTCAAACTGAACTGAGTGTAATGAATCACCACTGTAACTAACAATCAGCTCCTTCACAGGGGACTGACAGCACCATAGTCAGCTCCGTCATGATGGGCAGCAAAGCCACCAAAAAGACCGCTACTCATAAGAAAATGACAATGCCATTAGTCCGTTCCAGGTAGGTTGCTGCTGAGCTGTTCATAGTACAGTTCTCATATAGTCCATATGTTGTACTGAATCTGGGACAGATGTAGACATCTCAGTTCTTATAGTATCGATAGTAGTTAGGGCTGGAGCCCAGGTAGTCAGACTCTCTCTGTATCCCATCCTTCTGTCACTATACATAAGCAGCTTCCACACAAGCTCTGCTTATTTGTTCACATTCCAGCATCCCACCTTGAGCACATATAATTAGTGATTTGTTTGCCGTTGAACAAGGCGTCAGGAAATCGGCATCCCTTCCTTTGCAGTACGGGGAAAACTGGATGCCGGCTGACCAAACCCAATACAGTGGAGCATAATTAACTACTTCATCAAGCGTAGCTTCTCTCAGGAAGCCAGCAGACCAACAGAGCACATGTATTTGACTCCATTCCCACTGACTGCCAAATGAGACTGTATTTTGTGCCAGATTTACACTGTGCCCCAACATGTAGTTACCGAGTCTGGGTTTCTGGCACTACTTCACCTACTTCCAAGGTGCATGGAGAAGGGAAAAAGTCTGAGGAGGTCAAAACTGCAACAACACTTGTCGTATAGAGAAGAGCTTTATTAATAAAAATGCAGCTATAAATACTGTATACAAAATGCTAAAAAATATTTTATATAGCAATATAGTAATGTTGAAAAGGACACTGGCAACTCATTTCTGCACCTGAGTAACATATTTAAGAAAAGCCACCTACTGTACATGACAACAAATGAGACTGAGGCCATCTCACAGGAAAACACACATTTTCAAATTGTGGACATTGTGGTGGCAGAAATTAAATGTCTAGTGTGTAACATCTGGAGACATCTGTAAGGTGTGGATGCAGATTATTGATCTCCCTTATGTCCCCATATGTACATCTACAGAAACCGATGTGAAAACGTGAATGTCCCTCTCTAGAGCTGTTGTCAGAATAGTGTAGATCAGGGGTCGGCAACCTTTAACACTCAAAGAGCCATTTCGACCCGGTTTCCACGGAAAAGACAACACTGGGAGCCGCAAACACTTTTTGACATCTGAAATGATGTTAGCCTATATATATCTTTACACTTGTAAAATAGTGGGTTGCTTGTGAAATCCATGCAGTCTGAACATGTTTCAGAAAATTAAATTTTATTTATTAAATGAACACATATTGAACTCTTACAAAAAAAATTAAAAATCGAAGAGTTGAAGGTCTCTTTCAAATAAATTAAAAAGCTGAACTTAAATTATCCATCTAGCAAACAAAAATGCCGTGAGCCGTCATCCTTTGGGCTTTCGGAGCACGTAGCGGAGCCTTGACCTGAATTTAAAAATACAATGGAAAAACGAACACTATTTCACTGAACAATAAAAATAAATATTTGCAAAATAACTGCCTGAATATTTATTTTACCTGGTTAATGGGACTTCTGCTCCTGAACCTCTGCGCACAGCGTCTGCAAATCAGGACTGTAGGACGTCACTTTCATCTTTACGCAGGACTGTAAGCTGCCCTCTGTGAGGCGTGAGCAGTGTTTGTTTTTAACATAGTTCATAATTTTATTCTAATATTTCGAGATCACAATAATCTTACAATTTACAGCTATAATTAAACAAACACAAATAAAATACTTTGTTCAGATATTGGGCAGTTTTGGTGTCGCTGGGCTTTCCGCGCATGCCGGCTGCCTGCTGACAAAGTGACAAAGTGCTGTCAAACGTCTCTGAAGAAGGCGAACGCTGATCACCGAAATTGCACAAGGTGCAAGAAAGAAGTTAAAAACTTTGATTTAATAAGATGACATGACACGCGTTTTTGAGACAAATAAAATACACTTCAATCGGACCCTTATAATTTATTTTCCCAAGCCACGCAGAGCCGCAACATAAGGATGAGAGAGCCGCATGCGGCTCTGGAGCCACGGGTTGCCGACCCCTGGTGTAGATCATTTAGAGAACAGCAGAGTCAGTGTGTAGAGAGTGTGTACATGGGAAGTGAGTGGTGAAGCTAAAGAGAGAGAGTGGCGGCCAGTGTGGGGCAGTAGCTCTGAGAATATCAGTGAATGTTCAACGGAAATTGTAGTTTGTGCAGAAATAAATGCTGCAGCTCCTCAGGTTTTCCTGTGTATTGACTCCAAGCAAGAAAAGTTAACACAGCGGTTTGTCCGTTCTGGGCTGTTGAAACATGGCCGACTCCGTGAAGAGGACCTATGTAGATATAAACAGCTCATTCTAAGGTACCGAAAACACAACAACTCTTAGTTTCAGGTGAATATACACTAAAGACAACATACTTATTTATATTTTATTCCATTTCTGCCAATAGATTCCCGAGTGTTGTCAGCAATGAGATTAGCTGCCAAAATGAGATGATGTCATTCAGCCTTTTCCCTGAAGCTCACCGGTGTGTGTGTGTGTGTGTGTGTGTGTGTGTGCCTCACTGCTGGTTAATAATGATATTGTGGCAGACTTAAAAGACTAAAAGAGCCTGCTTTTCAGCAGGGTTTTGATTATTGGCTACTTCATGACAAACACTTAACAACTAAATCATAAACCTACATTTTGAAGGACTTGTCATGAAAGACAGTCAGTGAGAATAGACCAGTAGAAGATGGGCATTAGTTTCATCATCTCTGTCTGAATGGAAGTGATTTGTTTTGTTTCTTTTGCTTCATACCAGACTGAGCCAGACTGGGAAGGCATTTGACTATTTTACAATAAGCCTTCAATTTCATTCTCTGTGTTACTTCATTAATTTATTCTTATAATTCGAATGTTGTCTGAGCTCAATCACAGCATGATTTCAAAATGTATATAACAACGCCACTAAGGAGAAGCATATACTTGGTCTATTGTGCAGCAAACATCTCCTTGTTTAGGTCATGAATACAAAGTCCTGTTAATGTAGCAGAAGGGAACCCTGGCAATGATTCAGTGTGTGGTTGTGTATGCTTTATTTTGCTCATTGGCATGCTATAGAGGCACTTATTTTATCAGCAGCAGATTGCATTTCACCACTGGTAATTACTCTACTAACTCTGACATGTCCATGACAGTGACAAAGGGAAGTTAAATTGCTCCAGTTTTTTTGTACTTCATATGTTCACATAAATAATGATATTGAAGAAGCCAGGATGTCATTCATTCTGTCCCACAGAGGTGACCCGCTCTAGGAGAAAATAGAAATATGGAAAAAATTGAAAGAAAATCAGTGCTGATCACTTAACCTCTTTCACTCCTCAAGGGCGCAGACAAGGCTGTAACATTCACTTTTAAACCTAGAGTGAAGGGACTGGTATCATATGAAACTAGAACGCTTAGGTATCCACTGGTAACCATGTCATGCTAGCATGTTCAGATGAACACTAAATACTGGCATGGCCATTTTCAAAGGCATCCTTTGACTTCTGACCTCAAGATATGTGAACATAAATGGGTTCTATGGTACCCACGAGTCTCCCCTTTACAGACATGCCCACTTTATCATAATCAATGCAGTATAAATATGTTATTTTGCCTATTCTAAAATGGTGTAATTGAATATTGCTGCACACTGGCATCCCTAAACAGTCTTGAAATACATAAATTGAGTATCACCATAAAGTTAAGAGGGCTCTAATAAGCCCACAATGAGTCCCTATGGTAGCATTTCATTGTATCCAGATCATTTTTTTGTAATTTGACCTGTGGTGACCTCTAGGATAATCACAGCCTAATGAAACAAACTGGAGACGTAGGGCATTCAGAGGATGGATGGCTTTCCTAGGTAGTGATCACCATCCAATTGCCGAAAAATGCATTTCTGGCAGAAATCTCCAAATGTCAAAAGTGTTTGATACAAATCACAGCATGGCTTTTTCTATAGTGTTCCTCAAGGTCTTTGTGTCCTAATGTGGTATTTGGAAGGATTATTGATCATTTTATCAGCTCCTGAGTGGTAAAATACAGTTAAATTTCTGAGACACAATAGAGCATGGGGATGACCATCATGTACTGATATACTGTAATGTCATTTGGCCTTATACACTTACATCTACACCTACACAATTGTTTATTGCAATTAATAGTTTATTAATCAATTATTTACTTGTGACTAAGGCCAGAACAACTTGACACACAGTGCTATTGAAGACCCCCTGGGGGGGAGTGGAAAAGGTTTCACAGCTTAACAATTCAAGGTTTCAAACCTGCTCACTACACACAGTGAGTAAATGTATGAGATATATGAGTAATATATCAGCTTCTGAAAATATTGTAAGATACCAACATCTCTAAATGTATCCTCAGATCAGCCTTTTCCCATAACAGTGACCATCTACACTACAATTAACTGTTACAAAACAGGAATCTGTAGAAGTATAAGCGCTGTTTCAAAAATAGTGATGGTGACTTAAAGTGAAAGTGAATCAGTCAACCAAGTTAAGCTGATTTAATAAATGACTGACATTTTTCATGTGTGTTATATACAGTAATTGTTCATTAAAGTAGAAATTAATTTAGTAAACCAGCCTAACTTGGTAGAATGATCCACTTCCACTTTAAAAGTCTTGTCACTGAAGGACAAGTAGTAGTAGTGGTAGTAGTAGTAGTAGTTGTAGTAGTAGCTATGAGAAACCAACATGATACCAGTGTAAAGCATTACTGACCTCTATATAGAAAATATTGCCTTGGTTGCAACCTGGTGTGGACATATTATTTTATTAGTTGCAGTGTTGCAATAAGAAAAAAATAACCTGATATTTACCTGATGGTGTAGCACGCTATAAATATACTGTGGGTGCTCCTTCCAGGAGTTTCAGCGAGAATCAGTTTTTTTTTTTTTTTTTTTTAACACGGAGGCAGTAACTTTTTTACTGTCATTTGAGCCTGAGGACAGACTGCATGAGATGAAATGTAGTTTAAGGCTCTAATAATTGAGATTCTATATTTGATGCCGCCAGTCTGCTGGAATGTCAACACCTGAACATGCAGCAGTTTTGTTTGGAAGCAGGTATCTCTCCCTACCTTCAAGCCTGGTGGCAACAGTGAATTTTCCAGTAGGATCAAAGTTCCCCTGGTGAAATCCGAGTGGAGCATCAAGCTCTACTGTCTGCAGGGACCTTCCTCTCACTACAATGATCACTGCAACTACACCATCATCATCATTTGTCACTTCAAAAGCTCTGTTTGACAGCATCTATTTGACAGTGGCAGTGTGTCCAGTGTGACAATGATTGGCAAGGGAGGTCTGCACTGTGGTAGAGGGAGATAACAGGACAACCACTGTACCTCCTGGTGATAAAAAAATAGGACAAATCAAATGATGAGAAGACAATACTGTAGCTGCCTGTGCATATCAAAGGGGATATTTTCAGACAGACATGTCAGTGTCCAGGTGTCCACTATTCACCTGTGTAACAGATTAATACCAATAACTACAGCATCAGGCATAGTCAATGTTTGTGCTAATGCTGTCTTAGGCAAGACAACAAGTCTTTTTGTCAGCCATAATCATAAATTGAGTCTGTGTCTCCTGCACGTTGTAGATCAAAAAGATTGTGGATAGCAGGTGAGGCTCAGCTACTTAAAAGGCATTAAAATGACTATCAGCAATATTGAATAACATGATTTAAAGGAGCAATATGTAGTACTGACAGCTAGCATTTTAAAATGGGTAACAGCGGTCATTGGAGTCGTGGTCCTCCGGTGTGACTGATAGCAGTTAGCGTGTGTTAGCATCACAGCATTAACTTTTCACCAGCAGTAGTCCGAATCACTAATAACCAGCTGCACACCGACCCCAGAGAGATGTGCTGAGGCTTTTCTGGTCGGGCAGAGTAGTTATACAGGTGCAATTTGAACTGTAAGGTTAAGGGTTCACAAAAAAAAATCTAGAAGGAATATGACATGTACAACACAGAGAGGTCTGATGTATTGGGATGTGTGTCGCCTACAAATTACACTCTCCAAATAGAGCAATACGCAATGCAAGGGAGTGTCAGTGATAAAATCAGTTCAGTTGCATTGTTTTTATTGGAGTAAACTAACTGACTGCGAGCAACTAAGCGCTGTGCAACCTGCTGTTATGAGTTGAATTGTTGTCAGACGTTTCTATTTATTCCTGTTGCCCGTGATGAAAGTGCCACAATGTTTGAGTAACGGCTGATTAGCTGAGATAAAATGTACAATATCTCATTATTTCACCTCTGGTTGAAGGGAGATCACCAGGAGATTGCCCAAAAGTTTACTGAGGCTGCTGTTGGCCGTATTGCATTATCATTTTCAGTAAATATCGCAGTAGAAAACCTGTGTTTTCTTTTTAACCCTAGAACACTAACGTTAAAATAAGTCACACCATCACTAACGTTGGGTATATTTTACCCAATACAATATCCTTGATAAAAAGCAGTTTTATCAGTTCGGGTAAATTCCACCCGTAAAATATGTTACTCTCTATCACTAAAGTCGGGTGAAAATCACCCGAACGCATGCCTCTTGAAAAAACCATAGATGGGAGGAGGGAAACAAACATACAATTAATAACATCAGTAAGCAGCCTGAAGCTACCCAAGGACCCATGAAACTCAGACAATGGCAACACAATGAAAATCACATAACAAGAATTGTGTGGGTGAAAATCACCCGACGTTAGTGTTCTAGGGTTAAGAAACACAAACATCGGGAGAAAGCAAAGTACTTACTCACGCAATCTTTAAGTGGTTACGTCTATAGTCTGTCTTGAGTGCACAGTGGTTTGTTTGCATGGCATAACAGAAAGGGCATATTTAACGGTGTGTGGACAGAGCGTCCAAATTTCAAAGGCAAACATACTGGTTGTAGCATTGCTGACGGAGAAGCCAGTATTTCAATTTAGCATGTTTCCTGCATATCATGGTGATTTTATGATTTATTACAGTAAATGTATTATATATTGGTTCTTGTGGCATTCTCAAAGATTTTGATTTAAATAAATGTCTAAGTCACTATCCATCACTGTGTGAGGTGTGCACTGATGGAAGTATTGAATATTTATGTAGTTCCAGTATTACGAACTGGGGGTCTGTGGTGACATTCCTGGAAAAAAAAAAAAAAATCTGTATAAAGTTATTGCTAATGCAATCCAAAAATGTCCTCCTGCTGCAGCCTCACAGCATTTAACAAGTGAAACACAACTTGACCTTAATATGACATAGTCACAGGAAATGCAATGTGTCAGTGATCTTGACACTGACCGCTATAGTTCATCAAAAATGTGTCAGCAAAACAAGGCAATGGACATTTTCGGCATTTTTTGACAGCGGATCAGTTTGAAATATTGCAGGGAGTAATGGAACAGTCAGGAGAAGCCACAGTGAGCCGTTAGATGAGGAGCTGCAGGCGACAGGCTGCGCACCTCCAACTTCTCAGTGAGGCAACCAACTATATTCACTTTCACTGTTCGCAGACTCATGCCGTGAGCAGCATAAAATCAGATCCTGGTTGCTTGCAGAATGGTGGAAAAAGCCAGTTCTTGCTTGACTTCTTTATTAAAATGACAATAGTTTGTTTTGCTGCCCCAGACCTGAAGCATTAAATCAAATTTGTAATTACCAACAGTAAATAGGGTATCAACCAGGACTGAAATCTTATTTAATTCACCTCAGGGCACCACTCCTCAAAAAAGTGTTTCTGAGGGAGATATTGAACCCCAAGTTTCTTTTTACATACCTAACCTAAGAAACAAAAGTGTGTGTGTGTGTGTGTGTGTGTGTGTGTGTGTGTGTGTGTGTGTGTGTGTGTGTGCCTGTTGGGTATGCATCAGAAGGAATGTGTATGTATTTTGTTCAGCCTTTGCATTTTCTGTGTATATGAGCATGAATACATGATTGTTCAGAACAAAAGAGCACGTGAAGTGGGAGCTTTGAATTTCCTCTCTGTGTGTGTGGCTATGTTTAAGGCTAATTCAAAGTACTAGTGCAGTGCCATTGAAAGCATGCTTGTTCAGAACATCCCCCTGGGGCAGACATTTAGCTGGAGCCCCAGGCAACTGCCTAACAGCTATAGAGATCTTATAATGTTGAGATATGAAAAATATAAAATTATGTTTACTATTCTAACTCATCATACCCCAAGATAACTCACAAAAGATCCCCATAGCACTTAAAAATATGCAACTCAACTGTGTACTTCTTAATGTGAACGTTTACGTTACACTCTAAAGCCCTGGACAGACTGGGAACATCAGCAGCACATGGCGGCTGCAGAACCTGTTGCTTTTTATTTTGGCATCCATGTTAACAGGTTAGAGCAGCCACACCGCCCATGTGAGCAGCGCGGCTCGGCTGCGTCTCTTCTAGAGATTCGAGGTCTTGTTCTGCCAGCCCACACACCCCTAAAACCTGTGATTGTGAACCATGATTGTTGTGCTGCTCCACATCAGCTCAGCCGGCCCCAGGCTGACCTGTTAACCTAAAACTAATGTTAGGGTGGACATAGATCTATGGGTAATGTAGTCACTTTAGCAACTGTTATAAAACCAGTTTAAAATTTTAAAATTATAGATCAAGACTTCTCTGTGGAGCCTCAGCTCAGACAGCAAGAATTCATCTTAACGTTTCAGTATAACTAGTCTGACAGAATTGAAATCCACTGCACCACTGAAATAGTGAAGGTAGTAGTAGTACTGTAGTAGAACTAATTTCATGAAATCGCCACCCCCAGTACAGTGATCGTGAACCATGAGTGTTGAAGGTTGTGCTGGACCACATTACCCCAACCCTTTAAGGAGCCTCTCAAAGCCTAAGTAAAACCAGTATTAGGGTGTTGATGGTTCTATGGGTAGTCGCCTAAATCCCCACTTCTAAAAATATTTGAGTGTTCTAGGTAGAACTCCCTGGGTGGGTTATAGATGAAAACCTTGGAATATAATAGGATTCTCAGTTGAACTCCATGGCTGAGTTCTTCTTTAACAATCTTAGAAGGTTGGAAAGGTTCTGGATAGGACCTCCAGAGAAAGTTGTAGATGGAACCATTACACCATAGAGGGGTTCTCTGTTAAACTTCTCACAGATGGTTCTAGGTGTTAACCTTTCTGTTGGATTATACCTAGAACCTGGGAATGAAGGGGGATTGAATTTCCAGGTACACTCCTTTTCTGAAAGATACTTCTTCGCCTCATCTTTGTCAATACTGGAGGAGATTCCCAGGTCCCTGCATGCTCCAATGACATTTTGTCTATGGGCAGAAGGGATCTGCTTGACTGGCCGACGGATTGCCAGGAACCTTCTCATGAGATTTTTTAAACTTGAGCTGTGCATGGACTCTATGACCATGAAATGGGTGGCTCTAATGCTAAAACAAGTAAATAAGATACCCCATCTTTACTTTCAGCATAGCCACGCCTTGTACGGCATCCAGAGATGGTCTATGGTCCAAATACATTAACACCAATGTGCGTGAAAGGCATTTCAATGCTTAGTCTATCAGGAGGTAAGTCAGCTATTATCTGGACTTCACGAGTCCCCAGAAGCTTATGGCAGGCAATGCACTTGAAGATGAAACTGCATACACGCCTTTTGGCACCCACAATGTTGTAGCCAGCTAAGTGGACAGTGCCCTCAGAAAATGTCATCTTTGATGTTGTGACTCCATATAGTAATATGGATAATTATAATAATGTAATAAATACAGTAATATTGCACAAGGAGGGACGTAACATGATGCCATCCAGGAAGGATTAGGAGCCTTTTCTCTTCATGTCCCAGCCGTGATTCCTGTATACATCTTCTGATTCTAAATAAACAGCATAATATTGACAGAGGACTGTCCTTGGGAATATACAGTATCTGTCCTGATGCATTCCATTTCTTCAGCATAAGTTTCTTACTACATTGATCAAATGATGATGTTCCTCCACTGTATATGATGTCTCGTAATGATGCCATCCTGTTCAACTCCCTTTATAATCTTCTGAGGTCTGTGACTCTCCAGAGTAGCTTTGGTTTTGCACATTGAACAACAGTGGTTGATTAACTTTCAGAAGAAGAGACTCCTTCTAATGCAGGCGTTGACTGGTTTGAAGATCAACTTTTAGGCTAAGGTCCCCATTTTGCTCTTGCATGGCTGCCTCTAATGATTCAGATGTCGCTACCACAGCTGCAGCTTTTTTCTCTAGTTAAAGAGCATCAAGTGATACCTCTAAACATGTCTTCTTCTACTTTTAAAAATGCCTTTAAAAATCATGCTTGTTTCTAATTTAGTTTTCCTTTTCAGCAAATACTTCCTCCATATTAGTAGCTTGGGCTTCAGCGCAAGCTCAGGCTGTGGCTGCAGTGGTCGGAGAGCCATGTGATAGTTTGGATGAAGATGAACCTGAAGCAGGGGACCTTATCCGAAATGACTGAGATCCTGGTAATTTTTTGTCTGGCATTTTGCTGTCCTGTCCTCTTCACACATCTAGCATGAATTGACCGGCAGATAAACTCCATTCCTAATTACTACACTGACAACAAGAATCCAAGTTGACTTTCTTTAATGCAGCAAATGGCAGTAAATTAAAACAGAAGGACAGAAGGAAAAACAGTCAAAAGTGTCCAAATTCCCACTACACTAGGTACACTATAAGAAATAAGTATAACATAAAGCATTCAAAGTAACATACAAGATATACAAATAAGTTCCAAATGCATGATGTTACTACATACAGTACATCATATCTCAAGCTATCACAAGCTAACCAGAACATGTGGCCAACATGGATATACCATCTGAATTTTTAACTGCACACAATACATTTGAATATCTCTGATTTGTGAAAATATGCATATACATCAATAAATGATAAACCCAGAAGGTTACTTTTACATACTGATGATGCGTTCAAAGACCTGAACATCAGATGATGTGAGATGAAACAGCATGAGTTTTCCCTAAGCTCTGACATGGAGAATTGCCTTGATGTCTCCAGATGATATCATTCACTGGAGACACAGATGACATTACAAAACCAACAGTAAGGGGTGCTAAATCCATGCATCCATCCATCTGCAACCAATCATCCCGTTAGGGGTCACAGGGGGGTTTGAGCCAATCCCACCTGGCATTGGGTGAAGGTGGGGTACATCCTGGACAGGTTGCCAGTCCAGTCCATCACAGGGCACATCGAGACAACCATTCTGATGCTCCCATTCACAGTTATTTGGTTAATTAGTTATCAATTAACCAGCATGTCTTTGGACTGTGGGAGGAAGCCAGAGAACCCGAAGAAAACCCACGTTAACACAGGTAGAACATGTAAACTCCACACAAAAGGACCCCAAACCAAATTCAAACCTGCAACCCTTTGTGTGAAGTGACAGTGCTAACCACTGCACCAGCCAGGAGTGTTAAATGACAAATACAAGTAACTGACTGATAAGGCAGCACACTGAATACGCTAGTATATGTAACTGAAGTTAGCCTTGTTATGCAGTGTGTCCATACTTTATAAACACCTGCAGATGCAACCACTGCACAGATTGAAATGAAAAAAGTTAAATTGTACAAGTTATATTATCACTGTGAAGTTGATGCATACTGTGAATCAGGAGGAACTGTGGTTATACATGTCTGTGTAGATGCTCCAGCAGCTCAAATTCCTCTTCTGCCTCACTTCTCTTGGAGTGATGCTGTTCTGGCCATCCTGCTCCCTGGCTGCACAGCTGCTCCTGCCTCTTTTCTGCAACAAACACTCAGCATTTTCAACTGTCTTTATCAACATGTTTCAGAACAAGTTTGTGCAGAACTTAGTTGGTAAGAAAAGTATTGTAATCACAAATACTTGTAAAGGTGACCCATCTGTTGAAGGCCAGAAAAGCCATCTCCGGCCAGTCAAAGACTGCCTCTTCCCTCCAACGCTTTTGTTGTATCAAAAATCTTTAAAATGGGTTGAAAAATTACACTAGAGATGTGTTCAGGTTTCAATGCAAAAAGATGATTTTGTCATCAAAATAAACAATTGAGCGGTCGGGTCCGGAGGAGAGCACTGAACTCTTACATGCAAAACACACTTTTTGTATGCTACTCTCTGAGAGTAAACAAAGCATTTTTTTTTTTTTTTTTACCATTTTCCTCCAATCACCTTTTTCACAGCACTCCTGATGTCACCTGTTACCGTGTTTTGGGCAGCTCTGCCCCTGTTGTTTCATTGCCAAATTCTAATTAACATTTTGGTCTTCCAGCGAAAACCTGTGATCTGTTGGTTCAAAGGCCAGATGACAGTTCTATGGGCTGGTTCCACGAGCAGGGCAGTATCATCTCATGCTGACTGTGCTCAATGTCAAAAAAAGGATATTGATGACAAAGGAGGGAATCTCAATGACTAGAGCTGTGAGTCATCGTCATCTTGGAGTCTTTCTAGCTCCTGCTGCAAGCAGCCCCTTTCTCAGCAGAAATGAACTGTTCGCCATACCAACGAGGCACAGGGTTGACTTACTGCTCAGTTCACCCAAAGTGCATCAGGCTTACACCACGCTGAAAACCCTTATATTTTTGGCTTACATATTGCATCAAACATAGTTTTGTTTATGTGCAGTACATAACTGTAACTGAATAATACATGATATACTAGCATGTTGAAGTTAGTACTTCAAATGCAACACGCTCACTATTATTGTACTTTTATATGGCCTTATAAAGTTTTCCCACAACACATCCTTTGTCCTTTATACTTCTATTAATGAGACAGTTACTGAAAACAGTTGATAGAGCCTCTGTAGGACAGTAGTCCAGATGTTATATTTTCCTGAATTTTCTCAGATGAATCTACACAACATTTGATTGTGTAGGCTTACAGGGTTTTGCCCAATAAAAAATAAATATGAAATGACGCCTACAGTCTCGTGCCCTTTCTTTAATCCTGTAGTTCAAAAGCAGCTGGAACCAACAAGCCAAAGCTGAAGTTAAAAGCCCACTTTGACTGCACTGATAGGAGTGTTTTCAAATTTGCTTCTTCAGATCTGGATGACCTCTCTGACACTGTGACATCTCACATCAGCTTTCGTGAGGACATTTGTGTGGTGACAAAAACCTTCTGCACATACAATAACAATAAACCCTGGTTTACTGCAAAACTCAGGCAGCTTAGTCAGGCAACGGAGGAGGACTACAGAAGTTAGGATCCAGTGTTGCCAGATCTCATGAAGGAAACAAGCAAAAAGGTCTATAGAAAAGCGACCTTCAAGATTAGATTTCAGTTTAGATCAGGGTTGTGTATGGCTCCTGCAACAGGACAAATTAGACCGGTATAGAGGAGAGAGACAGGAGCCCAAATAAGCAACTACACAAAAATCTGACTCAAATTCTTTGTAGTTACAGTATATAAAACTGATTCTGAATATTTAACTGCCTACATTCTCTCTTACACATTATTAGACTTATAGTGATAGGGCATAAAACACATACTCTAACAGGTTTGGGCTGTATTAGCTGCAGGCTATACTATTTCTTCACTTGTTCAGTTCAACTCATTCAGCTAAATGACTTTACATTCTGAGTTACATTTTTTTTCTGTAGTGGTGGCAAGAGAAAATGAAGGAGAGTGAAAGACGTGGACCATGCGAGAGGGATCTCTATGGCATCTCAATCATCAGAAATCAGATGTTTGTGAATGAGTACATACTGTACACATTTACACACAACTTTGTAAAGCAGTGCAAGGATAGAGACACATCCTACGGAGGGTAGATAGAGAAGGCAGTGGTGGAAGGCTGAGTGTGCTTGTACATGTAGGCACAGGTCAATAAAAGTCTTCACTCCACCCTGGCACTACTTGGTAAAATAAACACTCTTAAGTTTTTACTGGGCCTAATAAATACGCACGGGCCATCCCAGGCGCTTACAGAGCGAGGCTAGATTGCTAAAATCACTCAGCACTACCAGTCTCTCTCAAAATGTGCTGCTGTTACACTTGATATTCATACCTTACGGATAAACTGAAAATATGCAGGCTGTTTTGTGATTATGCACATGCAATGTGAAATGTATGGAGCACTGGGAGGTTTGAGTGGCATAATGCTCTTAAAGCCATTTTCTGTTAATGATTTCAAAGATCCCATGAGTCGCTGCAGCTCAGTCATGTCAAGATTTTTGAGGTTTACATGGCTTGACAAGTGCCATACTCCCACGGGGTGCAAGAGGAGAGACACAGTGAGGCAGCAGGAGAGGGAAGGGGGAGGAGAAAGAAGGGGGGGGGCATAGTGTTAATGTGAAGGATTTAAATGATACCTGTTTTGTTGGCCTATCAGTGTGCAGTTAGCTCACCTCTCAAAGTTTTGTTATAATGTGCCACTCACTCCCAGTAAGAGTGATTTTCAAAGACACATAGATTCCTTGGTTCCATTTCCCAAGTTTAGCTGGCTTGCATGTGAGTTGATCAGACTGACAGAGTTCCTGCGCCCCCAGAGATGCCAGGCTTGCCAAAGCTCCTTCACTACCCCTCCCCTCCTACTTGGCATTCCATTTGATAAACTCAAAGTGGCACCTTGGCGGTGCAGCATTTTTATTGTTGCTTTACCCCCAAAGTACCTCCTCTGCACTCATGCAACCTGAAAGCTTGGTAGTAATATGGTAGAGTGGTATTATTTTTCAGGCTTACTGTTTTCTTTTTTTACCACATACAGTTTTTTAGATTGTCCTTCTGTCAGCTCAGAGTGCTCAAAGCAGCCATGGATCTGTTCATAAACACATTTTCATTTTAACTCTCTAGCCTGGCCTTTAGGAAGTAACCTTGACTGGTATTGACCTCACACAGTACTCATGCTTATATACACATTAGGGCAAAGTGTTCTTAAGCAATGCAGCAGAGCTTCACAAGGGCAAACCCCAGGAAAGTTGAAGGGGCTATCTGTTACCTTGCCAAGAGCCATAAACAACCTCAGTTGCCAAGACCTGCAACTCTGTGGCTCTACACTCCCAAGAGAAAGACTGATCTCTTTTTGGTTCATGGGAAGATGATATGGCATGTTGAAACAACAGGCATGTTGAAACAACAGGCATGTTGAAACAACAGGCATGTAAGCCATTTAGTTTAGTTCTTTCTTTCCTCCAAATGAGAGTTCTCAAAACATGACAATGAAGAAGTCTGTTTAATACACTATACAGAGGAAGAGGAGAGGAAGAATCCTTTTTGAAGAAAGGATCAAGGAAGGTCAAAAGTACCCTTTTTGGAAAAGATAAGATAAGATAAGATAAGATATTCCTTTATTGGTCCCACAGTGGGGAAATTCACTAGAGGAAAAGAGTTCTTCATTGATTGTTGAAAGCCCACACCACCAAAAATTGATTATTGCACCACATCAGCCTGGCTGGATGTGGTGCCAGTGGCCCCAGGTTAACCATCCATCTGCAACGGCTTATCGTGTTCGGGGTCGCAGAAGGGCTGGAGCCGATCCCAGCTGGCATTGGGCGAAGGCAGGGTACACCCTGGACAGGTCACCAGGCCATCGCAGTGCTAGTCATCAATTAACCTGCATGTCTTTGGACTGAACATGCAAACTCCACACAGAAGGGCCCCAAGCTGGATTCAAACCTGTTATCCATTTGCTGTGAGGCAACAGTGCTAACCACTGCACCTGTTAAGTTAAAACCAATGTTAGGGTGGACAAAGATCTATTTGTAATGACTTAATTGTTATCGAATCAATTTATTTGAAATTACAGTCCACCTTTAAGACCTTTAAGCAACAGCTCATGACAGGCTGTGGAATGTATGCTAAGGGGCGTTGTTCAGCCTGACGCAAAGTGGTCATCAAGTATGGCAATATGAAATTAATAGACACATTCCAATTTAAATAGATTTTTACTGATAATCATTTTCACAACAAGATAGATGCTCCTTTGCTAGTTGCCTGCACAGGCTGAGATGGATGTTATGGAACATATAGGAGCATCTGGCTTATTTATTTTTTTATCACAAGTTGCCGTTATATGGATTTTTTTACATAGCTATTGTATGTTTCCATTTCTGCAGATGTGCACGACTCAATCCACTCCTCCACAGAGGTTAACCTTAAATGTTTCCATTTTGTAGCGGATTTTGGCAGCGAACAGTGTCTGTAACTTGGTCCGTGTTGGCAGAAGTGATTCCATCTATGACCCTGCTGCTAAGCAACCATGACAACATATTTTTATCTCAGACACAGAGTGATACTGAAAGTTCAAAGGACTTAGATGTCGTAGCATTGGTATGTGGGTATTATAACACAACAGTGATCAGGATCGCTTGATCTGTGCAACTGTTTTATAAATCTATTTATATTAGAATAGAGCCCAGAAACCCCTGAATCATGTTTCAGTTTTTCAGAAAGACACATGAAAAAACTGAACACTGAAAACTGAAAGCTGAAGCTAACCTCTTTGCCTTGAAAAATCTAGAGCCTCATCTGCACAGTCACAGCCAGCAGCCCTTGTGCTACTTTTACTTGCATCATTTCTTTCCAAGGAACTAAAATGAAGATTTACTGCAACCAAATGTTACCTCTTAAGTTTTTTAAAAGTTGTGACAATTTCAGACCTCCTTAAATGAACATAATTTTGCATATATATAATACAAATACCCACATCGGAACCTACTGTCTATATAAACACAAACATTTAAATTGTTCACAGCTCATACAAAAAACTTTTACTAATCTCACCTTGCTGCTCGTGATTTTTCAAAAATAATTCAACATAATCACTCACATTTGGGTCTGTGGATCATCCTGACAAGCTGTCGTGTTCCTATGTGCTTTCAACAATCTCACCAAAACTATAGACGGCCCCAGATTGATGTCATGTAACATTGAAAGATGGCAGCTGTTTCACTGATCCCAAAGCCCAAAGCCCCCTCTAAGAGTTTGCTATCTACTGATATCAATGTGATTTTTTAAAGTTTGACAAAATCACAAAGTATTGGGAGTACAGAGATTGGATGGCCCTGAGAAGAGACTCCCTCACCCCATACTCCTGCAGCACCTCCCACAGTATCTCCCAGGGGATCCGGTCATACGCCTTCTCCAAGTCCACAAAACACATATAGACTGTACGGGCATATTCCCAGGCCCCCTCCAGGATCCTTGGAGAGTGAAGAGCTGGACCGTTGTCCCACGGCCAAGACAGAATCAGCGTGGAGTAGACTTTACGAGGGAGGCTGAGTAGTGTGATACCCCTATAACTGGCACACACTCTCTGGTCCCCCTTTTTGAACCACCACCTCGACCTGTCACTCCTTAGGCACTGTCCCTGCCTTCCATGCAATGTTGAAGAGACATGCCACAATGTGTTTTGCTGTTTTAATATCACTGTCTGTCAGAAGAACACTGTTAGAGAAGGCCTACATCACAAACTACATGGAACAGGATTTTCAGAGAACCTTTGTGTCATTTTTTGCCCCAACCAACCATTAGTACTACTAAAATAACCACTCTGTGTAGCACAGTATGAATGCATCACATTACTGTTCTGTCACTGAGAATCTACACTTTCTTTGTGTCTGCCTGCCTTCAATAAATCAAATGGAAACAGGAGACAGTAAAGAACAGCACTAGGCCAGATTGTGCTTTAAAATCAGCCCAACGACAAGTGCAGGCTTGGTCATGTGAGGAAGTAAAAACACCTGCTTGAATTATTTCAGTCATTATTTGTATCTGAGTTTTGGCTGTAATTACCAGGGGTCCTTTTCATTATGCTAACATGTCTACTTGGTCCCTGTCCTTGCATCTTAGTCCCATCCACTGGAGGCGAAGGAGGCGAGGAAGAGACACGAGGACAGAGGAGTCAAGGCAGCAGGCATTTAACAATGAGATGGCGGTGCCTGGGAGCGTCGTGTTAAAACGATGGCAATTAAATATGACGTGTGTCACAGCTGCATCAGCTGTCTATTGTTCTATTCGACCACAGCTGTATTTTATGATCTCTGTCGGTTGAGCAGGACAGTGCTCATTACAACTTATTATATTTACTAATTCAATCCACAATGTGGTATGAACTAGATGTCATACTCTTTTATTTAACACACACACATATACAGTATATATTACAGCCTTTTATATTTTGCGTGAAGCACTAAATGTTTGTCTGAAACAGTGACAAACAGAGTGATATATATTTCACTGTATACACAAAACACACTCGTTCTATCTATAGGGCAACATGAAATACAGCTAATTACAATGAAATTATTGATATAATAATTTGACTTAACAGCAGTTGTTGACATCATGTCATGATTATAGCAGCTGAAGTGGATGTAGTCTACATCCAAGGTAAACACATCATTTAGGAATGTATTGAAAACACACAAACGATGAAGTACAGAGAGTTTGATCAGCTTAAATAACTACAACTGATGAACATAAAAGCACAGTTCAGTAGTTCTGCTGTGGTTTGAGATTATTCCAGCTGTGTGTCACAGCTGTTTTACCTCCCAGGTGCTGAAAACACTTCCGCAAAGGTGTTTCGTCGCTCCCCGCTCTGCATCTCCTCAAGATGCATTTCAGGGGCTGGAAGATCCTCGACAGCGTCTAATTTTTAAATGCCAATTTCCTTGACTCCTCTGCCCTTGTGTGTCTTTCTTGTCTCCTCTGTCCTCGCCTCTTCCGCTTGCATCTCCCATGGGCGGGACTAGGACGCAAGGAGAGGTTGCAAGGAAAGGAATCAAACGTACAGTATCTCTACATTTCCTTTCCTTGCCTCCACAAGGAAGTCTGTTTTTAGTGTCCAATTCTGATGACGGCAGCAGCAGATCACAGTGGGATCGGCTTTAATAGACACAGTTATCAGTGGCAGAGCAGCAGTGTTTTCTCTCTGTAGCCTGTTACCTGTTTAACAAACACCTGCTGTTTGTATTTATACTGAATACTGTGTCCTGTTTAGAGGCTCAGGAACTGGCATAACGCTTTTATATTATTTATTCATTATTAGTGTTTGTATTTATTGATATTCTTATTGTGAATTCATTATTTTAATACCCAGGAATAATTTATTAAGCAGAGCACCAAAACAAAAAATACCAACACAGCTCCAACAGTATAATAATGCACCTGTCTGATAGTCTGTAGATACGTAGCATATACAGTAGGTAGGATATATTATAATAAGGGGTGTGACGATACACTCAGCTCACAATATGATACACGATATTGTGTTCACAATCTCGATAGGATACGATATTATAACAATAATATTAGAAACCCTTTTATTCGGACCAGTCTGGTAAGTGGTGTGTAAGACATAAAATTAGAGCCAATTAATTGTTTTTCTATTCAGCGGCTAAATTATGGATCAACAAATTAACTTGTATTCAAATTAGCTCTATGAGGCTCCACATTGTCTTACGTTGTTCATGTAAACGTACATGTAAAAACACCAACTCATATGGTGAGTAAGGTTACGTTCACAAATCAGCTGCTAAATCAAGTTTCAGTTGCTTTGCCACCAACTTGACTCAGAATTATAACTAAGGCTACATAAATAAACGCTATTATCTCCTTATAGTTTGTATGTCACTGCAACAACATGCACTATTCAGACATTTTCAGCAGTGTAACTGGTAAACTGTTTGTTAGCAGCTCCGGGCTGTGTCTGTGTTTTCCAGTCTGTCTGAAGCACTGTAATCCTCAGTGTTGATTGGCTATTGCTGATGACGTGTAACCAATCAGATAGTGCTGTGGGCGGGACATTTAGCCAAACTACACAGTGAGTGGAGAGCACTGACAGAGAGATGAGGCTGATCAGAGCCAAAGTAGCGCATTTTTAAATTAATTTATCACAACGATTTCTCTCGACTATGTATTTCGTCACGTTTTTATATCACGAAATATCGCGGCACGATATGTCGTCAAACCCCCAATTCTAATCAAATACAGTTGAACCGACAGTATACAGTAGAGCACAGAGGCCATTCCCATTATGTCAGCCATGTCTATTCACGAGGAGTGCAGCCTCATTTCTCTGCTTTGCAGAGAAAAGCTGTGAGTCCATGCTCCGCCTTTCTTTAACAGCTGTGTGATCTGACATTATGGCCTTTTATAAGGTTCCCTCCCACTCATACCTCATTACTGGACCCTCAGCAGTGCCAATATCACTTCAGATAAACCTACAATATACGGCACACTGAGTCCAAGGGCTTCTCTGCTTATCAACCTCCACTCTCCCCCAGCATGCCCCGAGAGACTGCCTCGCTTCTCATCCCCGCTTATCAACTCACTTACTGTGACAAGGTTTGCGGACCTTAACCGAGTCTTGGCTTCAGTCTTGTCATCTCCATGTAAGGCCACAATTTTTGTGGTTGTCCCCTAATGAAGAAGCGGGAGGCATATGTAATGCCCACTCTGTGCCTGCTGTGGAGTATGGGGGAGGACTTGGGGCTGAGCCAAGCAGCAGTGAATGAGCCCAGTGAGACGTGGCTGTGTTGTTTTATTCAGATGGTGGCCATATTTGATCTATGTCATATAAGGGTGGGAAAGCCTCCCATTAAAAGCAAATGCTGAAATAGGGAAGTTACATCTGACATTTTTTGTGATATCATGGAAGATAAGCAGAGTTCAAACAAAAGGCTACAAACGTGATTCTATTTCATTTAATGAAAAATGCCCTTCTTGTTTTTTACTATTTTTCTCAAAAGCATCTGTGAACAGTACCTGACAGCTCATTTTATTAGCAATTACCTTCATCTTTGTTTCAGACACAGCAAATGTTACCATAAGCAGTAAAGGTTCTCTCTCCTACCAAGTACTACCAAGGATATAAAAGTGTAATATTGGCATATTACTCTTATTTATTTAAATGCACTATCATTTATCATTTATCAAGTATTAGGGATGTTAGCTTCGGTATAGTCGCTAATTTGGGTCTTCTTGGGAAATTTGGCCTCAAGTGTCTGCTAATTTATTTCAAAACATCAGTTTGATATACAACTTTTTACATCTTTTGACAGGCTAACTATCTCATTTTTGCATTTATTTGATTCAGTCTCTGAATGGGCTGCACGGCTGTAACGTCCTGGGTGCTGCTTCACTCCTCGTTGGACTGACAGGCTTCCAGTGACACAGACGCACACACGAGGCTCATTGAATCACTCATCACTGCAGTGATCGTTTATTACCAACCTAAGTAAGTTGTTGTTTTACTGCTTAATAAGAAAGTAGAGATAAGCCCAACCCAGCTGACTCCCCTGTAGGAAGAATGTGTTTGTTATTACATCCCCATAATAATAACAGAGCCATAGCTGTTCTGTTTCAAAGAGATGTTGATAGGTAATCATGGCATATTGATATTTATTTGTAAATGACATAGAGGATTGAAAGGTTTGGATTCTTCCTCATAAATACCGAATAGTGAATGAAGTTAAGGAAGTGTCCTTCAAAATTAGTCATAAATATTACCTTGTCAATAATTACATGCAGAAATAAATAAAAGAAGTTTGCAAATTTGTCATTGATGATATCTGTACAGACAGTATTATGGGAACATGTGGCGTCAAAAAACCCCAAACAATGTTTTCTTACAACATTTTTGTTTTTGTTTTATTCATCTTTTATTCATTCAAGTAAAAATGTAATAAAACCTAATTTTGCTGTTTTCTTGAAGGATGTTAGGCAATATGTGAAACCACTTTCTAATTTAAAAAGGAAAAGAAAAAAGAAAAAGGCTATTAAAATGCTCAATAGGTCTATTAAAATGCTCAATAGGTCTATATGTACGTAAGTTTCAATATTTTTGTTTAGCCCTGGCTCTTTTGTTATTGTTATAATGAATGTGAATTATGTTCTGTTGCTTAATGAAGAAAGAAAGTAGAGATATGTATCCAACTACTGTAAAATAACATGATGCTGTGGGCTGGTTTTCCTTCTGTCTTCCCCAATTTTTTGAGTCAGCAGCTGCCACTGACATGTATAAAGAAAAAAAAAAAACAATGAATGGCCACAGTTCTGTGATTATAATTCAACCAATCAAATCCAAGGAGGCAATATCAACTTTTTGAAAATTAAATGAACCTATTACACTTATTTTGGGGTTCCTACTTGTATTTTGGGTTTCTACTACATGTTTTAATGTTACCAGACTATGACAGGGCTGACACACAGAGACAGACAACCATTTAGGCTCATATTCACACTTCTGGGCAATTTTGAGTCAATAATGAACTTAACCTGTATGTCTTTGAACTGTGGGAGGAAGCCGGAGAACCTGGAGAAAACCCACAAAACAGAAGTTATCTCAATACATTTTTCATATAGAGGTAGAGCTAGACTGTACTCAGTTCAACTGAGTTACTGACTGAACTACTTTACTGACGAGCTACCTCCCAGTCCACTCAGCCAACCAGGGAAAGAGCCTAATTTATGCAGCAACCAGACCGGACTAAACAACAAAAGCCCTAAACAAGTGTCTACTGGGAAGCGTGAGATGCACTGATATATTCAAGCAGCACAACACCTTTGTGATGGGCTGCATGGTAATGGCAAGGAAACACATCATTACCTGGAGGTGAGGTACTTGGTTCCCGCTCTTAATGTCTCCCTCCCCCTCCAGGAGTTCTTGTGTACAAGCTAAAAGGCTGATTTACATTTATATTGCGAAAGAGAGGCATAGGGTTGTAAATTGGTGTTGTGGAGCCTGATCCACATGCAAACACATGCTTCTCTGCACATACACTCATGCACTCTGCATACTTATGCCCACACATACGCATGCAAACAAAACCCCTTTGCACTACTGATCATCTGAAGAAGACCTTAACTATGAGCATGTGCGTCCAGCTGTGTGTAAGAGTGTGACTGGTGTGAGAGAGATTCAGTGAATAAAGAGATAAAACAAAATCACATAGAAATTTATATCAGAAATGTAGTGAGCCAGATCTGTCCAGGTAGTGCAAACACATGCACACACACTGCAGCAGCAGCTCCAGCCAATGTGGTGCAGTGAAGTCGAGCGCGGTGTTTTTGACGGAGTTGGCAGTTCACTGAAATGTTCGCAAGTATGTCTATATTACACGCCTGTGGCATCTGATAAAAATAAAAGCAGTGGTGGTGGTTTGGTTTTATGCAGCCGAGTGATTCCATTAACATGATGGATATCAAACGAAGTAGAAGAAAACTAGAAATACCAACTCAGGGTTGTATGCCTCCACCAGTCAAGTGTCAGTTTACATCCATGTCCATCCAGAGTGTCATCACTTCATTTAATCCTGTTAGACATTTGTGTGAAATTGTCATAATTACCATATAAATTCTTGAGTTATGACCAAACACTTGTTTCCCAGCACCTCATTAGAAAGACACGGTGGTGACGAAGCAGCTCAAAATAGTAAGTCTCTACACTGCAGCGAGATATTCTAAAAATAGTAACTAGAGTACTTTTCTGTCATATACGACAGCGTCGGGTTCAGTGTTTTTTGCAGCAACAGCAAAAAAAAAAAAGTGAGGATGATGCTTATTAAGGTTAATACATCATTTATAATGCCTTTATTAACAGTTAACTATGCTTTTTGCGGCTCCCAATCAGAAACAACAAGGTGGTCACGGTTGATAAAATGAGAATAAAGTATTACAATTAAATACTATGTTTCAGTTTAGTGGTGAAGCACAAAAACCCAATTTAACTGTTTTGGATTGTTTTTTTTTTTTTGTTGCCACATACTATGGAAAGCCATTTCATTCACAATTAAAGAAATAAACAAATATATAAATGAATCTATGAAATTAACAAATATTTTTAAAATCCTGAACTAATAAATGAGACAATAAATATAAAAAATATATATGAATTAATGTAAATATATATGCTTATTAGAGAACCTTAACATAAAGCGTTACCAGTAAGTGTCTGAGATATCATTTTCACAAGAATGGGTCGGACAGACAGCCAACTCGGATACATAATGCCTCTGGTCATGGCTGCTGCCGGCATATAACATCTGTTTAGCCCAGCCGCCTCCGAGCAGTGCCTGCAAAGGCCATAGATTGCAGCAAAGATTCAGGTCTGCCATATATAAATAAAAATATGTTGATGTACTATTTCTCTCATGCTGCTCAATGATGGAATGATTGCAGCAAACAAAATCTGAAATCCCAGTAATTGGAAAATAGATATAGCATATTCGGCAATCAAACGGCAATAAGTGGACTTGCACACACACACACACACACACACACACACACACACACACACACAGCTCAACATTCTCGACCAAACAGGCGACACCCATCTATAGATTGTTGCTGGTCTTCCACCTTGACTGCCTTAAAATGTGTCTCCCTTCCTCTGCCTTCATCTTCTTTTCCAATTTCAGAGCGGTTTAAGCTGCAACTGTGCAACATCGATCATCAACAGGAGGGTTTCTCATTAGCTTCAACTCAGAAAGCCAAACAGGGCTCATCGTTACTGTAAAGTTCACTTTCACTCAGTCTGCCTCCCTTTATATGACAATGACCCCTAAAGGAAATCCATAGACTGATCAATGCGCTTTGACTTCCAGTTGATCGGGATGATTTGTCTTGTCATTATAGACTCCTGTGCTAGCATTAGGGGAGGCTGTGATGCGGTGCTGAGGGAGCCTGAGGCCTCTGAAGGCTCGTCTGTAATTTCCCCTGCATTAACTTGTTTTGAGGTTATTAATCTATGAGTAATCTGGAAGAGATGACTGCCATATAGCTCTGCGTTAACAGAATTGACAGAGCTATGCTTATCCTTTTGTTGGGAACAGCACATCCAACCACTGTAAAATATGTTGGCTGTAAAATATGCTGTTTGCCAGAACAGATTTCATTTTGGTTAGGTGAGGTCAAGAGAAGGAAGATCCTCAGGGTCAGTGTCCGGTGAGTTTACCTATTTATGGACTAGTTAATATCCAGTACCGTATGAACATAATATTATAGGAATGAATGGTATATGGGGGCGGCAGTAGCTCAGTCCGTAAGGACTTGGGTTAGGACGCGGAGGACGCCGGTTCAAGTCCCCCATGGACCAAGACCAACTGGTTGCTGGAGAAGTGCCAGTTTACCTCTTGGGCACTGCCGAGGTGCCCCTGAGCAAGGCACCGAACCCCCAACTGCTCTGGGCGCTTGTCAGGAGCAGCCCCCTCACTCTGACATCTCTCCATTGACGCATGTATATGTACTGTGTGAACAACAGAGTGTAAAACTGAATTTCCCCACTGTGGGACTAATAAAGGAATATCTTCTTCTTCTTCTGTATGACTGGGATGTTGAGAAATTCCTCTTCAATACGACAAATTACCATTACCATGATGGTGTATGCGGATGCAGCCAGTAGCTCCCATGACATTCACTACATTTTAGTTTTGTTGTCTTTGTTATGGGAGCACATATTGCATGTGACAAAGACACACTCATCAGCATTGGAGAAGGAAGCGCAGGGATTGGTTTAAGAGGAGCGGACCTTGAGACAATCACTACCCATGGCTTCTTCCTACCACCCAGCCAGACCACCCGGACTATAACCGGCCATATTGTCTGCCCAGAGAATTCACAAGTGTTTTATTGCTGCTGCTGACATTCCTCATGGTGAAAATTCAAACAATAATTTCTGCCTTGCGTTTCTATGTCTTCACCAACCAGTCAAGTCAGAGTTTACAACCATGTCTGTCCTAAATATTCATCCCTTTGGATATTTCTTTTCGCCTTTATTGGATAGTGATATTCAGGAGAGGGGGAGAGAAGGGGGACAACGTGCACCACATGTGCTGAGGGTCGGATTTGAACTGGGCGCTGCAGTAAGGACTAAACCTTGCCACATAGTGCACCAACTCTACCAGCCGAGCTACTGGGGCACCCTCTATTTGAAATTTGTGTGACATTGTCATAATTAGCATATGAATTCTTAAGTTACAGACAAAAACATGTTTTGTGCGGTGACCCTAACCGTGATCACTGACCACCAAATTCAAATCAGTAAATCCTTGAGTCCAAGTGGATGTTTGCGCCCCATTCCCCCAACGTGTTCCTGAGATGTTGTGTTCATAGGAAAGGGATGGACAGATGAACATCCTGCAAACATAATAACTGCACTATAGGAATGCACTATTGGTTTTGGTTCATTTATTTTTTTTCTTGTGTTGCATAAAGGGACGACAACTGCATTTCACTATGCGACCCTGTGTTGTACCCATGACAATAAATGAACAAGAGCGGCAATAATCAACTATATTGTTAATCAATTTATTATTACTTCAATTAATTGATTATTAATTGGATTTATAAAAAAGCTAAATTGTATTATTTCCAGCATATTCCTTGTCTTTTACAATGCTCTTTTACTACACTGAAAAACTGAAATTAAATAAATGGACATTGGGGGTGCAGCCATGCACTGAATATAAAAGGGAAATGTGGCTAACATTTGATCAAATATTGCTCAAGTTTGTGTTGTGAAGAAATAAAGGATTTTTAGACTGTCTCTGACTAATGGCATGAATTATTCCAAAACTGCATAACATTACGAAAATTTCATGCCACATTGTCTCTCTGACCTGATTTCAGCTAAGTAGCTTCTCTGTAAAAGCTCTCAGAATCCTCAATGGTTCTAGTAAGCACAATTATTGGGAAGAAAGCTTGTCAATCAAGATGAAATTATAGAGTCTGTGTACATTTAGATAGTGTGTTTATTAGATTGTAAGTGGCAGAAATAAGAAAAGGACTTTGTTTCGTTTTCCCTGCCTCCAGGAGACTCCTTCCCTGGTGCAACAACTCGGTGAGATGGACCTTCAGTTAGCAGAGCTGTAGCAACTCGAATTCCCAGCACCGAGCGTCTGATCCCGGACGACTGCCCCGACTCGCCACCAGATCGGTAAACTCTCTGTCGCTGCCGTCACAAAGGTTAGACCCAGCGCAGCCCGCTGGGACTCCCGGGAAACAGGCTGAATGCGAGTACCTACAGCTAACCTCTAACTGAAGGTCCATCTTCCACAGCCGCCTGCTCTCCTCCCAGGAAGACAAAATGAAAATGTGAGTCATTTTCTTGTTTCTGCCACTCTGGATTTAATCCCGTAAACAAACTATCGAAATATACTTAGACCCTGTAGCTTCACCATGACTGACAAACCCTGGCGGCAGTTCTTCTTCTCGGGCCTTTCATGTTGGACCGAGGGCAGACTGGATGCTACAGTGACTCACTATCTCTCTAGTGGTACCACTGAACAGGACAGGCCGGGGCTAGCAGGTTAGCATGCTCATTTCACTAGATATCTCTGCAACACAATACACAAATGTCTTTGACATAATGTCAACACTGTAACCTCTTCTCTGTTGGTAAATCATTTTTTTTTTATGTTTTAAGCTGATAATTATGGCCAGATTTTCCCCAAGTAGTGTGTTGGGATTGACGCATATCCCCTGACAGAAAGAAGCTAAATATTTTATTTCCCTATTTTGTGTGGACTTCAGCTCAGTGTGAGAGTCTCTACTGCATTTCTGTTGTGCAATTTCCCCCCCTCTCGTTTCATGACTGCGTTTCACCGAGGGCAGGGCCTTGCACCGTGGGTGTGCAGACTGCGGAGCAGAGAAACAGCATTCAAACACTCTGCAGTCCGCTGACTTGTTGCTTGTTACTCTGTTTAAATAATGTTTAGGCTATAAAAATGTGCATGCAGGCTGAAATTCATGTTCAACCTGGGGTAAACACTGCCTTTAATAATTAAGATGCTGATACACAATATCAGCTCTCAGCTCTCATTCCACAAGGTTTGATATCAGTGTCAGCCATGCGCGAGACGCTTCAGTGCCCCAAATGTCTGTGGTTGAAAATTGACCACAGAAATCGAGTCAAGGTGAACAGCAACCTATCAAAAGATTTGTGTGCATGGGGGTCCTTAAAGACGGATGAGGCATAAACAAGCACGATCACGCTCCACTGGGAAAGTCAATATGGCTTCCCTGTGTTCAAAAGATGAGGTGATGTGTCCCTAGAGCGAACCCCTGTCTTCTTCAACCACAGGTGAGAGAGAGGGTTCAAGTGTTGTGTCATGGTGTGTTCACCTGACTGACAGCAATGTTATCTGGAGGTCAAGTCCTGTAGATCCCTGAATGAATCCTGCCGTCGATGCACAACAACACCACTAACAGCCTTTCTCCATACACCTGTGCTGGCTTGGCTTAACTCGATTTGACTCGGCATGTCAGCCCAGCACGGTAAGGATTTGTGCCTCCATTACAACAGAGGTGCCTGCTTGAGGGTGTGTGTAACCCACCATGGCAGTGACTAGTGGTCAAAGGTGTGGCTGTAAAACGTTGGATAAACACATTTCATTTCATATAAATTCTTCACAATAAAAGTCCCCTGTTATTTTGTTTTTTAAAAGGTTTAATTATGAAGTTGAATTGTGAAATGGTTTTAATCAGCAGCAAAGTAACACGCCTCTCATACAATGGAGAGCAAAACGGTAAAATAAACTGAAAAGCTGATCAGTGTAATTGCTCATCAACCACAAAGTAATAGGAATGAATAGTGAACAATAACCTAATACAAGACTAAAACATGTTCCTCTTTAATAAAGGATCAGCAAATAACTTGTTTCCTCACACTAAAAATATGCAGATACAGTCAACATAAAAACAATATTAAATAGGAAGGAAAGTGAAGCTTAGTGATTAATATGCAAACATTTATTCATCTAACAGAATTAATGACCAGCCAGTGACAAGCTGGCCAGTGGGGTATATCCATTCATATTTGTCTCACGGTTTTCACAGAATACACAGATTTAGCCTTTATTAAAAATTACGTTTATTTAATATGTCACAGCGACTGGTCTAGATTGAAAAGTATGCAGTATATAAATGAACTCAGAGTGCCCCCAGATGGTGCACTGTTAAGATTTGTATTGTGATTCATGATAAAAGCTTAAAAATGACTTAATGATTCCTCTCCATCGTCTGGCCTTCAAACACTGGAGCAAAAGTGTTTACTTCACACAAGTGATTGTTCTTGACAATCGCAAGAGCTCAAAAACCATAAATAAATGTAATCTATGCTTTTATGTGGCCGTCTTTTTTTGTGATCTTTCTTTTGACAATGCCTTAAAGCCAAGCCTTTAAGGCTGCACAAGGCAAGGCTTTTACTTCAAAATCGTTCTCCAACTCACAAGTCAGAACATGAGGCTGCATCAAAGAATAATATTCCGTGATCATTAACCGAGACACTACAGAAGCATTGCATTTGTTAGTGCCATTACACTACACGATTCAGCAGAGCTATAAGGTGCCTGTTGCACATTTAAGATACACAAGCATAAAAATGTAAAACTAACCTTTGTCCAATGTCCACACTGACGTCAGTAAACTTCTGTCTGAGATTGCTCGCGTCCAATCTCCTTACACAGTGCGTGATATGCAGTTTTGCTTAGCATAGGGATGTGGCACAGAGTGTATGGTTTATTAACAGGGCTCTGACGGCTGCAGCTCCTCCAGCATCCCGTGGATTACAGCTTCATAAACCCAGAGGACTGAGCAATATATCAGCAACACAGCAGCCCAGGGTTTCCTGGTCCACCTGCCCTGGAAAATTTCAATGTCACAAACAAATGGGAGAACAACTGATAGGCAGACTATATGAAAAATCATGCTGTCCCTGTGACCTCAGACTTTAGGCTAACTCAAACTTGTTGTCATCAGGGTTTCCACCAGTGTACTGCAAGCCCGACAGCCTGCTGGGCTTAAGTTGACTCCCCACTGGGCCAAAGCATTGGAGAATTTTCCTCAGAGTTTTGCTTGATTTCTCAGCTAAAAACCCTTTTGTGTAGTGCACTGGGGAGCACAGTGCTATAAAGCATTGCGTCTGCAAATGAAGCAGTCATTTGGAAACTGTGGCAAATGACCCCTCTCAGACACAAAGGAGGTATGAGGGGAGTCGGCTCAGTTTGCTCCAACACCAGCACACACTCATACTCTCATGAAACAAGGCAATAAAGCTGCTATCCTCTTGAGAGTTGATGTACGGTGCCTGAAAGAGAGCTACTGAGAGCCATATTAAAGGCTTTATTACCAGTGTCAGATTCAAATTAGACAGCATACTGTGTGTATGTGTGTGTGTGTGTGTGTGTGTGTGTGTGTGTGTGTTTTAAGATTCAGCCTGACTAGGCAGATTTTCTAGCACACGTCACACACGACTGGTTTTAAATGCTCAACCTCAACATTAAGAGAACATTTAGAAGATATGTACGTCGAGCTGAGACTCCAGATGAGTGAGCAAGTTAAAATAGGAGGTCCGTTGCACAACAGGTGAATTAGAGACGGGAATGGGAAGAACAGCATGATGCTTAATGTTTTGGCCTCAGCTTACAGCGTTTCTGTCGCCATACTGTTGCTGAGGTAGCATTTGTAGTAGTATTTGATATCAGGTTGTGTATAACTTGTAGGTTGTTCTCTACAGCCTAGGTGTGTGGTCTAGTTTACAGTCATTTACATAGCAGACAGAAATAATGTAAGTAAATTAGTGTTCAGGGATATTTTATAATTCGTGAACAAGTATCTATCAGCAATAATCTTAATATTCACTAAATATTTCTGTCACATTTCTGGAAAACTTTGCAGTGTAAACCCACATGGCAGCAATGAAGCCAGTCATTTCACATTCAGTAAATGGACTTGAGCTGTGGCAAATGTGAAGTCATCAGGATCGAGGCAACAGAAATCAATAGGAGCAGTCAGAGCATTTAAAGCTTTTCCAATCAGCACTTTTCAACTCTGACTTCATTTACTCCTTTATTTCAGCAATGCATGCTCAGACAGGACAAAAGAAAAGTTAGATTGAAACAAATATGCACATATACAGTCTGCTCAAACAGACTAATATCTGGCTGTATCGTGCAATTGCAAGCTGATTTAATTAACAAGAGAGACCAGATTGCCTTCATATACACTGAGACCTGTCATAGGACATTAGGTTACCCAAACATGTCCACTCATCTCCAACACAAACTGACACATCACTTGCCAAAAAGGAGGTGTGTGTGTGTGTGTGTGTGTGTGTGTTTTGGAGGGGGGTCCACATTGGTGTGAACAAAACAAATTCATGAGCTGAGCTGATATAAGGCCAAATCACACCTCTTCGCTGCTCAACACTCCAGCACAGAGAGCAGCTTCAAACTGCATCCAAACTTGCACACAGTGACAGAGGGAAATGGAAAAGACCTTGTTCACTCACCCGTACTGGCAAAGCAGTAGAGAAGAAACAGCAGCAGCCAGGAAATCATTGTCACCAACCAGTATACAGATGTGTTGTCGTTGCCAGATGCTGACGCTGAGGCGGAATTAACAGTTGGACACAAAGAGTGAGTGGAGTTGCCACAGTGTCGCTTCCTCCCTCTGCTGCTCCTCACTCCGTCTCACTGAGTCTTCTTGTTTCTCCTCTTTTTCTCTTCAGTGCTGTCTCTCTTTCCCTCCTTGCTGTTCACACTGCATTTACTACTCCAGCTCCCATGCGTGCATCGTGTGTTGACTGCCTGGCGCTCCCTCTCTCCTCCTTGCATCTCTCTCCTCCCAGCATCTCTCTCTCCTCCCTGCATCCCCTCTCTCTCTCTCTCTCTCTCTCTCTCTCTCTCTCTCTCTCTCTCTCTCCCTGGTACAGTCAGTGAGGAGAGTGCTTCACAGGCAGACTCCTCCCTCTCTCCGACAGTCTGGACCATGCATTGTCATTAACAGGCCAATAACATCATGTTTAGCACTTTGTACAAATGGACAATAAAATATTTATTACTTTTGTTGGCACTGAGAATGGAAATTCAGTGAAATAAGGCACAATATTGGCAGATAAAGAAATCAGATAATACGGGGCTTTTAAAGCATGCAGCTTTGTCATTTGGGATTCTTGGTGGTTGGTGTCAGGGTGGAGGGGTTCTCCCTCGACTACAGGCAGCAAAACAAAATGTCTCAAAAAAAAGCTATAGTGGGTAGAAATGGAGCAGATATGATTGGAAAAAAAATATTTTTATAAAAGTCACTGTATCTTATCATGTGCCTCTGTGTCCTCCGCTGCCCCTATTGGCATCTGCAAGATTTCACAGACCGGACAAAAACAACCAATCAGAGCTGCTGTCAATCACTCGCAAACGGTCAAACTAGGCAGCGCAGATCAAATATGAATCAATATTCTGTTACTGTAATGCCTTTTTCTCTCTTCTGTGTACTGTTTAGCTGTGAAATGAGAGTTTGTGACCCGAAAGCCAGGTTGAAAACAGTTGCGAAAAAACCAAGCAACAGCAGCAAACTTTCTCACCTGTGAAATGCTGAGGAAAACAGTTTCTAATAGTAAGCCTGTGTAAGCACCAAAACACACATTTCTTAAAGGTGTGATCATATTTTTTTTAACTCGTGAGAGAGAGTGAAAGGGAGATGAATACTGTTGCCTTGTGGTTTCTCTCTTTAGGGCCATTTAGCAAGAGACGTATGCAGTAGATGGGTTTTCGAGCAGGCTGTTGGGATCCAAACAGCACAGTTGGAACTGGATGTCTGCAACAAGTCCCTCTATGGAGGATGGCTGCATTTTGTGTGATTCAAAACAGTGGACTATAAAGGCACATATTATAGCAATAATGCAGCTACATAAAGGGTGGCACAAGAGGAGAGTAAGTAAGACCATGCAGAGTCATATGTACCATATTTTCCGGACTATAAGGCGCACTTAAAATCCTATAATTTTCTCAAAAATCGACAGTGCGCCTTATAATACGGTTATATATGAATTCTGGTTGTGCTTACTGACCTCCTCGAACCAATTTTATGCGGTACAGAGCACTAAAAATCTGTCAAAATGTTTTATTATGAGTTTGGTAAGCTTCAAAGCTGCACCGCTGGGTGGATTGTAGGAGCATTATGGTAACAGTAGTCAGGCGCCTGGCGGAGTAATACTACTGACAGTAGTCAAGCGCCTCACGGAGTAATACTACTGTTACTGTGCTTCGACATATAGGCACCGTAACATTATCGTGAGTGTATAAGGAGCCAAAATGGCACATGTGAAGAGACATGCTTACAAAGTGGATTTCAAGTTTAAGGCTATCAGTCACGCAGCAGAACATGGGAATAGAGCAGCGGCGAGAGAATTTAATATTAATGAATCAATGGTACGAAGTGGAGGAAGCAAGAAGACGACCTGCACCACGTAAAGAAGACCAAACGGCGTTTCCAAGGGAACAAAGCAAGATGGCCACAGTTAGAGAACAAAACTGAACAGCGGGTTATTCAACAGAGAGCAGCAGGTAGAAGCGTCTCTACAGTTTATTTTTGACTCAAGTCAGTAGCAGTAGCACTTGACATGAAAATCAGTGACTTTCGAGGAGGTCCTTCTTGGTGCTTTCGTTTTATGAAAAAGTGTAATCTCTCCATACGCACAAAAACTACCATTTTGTAGCAACTGCCAAAGGATTACGAAGAAAAGCTAGCCATTTTCCGCTCCTACTGCAAGGACAAGATCACTGAGTGACTGAGAGAAATCAATAGGCCAAACAGCTTTTTCCGCAACTCTCCGTCCCGATTGATCTGCGACTCCATGCGTACCCATCTCACCGACACTGTCAAAACGAACATGGAGAAAACTAATTTGGAGGTTGCCGTCATTCCGGGTGGATTAACTAAAGAACTCCAACCGCTAGATATTGGTGTCGACAGGTCATTCAAAGTTAAACTGCGAGCTGCGTGGGAGCGTTGGATGACAGAAGGCGAACACACATTCACCAAGACAGGGAGAGCGAGTTACTCCACTATCTGCCAATGGATCACGAAGGCAGGAATCATCACTGAACAGCTAAGTAACAGCAACGAGACTGACTCGGATAATGACGAGATGGATTTGGGCATGCTTGATGCCGAGGTCGCCCAACTGTTTAACTCAGACACCAATGATGAAGGATTTGATGGATTTGTGGACGATTTGTATTTCGTGTGTTCCAACTGAAAAATGTTGAGAGTTATTGAAGTTATTGAGTTGTTAACCGAATAGAATAAAGTTTGACTTATCTGACCGTTTTGCTTCGCTTATAAACCGGTGCATCTTATATATGAAAAAAGACAGTGATATTGATATTTATCTCTCATAATCAGCTGATTATGTGTGAGCCAATCATATCGTTGCTGTCAAATTTTAAAACTGTACTCCTCTCTGCTACTGTCAGTTGTTATTGCAGTATGAACCGATACATCCCACCTCCACCCCATCACCTCCAATCTATATCATATTCAGTGCCCAGTCCTGCTCCACATCCTTTCATTGGAGCCATGCCAGATCCGTTCTCCAACACATGTTCTGTAATGCACTTACTGTTATGCACTATGCATACACATTTTACTTACCAACCTATTTCTACAAAATAAATAAATAAATAAATAAAAATAAGAAAGGGTTTTTCAAGGGCTCTTTGTAAACCTAAGGGTTCCATTAAGAAGAAAACTGGGTTGCTACCTTTTAGCACTCTTAGAAGATGGAAAGGTTCTGAATAAAACCTCCAGAGATGGTGCTGGATGGAACCATTATGTCATAGAATGGTTCTTTGTAGAACCTCTCACAGGGGTGGAACCTTTCACAGATGGTTCTAGGTATAACTCTTTATGTTAGGTTCCAGGTGGAATCTATAAAAGGTTATATCAGGAACCAAAAATGGCTCTCCTATAATGACAAGCAGAAGAAGCCTTCTATTTAGCACCTTTATGTCTAGTAGAGTTTAACAAGAAAAACAAATCCTGTTAACAGAGTTTGGATGGAGCTAGGAACAAGGCAGTAATATAACGCATTTGTTTTCGAAATTAAGTATTATTAGTTATTATCTTAAGTAAGATGCATTGCTGGTCTAGATCAGCTCATACAAATTCAAAAAGCCAATAATAAATGTCTGCAGAGCCAAAATAATGAACAATAAGCTAACTTCATATCATTCACTGTGTTGTGGGACCTTGCTACAGTTTGAGGGGGAATCGAACAATTTGAAACAGAACACACTTAAGAGTAATAAGAAATTTTACTCAGCTGGTGCTGCCAGCACACCCTTGCCAGGCGCTTTAGACTTACTAAAGACATGCTTTATACATCGTTAAAATAAGGCCCAGTAAGTGAAAGAAATACTAAATTCACTTTTTTCCTGCCATCAATGGACATTACAGGAAATGTAATGGTATAAAATATCCATCGTTCATCTTTTTTAGTCAGTGTCAAGAATTAAGGATTAAGGTTGCTTTGCTAACAAAAGTGGTTTGCGTGCGTTTTAGACTTTTCTGTCCTTGCCTTGCTGGGGCTGCGTGGAGCTGACGGCCAATTCTGCTCAGTCAATAAGTGTGTGTGCGGTGGGGTCGGAGCATTGTTAGGAAGCCAAGTCAACAAAATCAAAGCTCTGAATGTGCATTGAGGATTGACTGAATGAACCTTGCTCCATAAAAGCACCACTGATGCCCTGCAAAAATTGAATTGGAACATCTGGTATAAAAGATGAATAAAGAACTTGAAAGCATAGTTTGTTAGAAATTTTAGAAATGTGTTATATCCTTCAAAAGTGCACATTTACAGATGGAGACCGTTTGCGTCAATAAAACAGACATATAATGTCCATTAGTCTCTCCCATGTTAGCTTTGGGCTAATAGAAACTTTGGTATGATTGTGACACAGCAATAAATTCATTATTTTACAATGAAGCACTTTACTGGAAGTCTGCTTTAAACTGGTAACTTTCAAGATCTGGATTTATTAGGACTATACCAGCCTTACTAGATAATTAATTATCGGAACTACTTGAAATGTAGGCTATTAATACTGCCAAGTTGAGACCAAATGCAATTTGAATAAAATAACCCTCTGTTTAAAAGATAAGTGTTTTTTTTTTTTGGTTTTGTTTTGTTTTTGGTAGATTAGTAATGTGATTAAGGAGTAATAAATGCACACCACCAAAACTGCAAAGCTGCATGGATTTTGATACTCATCATAGTCATCCTGAACAGGAATCAATTGGAAATTTCAGCTAACCTGTGAAGGAAAGGTGAGTATTTTATGATTATTTGAGGATTGATAAGAACAACATTACAGTAGAACAACTTGAAATTTAATTATAAATGTGTTTCATGTAATGTGCAATATAATGTTTTTACTTGTTAAATCAAATGTGAGAAATTATGGCTTAACGGGTCTTCATGCGTTTTGGCTGCTCAAAGCACCAACACCATAACACCAAGATAGAAAAGCATCACAATCCAAGCGGCAGCTGACTTGACCACAGGCTTATTTTGCTGCTTATTCACAAGTAATGTGAGGTTTTGGTGACCCCATTTAATATACTATGTCAAGATGGAGTGTAATTGCCAGACTTTACACTACTCATCTTATCATACACCATGTAATAAATTATTGTAAAATGTGAAATGTATCTCTCCTGATTGAACTAAGAAGTGCAACTGATTTTTTTGAGTCTGTGAATGTTCTCATTCATCCAGGTCATATTAATTCTGGCAACAATTGAATCAAATGCAACTGGACTTAGATTTGTCTTTGAAGATGTTTATCCAAGTGGCTTCATCAGTTCGTAACGCTACAGTCTGACTAGTCCCCACTAGACTACACCACTAGACTAGTGTGACACGTCTTCAGAGACAAATCTAAGTCCAGTTGCCTTCAATTCAATTGTTGCCAGAACTGATTTTTTTTTAGAAATAAAAAGACCCTCCCACTGCATCACACTGGGACAAATTCATCTTGAAAAGGGATCACTCCAAAATCAACACCCCAGGAGTATACATAGACTTGATGGACAAAATATCATCAAATTTCCTTAAAAAATGTGGAATACGGACCAAGGACGTGTTATCACTGGGGAAGAGTGGGACAAAGTGTGGGGTACAGCCCACACTATCTCCAGGGATGTTGATCATTCAACTTAAAACAGTGCATCAATATCATCGGTCCACTAGCAAACTATATTGAGTTGGTCTCAGAACAACGGGCATCTGCTAGAAATGCTCAAACAGGGATGGAAGATGTCTACTTATGGTATGGAAAAGCAATAAAATAAAGAGGCTCTGGTCTGATGTCATACAGCGAGTCGATGAAGTAACATGCACAAACTTATCTATACCCTACAATATGAATATGGAACATGGAGGTTTTTCCAGACTTGATACCCAATATCAAGTAGTTAGCCATAGCCTTTACGGTTGCCAAAAAGCTAATATTCAGAAATTGACACTGAGCGGATACTGGTTGAACTAGCATTGGTGCTATGGACAAATGTAACAAAATGTGATCAGTCTTTTTAGCTTCTGTTAGTTGTACACAGTACAGCTCTGAACTGTCCAATACGAAAGTATTAAAGGATCATGTTTTTGTTTAGTTTTTTTGTGATACAGGCATCAGCAATTAGCACTTGTAGGTGAAAACTGTAGCAGGTTATATTATGTTGCTGACTGTATTCATTATGAATTTGACCAGCAAAATTACTATTTAGTGTTTTTCCAGTGAGTTTATTTATTTGTTGTGTGTTTTTCTTTGTCTTACTTGTTGTTTTGTTTGTTTTGTGTTTGCAAGCGTGTGTTGGTTTAGGTGGGTAATGGGGAGGAACTATGGGCTAATGGGTAATTTTGTATCAACTGTTTCTTTTGTACTGTAAAACTGCAAACTCAATAAAAAGAAATAAAAAAGGAAGCTGCAATATCCAATCTCAGCCCTCTCTGCCTCTCCATAAACGGAAGACTGGCCCAAGGGGGGCCGACGTGGAAAAGGCTGAGCTGGTTATGGAGTCTTTGAACATGCCACCAGTTTGCCATCACTGTGTTCCATTCCTTCTTTCATGTGGAGACAAGAAAGGAAGAACACTGAAATGACCAAGCTCGGGATGAGGTCGATGAATGCATCATATCTGGCTCAGCCGTGCAGACACAGTCGCATCCTGCTGAATTTCCCTATTCACCCATGTAAGAGTAGATGAGGGAAGAACAGACGCAGGAGTACTGCTTCCCCCCTAGGTCAAACAGGGCTAAACAGTATTCCTCTTCGATGTGATACCAGTAGAAGACAATCAGCAGGTTTGGTTGTATGTATTGATATTATAACAATTATTAATAACATTTAATAATAATGGGGTACCACCCTGGAATCAGGGACTAATAACCAAGCTGTTCATAGTCTCACAAAAGGGGTCGTTCACTCAAAAATGCCAGTAGTTAAACATTACTTTACATTTATGAGGTACGAAGGGATAAATATGAGCACTGACCCTCACAACCAGCTGTTATTACAACACACAGGCACAAGTAATCACAAACAACTGCTCTTTAAATGTACAAACAATTTATTTGAATTCAGCAATGTCAACCAATAATTAATGACACTTCAGCACCATCAATCAATATCAACGATCAATAGTACTCAAGTAATGGAAATTAATAATTGACAGTACTCAGAAAACAAAGAAAAGAAATGGGTATCCTACAATAAGCAGCTATGAGTACCACACTACAATAAACAAGCATAAAAACCTGTCTGTGTGTGTGTGTGTGTGTGTGTGTGTGTGTGTGTGTGTGTGTGGCGTGACTGTGTGTGTGTGCGTGACTGTGTGTGTGTGTGTGTGTGTTTGTGTGTGTGTGTGTGTGTGTGTGTGTGTGTGTGTGTGTGTGTGTGTGTGTGTGTGTGTGTGTGTGTGTGTGTGTGTTGTGTGTGGGGGGGGGAGTAAGAAGGGAGGATAGTGTCTACGTTGAGCGAGAGGTGGCTCCTAATGGCAGACAAGGCTGCGAAAGTTAAAGTCACAGCACAACAGCGGATGTGGTCCCCACATTGTCAGGAAAATGAGTATGTGTGTGTGTGTTTCAGGGTTAGTAGAGGAGAGAGGAAAGGCGTTAAGAATGCAGCAAAAAGGGATTATAATTACTGCGGTAAGAGCGTAGTAGCTGATTTATTATCACTCAGAGGGCCGGTGGGCGAACTCAGGTGCGTTGCCGTGCACTGGTCTTTTAACTGTTAAAATACAGTTACCGATCTTACGGTGGCAGACACTAACACAAAGAAACCCACAGCGGGGGACACACAATCAATTAACAATGGCATAGAGCCAAAACAACAGTGAGTAAGCGAGACTCAGCAGTCCGTTACCTCAAAAATCAATATCAATATAAGTTTACAGAAACTTATACAACACACAACCTGTCTCTGCCCGGACACAAGCCTCTTACTTGAGATCGCTTCTTGGAGCGATTACGATGTGTTTCATTCGGTGTTACTCAAGCTCGGGCAACAACGGGCTGTTGTTCACACTCATCAGTGGGTGAACGGCGGGACTGACTCATCCGTGTGGCAGCAGAGGGAAACAGCTGGAGTCGACTTGGACGGAAGGAAAGGCGGTCGTCTTTCCTTTGTGAAGAAGAGATCTCCCAAACGAGGATCCACAGTGTTTACAAAAAAAAAAAACACAAAGCAGTAACTTAACTCGTCCAGCGAGGTCAGGAATTGACCTAGGTTGAATGAGGGAAAGTTACAACGTTTTTACCTCCTGTAGCAATGGATTTGCAGTGGAAAAACAAGGTTTCCTGCGTGCACCTTTCTTATATTCCCAGTGGAATTAGGGGTGTGTCACAGGAAGTTTCCTCAAGGTTCCTGTGGATCTCATCCAATTGGAAATCAGTATTTGAATTCAAATTAAATCTCGTACCCAGGTAAGAGATTTCAGAGAGCTGGCAAGCTGTCTTTGTTTCTTTGTTCAGGCCTCAGTTGTTACATGTAGGCCTCTGTTTAGGCTTCCAGCCTCACATGTAGGCCTGCCTTTGTTCTGAACATGTGAGGTCCCAACACCGGGTAGGGAATGAATCTTTGCCCCAAGTGAAGGAGTTGAAGTATGGGAGATGGGCCGGAGAATCAGAAGTTCAGAAGCTTTTCCCCTCTCGCAGGCACCAATCCAACACAGGTCTCCACATTTTCGGCAACCTGTAAATCCCGCTGGCTGTTGCCTCCCAGAGCTCCAGTTTTGATAGCCTATCACCCTCTACTCTTTAATCTTAACTGGACAGCTGGGAAGAGTTTCCACTACTAAATCCTTTCTGTTTTTCAATCTTGTTAGCATAACCTGTTTCAGTCCGTCACATTTTGTGTTTTTTTTTTTTTTTTTTTTTTTTTTTTTTGTTTTTTTTTTTTTTTTTTTTTTTTTTTTTCTCTCCCTCTTTTTCTTTTCTCCTTCCTTCCCCCCTTTCTTCTTTTTTTTTGTTTGATTCCTCTCTCCCTCTCCCTCTTCTTCTCTTCGTCTTCCTTCCCCTCTCTTTTTTTTTCCTCCTCCTTCTCTCTCCTCTTTTTTTTTTTTTTTTTTTTTTTCTCTCCCTTCTTTCTTTTTTCTTTTTTTTTTTTTGTAGAGTCCTTCTCTTTTCTTTTTTTTTTTTTTTTTTTTTTTTTTTTTTTTTTTTTTTTTCTTTTTCCCTCCCCCTCCTTTCTTTTTTTTCTTTTTTTTTTTTTTCTCTCCTCTCCCCCCCCCCCTTTTTTTTTTTTTAATTATTTTTTTTTAAAACTTCTTTTCCTCTCCTTTTTTTTTTTTTTTTTTTTCCTTTTTTTTCCTCCTCTTAACATCCCGAAATAAACTCACCCCAACCCAACCAGCCCACTCCTCCCCTCTCCCCCCTCTCTGAGATATTCACCACCCCGAAGAACAAACCTCCCCCCTCCCCCCCCTCGCTTTACTTTCTAACAACTATCAGAAAATTTTTAAAATTTTCTTTGGAAAAGGGAAATTACATTTAGACCCCAAACGCACTCTTAAACGACCTTTTTTCATCTTTTTCCCGAAAACGGTTTCCCCCCCCCCCCCCCCCCCCCCCCCCCCCCCCCCCCCCCCCCTTTTCCCCTCTCCCCCCCCCCCCCCTAAACCTGGGTTTTTTCCGGGGGTCACTTAATTCCCCCCCTTTTTTTTTTAATTACTTTCATTTTTTACTCCCGGAGCTCATTTCCCCCCTAGAGATATATAATTTCTTTTTTATTTTCACATCTTTCTCAGAAAGCCCAGGGGTGGGCTCCACGGAGTGGGCGCGCAATTCCCCGTGTGTTTCTTTTTAAATTTTTTCAAAAAA